>OZ016501.1:45732642-46430142 GCA_963966595.1 Physocephala rufipes
AGTTTGTGAAACGGGTAATAAAATAAATTGTATACGAAATATTTAATGCTAGTGCTTAAGTTGTTAAAACGATGATATCACAGAGATTAAATAATTCCGGAAATATTTTAGTTTTAATTTTTTAAGAGGATTTCACTACTGCTATGTATTTTGATATGTATTTAAAACTATTCAGTTCTAATTCCAAAATTTTTATATAATTTGTTAAGGCGTTGGCTTTAATGACAGGTTTTCTGATGCTTAACAATAAAAAAAATTTGCTGATTTTTTAACTAAAACTAATGCTTCAAAAACGAACAACTTAGAATTCGAAAATATTGGACAATTAAAAGTATTTGATTGGCAAATAAGTTTGTTCGGTTATTTATTAGAAAACAGAACATAAATATTTATACACATATAAAATAAAAGCGGATTTCAATGTTCTATAAAAATAAATATCCGCACGTATTTACTTGCCAATTCTATGAATTTTTGAAAATTTTTTTTACTTATATTATTGCAGTAATTAATATTTGAATCATTCTATTAACTAAACTAAAATAGTTATTGGAAATTAAAGTATTTATTGTTAATAAATACTCTCTATAAAATAGAATTTTTTTGCTTTAAAACTGCTATCGGAATATATCTCATCCAGTTCTGTTGGTTGTTATCGAACTAGATAAAAAATCCAGGACGAACCTTAACGAATAAATTCTATTTTAGGAGCACTGCTGTGTATGGTTCCCTTCAACATGTATCTTTTATTGATGATGGATCGGTTTACTTTTATTTACAAAAAAATCCACAAATTTTCATAGTTGCAGACTAAGTAATTTGACCAGGCGGGAATACTCGATTAAACAAAATAGCAATAATAATAATATTCTTTCATCAGAAACAATAATAAAAGCAATAATAATTATCATTACAATTACTTCATTACCATATAAATGTGTCTTGTGTTTTAGTGTATTCTCGGAGACTCGCACGAATTCCGTTTAGGCCAGTTGAAGAATTTGCCCGATACCACCATTGCGCTTACTCACGTGTGTCCAGTAATTAATAATGAAGCGTGAGTGACGAATTGACGTTGGAAGTTGTTTTGATTGTTGTATAAGTTGTTGTATTTGGAGCAATAACCTCAAAGAGCTGACAGAGGCAGTGTTGGCAGAAGCAACTCTATCAACGCCACCAACAACAATCAAGATGACGACAATACTAAGGAATTACTTAAGCAGAAACTTAGAAAAAATTTGAAAAAAAAAAGAATGGCGCTAGAGAAATATTTCAAGTTGGCGTTTGCGTTCTGTTGTCGACAAGAATGATCGGGTTCGAAGATGAATGGGTAGGAGGAAGGGGGCGGTTGGTCGTACGGTGTTGATTATTACAACTTTGTTCAGTTTGTATTATTTGCTTTTTTCACATTTTTCCTCTGAACATTCTTATATTCTTTTAAGTTTGCTGAGATGGTCGCTGTTGTTTTTGTTGTTTCTGTTTTTGTTGTCGTTGCGAAGCCCGACTGGCGGCGTTTCACGGCGTCTGACTGCATTTTCTCGTGTGGAATATTTGTAAATGAAAAATGCCGCAGTGATTCTGTGTTGGAAGAGGTGGAAATTGAAATTGATGTGTTGTTGTTTTGTTGTTGTTGTTGTTGTTCTACTTTTGAACTTTTTGCAGAATTTTCTTAGCTGTCCATAATTTTTGCTTCCCTCGTTCAGACATTAATTTCTTTTAGGACCGAAATCAATTTCTTATATAGAAATTTCTATGAATCACAAAAAATGCGACCAGTCGAATAGAATTATTGAATAAAATTAAAAGCAGCAGTTTTTGAAAGCCTTTGCTAATTTTTTTTAAAAGAATTTTATTTTTGAAAATTGAAGTGGATTAATTTTGCAATAATAATACACGAATATAATAGCGATATTTAAATGCAAATTAATCCAAAGAAAAAATAAAAATCAATAAAATATGAGATAATTTAGTTTACTTTCTTGGTTAACACTCTGGCAAATCTTTGCGAATTGGTTGGAAAAAGCAAGAAATTTACAAAAGTATGCGATATGAAAAAAGTTAGGAAAAAAGATACGCATAAATTGTGTGATGAGAAATTTATTGTAAATTTTTGTTGTGAAATTATTGCAGGGGGAAATAACTCTTGACACGAACTTAATCAAAAAAGCTGAGGAGAATAATCTGTACTGGAAATTATACTGTTAATGTCTTAACGCTGTTAATGTCATATGGATTAACGAGTACTGTTAATGTCATATGGATTCTATACCATTACCATATAAATATGTCTAATCCTTAGGAAATCTATTAAATATTTCTTATTATGTTTTTCCCAATTGTGTCTTTTGAATGTTTGTTATTTTTCTCACTTGATAGAAATCCTATTCTTTTATTATAATTTAATGTAATTTCTTTGCAAGATATCTCTCTAATAAAAAAGTCTCAAAATGTTAATTAATCCGCTGTGGAATGGGTATTAAATTTATATCGCATGGCCTACGATATTTACAGCTTTTTAATCAGGAATTTTAAGAGACTTCAAAAAATTTTTAAAAAAATTTTCTCATCAAAGTCTTGCCTGCCTGAAGATATTTGCTTAAAGTGATAAAATAATAATAATCTACGAATATTAGTTTATTTGACAGAGTGTCTATCGGTCTGATTAATTGTCTGCCACTGGCTGTGTCTCCTTGGTTGGGTTTGTCATCACTTTGTAGCCGGTTGTTGTTGTCGCGTTGCTTGTCAATGAAAGTACAGCTGCAGTTTAACAGATTAGCTCACGAAATGGTCTTCCCCCTTCTCTCTCTTTTAGTTGTTATTTTCTTCTTATTTTTCCCCTTATCTTGTAAATGTTATTTCGCAAGCATCTCTTTGCTGTCGAATAAATTTGATGAAGCAAAATTTTGATGATTTTGATACATTTTATAAATTTCACCAAGCACAATTTGCGCTTGTCTAAACGTTAACAATTATAAATTAAAATTAATAAATAAATATTGAATTTCACTTGTAATTAATTTTAAATTATTTCGATCATTCTTTATAAAATATAAATGTTCATTAATCTTTATTTATAAACCTTTAATTATCATTATAATCAAGCAAATTGAAATGATTAAAGGGTTTTGTCGACATTCGTTTAATGTTTATATAATTATTTATTCATTTTCTTCCTCGTTTTACATGACGTTATTATTTATTCTGTTGCCGTAGTTAAGCATTATTTGCGGACGGCCAATAACCGCGAACTTCCTTTTTGGTCCTTGACCGGAGATTATAAGCCACCGTATGATGACGACGGTGATGATAATAATGATGATGATGATGATGATTGTGGACCCAGCAGGGTCTTAGGCATGAATGTTTATGTGGTTCTGATTTTGTTGTTTTTTCAAATATCGGAATTTCAATAGTCGGATTAATTTGAATTACTCGCAACGTTGACGCCAGACATAAAGGAAACAAGGATAAAGAAATAAGGAAGAAGTAAACAGAATAAAGTTTATTTCTATTTAAACTTTTTCTCGGATAATTTTTTCATGTTTGGTATAAAATACAATAAATTAATTTTTTAAAAATGTCTTTTATATTTTGTTTAATCAAGCAATAATCGATTTTATTTGTTTGTGTTTTTTCTGTTTTTCTTTTTTGTTATCAGCTCTGGCAAATTAGTATCATAAATTTGATTAATTAATTCCATTCTTTTCGAATTTATTTATATTTCTTATAATATTTTGTTTAATCGAAATTTCTGATAAAATTGATTAATTTTAACTTTCGGTTTTAAAATGATAAATAGCTTAAAAGAAACGTTTTAAGAAAATATATACATTTGTTTATAAATTGATAAAAAAGTCATTGTTTATGAATTATATTTTGTGTTAGTGTTTTTCAGAAAAACATCATAAATATTGCTGCAGATAAGATTTTAGAATTAAGTAAATGTATTAGATAACCATTTCGTTAGAACAAGTTTAAGAATATTTTTAAAAATAGTTTAGAAATATTCTAAGAATTTTAAATATTTCAACAAAATTATTTTTCGTCATAAAAAAATATTTCTAAAAGACCTCTAAATATTTCTAGAAGAGTTCACAAGCTTAAATAAGTTTGCTCTATAGTTCTAATACAAAGTTTGAGAAAACATTTTTCAAGAACATCCTCCAAATATAATGGATATCCCCGAAATATTTCATTGAAGGATAATCTCAGAGATAATTCATGTAAATGTCATGTAAAATCGATTAAAATTCTTGGCATTTTACCCACGAGAATGATACGAGCATTCATTTTGAAATTTTCCATTGCATTTAATGAGATGTCTTTTAAACAAAGAAGATTGTTAATTTTAGTTAAATCTAAAACATTAATTCTTCCTCATTAAGACTTTTTTGCATATAAATTTTGACTTTTGCTAACATTGCAATTCTATCACAAATTGATGCGGTCTTCTTTCAATATTAACGACTTACATTATAATAATTGGGATAAAATTGACTTAGTTAATATTCGATATTAACGGTTTCCAATGCTTTGCAACATTAAAGCAGTAAATACCACAATAATAATGTAAATGGACATAAAACAACAAGTGGAAAAATAACAACATTCAAGGAGTTTCGCCTTTAAATTTAACACTAGTTATTTGCTTATAAATCGACTTAGACGCCTTTCAATATTAACGGCTTTCTGCTATTTTTAATATTAAATAAGTAAATGTAACAAGAAATAGGTCTTCTTTCGATAGTAGCGGTTTGTACCGACTTTCAATATTAGATCTATTAATATCGCAATTTTCGCACAAATGGACTTGAATACTTTCAATATCAAAGGCCCTCAATGGCTTTTATTATCAAATTCGCAAATATAATCAACGAAATTAATTTGGCTATATTCGTTATAAACGACATGATCTTAGAATAATATTATTTTGGTTTGCAATTATTTTAGAGAAAGTTTTCTTGATAAACTAACGTAAAATTTATTTTAAAAAATTTCTGAAGAAATTTTCAGATATTTCTTAAAACAATAAATCATATCAGAAACAGAGGCTGAAAACAAACTGGCCTCAATGAAAATCAGCATGACTAAAACAATAACATAAAAATAATTCCATATTGAAAATAAATTTGTCCCTCAAACTAAACTAAATCTTTCAATTGAAAATTTTTACATTATAAAACTTTAATAAATTTTATAATTAAATTTAAAAAATGCTTTAAAAGGCTTCTGTCACACTTTTCAAAACAGATATCAAAATTGTCAAATGCTTGTTAAAATTTTGCAATGTTTTCATTAAAAACACATTTTAAAACATGTTTGGAAACATCTTTTCAGGTTACTCATCGTACAACGGGGCAAGTTATGGTGCTGAAAATGAATCAGTTACGTGCGAATCGACCAAATATGCTTAGAGAAGTTCAACTTCTTAATAAATTATCACATCCAAATATTTTAAGGTAAGTGAAAAAATGCAATTATAGTGTGATGATATTTGTAATATTTGTGCAATGACGCTTTTTATGAAAAATAGTCTTTGTCCTTGATAAAACAAACATATTTTTTAAGAGTTATTTGAAAAAATCCTTCACAAACCTTTCACAATTTTAACTAAGTTTCCCTAAGCACAAAAGACTTTAAGAAATCTATACCCTCTTTCAAATAAATTAGAAGATGTGACGAGGTCTTTTTAAAGCGATTTCCGAGAATGAAAGAAGTGTGATTGGTCATAGTGGGTGGATTTAGGGGTAAGGAAACAACTACTGATTTAATTAATTTTTCCAGGTCATTGCCATTGCATATTATTGTGATGTAAGCATATGAAACATCACAGCACTCGACTATTCGTATATAAAATGATGATAATTTATTATCGTACTTTATTTATTCTGAATGCAATTTAAATTTAATCAGGATAGTAAGTTTGTTTGAAATATTTATGAGTTTTGTTGCTTTTTCGTTTTTTCTTTCATGTAAGCTATTTTATTGCTGAAGGAAAACCATCGATATGCTAATGAAAATGAAATTAATTAAATGTAATTTCTCTTAAAGTTACAAAGAAGTTTTTTGGTTTTAATTTGTCATTTGAAAATTTTCACTTTTGTTTAAAAATTCTGTACTCGTTTAAATGTTAGTTTTATTAAAATGAAATATAATTTAAATGAAATTAAATTATTTTATTGCTATTTTATTGCTGAAGGAAAACCATCGATATGCTAATGAAAATGAAATTAATTAAATGTAATTTCTCTTAAAGTTACAAAGAAGTTTTTTGGTTTTAATTTGTCATTTGAAAATTTTCACTTTTGTTTAAAAATTCTGTACTCGTTTAAATGTTAGTTTTATTAAAATGAAATATAATTTAAATGCCATAAATGTCACTATTATGGTCATTATTGCGATTGTGGTTATTGCATGTACGAGAGACGTTAAATGTATTTTCAGTACCAGAGTGTTTTATTGGGTGTTTATTGACTATGTAAATAACTTGACGATTTACTTCATTAGTGTAATTATCTGAGAATATCGGATTTATAAATTATCACAATTATCAGTTTTCGAGTTATCACTTATCAATATTAATTAGTTTCAGATTATTAGTTTTCGAGTTATCCATTGTTAAAAACAATTAGAATAAAATTGTTTTCTATGGTCCAGATTTACATTATTCTTTTCCAAGTTGGAGAAAGATTTCCATAGAAAATAGTTTTTTTAGAGTAAAGGGAAAATTTGTTTGCATTGCATTGAAAAATTAACCTTCAAATATACAAAACGTATTGGGAACTATATTGAACTATATTTAAAACTAATTTGGAATATTGGTAAATATTAGTAACTTGTTTGTCGATATATTGCTATATTGAAAAATTGAAATAATATTAATTACATCGTCGTTTCATATATCGTTACCGAGAGTACATTGTGCGACCATTTTTCTTTGCTGTTCTATACTTTTTCTAATGTTATTGATAAAAGCTCATTGTCAGACAAAAACTCATTTTTCGTTATAAAGTCACGTCATGTATTTTTCGGGGAGAGGTCATACAAGTTTTTTGTTTTCTCTACAAGCATTTTGTTTTTTATTTATGATTAGCGCTATTATTTATTTTGCTTGAAATTTCTTTGAAATAATAAATTTTCAGAAATAAAATATTTTGCAAAAGTGCTTGAAATGAAATTGACTCTATCGTCGCTTTTCCACTGTCAATATTATTTCCAACTATGCAATAAACTCAACTATAATTGCTTTTTATTTCATCATCATCATTATAATTGTTGTCATCCGACTGTGTTTGCCTTTGTTTTAGACAACAATAAAAACGTCTACGTAATCTCAACCAGTTTTTATTTCCAAGTTCAAGTGCGTCTGACAGTTAATTAAAATAATTTCCTTTAGTTTTGTGCCAACCGGCCAGCCTAGGTAGCCGTTGAATGTCATTGAAAACTCTATAACGTGTTGATAATAAAAAGAGGAGGCATAAAATGGGAGGGAAAAGGTCAAGTTCATGAACGAATTCCATTTAGATTATTTCAAACCCAACACAGATTTTTTTTAATACAGTCTTTTACGGATGTCTCTTAAAACTTTCTCTCGGCTTATCATTATCAAACCCCCCCCCCCCTCGTTCGCACCATTCCCCTATACATGGACTGTCTATAGCACGTTCGTATTGTTGCTGCTGCTGTTGCCATTACTGTTGCTGCCCTTTTCCTTTGTTGTTGACATTGGTTTATAGCTTATCGCTGACATTACCGTCGTCATCGCCGCCATCGTTTCAATGTAAGTGAATGATAACATCTAGAGTTTGTTGGATTTTTTTCGAGTATCTGTTTTCAAGTGTTCCTTTTACCCTCTTCTCTGTCTCTCTTTCTCTCCCGGTTTCTCTCACTCCTTATTATTTTTCATTTGTTGCCATTTTAGTTACTACAGAGACCAATTAAAACAACCTATCTGTAAACTTTTTCTATTCACGGACTGTTGGTAGCTTGGTAAAAATTAATTTAGAGCTCTTTTCAATACCTAGTATTTTTTCTAATTGATATGTATTTTATTCAGGAGTAGGAGAGATAAACCTTTAGTATACGTTAAAATATACAAGTCCGTTGAAAAGCGTAGATAATCGTAAGGCTTGAGCTTTTTTCAAATTTTAATATATCTAACGTTTATTAAAATACGCGAGTAGTTGAAATATTTTTTTGTTTTTCTTTATCCTTCCAGCATAATTTCCTTATAGTTCTATACATTTTTTATTCTCTTTAACTTACCAAGATTTTCGAAGCGTACGATTTCGGTACGTTCTTCAAATAGATAATTTTAAACCAATTATTTTCCAATGAGCTTTATAATCAGTGCTCAAAATTAAAGCTAATATTAATTTAATAAAACTGGAAATTTAACCTTATGGTATTTAATCTAATTTATTTATAACCTTCTATAAAATAGAGACGAGTTTGTGTCTGTTTTTCATGAATAAATTCGAAATTTGAATGTTTTGAAATTTGCTGAAACATCATGTGAATATATTGATATATTCTAAACAAACGCAAAAGGAAATTTAATTTCTTTAAAATTTTAATCAATTTTACGGCAATTTTTTACATCCAAAAACCTCCCACTGGCGAAGACGCTAACGTAATGCAGATGATGCTCTAACAACGTGGCAACCAGTTATGGGATAGTTTTCGCTTTAATTTTCAAAATACTCTTATCTGTTTAAAATTTCCCTTCGTAGACTTTGACGCATTTGAATAAGAACTCTTCGTTTTTTCACGTCCATTTTTACAATTATCTACTGCAGTCTTTTGAGTACAGTTTTCTAAAGATGCAGAAAGACCCCAAAAGACGATACTTTAACAACGTGCCACACACTTCTGAGGTAGTTTCCAACATAAATTCTTTATATCATGACGTTGACATGCTATCAGGAATTTCGAATAAACTTTAGTAAAACAAAACAATTTTGCGATTTATACCACCTGCAGCATAAGACAGCTTCGAATAGCTTAAGATTTGAATAGTCTTTTCGAGAAATCTATTATTTCTATATAAGAACAAATACATTTCCTTTAGAATACATCTTTTTCTTCCGGACTGATTTCACTTCAACGAAACACATCTACGTAAGTTCTGAAAGAAAACTGCTGGCGCGGCGTAAATTACAAAGAATGTAAACATAACCGACAAAACCATTACCAACAACAACAACAACATTACCAGGCAGACAATATGCTTCTTATGAGAAGAAGAACATCTTCTTTCTATTTGTAATTTAAAAGCATAAATAAAGAAACATTTTAACTAGAGCTTAAATTAGGTCAGCAGAACACGTTGTATATAAAAATTCTTATGATTTTTTCTTGCTTTTCGTATTTTATAAAATGTACATTATGAACTCTAGCAACGAATATAAACACGAAACAGAAGACAGACAGATAGATAGACAGACTTATTTTCCTACAAATAAACTTCTGTAATACATAAATTCTAATACTTTTCCGGCAACAGAAGAGAATGGTGGAAGAAGAAAGAAGGAGTAAACAAATAGACAAACACAAAAGTGCGATTGTGGTTGCCAGATAGTGGCAAAAAATCAAAAATCAAACATCACAAAGTGGGATTTCGGTGGAATGTATTTTTTTAAAAAATAGATGTATTTTAAAATACACAGTAAACATAAATAATATTTTTTTTATGATTTCTTTTTTATTTTAGGAGCGATTAAAAAGTGGTCATTTTTATTAGGATAAAAATGTGCCTGCAGTGGATTTTTCAAATTTATATTTACAATTTATGTTTAGGTTCTTTAAGATTAAGTTCCACAGCTATATTTCTCTACGCTTGTTTGTATTTCATTTCTATGGCAGATATTCTTGGGAACCGGTGTTTCTATACGGAAATTTTATTAGATGTAGAAATTTGTTTAACCTCCCAGGATGTTTAATAGGATTATATTACTGGTATTTTCGTTGGCAAATTTTCAGTGTAATTTGAAATTAATTGAAATCACTGGAAAAACTTTTCCTCATAAAAACCCAATGCTCGACCGTCTGGCAATAATGGCAATAAATGATAGAAAGAGTAAGGAATAAATTATGGAAAGCAAAATAAGGGCGACAGGATGACAGCCCCGTATAATTTCACAAATGTATTCTGAGCATTACTATCGAATATACCCAGAGTTTAGTATTTTCAAAAGAGCGGCGGTCATTTCCTTTTTTATATCTTTTTACTCTTGGGATCTTTCGCTATTATCTCGCACTCTTCTCCATCTTGCAATTTTCTACAAACTTCTATACTTCTTTTCAACAGCGCCGTAGTGACCCAGTCTTCCGTCATTATAGTCATCATCAACTGTTATTTATATTACCTAATTCCAGCATGTTATCAATTTTTATAATAGTGCTCTTTACTTTTAAGTAATTTTCAAAATATTAAAACTTATGACAAACAGCGTTATTATAAAGTGTGTCGTGTGCAGTAACATCGGTGGAAGCCATTATAATAATATTAATCAGAAATTATCAGCGTTTCCAAAACACCGTGCCAAATAGATCGCTTGATTTAAAACTCTTTGATTAAATTTATTTACATTAAAGTAAAATCTAGTCTTCTTCATTCTATTTTTGTATTTCTTTTCTGCCATTTCCCCCCACTTTTTGCCACGAGTACCTTTGTCATTTCATTAATATCTTATATAAAGAATTTGGGACCGGCCGTAATCATAAATTCCATTAAACCATCTGTGATCATCTCCCACAACACCCACCCACCCATTCACTAGATAAGCTCGAAAATTTGAAAATCATGGGACAGACAAACGGACACACAGACCCTGATGTCATTATATCATCAGTGTTAGCATCGACACCATTATTTCAATATTTTATGAAGCGAATTTAATAAACCACACGAAGAAAATAAACGGTAAATCTTCACTTTCGTAGAAAACGGCAATCAAATTTGTGGAATAAATAATGTTAGAGACTCTGGGGGACACATTCCTAAAATGCATCTGGTGAACCTCCAGGGAATATTTGTACAAATCGGTGAAATGAAACCAATATAATACGATATTACAGAGAATTTAGGAAAATAATGAAATAAAAGCTAACGTATTTCTGTAAATTATTTTTCCCAACGGAAATTTTTCAATCCATCCTATTGACCAATCATTCAAAAATTGAATGTGTAATTAATAAAAATAAGGAATAAAAAGAAAGAAAACACAAAAATTTAAAAATCGTATCGTTTAAAATAATTTTTTATGACAATGGAAAAATACAAAAATATATAAAATTTTAAAGAAATTAAATTTATAAAAGTCTCCCAAAAGAAAAAACGAAATTTTATTACAGTGAAGAGGTCATAATTTTCTGTTGATATATATTCACAAAGGCGAAAATGAAAAAATGTTTTAAATAAAAATATTTCATAAAAAGCAAAATAAAATAATAAAATCAAAAAACAATCGGTCAGTATCCCTGACCCCCTTTTCAGCCTTTAGCCCGCTATTAAATGATTAACCACGTCCCGTTTTGTCCAGGCCGATCGTTGGAAAATGCATTTTGAAATCAAAATGTGTAGCAGTAATAAAAAAATTCACGTTATGACATAATAAAAGATGAAGAAAAGATTATGCATTCAATGCGTGAGGTGTTCTCTGATACATGATAATATTGATAACAAGTGCTTAATTTTTTTTAGAAAAAAACTTGTTTATATTTTCAAAAGAAATTTCCGATTGATTAATGCCATTCGTTAAAATTGTAATGAATGATGTAATCTCGGAGAAATGGAGCGAATGATTTAGAGAAAAATAAATATTTATTTTTTATAAAGACTGCTACGATTTTCTGAAAAGTGATTTCAATAAATTAACAAGTCGTGAAAATATTGTGAATAATAATTGGAGACAGCATTTTATTTGACATTTTTGGGACATATATTTTTATTTCGGTTCAATCTAATAACGTCAAAATTAATATTTTGTGGGCGAGAGGGAGGGAAGAAGGGGTAAGTAAATGCTTACAAAATAAATTGATTAAAAGTAATTAATAAATTCAATGAAGTGAGTGGTTTGAGTGATGAAGGGTAAGGAGTCATCTTCGCTGTCATTTTTAATTCAGGGTTAAATGATAAATTAGCCATAAGACCAATCGATCAACCGTTTATAATTATTTTGGAAGGACAAACGCAGGCGACCGTACTTGGCTGTGCCTAATTTAAAAGCTATTACAAAAATCAAGCGATGAAGGAGAGAAGGGTGGATGAGGAGAGCTGAAGGAAATTGCGGCGGGAGTGCCTAAGAAATTGAAAAACGTTTACATTCTTGCGTGCAATGAATGCACAAAATTTGCAATGAATTACAGCAATTGCAAGAATGTGTGCCAAGAAAAAAAGCCAATGCCACGAAAAAATGTCATGGAAATATTAAATTTTCTAAATTACTTTTTTAGTTTTAATTAATTAAATTCTAGAACTATTGCCAACTTCATTCAAAATAATCGACGATAAAAAAATTTCAAGGACAAATCCAAATGTAATTTCATGGATCGTAAAAATCACAACAAGTTCGTTCCTCAACAATTTGAAGTAGAAGAAAACAACAACAGCAGCGTCATTTAACTACTTAGTGCTTCTACCCAAGCTTGAACAATTTATTTGAAATAAAAAGCAAAATAATAATAATAATAATAATAATAATAATAAATTATAGTGCACTGCATTTTGTGGATGCAGCATTACAAAATTAGGTCAAGTCCTCATTTAATAATTTTCACCACTACTGCAACCATCACCATCACTACCACCACCATCTACAGCCCACCAGATTCGTAAATGACATGTTAGTTTTGTGAGCATCATCATCACTAGCACTGCCGGAACTAGCATTAGCTTTAAGAGTACCAGTACATTATTATTTTGTGGTTATTATTGTCATTGTTGTTGCTTCATTCAATCTTTGAAGTCGCCACAAAAGTTATGAGCAATGAAAAATCATCATTTTTAACGCTATTATTTCCTAATTTTTTATTCCATTCTCCTCGGTATTTTCGCTCTTATCTCGTATCGCTTGCAGTAGTTGTTATTTACGTTCCTTTTTCCTCGATAAATTATTTCATTATGTTTTTAAAAGAAAACGATTTTGAGAAGTCCATAAAACACAAAGAATACAAAAATTTTAAATGGGATGAACGGATGCTGCTTAATTTAGCGCTTCAGTTAAAGTTTTGTTGTTGTAGCGATCCTCAAGCACACACTCTCCTTAAGATTGTATTAAATATCAATTGCGTTAAATCACGTTTTTCGTTGTGCTTTTACTCCTCATGGTATCTGCCAACCATCCTCAAAAATTCTTTTGCTGTTTGTTGTAAATGTAATATAATGGATTTTGTTGTATGTAAACACCTTCGATGGATCTAACTGTACACTAAAAAAACTTGCTTGTTTAGAATATTTAGTTGAATCGTATGGAAAACTGCGGTGTTACCCCAAGCGAAATAAAGTGATTTTTTATACTAGAAAATTTATAAATTTAACTGTGGTATTAAATTACCTTTCATAAAATATAATTTAAAATTTAAAACAATTAATTATTTAATTAATTTTTGATATCTCAATTTTTAGTTAGATCTTGCTTTTTAAAAAATATATTCCCTTAATTTTAATCGTAATAATCTATAAGATTTACAGCTTTTATTCCTCTTTTTTTGCAACAACAAAAACAAATCTATAAAAAATGGGGAGTGAAAAAATAGTTTATTGATTTGTCATCGAAGGCCGATTTTCAACAAAACAAAATCGAATGATGTAGACGTTGTCGTCGCTGTCTGCCGTTATCGTCATACTGTCAGCAACACTACTTTTGAGCTATGAGAATACGTTACTGTAATTCCTTACTGAACGATGATTACGGACAAAAACCCAGAAAAAATTGTTTTTATTGAAGCGTTGAAAGAAAAAACAGAAACATACTGAAAAATATCACACAAAATAAAATCAAGTGAGTCACGTATATATTCGTGAATCAATAAAACAACAAAATATCAAAAAAAAAAACAACAATAAAATAAAATACAAAAATAAAAATTAAAAAATAATAAATAAATAAATAAATTCAAAAGAGAATATTTTAACAGCCATTACCTGCGAAATATTTGATTGTCAGCTAGCTGTCAAAATTAACAGCTACGAATTAAAAACTAATTATTATTTTTGTATTTATTTAAGAAAAAATTTATCAGTCTGCTTCACAATAACTCTTAAAGATATAACGATTATTAGCAACGATCATGTCATCGGTGTGAATCATCGAACATAATTAAGAACAGTAGTAGAAGCTGCAGTAGCAGTAGAAACAAAAGCTATTGAAGCAGAAGTAGTGTGAACAGACGCTACACAAACACAAACTGTAGAATTGCAAGCAGCAGAAATGGAAGTACGATCAATGGCAACAACAACAAATTGTTTGATGTTCACTCATTAAATGTTTCAATTTAAGTGATGTTAATGGTAATGTCATGATGATGACATGATGGTCATGATGGTGATGATGATGATGATGATAATGGTAGATCGTAACATAAAGTATTTGGTGCTATTTTTGGAAATGGTGGCGACTAATTCTTTTTAGTCATACGAGTACATCATTACTTTTGATTTAAAAGGAAGAGACGGCAAGTGAAAACAGCAATTAGAACAATATTGACAATCATAGCGACAGTGGCAACGAGAACGACCGGAGTAACAACAACAACCGCAACAACTACAGATATGTTCTTAGTCGAGCTGACTTGAGAATAATATTCTTGCAGCGTTATTCGATATATTTCGAAAAATTATTGCTTAAGTATTAATGACATATATTTATCACGCAATGCGTTGCAATACGAGTATATGAACATGTTTAAAGGAAAAATTAGAGAAAATTCAAGGAGATAGAGGAAGATATATAAAGGGTTATTCATTTCCAAAAACTATTATTTAGTATTGTTTTAAATTTATTTAGTATCGTGCCAAATTTTGCATTTTGAAAATAATTTTACATTTTCGTTAGTGATAATAAAAATTAATAAAAGTATTTAACGTTGTATTTAATTGCAAAACTTTTAATTTGGAGCAAAATATGTGCTTTCCAACAAGTACTATTTATATATTATATCGTAAAACTGAAACAATCTCATTAAAGTTTTAATTAACTCTTTTTACGTAAATTTGGAAACCAATATCGAAAATTGCGTGATGATGACGTGAGAGTTGCCGTATGAATTTATAACAGAATTAAATTGAATGGTTTATTCAATGACTGCTTAATTTGGCCAGACTTGGCAGTATTACCAAGAGCAAGGGAGTCAGAAGAATAAATTATAAATGTTAATTTTAATTACTTTGAAAATGATAAAAATCAACATCTCGCTAATTATTGCTTTGCTTAATAACAACTTGTTAATAACAACCTCAAATAGGCATATTCTTTCATTCCTTCATCCATCAAAAGCTCATTTAATTTAATTGCTTGTTTCTCTTTATGTGTTTTACAATTAATTTTATCTATTTTTAGTTTCTCGTAGTTAAATAAATAAAACCGAGCAATTAAAATCTAAACCAAATTTGTTATGAATGCTAACTAAAATCGACCTTTTATTTGACGTCAATATTGTATTTAGTGCTCATTATTTAATGCTGGTCATTTACCCAATCACTCAATAATTTTTGTTTATTGATTGATATTTAATCATATGAAATATCGCGATACTATTTGATAAAAAATATCATATAGATGGTATTATCAACATTTTTTGGGTGTGTTGTATTTACAAAACATAGCTTTCACGGATTACCATCTGAATTAATGTTATTTTATGTTATTTTAAAATATTTAACTACCTAGTGCCTTTCATTACAAGGTGTTATTTTAAAACCAGAGGATGTTGTAATGTTTTTGGAGAAAGTGGCAATACTTTTGTTTTAGTCCAAAGCAGATTACTTCAAAGAGATTTGTATTAACGATGCTCTGATTAACTTGATCTCCCCGCAGCTGCGGAGGGGAAAAAAGAAAAAAAATTGAACAGTTTTATTTATGCCATTCGTATTTTTGAATGCTTCAGTGAAATTTGTTATGATATTTCCTTCGTTCCCCTTCCTAAAAAATTTGGTTTTTACTTAGAGTTTAATCAAAATGCCAACCTTATAAATCTCGAAGACTATAAGTCTCATTAGAAGGTCATAGAATTGTAAACATATATCTTTGACTGATATTATTAATTTTGTGCCAAAAATTTACCTTTTATAGGTTATCATTATAAGTCAGGGGTCATTCAGTAAGAGGTGTTAAATGAAAACGCCGTCTTGACAACAATTAAATGCCATTATGGTATCACTTATATGTAAACATTTTCAACAATTTAAATCTACCGAGTTTTCATTAGGCGTCTAGTAACTTAGCCCTTCAGAATGTTTTGTTTGAGCCGCCATTCGTGAAATAAAAATAGCTTGGCTCTTTGTGAAATAAGAATAGTTTTTTACAAGAAAACGTGATGAAATAGAAATCTCTCGAAAGAATAATCATTCGTAAGCTAAACTGCGGTAATAAATACATGATTAATTCTTTTAAAGTTTTTATAAAAGTTTTTCTTTTGATTTAATGCAATAGAAGCAGTTATTTTATAGGCTTTTGTTACACAAACTGATATTTTCAAGCGTGATAGAAATATCTCTGTAACTTGAAAGAATATTTTGGTTTACATATAAACAATTCTATTTTATTTCAAAGAAAGTATTCCATAAGTTTTTCGAAATAGTTCATGTATGTACGCAATATTCTTCTCAAATGTTATTTTTTGACGAGCATTTGTTGCGATAAACTTAACCTAATTGTGTTCGAACTGCTTTTCTTGCGATTTATTTTCTATTTTCTTCTCTTTGCAACATTTCTCCTACGAAATAACATTTATTTGTTTGTTGGATGAACGAAAACTTAACAAGCGTACTGGAACAATCAAAGGCAAAACAAAAACAACAGAAAAACAATCGAAATGTATCTAGACGGATGTTCATTCTTCTTACCTGAATTGTCGCATCTGTTAATAAAAATAAGTAACAAACTGACAACAGGATGAAGGAACAAATGAAAGGATGAGATTTGCATGTCTTTCGTTATTTTGACATCAATGTTTGGTATCAATCAGTGCCTGTCAATTATTTTTGAAAATTGTAAAGTTTTATAGAAATTGAAATACTACTGATTAAAGCTCTCGATTTTTTGATGGAAATGTCACCAAAAGCTTATGCAAAAATAACATTTCGTGTCGAAAAACAGTAAAAGCGACCTCAACAAATTTATGACATTACAATGAATTTAGTTAAATTAACCATGAAAGTTGTAGAATACCAAAATAAAACTGCAGAATGGTGAAAAATATTATTAAAATTATTATTTTAGTAACAACCTACAATAGAAGACAGTCAGAACAATTGTAAAAACTTGTAATTCCGCAGCTAATATTATAAAATTAACCATGAAAAAGGTAAATTAACAGTAAAATAGTAATAATTAAGTAATTACGATTTTAAGTTAATCGTGAATATTTTCCCCCAAATATTGAACAAAACAATTTTGCAAATGATAATAATAACAATTAGGCTTTAGTTTAGTAATACTAAAGTTGTTGGCATATTAAAAAATTAATTCTACTTCACAATTTACAAATACAAATTATCGATTAGTGACCCCAAAACGTAGAGAAACCGGCATTCAATTTTTTTTCTCTCACGTTTTATATGTTGCCCAGTGTAATATAATGTCTCCAACAAAACATAAAACATAAAAATTTACTCGTTAGCGTCGTTGGAGCTCCAAAAAGGAATAGATGATGAAGACACAGAAGCGCATATACAAAATAATCCATAAATTTTTGGTTTGGTTTGCCGTATAACGTCTCTTTAATTGCATGAACATCAAAACATTACCGTTATTGGCCATGTTTCTAAACTATTAATAGATTGTAATTAACAATAAAGGCCATATAATGTCTTCTAGAGGGGTGGCCGGTGCAAAGCTTCACTACATTTATCCGTTATCTCCTTGCAATGTCCGTTGCATTAGATTAGATTGCATTTTAATTGACCAACATTGCTTCGTTTAGTATAGGTTGTAGCTTTCAGATTGAGACCCCAAAAAGAGAGAGATATAAATGAGCTTGTATAGTGTATTCGCTTATTCAAGTTGTTATCATATCGTGATTTATTCGATGAAATTGTCCACTGGCAATAAACTGCATTGATTCTGGATCATCCTAATGCAACGGTAAAATAAATTTCTATCTCTAGCATGAAAATGGTCTTGTTAATTGGTCGGTATGGGGCAAATGATATTGATAGAATGTAGTCGAATAGATATTGACAGAAATGCCTTTTGGAAGAATCAGTTACAAATGAATCCTAATAGTGTTAAATTATGACAAATAAATCATTGATTATTTAGTCGATCAGATAGATCCGGATTTGCAGTTGGTGATGATGACTTACACGGGAAGGAAAGAAAATTATAAAATTATGAAAAGAAAATTATTATCATGTAAAAACAATAACAATCTCGCATAAAAACCATAGCATTTCGAACCCATTCGTATTTTGGGCAAAACCGAAGCAAATGCGAGTAATTGAACACAGCTCTATAATTCACCATAATTCACCATGGAAATTATGCCACGAAGCGTCGAATGCTGTATTACGATAAGAATTGAATGCTAAAGAAAATGCGAGGAGGTAGGGCGTGGGAGTAATGATGACGGTTCATGTTCTCGCTAGCGTAACGCTAGATCAACTGATTAAAGATCAATCGAATTTCTGAAACTATTTTTAAAATAAACAGAATATTTTTTTCTAAAATTATTTCTCTTTTTTTCTGGCTCTCAATTAAAATGCATTTATAGAAAACAAATACTAAAATTATAAAAATATCGGATAAGAATAAACAGAAGACTACATAGAGGAAACACAGTCATAAATCATTAATGCATCATCGCCGCATGCATCATTAAATTTTACGAAATATACAAATTTCGAAATTATAACACGTTGATCGTAAAAATATCAAAACGGTGCAAAATAGAGAAAAAAGAAAAATTCTTTCGCAATTGAATCATCGTCGAAATCAACAACCCAAATAAGAGAAGTGTAACGAAGTCAATTTTAAGACGTTTTAGTCTGAAGAGTCTGACTGCTCGCAAGCTGAGCAACGGTGGATTGATTCGCTGGTCGGTTAGTCTTTTGCAAAAATGCAAATTTCCACACTTTGTTGCGGTCAGCTAATAAAATTTTGGCAGAAAAATGTTTGGCAAAAATACAATAAAGGCGAGTAATTAATTAAAAAAAACGGTCAAGAAACTCATTCGTAGAAAACATCAACAATTTTTTCCTGTTATCGAAATAATTTTCCACTTATAGGATTCATAAATTATAACATTTTTCTGATATAAAAATATTTAACATTTTCATAAATTAAATTTAATTTACGAGAAATAAAATTTACGAAAAAATAGAAATCGTTGATGAAATAATGACAGAAAAAATATGGTGTGATGAGAAATGGATAATATGATTAAAAATAGAATAAAGTAATTAATATTGCTTATGTTAAACATTGATTACTTGAATGGAATAACAGCAACCAATCCATCACCGACATCACTTCGAAGTCATTCACAATTTATAAAAATGTGGCAATATCGTTTACTGATAGTGGCTTGCTAAGTGTTGCCAGTGTAAACCAATTAAAAGAGTCGACAGACTTGATGGATTGCAACCGTTTGATTGACTTTAAATGTTTACATTTCAGAATGAGAATTATTTGAATTAAGATTGATAATGGCTTTTTGCATAACGATGATGGACTTTTACATCTTCCCCATCATTCATGTTATCGTTCGTTTTATTCGGCATTCTTGCGGCTCTCTTGTGGTTTTTTCTTAATATTAACTTGAAATATGATGCGTTTGGCCTATTTTTTTGTGATGAATATTTAGGTTCGTGTAAAGGAAAATTATTACTTAACGGGAAATATTGAATAGTTGAGTGTGGTAAAAGAGGCAGAGAGAGAGAGAGAGAAAGTGAGGAATTTATGGGTAGAATACAGAAGAGTTATTTCATTCATATATCTGGGGCCTATGAATCAGTTTATGGCTTGAAGGTAAGCCACTTATGAGCGGCCGTTTTGGAGTTTTATGAATCACTAATTAAATTTGAGGCTTACTTAAGACTTAGATAACAGATTTTCTTTGTAAGAGCACCTTCCTCTGTATTATTGCCTCTTTTCAGTTTTTAATTCTGAAACGGATGAATACGTTACGGATGGAGGCATAATCGGTTCAGTCTGTATTAGGCATGTTATTTTGCAAGACCATCATAAGCACCTGCTTTTAAAGTTATTGAATTTTTGTCAAAACTTCTTATTTGTTTGATCGGAAAGCTTATATTTTATTAATAGTTTCTATGCAATTTTGTTCTACGGAATTCCTTGAAAAAATTATTCCAGTCTGGTTTTGCTTTGCTCCCTCCACGCGGCGTGGTAGTTGTAGGAAAGTATTTTTTATCAGTATATGTATAAAAAGTTACCGAAATAACTGTAAGACAGCAAGAATTGCAATAAAACCGATAAGCAGCAATGGATGGCAGCAATTACTTTTTTTATTACTATTATGATGAATTAAATTTAAATTAAATTAAGTCAATATCGTTCTACTTTTCTTCACATATTACGTAAACGATAACTAATAATGAAGTTTACGGAATAAACTCGTTGAACTCCTTTCCCAATTCCTTAGCTCTTCACGGCTCGTTTACTCTCATTGCTTTGTATCTGTTATCTAGATTTAAATTGATTGCCAACAATTTTTTTATATATTATTTAAACTATTCTGATTCCTAAATGAATTTTTTATGAAAATCATTCTTCACTTTTGCGAGATTTAACATTTATTACCGTTTTTATAATTTTTTTTATCAAAATGTACTTTAATTTTCCTTATTTTAATCACCCTTTAATTTTAATCATTTAACATTATTTTGTTATTAATATTCTATTTTATATTATCTGCAACCTCCATTTGTTTACCCGTCTCCGCTTCCTCTGCCACTCCTTTCTTATTATTTTTAAGCTGTGCTTTAATCCTCAATGGGAGCTGATACGTTTATCCTTCAGATCTCTTCCCACTTGTTTTAAGAGACGACCCTGGGAAGAAGAAAACTCATATTCAATTTATGAGAATCTTTTTAAGAAAATGAAGAAATAACAAAAAATAGTGTTAAGCTTTCGTTGTCATTATTATTAATTCCAAAGGATTTGCGTCGCCTCATTTCCGTTGATATTTTAAAATCAAATGAACATAATGAAATGACGAATTTTAATCCAGAAAACTCAGTGAATGCTGAACTCGGTAGTGAAGAAGAAGAATTAAGAAAAGCTCAGAAATTACAAGAAGGAATAATGATTGGTCGACAAGAGGAAAGGTGTGAAGGGAATAAAGCAGATGGATGTACAGAAGCAAACCGAAACCAATTACTCCGACTCCGATTTACTTAATCGAAATGTGGGGTAAAAACCCACATTTCTAAAATCGAGAATGGAAAAAGAAAAAAAAATCGAGAATGAAAAAATAACAAAATTTTTTTCGTTTTAATTAAATTGAATTGTAATCGCTTAATGGTCTCTATATGTTGGAATTAGGTTACAACAACAACAATACTTATAATAACAACAACACATTATTGAGAAAGAGTTCTTTTTACGCCACCGCATCAGACGCCCACCGAGTCACATTCACACATTTATAAGAACCCACACACATATCGACTCATACACAATGCCATACCACACGCATAACATTGACTTTCACGGCAGATGTTAACAAAAAAAAAAGATGAATGATAAAATCAAAATAACTCGAAGCAGGAAAGCGGGTACAAAAAAGTTTGTGAAGGAAAAACGGATCAAGTTTTGTAAAGATGCAGACTAAGTTGACAAAAAAGGGATTTAATGCAACACTTTAATGCATATGCCTTTCATGATTGTGTTGTGGTCGTCTGGACAAGACAAGATGCCTCGAACGTACTTTGAGGACAAACATTTTCTCACCTCCCCTAGCGTCTATTGAGGGGCCTCAGTTTGATTTCGGATTAAGTCGTTATCACCGTGATCGTAACTACGAATAAGACACGAAAAGCAATAAAAAAGTATTATTTGCTTTTTGAAAACAAAATGTTGCACAGTTTCATGCAACCAAAGGCACTAAAGGTGGTGCATGTTTGAATTATACGGATGCCAAGGAATCATATGAATGACACCAAACGATATCAAAAGTCAGAGAGAGAGAGAGAGAGAGAGAAAGAGATAGATGTTTTTATGGTACAGAGAAGTAAAGGGAGAATTGTTTTATGATTCACAAGAGTGAGTATGAGTCAAATGGGTGACATTAAACGCATATAGTCATAGAGGAATGCATACAGATAGTCTGTTAGGCGGTCACGAAGAGAATACTTTAGATTGTCAGAAGTGTTACAGTGGATATTCAGAAGATGCACGACATCAAATGCAGTTATCGATTATAATAATAACTTCTTAACGGGTTAGATCTAAAGTAGTATATTTCTTATTTCACACGGAGCGAGAGAGGAAGAACTTTCCTACTCACTGCAAATCGTTATTAAGTAAATCGAAGACACTAAACAGTCGTGGTCATGTCTATGCATACATAATGTGCTAAGCACGAGTTCAGTAACTTTGGATGTTAGGATGAAATTAATTAATCATGAATATTGTCATCCTCAAGCTATTGAAAGACTGACTACAATAAAGTCAAGTCAAATGAACCGAACTTCTTTTATTTCTAATCGAATTAAACAAAGACTTCAAAAGTCATACAACCATGACATGCACGCAATAATAACCACCACCTCGACACCAGCCCTTCGATCTGCCCCTTCATTTCAACCCCCCAGCGTTCTGTTTGTCCTTTCATTAATCTAACAATCAGTGCGTTAATGTTCATTAAACAAAACAATCGATTTATACTTTAACCGATAACAAGTGGCTCGACATGCGTTGGAATTGAAAGCAAGGTCAGTTAATAAATGAGTTTAATTTGTTGTGATAAATGATGTTTACTCAAACCCTTTGATAATGAACCCTTGGGGGGTAAATGTATGCGAAACGGGGGTAAAAATGTTAGAAATGACATGTGTGTGCAAGTTGTAGGAAAGTGTCTGTCAAATAAAAACGATAATTACGAGCTCGTCATCGTTAGTTTTTGAAAAGGAATGGGAGTCTTGAAGTAAAGGGTTGTTTAAGCTTTAGGATATTTTAAACATGACAGACAGGTTCTGTAAAGTCGGATTTTCTTTATTGAATTGTTGAAGATTTCTGTGGTGAGTGGATGGTGTTGTGGTTGATTACGAGATTAAAAAACTAATTGAAACTCGAATTAATTTTCGGTGTGGGGTTGTTTTAAGGAGTGTTGGTGTTTGTAGTTCCGTTATTGAAGAGTGATTATGGGGTGTTTTTCTTCTCATTTTAAAACAATTAATTGGTAATTAACTCATTAATTGATAATTAAATCGCGTGAGATAATTTAAACTTATAAACGAAGGAAAATAGAGAAGATGTTAGAAATATACATTAAATTTTTTATAAAACAAAATTTGTAAAATTAGTAAAATTTGTAAATGTAAAAATTAATTTAATTAATATTAGTAAAATTAGTAAAATTAGTAAAATGTGAGAAGAAATCACAGCTATAAAAAATAATTCCATGCAATAAAATGTGTGTTTTTTCACTAGACCAAATGCCATTGTTCGTTTTCTATCTTTTGTCGCAAATTTTTGTTAAGAGTTTTATTTTACTTTTTAATTTCATAAAACTTCCAAAAGGATACACAAGGATGCATGACAACTACCTGTCGTACCTGCATAAGTATAGTATACGGTAATTTAAAGTATGGGTACATCTGGTACATCATCTGCTACCAGAACCAAAAGCTGGCTTGATTTTTGTCTCACTTCGTGCCTGAAGGCAATCTTTTTTCTTAAAAAATTTGTTGGTGGTATCAGACATGTTATCATCAGACATCTCTTTCCCGAGGTTAGTCCACATTTACACACACAAACCTAGACAAACATGAACATTTCTATACCACAAAATCTCGAACGTAGGGTGATACAACGCCTGGTTTCTTTTTGAAACAGCCAAAAGCGAAATGTTTTCGTTCAATGGTCTCCAATAAATTTTGCTTTATTAGAAAGAATAAATTTTTTTGACTAATTGTTGAATAAAATTCAAATTGAAATTGTCGTCTCGGGTAGTTCTGCAGTGGACATTTTTCACAACTCAATTATCTCAACTCGCATAGTTCAGATTATGATAAGTAGAATATCGTGCAAAGTTATCCCTGAGGAGATTTTAGTTATTCTGATTTTATTATCTGAAATCAAGCACGTCATATCCTTTGCCTGAGTTGTTATTCTTAACTATCTTCTTCTTCCTTCATCGCTTCCTATTCTGCTTATTTTCCCTTTTTATTTTTCTTCGTTTTGTGTTCGTTCCTGCCTTCCAATTTTCTTCTTCTTTGATCAAACTATCAGGCTAAAGTGACAACATTTAATATTTTATTAATTCAGGTCATTTCCGTGTTTATCACTTATCATTTTTCTTATTTCATCACCACTCCTTACCACCTCTCGTTCCTTATTCGTCGCCATCAAAGAAGGATGAAACAAAGACCGGTAGGAGGATTCAGGAATTTTGCAAATATTTCTGGTTTCTTTAGGCATTTTTTTTTGTTTTTGCCTTCTCGATGATTTTATCTTTTTTTTTGCTGTTTTGGCCAGATCGGTTTCTTTTGAAGGATGATGATGTGAATCGTAACAATAACAAGAAGTGAAAGCTTATTGAGCAGTCGTCGGTTTTGTTAGTGACCACCTTGAATATTACAGGCTTCAAAATTTATTAAAATTTGGCATGACAACTTTTTCTCGAAGAATTTTATTAAAGAAACACTGAGTGACACCACCGTTATTGCATGAAATTGTGGCTTGGTGTAAACTTTATCTGAAGACTTTTTTTAATATATTGTTTGCTTATTTTTTTGAGTTTATTGCTTTCAAATTTTGTACCGTACACCGGTTTTATCATTATGTCATTATTTTTTGAAAATGTTATTCGTGTTATTTTCTTTGAAATGTGAATTAAAAAACCCTATTCCAGCCTTTTTAATTTAATAGTATTATTTAAATAAAGGATAAAATTAAAAAATTTAAAACAATAGAAGTTTTTGCTCATAAGAAAACTATTCAAATTAGCATCGTTAATACAAAGAATCCTTTTGAAGTGTTACTAGGGTCCTTCTCGATTGTCAAGGACGTCTTGCATGTGAAATCCTTAATGTTGTCTTCATGCTTGTATCATCAGCAGCTATCATTTATGGATAGCTGCCAGTGTGTGAGAGTTAGCAGCAGCCACTTTACAAATACTAAAGCGTTTAAGAGGAAGGAAGTTGTTGTGTAAAAGTTTAAATTAAAGCGTGGTATAATGATGGTCTGTTCCTGGCATGGTTTCACGAGCGTTGTTGTTGTTGTTGTTTTTATTATTATTACTATTAATATGGCGGAAACCGGAAACGGAAAGTCTTTGCAGAAAGCACAACTTCAGCACTAAAAGAGAAGCCTGAAGTTAGAAAGAAAGGAAGTAAGTAATGGAGGAAGAAGAGAAGGAGGGACGGAAAGGAGACTGGAGTGAATGAAAGGAAGTGAGAGAAGAACTATTTTTCAGTTAGGGTAGCATCACTTTATGCAGTGTTAGAAGAAGTAGGAAACTAATTGGGAGTAGGAAAATATTATTTAGCAGAGTTTAAGAAATTGCTGCCACGTAAGAAGAACAAAAAAAAAATAAATAAAACGTGAGTATAAAATGGTTTGAATTTGAGGGCTATCATTTCAACAGTCTTTGCGCCAGAGCCACCTGCAATTATCAGATCTGCATCATCTGATCATGGTGGGGAAGAGTCTGTCGACGATAGGGAAAAATCTTAGAACTTAAGGAGCAGACTCAAGACCGTATTTTGAAAGCGGTAAAGTACTGAATACTGACCGAGTTTACAAATGTTCGAACCCATGAAACTCGCTACGACTAGCAAATGGTCGATTTAGTGCATCAGACTTGTGCGGATATTCCATCAAGTGCGCAGAGTTTTTCATCATGAAGTCAAGATATGAGAAACTTCTCACCCTTAGTCGTCTTCTGCTTGTTTGGTGATCTCCTATAAGCACGAACGGGTGGGCTTATCTGGATTGATGGAATTGAATTCTGAATTGCTTTGAGAGTTTCTCGTTCATACCATTTGGAAAATCTAACTCTGAATGACTTTTTTCCTTTGAATTCGTTTACTTGATGTCGAAAGAAATTGAGAGAAAATGTGAATCAAGTGCGAAAGTTGAAAGCGTTGATTTGATTTTTAAGTTTCATATAGACATTTTTTTGTTGATGATCTAAAAGATTTCCTTGCACTCTGTTTTTCCTTCCACAAATTTTGTTATTAAACGTTTTTCTATGATATCTATATTAATTGTAGTGGTATAAACCAATAAGTGTTTTTAAGTATAACGATTTTTTTTTTAAATTGCGGAAAATATAATATTCATAATTTTGTGACATTTGTATTAATTGAAAGCAATTTTTTTCATAAAACCTGTCACATCTTTTGAAGTGTTGCGCTCTTCAAAAAATAGAAGATGACAAAAAGGCAGAAAGCCAGACAATGAATGAAAACAAACAGACAATAGACAGACATTTATCTTAAGCAATGTTCTTGACTTGTGACGAGACAGGGTAATTATTTGTTGTTGTTGCGAACTTCATGTTTCAAGCTATTTTTTTATTAATTTTTTAAAAGTTTGCGTAACAAGAACAACAACAACAATGGGAACAACAATGCAAGAATCATAAGTCGCCAGGTTCGTGTTTTTTTGAGAGATGGCAATGAACTTTTTATTATTTGAATAATTTAAATTAAAGCGCTCGTTTACACTAAACGATGTTGTTATTGTTGTTGTTGTTGTTTGTGCTGCTTTTGCGTAATTGCCTTGCTAAATCATTAATATTTCTTTAAAGGCAGCGTCTTCATTGTGACAGAGCTAGAAAATAATGGCAAGCTGAAAAAAGTTTAAAATAAAAATTAAGAAGAAACAATAATTTTAAAGAAAATCTTAAAACTTTAAAATTGCAAAAAGCACATTTAATAAACTTATTATTACGACAAACTTCTTAACACAAATAAAAAATATATCATGTACTTAATTTGTACTCTATCTCTTTCCACACGTCTTTTTAATTCTTTCTAAACTAAAAAAAATTGTCCTTAATTGAAAGCATTTCGACATTTTTAAATTAATATTTTTGAAAATTATTCAGAATTTATATTCTCAGAATTAATTCATAAATAGAATTATATATTGACGTTTACACATTTATATTGATTCACAAAGCATTGCTTCAAAAAAAAAAAAAAAAAAAAAAAAACTGGTACGTTCGCATCTGTGGGATTTATGCGGTTATTATGATTTGCCGCGCTTCTCTTTGAATGATACCAATTTTCTGTTCTTTTTCTCTTGTTTATATTCTCGAAAAAGTGCTTTACATATTTTTGTGAGCTCCGAATAAATTTGTGTTGTTCAATTTTATTTTTAATTTTATATTGAAATATAAACAAAATTTTGCATATATAGAAAATAATCAAAATTATTAAATCATGATCGACATGAATTGTAATTAATTATTTAGAATGAAAATTCTGAGAAAACCAAGCTGTCAAAACACAAAATACCACAAAAATAAATTCCCGAACATTTCTGAAATCTCCAAATGACAAAGTCGTTTAACAAAAAAAAAGTTGAAATTCTTAAAAATATCGAAGCAAAAAAATCATGAAAATTTCTAAAATCGAGAAGGGATAAAATGTCGATTTTTAATGTTGGGTAAGATAAAATATAGAATAATTTTGAAATCCTCTAAATCTTTAAAATTATCTAGCTGCAAAATTCTAGGATTCCGTCTTTCTCAAACAAGAAATTTTTCTTAATAAGAATTGTTAGAAAACAAAATCTCGAAATAATCGAAATGAAAATAAAAAATTTCAATATTGTGTAAAAAAAATATCGCGTATTTTATATAATAAATAATTTAAAAATATGGTATAAATGTAAATTCCAAAATAGAAAAAGATTTGGCAGTAACGGATTGCGTTAACTGACTGATATCTTCTGATTTCTTTATGGCTTGGCATCCTCCCAATTCGAAGCAAAAGCCAGAACAAGGGAAAGATTTACATTCGGCCTTTTCTGTGGCTGTATAGATCGGAATTAGAGAATATGGCTCGGAATTGGAGATCTATAGCATTATATTTTTTACAATATTTATTCAGAATTTTTCATTCGAGATTTCCTTGCTTAGCATTTTAACATCAGACCATATTTTGAAGAGTAAAAAATCTAAATTGAAGACAACACGTTATGAAATTGTTTTACATAATTCTTTGTCTCGTAAATTATTGGTGTCTTCAAATTAAATTCAATCAAATAAGATTCAAAAACCTGAAGAAACATCGGTTTTGATTTTGTGGTCTATTTTTTTAAAGACTTTTGTTCATTGTGATAGACCTCTAGGAGCTCGTATTGAAATCCATTCTTCCTAAGCCTTAACCGAATTTTATGAATATATAAGGAGAAAACACAAGTGAGATATAAAAGTTCTCAGGACTTTATTATTCATTTTAACTATTACAAAACTGAAACGATCAACGATTGTCTGATAGCTCTTCGCAGCGTCTTTTCAGCCTCTATCTAATTAATTGTGTTTAAAAACGATTCATTTCATAACCTTAATTAATTATGTTTTATCTAAATCGTGTTTTATCTTGAGCATTTCATTTTTGTAGCGAAAAAATGAAATAACATTTAATAAAGCATCACGAAATCCGTGCTATTCCTTTCCTTTATTCTCACCTCTTCCTTCACCCTCTTCCTTTATGTCGCGTTTCGATCGTCTTAGCAACTTTGTTGGAATATATTCTTTATAAGGATTCTTTAGTAGTTTTTTCTTTATAAAACTTTTATGAGGATTTTTATGGCGATTTTATTTGCAAGCTTTTTAACGTCAACCACATTTCATTAGTAGAAAACATTTTATTATGGATGCGAAAAAAATCGGTCGTTATAATTTTATTTTTTCTTGTTTGAATTTTAGAAGTAAATTCGAAGTCAATGTCAAAGTAATAAAAGATTAAAAAAAAATAATAATAATCCTGAGAAATTTATTTATGGCGAGAAACGTAGTTTTAAAAAATAAAATAAATCGACGAATTTTTATTATTAAATTTAATACGATGTAGATACTTTGTAATTGTATTATATACAAAACTGAAAGATATTACTAGAAGAATATTTAACTAAATTTCTATAGTTTCGATGATATTTAAATCTTTTCGATAAGCACAAGACAATTTATCTTCTTAATGTAAATATACTCTTGAGCGTCTTTTAAGATTTGACAACGCCAAAATGTTAGTCTATATTAAAATTTATTATCAAGGTGGAATTCACAAACGATTAATTTTTGGTAACTATAAGAAATTCCTACCATAATTATGAATTGGGGAATCATTGATTTACTCCAATTAAGAATCGTCCTCAGAAATGGTCGCGCCAAGGAGCTGTACATGCGATAATGCTTTAAGTTTAGTCAAGATATTCGCTCTTGGACGTATCTCTCCAGTTGAGGCAATACCTCGACAGACGTACCGAAATTAGTGCATCCATGCAAGCAAACATTTTAAATTAACCAAATCAAATCAAGCTCCTTTCTCAGAAATTATGAGGATTGTGGTGAATTTCTTGTGAAGATATTTTGACTTGTACACTTATGATATTAAATCAAATCAAAAAATTGGGTTAATTTCCATCATTGGAGTCTTGAAACATTGTGTTCTATTGTTAGTGTTATGCCCTTATTGGAAAATCGTTTGTATAGCTGTCAAAATACATCAATTCCTTCCCGAATGAAAAGAAAACGAAGTAATTCCTTATATTTTCGTCACTATAACAGCTTTATGGGTGTCTGTGTACAGGAGGGTCAATTACACGCTCTAACAGAATACATAAACGGCGGTTCGTTGGAGCAACTTCTAGCCAACGAGCAAATCATCCTTAGCGCCTCCATGAAAATAAGACTGTCACTTGGAATTACCCGTGGCATGGCATACGTGCACGATAGGGGCATATTTCACAGAGATCTAACGAGTAAGGTATGTATGCGTGTGTGCTAAAAAAAATGAGTGTCGAAGAAATATCTTAAGATCGGGTTTGTTTCTTTCTAGAATGTTTTGATACGAAATCTTCCCGATGGTCTTTTCGATGCTGTTGTTGGTGACTTCGGTTTAGCCGCGAAAATTCCTGATAAACAGTAAGCGTTTTATCTAGGCTCTTTTCAAAATATGTTGTTATTTTTTAAGTGTTAATTTATTATATTTTTAGTGGCAAAACTCGTCTCGATACCGTAGGCTCGCCGTACTGGGTTAGCCCGGAGTGTCTGAAGGGCCAATGGTATGACCAAACTAGCGATGTCTTCTCGTTCGGTATTATTCTTTGTGAGATCATTGCCCGGATTGAAGCGGATCCGGATATAATGCCACGAACGGATTCCTTTGGTTTGGATTATCTGGCCTTTGTTGAACTTTGTCCCCTGGATACACCTCCCGCACTTCTAAGATTGGCATTTTATTGTTGCATCGTAAGAGAAATTGAATTCGTTTTTCATAAAAAATGTAATTTAAATATGTTTCTTTTTTAGTATGATTCGAAAAGTCGTCCGACTTTCCATGACGCAGTAAAAAAACTTTTGCAACTGTCGGAGAAATACGAGCCGGAAACGAATGGAGGTGAAGACAGCGGCGGGGGTGGCGGTGTGATAAGTGCTAGTACAAGTCCACTCAATTCATTGGAATTAATTGGCAACGATTATGAGAATCACACTCCACATTTAATTCATACGGCTCACAAAGAGTTGGTTTCTGCTCATCCGAGTAGCTGTCCGCGTCCCTACTATTCGAATAGTTCCAACTGCTGCACCTCCGCCAAGCGTTATTCCGTCGATGCCGTTCATTCTGGTGGTTGCGCTAAAGCTGTTAGGACGGCACACTCAGGCGTTCTAACGCCGTGGCATTTGCGTGACGTTGGCGAAGGCGGTTTTCGTTGTCCGAGCTCCGGGAATACCACACCTAATCATAATATCATAGGGTATAACGAGTTTGAGGAACGTGTGCTGCAAACACGCGTACGACGTGCGACGAAGAAATTGGAGGCTGAAATTCTACAACATCGACGATCTCTAAGTGAAAACATCATACATTTTCCTCTGCATACAACACCCAGCGACAAGGCACGTTGTCATCAAATGCAGCGTCAGCGCTCAACGACCCATACTCCTACACCAGAATCGCCACATTCCGCCAGTTTGACACTACGTAAGGTCGCCGAAACTATGTGTCTGAAGGACTTGCAATACAAACCAGTGCGAACTGATCAAAATGGTGTTAAAGCGAATCCATTTACGGCACTGGCACAGTTGCGGGGTGTGAAGAAAATATTAGGGGCAAATCCGCGAACATACGCCGCTGGAGTGGGTGATTTGTTCAGCTCTTGTTTTGAGATGACGGCTCCGTTCTTTAAGGAATTGTTGGGCCTACAGCAAAAGAGCACAAAAACACCTGGTGGTGGAGGTGCTTCAGATGTTCCAAGTGAGCCCAAGAGTTTGCCCACTTCGCCGAGATTAACGCGTAAGTTTAGTGTCGCCGAATTGAAACGAACTGCTCCGACATTACCTCCGCATATGAGTAAGCCAGACGACGAAGACTATGAGGAATCGGATGCAGAGCACGAAGACGGTGGCGGCAACTGTGCTGATGCAGAATCGAGCAGCGATGAATCGGCCGCAGAGCGTCATCCTCATGCGCCAACGCGTAAGATACGTGCGAATTCGCTATTTACGCATCCTCTCTTCCGAGGCGTGATAAAAAACGATGAGTCGTCTACTTCCGTGGTGACAACGGGAGTGGGCGGTGTTTCGAAAGTCGCTGCGGGGGGCGTTGCTGACTCCAATTCTTCTGAGGATGGCTGTGAGGATCCAAATGTAGAGAAGACGAAGCTGAAAGAAAAGCTTAAAAAGGAGATTCCAATCAATCAATCTGCCCTCCTAATGGCTGCACCACCAACACCACCTCCACCGCCATCTGTGCCAACTACAACTTCCGTATCGTCAGTCGATTTTGATTTCAAAGCGTCTGATTTGCTGCCGACAAAGCCACTAACTCGACGTGACTCTATCGAAAGCGGATTCTACTCATGCTTCAATGAAGAATCGGATGCGATCACTTACAAAACCATCAATGGACCGCTTGGTAACATTCCAAGCTGTGGTAATTGCAGCTTCGATCAGCTCAAGTCACAATTGATTCTTGATGGTGCCACCGATTTAAAGTGAGTATAGATTTTAAAATTACTGACAATTAAAGACAATTAGAAATCATTTTTTTTCGCAGCGACAAATTGGCCAGTCTATGCCGGTGCTGTTACTACGCCTCATCCACTGCTGGAAGCCAACAACAGCAGCTTTTCCATGACTCCTCATCCACTTCCTCGTCGATTATGCTCAACGATGATGTTGCCCACAGCAATGTGAATACACCGAATGCTCAGTCTTCGAATAACTCAAATGCTGCCTTGCGTTCGCTGGATGATTTGGAGTTAGAGGCAGATATGAGACGTCAACAGCATAGACGCTATACGTGCCACCATCATCTCCTGAGTAATGTCGATGCTGCGACGTCGGTTGACATGGGCCTCATCAATCGTTTGGCGCTTGATTCCGAAATGAATTCGCTCATGCAGCGCAATCCATTCGCCAATCAGTTGCTCTACTGCAAAAATCGCACCTCATCCATTTACACCGACAGTTCTGACGATATCAGCAGCTTGGCCGGCTCCGATTCGCTGCTGTGGGATGATCGCTCCTTCACTACGATACCGAATACGCGCTCGGCACAAATTGCCAAAATTGTTGAGTACTTCGAACGCAAACGTCAAGTACCTGAATATAGCTGTCACCAACACCGTGGTAATGGACAAGGATTAGCATCGTCCGGCGCGGAGAACTCTACGGCGACACCTGTGGTGGGATCAACGGCAACAGTGTCAGCAGCAGCTACATCATCGACGATGGCAGCTGCGGTAGCAGCATCAGCTTTGGGCTCGAACTATCTATCATACGAGACGAAACGCTATTCCGACTTTAAGCGCCATCCGATTAGTTCAGATTATGAAGCCTTTTGTTTCGATTTGGATAAAAAACCGACACAGCATCGTCTCATGGTTTGCGAGGGAGCTGTTAAGTCGAAATTGCAAATTTTTGATAAACTGAAGCAGAAGCAACAACAACAGCAGCAGCAACAACAACAACATCTCCAGCAGCAACAACAACAACAGCAGCAACAGCATCCACAACAGCATCATCAACAACAGCAAAAACAACATCAACATAAACATTAGTTTGATTTTGTCACAAAATCCTGTAGGGTTTGCTGCTTCACCGAAAACGGTCCAGCCGCAGCAGAAAGTGGTTGCCTTTAGAAGGTCTCCAAAAATTGTATAAGAATTCAGCTGGATTAGTTCTGTAATAATTAAATAACTATATTAACACTAGAATTTGAAGCTTAGTTTAATTTCTTTTTTGTATAAAAGTAATTCTTTCCTTTTTTAATTAGTTTTATTTAAATAGTTTAATTTTCTTCTCTGTTATCGTTTTCAAAGAAGAAGAAGAAGAATTGCCAATTTTCATGTATTTTGTGTAATGAAATTATCAAACGAAACGAAAAATATAATAGAGAACAACTAATTTTAATTAATGAATAATTGAAATGCGAAGGAATATGTTTTTAAAAAGAAAAGAATTTCCTTAAAATGGAACGAGTTTTAAAAAGAAGGAATGAAGTGAAATATGTTTTTACAAAATAAATGAATACGAAATTTTATTAAAATATGTGATTATTTTTCTATATCAATATTTTAATCTGTCATAATTAAATATAAATTAAATAAATGTTTCTCAAGCGTCAATGCGAATTCTTTAATTATTGAAGCATAATAAATATGATAAAATTAATTGAGTTGAAGGAAATTATGTTAAAAATAGTTCTAATACAGTATACGACAAATTTATTATTTATTTAAATCTTAAGCGCAAGCAAAAAAGTACGAGTTTTTAAAAAAACTTCCTTTCTTTTGGAGACGTTTGGAGGTTTCATCGAAGTCATAGCTCTAGAGACGGAACAATTTTGTTTGTAATCTTTTTTTTTGCAATTATTTACGGTTCCAAATTATAATTTTTATTACAATAAAATTTAAATATTTTAATCGAAAAAAATAATTGTGAGACTCATTTTAATTTCTACGAAATGTGAAATCAAATAAAATTAAGTAAATTTAAATAGAGTCAAATAAATAAATGATTATAATCAATGCTAATCAAACAAATAATTTTGAAACTAAAATATTCTTAGATTTCCCAATTTTTTCTAATCACTAAACAAAAAAAAGAGATCATGTGTATAAATCGTTCTTGTAACTTAATGAAATTATAGTAATTGATTAAAAGTTCTTGAAAGAAAATATGTGCTAATATAAAATCAGTGAACAGTATTAAATAATCTACGGATTTGAACAGCAGGTCCTTTTTTGAAATATAAAATTCAATTAATATTAAATCGTTCTCAAGTATTTAATTAATCATAACATTTAAGGTTCTGTAATTTCTTTGATTATTTGGTCCCTAAGGAAAACATTTATAATTTCAATGAGCGGCTTAAAGCTTTTGAGCGAAATTAATAATTTACATTTATATATACATAAAAATATATACATGTATATTAAATAAAGCAAATATTAAACAACTGAATTAAGCCTTAATATTTAAAAGCAATGGTTTGAATAATGTTATAATAAAACAACAAAGTTTGAAAATTCATTCAAATTTCAAAGGTAAAGAAGTTTCAAACTAAACGATTTTCATGAAATTTAAAAAAACTTTTAAATTCTTCCTATCTAATTGAATAAAATTTTCTTTAATTTTTCACAAATTTTATTTTTGCTTAATTAAAATTTGTTTCAAATTTAATTTTAATAATGAGAAAGTTTGGTAGGAATAAAATTTGGCTGTTGTTCTAAATTTTTGAAGAAAACATATATCACAAAAATTGTTTTGGAATAAAAAAGAATTTTATACTTCTGAGCATTTTTTATTTTGAGCTATTCTTCCTAGTCTTCTAACGAAAGCTCATAATATTGAATTAAAAAGGAAAAATAATCCCAAATACTTTATTACAAAGGAGAGGATACATGTCCTCATAATTTATTAAGGCACATATATATTTGTATATAGATTATTATAATATATTAAGGATATATCAGCTACGCTTAGCAAAGCTAAAATGATACTAAATTATTATTTTCGTATTTAAATTATTACAATATTTTTTTACTATTTAGTAAGTTTTTAGTAAGGTTTGATTTTATTAAAATTGAATTACAAAATATTGTCATGGTGTTAATTTTGAAAATTATATTTATTCCATAAATTTATTTTAATTTATTTAATGAAAAGTGAAATTTCAGAAATTTCTTCAAGGGTCTTTAGTAAAAATACGTAAGACTAAAATACAAAATAAACATTGAGTGAAATCCTTTTACAATCTCCAAACAATAAATATTCTTCTCTCCAAAAATTGCAGCTAATAAAGTACGCCTAAAAGTTTTTAAAAAGAATTGAATAGCAATCATAAAATTTCTAAAAAGAATTAAAGTAATCGACACGATAAAAAATCGAAACAATAAAAGCAAGCAAAAAATCGAAGGAACGATTAAAAGAATGAAAGCAAAAGCAAAAAAAAAAAAATGAGGGAAGAATTAAAACAAGCAGAAAACAAGAGACTTTTGAAAATAAGATAAAAGAAATTAAGAAATAAATTTTATTAACTAAAGTAATTAACCCTAATTCAAATTATTATGTAAAAAAGAGGAGAATACGTCAAAAAAAAAACAAAGACATTTGTTGTATAAAGAAAAGTAAAAATTAATTAAACTTAGAAAACGAAAAAAATGGATTTAGTTTCATAATTTTATCAAACTTGTTTTGTTTATTAGTAGGTGATTTATTTATGCTCAATATTAACTTATCTTTGAATAAATTATTATTTCTTAAAAAAATAAGTATTACATTTAAGTTACAATTTTTTCATAAGAATTAATCTTCGAAAAAAGTCTACAAAATTATTAAGTAAAATTTATTAAAAAACAAAAAAGAACTTTTGAGTTTTATTTTATTTAATTAATTTTATAGAATATTTTTTCTTAACTTTTTATTTAATTTAGTTTTCTTCTGAATAATTATCCATTTTTCTCTTTTTTTCGCGAATAATAAAATTGATCGATTTTATATCTTCAATGTCTTCAAATGTGATTTGTGATTGAATTTTCCATGCGAAGAAATAATTTTCTCTATAGTCTTACCCATCCACCAGAAAATATGAGCAGGAATTTCTCACGAAAATATAAATTTTATTACTGAAATCTTCGAATAAATTCATTTTTTGAAAACAGAATGAAAAACAAAAGTCTAACTAATGAATGGGAAGCCTTAAGTTGTCTCGTTACTCGTATGAATCATAAATTTAAAGAAATAGGCTCAGGCGTTACGGAGACTAAAAGCGTAGCGTAGCGTAATTACGCTTATTATTATTCAAATTACATTATTCAATTTTTTCGTGAATTTTCGTGAATAACTGATTTTCTACTTAAAATACTTTTTCATAGATGCTTAACAAAGCGTATTAGTTTTAGAGTGCGCTGTGGTACGCGTTCAGTTTGCAACTATGCTCGGTTACGCTTACGCTTTCAGTGGATGATGTTACACAAGATATGACTATCGAAGGTGCGATACACTCGTTAGTATTTAATCGCTATTGTTAAAACACAATTATTAAAAACGTGTTAGAACGTAACGGAATTTATACGAATATGTAATTCGTAGGATCGATATTGTGTATGATTGCCTTCAAAGCGGAGTCTTCATCAACATTTGAGAATGGTAACAACTTTTTGAGATTAATTTTTTCATTATTACTTACTTATTATTAAATATTTTATTTGCTATTTTAATTTTTAATTTGCTATATAATTTAATTTTTGGCATTCATTTAATATGCCGCAATAAGCGAAATGCGTGCAAACGTTCGAAAGGTTGCTTACGTTTCCACTCATTGAGTTTCACAGCGGTCTTTAGTCCTCTTAGTATAATAATTATTAATATAAATTTTTTGTATTTGTACTTTTTAGTTTTATATATTTCCTTTGTTTTCGTGGGCATTTCTGAGAAGTGATAAGGGGTGGGGGAGGGAATGAGGAGAATATCACTTTTTGCAATTCACGAGCGTATTCATTTCGATTTTCTCAATATGATTTTTTCCAATGTTTACATAATCATATCGTAAGCAATCAACAAAGAATTTTTTGCTGTGTATCTGTATGGATATAACTAATATAAATAATAAAGAACATAATTAAAATGCTGAGACTGAACTTTAAGAATTAATCAAAACTCAAAATAAAGAAAACGATCGAAGTTATAATTGATAAGTAATAGTCATTAATAAAGTAAAGACTACTGTACACGAATAAGTAATAACGAGAACAAAAATAATGGTATTAATGGCCTTAGAATTACATTTCATTAGTACGTTTTTCCCTCTTCCGAAACTGTATCGATTTCGAGTCTGAAAATTATATTATGAATGATGAAAGTCGAACAAAAACCAAAAAATGTTAATTTCGAAATCAAACAATTTAAGAATAAATAGCAAAAAAAAGGGTTCAGCCTTTTAAAAAGTTTCGAAGTTTTCGAAAAGAAAAGAGAATAAAATAAAATAGATTACTTAGTGTTTTCAAAATATAATTAAGGTAACGCGTCAATTGTGGGATGTGTGGAAGGTATTAAAATCTCACCCGTGCACACACCCAGTGAGGGAGAGAGAGACAGAGAAAGGAATATATATATATATATATATATATATATATATATATATATATATATATATATATATATATATATATATATATATATATATATATATATATATATATATATATATATATATATATATATATATATATATATATATATATATATATATATATATATATATATATATATATATATATATATATATATATATATATATATATATATATATATATATATATATATATATATATATATATATATATATATATATATATATATATATATATATATATATATATATATATATATATATATATATATATATATATATATATATATATATATATATATATATATATATATATATATATATATATATATATATATATATATATATATATATATATATATATATATATATATATATATATATATATATATATATATATATATATATATATATATATATATATATATATATATATATATATATATATATATATATATATATATATATATATATATATATATATATATATATATATATATATATATATATATATATATATATATATATATATATATATATATATATATATATATATATATATATATATATATATATATATATATATATATATATATATATATATATATATATATATATATATATATATATATATATATATATATATATATATATATATATATATATATATATATATATATATATATATATATATATATATATATATATATATATATATATATATATATATATATATATATATATATATATATATATATATATATATATATATATATATATATATATATATATATATATATATATATATCGAGAGAAAGAGAGAGGGTGAAAATGAATCATGTTTTCGAAATGCTGATTTTATACTATTAATTGTATTTTTTCGAAATCGTAATGAAATCGATAATCCATACAATCAGGCACATTAGCATGTATTGGATTTTAACAAGAGTTTACGTTCCAACGGAAACAAGCATGTGTTTAGGTGCATATATGTATGTGTCACTCGTAAATAAATGTGTGCGTTTTTGTATGCGTGTATAATTTTCAAATGTTTAATAATCTACATTACAAATTTCAAGGAAATTAAATATTATTTCAGAAACTACTATTTGTAGTACCTGCAGTCCTAGAAAGAGCTCTTAAAAAAGGATACTGCTCTCTAGATTTTATTATAAATTCTTTTCTAAAACATTCAAAAATAAATTGAGAAATCAGCTTCATAAATATTGAGGAAAGAAGAATGCGTTAAATAAAGTCGTCCATTGCGAAAGAGAAGTAATTGTAATTTTTAAGCATTAGTATTAGTATCTTATAACTTACACACATTCTATATACACATACGACATATATATACACATAAATTCTAAAATTAATCTTTTATAGTAATTCATAGTACGTAGTTTATTTATAAGTATTAATTTGAGATAATTTGGCCAAAAAGCATTCTTTTAATAATTAATTTTCTATTGAACATAATCATCGATTAAATCATCATCTGCCATATGAACTTCTAGTAACCTCATCAATTTTATAATAACTTAAAATTATAGATATATTCATATTTAAATATACAACAAACAATTACGTGCGTTTAAATGCGTTATATACTTTTTACATATACTCACACATATAGATTTTTGTGTGCATCTCTATTATGATATCTTCTAAACCTTACATAACACTATTAGTATTAGAAACTTAATCATCATTATCATCTTTAAAAGAACAATTAATTCATGGTTGCCAAATTTTTGCGCTTTGATTTAATTAATAAAACAAAAATTGTTTTTATATTTCTCAAAACCATGTTCTAAAACAAAGTGTTTAGAAAAACTATTTATGTGAACTATTCGCTTACTTGATCCGATCCTAATTGGTATGACCGAGATTATAATGTATATTAATTTGAAATTTAAAATTTTTTGAACTCTTGTTGTCCGTTTTCCATGTAATTTTGTAATTAAACTACACAGTATTATAATTTGTTCAATCATCAAACATTTGCAATAAATATCATACAATTAATGACATTACTTTATATTCATGATGCGTGATAAATGTAAATGTAGTTACACACATTCGCAATTTTAACTAAACATAAACATTAAATTCATTTAATAAAGTTGTATTTTATTTATGACAATTGTTTACTCATTAATAAACCCCCTCAAAGTATGCAACGGAAATATAAAATGTGTGAAACAACAGGTGGTAAAGGTGTGGAACACAATAATATTGCATAACTTAATGATAAAACAAACTGGCATGGATTGTGTGGATTGTATGGATTGTATGGAATTTGTATGGTCATATGGATTGAAAACTCGAGGCAGGGAATCAGCTCTAAAAGTAGAAGCTTCAGCATATGCCTTAAGCTTTTAATACTGGCGTCTTCATTATTTCAGCAATAAGATAAAAATTTATTAAAAAATTTGAGAAAAATTAGTTTGATTAAGTGAAGAACTGAGATTTGAAATAGTGCAATTGTTTCATGAGTCATTGACTGGAAGTAGGGGCCAGTAAGTTCAGGGAAATTGTTGTGTTAGAGGTGGTGTAATGGTTTATGAAAATCACGGAGAACATGACAGGTCGGGAGAATAAAATATATCAGAAAGGACATCTTTAAATTAAAACGAAATAGAATTTTTGTATCATTTTTCAAATGTTTTGCAGGTTTATGTAACAGAGAAAGCTGTATTTGTGCGACAAAGAAACCATTAAATATCCCAAATTTGACTCAGTGTCATTTATTTGATTCGTGCATTTATTGCATCCGTTGTTATTGGTTATCATTCTTTGCCTTTCAATTTTGGAAGGTATTTTTCAACTTCTAGGAATTCCAGGTCATAGAGACGCATTTCAAATGTCTTGTGCAGCTCTTCGGCATACGTTCCTAACATAATGTGTAGTACTAATTTCATATATAACGTCCACTACAAAGCCGAGCACTTAGAAACCTTTCCAAATCAGCCTGTGTACCGAAATAATTCTCACCATTGTGTTTTTAATTGTTTATTTATTTTTTTCTACAATATATTTTCACTTAAAAAGTAATTTTGGAAAATAAATAATTTTTTTACTGTTTAAATAATTAAAAATAATCTTTTTTCTAGTACTCTAGTTCTCTGGAAAATCTAAAAATCTGACATGATATTAAGGATGAAAATATATTAGAGACAATTCATGGTTTGATTGACAATTATAAACTTTAAGTTTGTAAATTTTTGTTTAGAATAAGATGAAAAATGATTGATCGATGACAATTCGGGAGTCTAATAAGAAAATCTTTAAGATAATACGACGAATACGGCAAAGTCAGATGATAGGCTTCACATCAGCTGATCTCGTTGTCAGCTGATAGTTTGATCAATTTTCAAATTAGGCTCGCAAAAGTAATTTGCACAGCTGATTGGTTATATCGTTATTTCTAACAGATTTTTCTCAATCGCAGCGCTAAATGAAATTTGTATCAAAAATATTTGAATAATTCTGGCAGTCTAAATTTCTAAAGTCTAGAAATACGACTAATTAATTGCGACTATTATAGTTTTCTTTATTTTACTTGGAGCCCTTTAACTTAATTTTAAATTTCTTGGACCACTACGTGGTACATAAGAGGAACGTGGTCCACTTACTGCCACGTTTTGCTTGCGTGCCTCACCATCTTCAAAATCTTCATCTTCACCAAAAAGTAAAGCGGCCAGACTAGTCTCAAATGGTGTCTTTTTTTCTTTAATTGGTTTAATCGTGGAAGTTGGAGACGAAGTCGAAGTCGGAGACATAGTTGTCGCAATTGGTCTTATCGTTGGTTTAGTTGATATAGCAGTCGTTGAATTCTTCTGAGGTTCAGCTGAACTTTTTGTAGTTGATGATGTTGAAGCCTGTGCTGCCGGTGTGTTTGGAACGGTAGCAGCGGTTGAACCGATAGATACTTCTTTAGGGATCTTTAGGGTCGTGGATATCTGGGGGGCTGAAGTTGTTTGCAAACGAATTGGTGATTCCATATGACTAGCCATGGCCACTGGACTATCCTCATTGTCATGTAACCGTATTTCCTCTGGCTCTGAATCGACTTTATAGCCGGGCGGATAAATAGGTTTAAAACCTCCTTGCAATTCCGGTTGGAAATGATCAAATTCGAAAGAATTAGTTGTTGCCTCTACGGGCTCTGTTTCGTATTTCGCGTCGGCAATATCAGCTCGATTGATATAATTTTTCAGGTAGAGTGCATTTTCCGTAGAGGATGGTAAAATATTCCAGCCATTCGGTGGTGTGTTCGCAGCTGAACCTAAGCTAACACTTGGATAGAAGGGAGCCATAAAATCTTTTTCGTAATTCTGACCACGCATGTCGATATCGTTGTTGTATCTTTCTTCAGTTTGTGCTCCCAAAGGACGTATCTCGGTGATGACCGAAGATGCTAGATTTACATTGGAGTATTTCTGGCTTTGGTGAATTGGTGTATTTTGTCTATGCACCGGTTGATGATTGTGCGGATTTGGTTCGGTGGGGGTGTAAGCAATAGCAATGGGAGCCGTAGTACCGCCAACGTAGGCCTCGGTTATAATGCGTGGAGCTATGAGAGCTCCGGGGATACGCTCTGGCACATTGTTCTCAGTATAGATGGGATCAGGTTTCTCTATCGTATATGGAAACTTTTCTTTCTTAATTTGTTGATGAGCTTGCTTCGCTTGTTGCTGCAGGGATTGAGGCTTCTTGTTCTTCACCATCAAAATCGGTTCCTGTGGCTGATCGCGCATTACCGAAAATGGTGTATTTTGATATTCAGCGCTACCAGTTGTCGTACCATCAGCGAGTGAAAAACCAGGAACTGTAACCTTATTTGGGTCAGTTGGATCATTGCTCATTCCCATGTTTTCGGTTTCTTGCTTGACGGGATAGACTACGTAAAGCCCATTTTGTGAAACGCCATTTTGGAACGGGGCTGATGTAGCGGCAGCATTTATTTTCATCTCTCCCGAATCACTATTATCAAGAGAAGTTAGGGACACCATGGCAGGAGACTTTTTGTGGGACTGTAGCATTTGCAATGTTACAACCGGCTCTAGTTTTTCCTGTCCTTCTATCACCTTCTGGTCATTACTTGACGTTAAGGGTTGTGGTGGATCATTGATTACAAAGTCTTCTTCCTCGAAGGCGGCCAGTTTTTCTAAAGACAACGCTGGGGGCATTTGAGGTAATGTCTTATATCGCTCATTTTTTAAAGATGACACTGTATGCCGTTCCAGTGCGTTGCCATTTGGTAGAGGATGACGTGAATTGTATATCCTATCAACGAAGTCGGGCTGTTGTGGTTGTTGTTGTTCACCATATGCAGGCGACTGAAATACGCGACGATTAGTTTTAGTTGCCGGGTATTCAGAGAACCGTTTCATTGGATAACGTTGTGGGTATTGTTGGTTTTGGGGTACGCTTTGGCGGCGATGAGCGAACTGAGGTAATGAATGGGGCCTCTTTGGTGATTGATTAGGATTTATTTGAATGCTCCCCGGTTCCAAATTGTATGCCGGTGAATGTCCACTGGAGATTTTAGCATTGGGACGGAATTGTGGCAGAATGTTGGGCAACTGATGGTGCTGATGATATTGATTGGGTCTAGTTAGGCCCGGAATACTTTTGCGTGTGGATTGTGAGGCAGAAACAGGATTATTTGGTGATGGACGTTTTGGTTGTTCCGGTGCCTCATTGATGGCAGGGTTTTGTTGTGCGGACTGCGGAAAACGAGATGGCGGTTCCATATGCTGCGATGGAATGTGTTGAGGATTGGAGGCTGCAGATTGTGCACCAAAACTCTGAAAGAATTAGAATGATTAATTTAATAAAATTGTGTGTGTCACAGGGACGACGATCCCAGATAACTTTTTAACCCACGGGCTTTTTAATCGTATGATATAATTGTGAGATTGAGGTTTGGTGAACCATAACATGTACGTACCAGTTTTTGTTGATGCTGATGCATGGTGAGAACCTCATGTTTTTGTATTTGAACATCACTCTGATGCGGTAGTCCATTGATTTGTGGGTTTTGGTGGTTTACCATGGGCTGAGGTGGTTTATGTATGTCGTGTTCATTAGGTTTGGGGAAAACTATTGGGTTGGATTGTTGTATTTGTTGCAAGCTAAGAGGCTGGGCATGTCCATTAATTTGGGGACCAACGGGTGGATTATGTAGCATATTAGGGGAAATCTCCTCGGATGGGTCATCGTGTTCTGGAAAACGTATATTGGTGGAGACTAACATTTCTTGAGTTTCCTGTTCACCAGAGATATTAATAGGGGTGGGCTGATGCTGCTGCAGGGCACTGTTCTGAGGACGAAGTAGTTGTTGGTGGTTAGAATTAATTTGGGAATGTTGGGGATGTTGCTGCTGTGGTTTTGCTTTAATGGATTGGAAGGTAGAAAGGGACTGTGATTGTTGTTGCAGCTGTTGCATCGTTGAATGCTTCTGAGGACTTATAAGGGGCAATTGCTGATATGGAAGTGGAGGTGACGGGGGTGTCCCATTAAAGTTAGATAGAGCCGCGGGCCTTTGGGTGAATTGACTCGCCTCCGGCGCCGCAGAGGCATGATGGACAAAGCTGCCTGTTTGATAATAATTTGAATTCTGAGCTGAATTTGGTGTTTGGGAGTATACGTTTGACATCTGCGGAGCATTTGTGCCTGGTATCCGCTTCAAGCTGCTGATGTCCTCGCTTATGACGGTGCCATATTGTACGGGTGGTTCTTTCGAAAACAAAGGTTCTTTCTCAACCGAACCGAAAACCTTATTCCCGACCTGCTGCTGACTTCCCAAAACAAAGCTAGCCGAATTTTGTCCTGGTGATATCACAACATTATTGATGGCACCGGGCACAGGACGGTACTGTAAAACATTTGGCTGCTGGACCTGATAAGAGACGTATTCGTTGTTGTAATTCTCTTGACCGCCAGCAGTGACCTTATGTTCCTGTGGAGACATTGGCGGATATTGTTGTTGCGGTTGTTGTTGTTGTGATGGCTGTTGTTGTTGTTGTTGGGATGACGGATGTTGATTTTCTCGAACTGGCGCTTGCGATACCGAAATTGTTGTTGGTTGCGGACCAATTTGCTGGGTGGCAAATGGTGAAGGTCTTGATAGTGTGATAGGTTGCATTAAATTCCCCTGCGCATCAAAGCCTTGACTACCCTGATTTTGCAACGAAACAGCTGACTCTTCTTCCGCTAAATTGTTGAAAATATCAGTAAGAGACATCGATGGCTTCTGCTCAATTTGAAATTCAGTATTTTTTTGGCCGAGAGTTTGATAAACATCGGCAGGTTCCAAATCGGGAATCCGTTGTTCAGTGTTGTTAAGCAAATGACTGAAAGAGGGTCGTATGCTGGGACCCTCAGTGAAGACAATCGGGTGACTGGTGCTGTATGCATTTTTAATACTGGTCCAATTCGATTTAGAAGATTGGGGTAATTCAGGTTCGACCGTTGTCGCCGCAGTTGTTGTTGTTGTTGTGGTTGGGCGTGTGGATAAAGCTGCTTGAGTTGTTTGGAGATGTGTTTGTGTGGATGTGGGCGGACTGTTCACTAGCACGGCAGTCATCGATGTGTATTTCTTCGTAGGGACAAATTTCTTGCGCGTTACGCTGATTCGTGGCGCGAAGGTGGACGTTCTTAAAGTTGTGGATCTCGTGGTGGTTTCTCTGTACTTCGACGAAGTTGTGGGTGATAACGTGGTGGTAGTGGTGGTTGAGGTGGGTGTTGACGTTGAAATTTTATCCGTCTTTCCGTGAGCGCTGGTGCTGGTAATAGTTGCAGCTGTTGTGTTAGGTCGAGTGAAAGTGATTTTGATGCCGCCAGTAGAGTGAAGTGCGCTGTTCGCTGTGGGTTTTACGGCTACCAACTTCGTTGTGGGCACTGTATAATGTCTGGTCGAGTTGTTGTTGTTATTCAGTGAATGATATGATGGAGCTGGCGATGCTGGCGCTATGACCGTGGTGGGTTTTTTGTTGGTTATATAATTTTTGTTGCTACCTTGATATTTCAAATTGGCATAAGAGCTTGAAACGAGCGGATAAACAAATTTCGATGAAGAATACTTCACGGGCAAATTCAGGTAGTCGTGAATATTGGGCGAAGAATTACTTAGGATAATTTTCTCCTCAGGATCAATAACTTCATTTGCGGCCATTTCGATTCCAGCAGTCTTCTTCGAATTAAAATCCGGTTGACCCGAAATTGGATCTTTGCTTGCGTAGTAGGGTTTGCCATCATTGAAAATCTGGTTTGGCAGGACGTAACTGGTAGAAATAAGATCATCCTCTTGAGAACTTGTATCAGCCGAGCGGGCTTCTAGGGGTAGATCGGCTGACGAAATGGAATCGTTCGTTAGTGAAAGAGTGGATTCAGAAATGGTTAAGGCCAATAGGAGTAACAGGCTTAATCTTAATTCCGAAAAAGTATGGCCAAACATGTTGCCGTTATTAATTGCTAAATCGTGACGTGAACTAAACTGATCTGAAAAGAAAGAAAAAATGAAGACGAAGGAAAGATTAAAGTGGCGAAAATGAAATTATAAACGAAAGAGATTTAGCTGCCTCGATGCAGTCTTGAAAGTAAAACAAATAAACCGAGATTATGTTATGTATGCGTCGTTGTTTGCGTGTGTGCGTTTGTATGTGTGTGCGTTTTGTTACATTTTCATGCATTAGTAGTTCATGAAAACACTTGCATTTTCTTTAAAAACCCGTTAACGTTAAACTTACTCTAAAGGTTTAAATTACTTTGATATGCTTTGGTTATTAATTTAACCGCCTACCCCACCATTAAAGTCAGCAGCAGCATCTGCGGCGATACCTGTGATGGCAACGGAGTCTGAGTCTGTTGGTGGCATTGCTAATGAAGCCCGCAAATATGATAACAACTCTTCAAGTGTTTTGCCTTTTCGGTAAACGCTTCAACTTAACCGATTGGCGGTCTTGTAGTGTTTGTGACGCGTTTTATGGTAACTGCTTGACTTGTCACATTAAGTATTTTATGGTAGTAGTTGTTGTATGGTTGTCATTGTCATGATTTTTATTAGAAACATTGTCGTCGCCCTTGTTGTTGTTGTGTCTGTGATTGTAGTTTTTTGTTGCTGCCATTGTTGTTGTTTTTGCTGTAATAAGTGCTGTTTATTTTGGAAATAACACTAGTATTGCATGTAATTTGTCAACGATGATTGGGAAGATAGTAATTTTTCAATTTCCACGCAACAAAAGTGTCGAGATTTATGAGATATGAGTCCAGAAAATATGGCTTTATATCATGTAATTGGTGCTGCTGCCGTCTCTGCAGTCAATAATTATTAGATTCGATTAAGTAGAGTGTTAGCTGAAAATCATGGAAACCATTAATGTGATCACTTCTCTCACTGATTATCCACGAAAACAGAAAATTGTCAAAACAAACTTCGATACACCACAAAAAAAGTAGTTTAGGTTAGGAAGATATCATCAGGCAAGCTTTATTCAAACTTGTTTATCTTAAGATTTGTTAAACCTAACATTGTTAAGCTTTTGTTAACTCTACTATCTATAACAACAGCAACAACCACAAAACACAACAATAAACAGACTATCTAATCTTTCCCATTGTTTGATTTTATTAAAAATTTGAAAATTTTACCAATTAATTTACCAATTAATACCATTACCAATTAATACCATTTAAGCTAAAATGCCGCTTGATTATCTTCCTTTATTAGTGGCAATCGAACCTTCAGGTAAACGACATTAAGGCCAATATTGATCTCAATGACAACGACGATGATGATGAAAGCAATGATAATGAAAAAGTGCATGTGCATGTATTTTTAAAGATTTCGTTTGCAATTTCCTAAAAAAGGTGCGTAGGAGCATTGCTGACGAAATAATTTTGTTGCTGAATCGTAGCAATAAAATACACGAATGTATTACGATTAAATGGTCAATGATCAAGCGAAAGTTAAATATCATGCGATCTTTTAATGTTTTTCAAGCGAATTAAATGGATCAACATTTCATTAAAAATTTGCGTCTGTTTGTATTTTGTTTTTAGAAGAAAATCAATAATAATAATGGGTGTGATTCTTTAAGAGAAAATGAGTATTAAAAGAATTAACTTTTAATTATTTTTTAAATTTGATAACGTTACAAAAAATATGAAAATTATAGACGAAATACAAATTAGACGGACTGCGCCATTAAATTCGGCATCGTCGTCAACATTGATATTAATATCTTTTATATTGTTGTATTTGTGGATTCAACACGTTCGGAAAGCAGAAATTTGGCAGGCTATCAAAGGAATCTACAATTTCGTAATGTAAAACATTAGCACTTTTCATCGGCTACTTCCCAAAAATGCGTAAGTTCACGATTCTGAAATGCAGAACGTCTCAGGGTTAACGTCACTTCTTATCAGAAATGAGATTACCGTCACAGATTGCTGTCATTCCAATAGTTGCTTAAAATAATTAGGGAATTCCCGGATATCAAATTCACAACACAAGCGTAGGTTTATCATCCACCCATAAAGACTACCCATAAGGACAACCCATGACTCCGAAATATAAAACTAAGGTGAGTAAATGTGTGATACTATTTTTTGGCAAGAATATTTTCGCCAATAAAGCCGCCGAGTATTGGGAATGAGACCAATTAGGCCAGTGTTACGCCTAGTTTCTACAGCGAATATAAAATTAATCGTGCTCCTCGTCCAATTTCTCTACACTGCTTAAAATAATATATATAAATTTATATTACTGATATAAGGTATATGAGCTTCGGTCAGGTCGGTGTCAACCCTCTCAAATTTTTCTTCTTTTATATTCTTTCCTGTACAATTAGTATGATCAGTAAAGAATTGAATAATTAGTGACAAACTTAGTTTTATTTTCTCTTGAAAGTTTTCGAGTAATTGACAAGATCACTCAAATTGTAGATAGTGATGAAGAAGCAGGAGAAGAAGAATGACAAATTGACAGATTGACAGGAGCACTAACAGTTTCAGAAGAATAAATAACACTATTTCACTTCGTTCATCATTAATTTCATTCATTAATATAATCTGCAATAAGAAAGGAAAGATCTGTCACTTGTTTGCGCGTGTCAGCATTTACGCGCGTGTAACACACAAATTAACTACCCCGGTAGGAAATCAGATTACTGAAGATTTATTCAGAGTTTTCATTACCTTGGCTTTGGTTTTGATTTTATAGTTTTGCTGTGGCACGGAATTTATTCACGTCGTAATTACTGTCATAATTTGTTTCCTGCATTGTTTTCCAATTTTAAATTCAAATTGAGAAGATACACTTAGGAGCTAGATATTTAGGACTAATTTTTGTGTCTTTTTAATTCTCAGAAGAAGCTGTCTTTGTCAAACCAAACTGAATAATCGAAGACACAAATTTTATACAAATAATTAATTCGACTTAACTATTGCTATGCACCGGACCAGCAATATGTAATTATATGTTGGTTTCCGGACGTTTTATATTTAATTAAAACTTATGGGATGCTGTTGGGCCGCGAATTACAAAGAACTCCGCTCAATTTTTGACAGACTTAATAGATTTCCATAATTCTAAAATAGCACAGTTATAATTATAAATGAAACCTGTTAGAAAGCGAATCCTTAGCCCATTCTAGACAGTCTCAAGATATTTAAAGACTTAATACGATCTATTGACGAAGGGCGAGCTTTGCTTTTATGTAATTTCGGGTAATGCGTAAAGCTATGTTTACTTTTTAATACCTCCATTGAAACTTTTATTTTTGTATTGGGTCGATAAAAGTGAGACGTAATATTTTGATAACGACTACTCTAGACACTAATGAAATCATTTATAAAGAAAAAGAGAAGATCCCAACTGGCAGGATAATAAAAAAGTTTCTTAAAAACGTGTATGCATGTGTATCATATCTAAAATATTTAGATGATTGTGATGACGGTGATAGAGGTAGTTGGGTAATCGGTAATGACGATAGTCGGTAATGACGATATAGCTAATGTTGTTAATGTTTTTAATACTGCTTGGCTAATTCACATTGATGTTATATATTTTCATTATAAGTTACGCCTTTTAAATCTTCTGCTACAAAATTTCGAAACAAAAAATTTCTTTTTTAATTTTTAAATCTTTTACTGTCACCGTTTTTGTAATCATTTTTTAATTTATCACAAATAATGAAAGTTACTGTTGGGACAATTTGAAAGTCAAGCTTTCAACATGTCAACGTAAACAAAATCACCAGCTGTTGCTGAGACTCATAATATTTTCAACTTTTTAAATAAATTAATTTTCGCAGGTAACGACATTCTATTTAATTGCTAGTTAAAAATTTAATTTCGAATGAATTGTGATGAATTCATTTAATTCTCAGGTGCTTTTTCAAATGAAAATGAATTAAATAAATAATTAAAATAATTGCAATGGTTTTATTTCTTTCTTTGTTTGTTTTGAAATCCAAACAAAATTGTCAATGGAAAAAAAAAATTGCTGCACAAACAAATGTGAAAACAGACTACTGTAAGAAAACTTTATAATTATTTGTCCTCTCTCTATTTAATTTCCAATGATGTAAACGTTAATTTTCAATGGAAAAACTTCTTCATTTTCAATCATGTCTTGCAATTTAATTCATCTTGACAAATCATTTAAGTTAAACGCTCGTCATTCAATCATTCAACGGCCTTCACGCCATTCTAGTCAATAAATATTTCAAGAAAGTCCAATAGAATTTCTTCGGTAAAAGAAAAAGTTGTATAACGAATAAAGCATATAAGGTAAAGGAAGAAGAAGAAGAGGTTACCAAACAACAACGGAGTGGAGAAGATAATGAAAAAAAGAAAAAGATGGTAAAAACGAAGAAAAAGTAAAGGAAATATACTAATTAAAATAAGAAGCCAAAGACGAGCAGTAGAATAGAAGTGTCGAACGGATGTTATTCAACTTAATGTTGCAACAATTATTCACCACAAAATAATAAAATGAAATAGCTTAACCCTTGCTTTGTTTCAGGTATTAAATGGTAGTAATTTTGGAGTGTATACTTTTGGTCTTGTTGTTATTATTGTTGTTTCAGATGTTGTTGTTCTCGTTGAGCACTTCGTAGATTATGGATTTGGGCTGTTTAGGGACATTTTTACTTTTACTTTTATCACACTTTTTACGCCATTATTTTAACGATAATAGCAGACGTATTTGCTGTTAACTTTATTTTTTCTGTCGGCCGCTACTTTTGGTGCTAGTGATATTTAAATATCACCCGACATTTTTTATTTAATTTTTCTTAGCAAACGAAAGATTTTTAAAGAAGATTTTAGCAGACGAAATTGAAGCGATCGGATTTGATCCATATTTTAGCGATTTTGTTCTTCAAGCTCACTCAAATAATATTTCGGCCATCACACAGGTCCATGAGCTATTCTTAGAAATGAATAATTTGGTGGGAATTTACGCGCAAATTTTGTTTGTGAAGCGAATATTCTCTCTAATTGGCCGTTTATTGCATTTATTTATTGCATTAATTTATTACACTTGTTATGCATAATGATTCTAATTATTCTTTTGGTGGAACTGATAAAGCGGGCAAGGGAATTATGAGTAGAAAATGTCTAAATATTTTTTTATGTTTAAATACTTTTCAGACAAATCTGATCCATTTATAAAAAAATATTACACGTTTACGAAACTAATTAATTTTTCGTATTTTGAGGGATTTCCGAGCAAAAGAATTAAGAATGAAGAAATAATGTTCAGCTTTTTAAAATCGAAATTTTGTAAATCCGAAGGAATCCGATTAACGGATACCTCCAAAACTGAACCTGATATATTCAAAACAAGAGCTATACAGAAATGGCTGTTTCCCGGAGGTATTTTCCGTTAACTACTGTTATTTTTCGAATTTTTTTTTGTATATGCAATGTGTTTAAATCATATACATATATATTGATTCAATTTCCAAACTTACACACAGAGAAAAATTTCCTTCTATGAAAATTGATATTAGAATAAAATAGGTTGCCATTTCTGGGTTAGATTAAAGATAAGTTGAACAAATAAGAACACTAACCTCGGTCTGTTTGAAGCTTATATACTCTGCACCCATTGTGCAGGGTGTTGTCCTAATAATAAGTAGAAAGTACACGACCCTTGTAATGTTAACTTTTATTTTGCTTTAACATTATATTTTTCTTTTTTATACCCTACACCCCAAGGTTTTAGGGTATATTAAGTTTCTTCCTCCGCTTGTAATGCATTGAAGGAGGTGTGGCAGGTATGAAAAAGTATATATATTTATACTTTTTTTATACCGTCCACCTGTCTGTCAGATGAAATCACGATTACGAGAGAACTAAAAGAGATATGGTCATGAAATTGTTCATGGAAATGGCACTAATATCCTGGTGCTATCTGTTATTGTAAGCAGATTGCTATTATATGGAGCGTATTTGAGGACACAATTTTATCCTGGAACTGAACGACGAATACTAAACTTAAATAAATAAATATAATAATAAATACTAACTTTACTTTGCAAAAAATGGGCGTGATCCCCATCTTTATTAGGAATAATGACATATCCTGTGGGTGTAGGGTATTTAACGTGCATCGAGTCCTTTACGCAGCGTCAACAAATAATCGACAGAAATAAAATATTTTATAACGCTTAAAATGATTGTTCTAGTTTTTCGCAAGCAGGACATGCATGATTAATGTATTATGATTATACATTCTGCGAAATATACGTTTAATGAATGTAAGTGGAAGCAAAACCTATCGAAATATAAAGAGATATTCAAACTTCCTTTACCCACCTACTCTCTCTACAGTACTGAAATCAATCACAAGAATACAAAACATCAATACTGTGAATGGCAAAAACAAGAACAACAACATGGTGGATCTCATGCCCATGAGCCCAATATCATGAAAATAGACGTCAAACTGCTTTTTGAAGCTGCGAAATGAGAGCGTCCTATGTCTTTAACTCTGGCTTAAACTCTCTCTCTCTCTCTCCTCTGACTTGTGTCTTTCACCCACATCTTCTCACTTTCTCCTGTCACAAAACATTCATAATTTCTTGCTCTTTTTGTGATTTATTCTCTCTCGTTTTATTCTTGAGCAAAATATTATTATTCAGCTCGTTCACCATCCGTTAAAAATAAAAATACTTTCTCCGTTCGAGGGGAAGAGAGACGACATATGTTTTAATGAACTATTTTCGTAGACATGAAAAGAATTTCGTTTATTTCTTTTTTTAGTTTTTAAAACATTTAAAAACAGGTTTCCTATCGTGTTTAATTGAAATTAAAGAAATAAATATTTAGTTTAAATGAAAAATATTCTGTTGTGATGTATGCTTCTTTTTGTTTGCCATCGAACTGAGAAAATAAATGTAATGAAATTTCTATGAGAATTCAATTTTAAAATATATTTTTGTAAGTTTGTTTTGAAATGAAAACTCTTACAAAATATATACGAACATATTTTACCTTCTCCTCACACAATTTTTGCTGTCAATGTATCCGCAATACTAGTCCGTCAGTGATTGCTTAAATCTGTAAAGGATATTGTGGAAATAGAGGATAAATATTAAAAACATATAATGAATATTTCAACTAAAATATACGTAAAATTACTGACATAAATCTGGTGCATCTGAATAACGATTATCATTCGAGGATTTAATGGTGAAAAATGAAAATTGTGGTGGACATATTTTGATCTTTCCTGAATTCGTATTAACTTGTTTCGTAAAATGACACTACGCGCATAAATGTGCATAAATAAACCTAAAATGGTTTCGTTCAGAATTATCATACTTTGTATTTTGTACGCCAATGAACTCCTGTACCTTTTGATTTTGGTTATATTCTATTGCAAGTATCTTACGGTTATTTGATCGGCTTGATTACTTTAGCCTTAATGCAAGACAAGGAAGTACGGGAAGTGTTGCACGCAATAGGTCTTCTCATTATCATAAGAAAATAATTTTTAAGCTTTTATTCAAGACAAGACTACCTTTTTTTCACTTTAACGCCTCAATTTATTATTTTTAGAGGAAGTAACGAATGAATGATTTTATAATGAATAATAAATATTACACGGGTTTGTTTATCAAGTATAAAAATGCATATAATCGCGCGACAGAAGAGGATTAATGTTATGAAAATAACAGAAAAGACAAGATAAAAAATTGTTTGTTATTCAACCTGTAATACTTTGCGGTAAAAACCTTAAATTTCTAATTTTAACTTCGATCCGAAATTGGCTAAAAAACAATTATTTTATTTGCCTTGAAATTTCTCTTTATTTAAGAGAGAGAGAGAGACTTACAAACAGCTGTTCCCGCAACGCTTTTATTTCTTTTGAACGGTGCGCGGTTTTGAGTGAAAGAGAAAGAGAGAGAGATTCAAAGAGGTATAGAGAGGATGGATACAGCTCTCGCGGAAGCCCAATGAAAAGCGCAACGTCCTTGTTTCGTTGCCAACATTATTCTTATCAATCCATCCCCGGTACGTGAATGCAAATTTCTCTGAGTGCCCAAGTATTCGTTACATATTTTAATAAACCGGTTCGATCTATTTGGAGACTTCATTCTTAAGATCTGTAGTTTTTTCATAATCAAATTATAACGACATTTTTTTTGATTATGTTGGTTTTTGTGGTGCTTCTGTTCTAGTAATTCAACCTGCACGATATTCCTGATTTCACAAAAAAGATCGTCTGTTGAGGAATAGGCGAATGAACAAAAAACTCGTTTTTTCTCTTTGAAATTGATTAACATTCATATGCAAAGACACCCAATGAAAAAAAAACAGAAAATGGTGGGAAAGAGGGAGAGAAAATATTTCCTAAACTCATAACCCAATTCCCCACTTTGTTGTAGTTGTTGCTGTTGTTGCTGTTGTTAATTTTTTTGTTGAAGCTTTCGATGAATGTCGATAACGATAATGATGTTGTCGTTTCAATCATACCACTCCGTTTCACCGTCAGTCTGAATATCATTTAACTGAATTCAATTGTTGGTGTACATTTGTGCGTGTATGTGTGCTGACATTTGTAGGTGAGTGTGCATGTGCGCGTTAATGCCAATAATTATATTATTACTGCACTACTTGTGCAAGAACAAAAGAGAACTTGTTGCTAACTCCTGGAGTTATAACCATTAATATTATAGCTGTTATTATTGGTATTGGAGATAACTTCCTGTAATTTTGTGAAAATTCCTTTTATTGCAAAGAAGATGATTTTTTATCACTAACCTAATTTTTGCCTTTACTCTGTTGATTCCAGTTTAATTTTCTTTAATTTGCATAATCTGAACTTCCGTTTAATAGACGTTAATAATTAATTAATTTTTATCTCTACATGCCAAGACACAAAACACAAGAAAAAGAACCGGTAAGTGAAATCTATTAAAATTAAATTCACCATTTATCAACTTAAGACAGGTACCAATTTGTTTGCTCAGGTCGCGCGGCCTCAAGCGTGGCTCGTAGGCTGTTCAGGATCCCCAAAGGAAAAACATTAAAACCAAGTTATCCCAACACATTGTAGGCAGTTATTGTGAAGGCTTAGACGTGAGCCAAGCAGTGGGTAAACCCTGTGCCGCTTTTATTTTTAATTATTTTCATAATAGTAAAAACAAATTCAACCGGAAGACGTAGAATTAGTCTTATATATTTTACAAAAACTATCAAAAGAAGGAGATGGGCGGTAGATTTATCAATGAAGATGAAAAAGTGAGAGATTTATATTCCTTTATATCATATTTAAGCCCGAAATATCCAGATAATCTTTCTTAAAACTTAGTTAAATTCCATAATTTTTTCATAAGGAAGAACAAATTGGATGTACGTTTTTATAATTTTTTTATTCTAATTTAATTATATTGTAAAATAAAGACGCATTTAAAACCTCTTTTAAATGTTTTAATTTATATTTGAAGTGAAAAAGAATTATATTTTAAATAATAATCATACGCGATCACAAGATTTGTTTACAAGCATTTCATGTGTAAGTAACTCTTCTCAAATATGGATTAATCATATTTAAAATATATAATCGTCAATAAGAGATCATCAATATTTAAATTTTTATAAATGTTTGAAACGTGCACAATCTTTAAAGCGTTGCCAGAGAAAGGAAAAGTGATTTTTTATATCAATTAATTGAGAGAACATTTGAATCATCATTAAGATGACATAAATCGTTTTTCTCTCATTTCGCTTTGATGACTCATGCATTGTTCCACACGATAACGATCAATAAAACTTTCAATAACGTTAATCATGATGTTGATGATTGAGGCGAAAGAAAAAAGTGAAAACATAATCTTATCATGGGATACCGGTGTGAAGTTAGCATCCTGCGAATTCAGCATCCGGCGAATTCAACTGCATAACTGTTTTAGAGCTCTGTGTCTTTTACACGGCGAAAATTACAGTTGCGGAAGCTAAGGAGAAAGTACATGCACCAACCCAATTTTGTTACTATGCAATAATATTTTGTTACTATGCTGTGTTTTTAATGAACTGTATAGATTCTACCTATACGAATGACACTTACCCTGATTTTGTACAGGTTTCTAAGCAAACCAAAGGTATCAAAGATGGCGCCACAATCAAAATACTCCTGAATGTCGAAATACGTCTTTATTAAAAAAAATTGTGAAGTATATTGTGCAAATCAGAATTTTGAGACAACTTATGAACTTAAATTTGTTGCACAGAAACAACAACAACAAATTTTATTGATTTTGAGTTTTCAAAGCATTTACAAATTTCCCATAGTTTTCTTAATGATCCGAAACCCCAATTATTAATTGATTTTGTTATATAAATAAGAAAAATTGGATAACAAATTGCACAGCGTAACGTTTCAACTGGCTGCGAATGGTATATAATATGTTGTAATTAATGGGCCTTATTTTAAGACGCAATTTTGCGAGGTTTAACTTTTAACTAATTCTACCTAATTAATACAGCTACACTAAAACAAAGACTATAGAATGTTTAGAACATTTAAAAGTTTGAAATTAGAAATAGTGAATTATCTTTGAAATACAAAATAAAACTACGTAAAATTTTCTTAGAATAATTAATTATTGTGAAAGCACAAAAACTTTCAGTATTTTCTAAATTTAAAGACTATTTTTATATAAAATTTCTTATTTTAATTAAGTATATTTTTCCGGATCTACTTTGAAGTGCTTTATCTAATTTTAATTAAATGCTTAACTTTAATTATTTATCAAAATTGAAAATTTCAAATAATTTTCATGTTTCAGTTAGATTATTAGAGGTAAAAAAACTATGAAAGAAGTTAAAAATTGTGAACAGGGTATAATTGCCCTTTCATTCGTTAAAAGGAACAAAAATTTGAGCAAATAATAGGGAAATAAAACTTAGCAATAACGGAACTTAAATTTTTTTCTACCAGACTTTGTATTCGCACATATTGTGCGTAAAAATCGTACCACCAAACTGTGCTTCTTAAACTGTAACGATGTTCGTGTGGTGCAGAACTTTGCTAACAACCTTGCTAACTTTGATATAATTTAAAAATAAGAGATATTAGGCAGTTGGATATAATTTGTACTATAGATGAACAAACTGCGCTTACCTCATTATGATTTTAGCATATAATGTCAGAAAATTTTCTATTTAGAATACACTCATAAGTGGGTACTTCAATTCGGATTCTAAAGCTAATCTATCAATAGTGGTCACACTTTCTTCTCTATAAAAACTGCAAATATAATTTAAACGTGATGCCACCTATTTAGATACCTCACAGAGGGTCCTACGAATCGATGAAGACCACTTTTGTTAATTTTCGATCTCTACGATTTTTGCAATCCGCACAGGATGCTGAAGCTAATCTTCTAACAGTGGTCACACTTTCTTCTCTATAAAAACTGCAAATATAATTTAAGCGTGATGCCACCTATTTAGATATCTCACAGAGGGTCCTACGGATCGATGAAGATCACTTTTGTTAATTTTCTATCTCTACGATTTTTGCAATCCGCATAGGATGCTGAAGCTAATCTTCTAACAGTGGTCATACTTTCTTCTCTATAAAAACTGCAAATATAATTTAAGCGTGATGCCACCTATTTAGATATTTTACAGAGAGTCCTACGAATCGATGAAGACCACTTTTGTTAATTTTCTATCTCTACGATTTTTGCAATCCGCACAGGATGCTGGTCACACTTTCTTCTCTATAAGAACTGCAAATATAATTTAAGCGTGATGCCACCTATTTAGATATCTCACAGAGGGTCCTACGAATCGATGAAGACCACTTTTGTTAATTTTCTATCTCTACGATTTTTGCAATCCGCACAGGATGCTGGTCACACTTTCTTCTCTATAAGAACTGCAAATATAATTTAAGCGTGATGCCACCTATTTAGATATCTCACAGAGGGTCCTACGAATCGATGAAGACCACTTTTGTTAATTTTCTATCTCTACGATTTTTGAAATCCGCATAGGATGCTGAAGCTAATCTTCTAACAGTGGTCATACTTTCTTCTCTATAAAAACTGCAAATATAATTTAAGCGTGATGCCACCTATTTAGATATCTCACAGAGGGTCCTACGGATCGATGAAGATCACTTTTGTTAATTTTCTATCTCTACGATTTTTGCAATTCGCACAGGATGCTGAAGCTAATCTTCTAACAGTGGTCACACTTTCTTCTCTATAAAAACTGCAAATATAATTTAAGCGTGATGCCACCTATTTAGATATTTTACAGAGAGTCCTACGAATCGATGAAGACCACTTTTGTTAATTTTCTATCTCTACGATTTTTGCAATCCGCACAGGATGCTGGTCACACTTTCTTCTCTATAAGAACTGCAAATATAATTTAAGCGTGATGCCACCTATTTAGATATCTCACAGAGGGTCCTACGAATCGATGAAGACCACTTTTGTTAATTTTCTATCTCTACGATTTTTGCAATCCGCACAGGATGCTGAAGCTAATCTTCTAACAGTGGTCACACTTTCTTCTCTATAAAAACTGCAAATATAATTTAAGCGTGATGCCACCTATTTAGATATCTCACAGAGGGTCCTACGGATCGATGAAGATCACTTTTGTTAATTTTCTATCTCTACGATTTTTGCAATTCGCACAGGATGCTGAAGCTAATCTTCTAACAGTGGTCACACTTTCTTAGGTGGCATCACGCTTAAATTATATTTGCAGTTCTTATAGAGAAGAAAGTGTGACCAGCATCCTGTGCGGATTGCAAAAATCGTAGAGATAGAAAATTAACAAAAGTTGTCTTCATCGATTCGTAGGACCCTCTGTGAGATATCTAAATAGGTGGCATCACGCTTAAATTATATTTGCAGTTCTTATAGAGAAGAAAGTGTGACCAGCATCCTGTGCGGATTGCAAAAATCGTAGAGATAGAAAATTAACAAAAGTGGTCTTCATCGATTCGTAGGACCCTCTGTAAAATATCTAAATAGGTGGCATCACGCTTAAATTATATTTGCAGTTTTTATAGAGAAGAAAGTGTGACCACTGTTAGAAGATTAGCTTCAGCATCCTGTGCGGATTGCAAAAATCGTAGAGATAGAAAATTAACAAAAGTGATTTTCATAGATTCGTAGGACCCTCTGTAAGATATCTAAATAGGTGGCATCACGCTTAAATTATATTTGCAGTTCTTATAGGGAAGAAAGTGTGACCAGCATCCTGTGCGGATTGCAAAAATCGTAGAGATAGAAAATTAACAAAAGTGGTCTTCATCGATTCGTAGGACCCTCTGTGAGATATCTAAATAGGTGGCATCACGCTTAAATTATATTTGCAGTTCTTATAGAGAAGAAAGTGTGACCAGCATCCTGTGCGGATTGCAAAAATCGTAGAGATAGAAAATTAACAAAAGTGGTCTTCATCGATTCGTAGGACTCTCTGTAAAATATCTAAATAGGTGGCATCACGCTTAAATTATATTTGCAGTTTTTATAGAGAAGAAAGTGTGACCACTGTTAGAAGATTAGCTTCAGCATCCTGTGCGAATTGCAAAAATCGTAGAGATAGAAAATTAACAAAAGTGGTCTTCATCGATTCGTAGGACCCTCTGTGAGATATCTAAATAGGTGGCATCACGCTTAAATTATATTTGCAGTTCTTATAGAGAAGAAAGTGTGACCAGCATCCTGTGCGGATTGCAAAAATCGTAGAGATAGAAAATTAACAAAAGTTGTCTTCATCGATTCGTAGGACCCTCTGTGAGATATCTAAATAGGTGGCATCACGCTTAAATTATATTTGCAGTTCTTATAGAGAAGAAAGTGTGACCAGCATCCTGTGCGGATTGCAAAAATCGTAGAGATAGAAAATTAACAAAAGTGGTCTTCATCGATTCGTAGGACTCTCTGTAAAATATCTAAATAGGTGGCATCACGCTTAAATTATATTTGCAGTTTTTATAGAGAAGAAAGTGTGACCACTGTTAGAAGATTAGCTTCAGCATCCTGTGCGAATTGCAAAAATCGTAGAGATAGAAAATTAACAAAAGTGATCTTCATCGATCCGTAGGACCCTCTGTGAGATATCTAAATAGGTGGCATCACGCTTAAATTATATTTGCAGTTTTTATAGAGAAGAAAGTATGACCACTGTTAGAAGATTAGCTTCAGCATCCTATGCGGATTTCAAAAATCGTAGAGATAGAAAATTAACAAAAGTGGTCTTCATCGATTCGTAGGACCCTCTGTGAGATATCTAAATAGGTGGCATCACGCTTAAATTATATTTGCAGTTCTTATAGAGAAGAAAGTGTGACCAGCATCCTGTGCGGATTGCAAAAATCGTAGAGATAGAAAATTAACAAAAGTGGTCTTCATCGATTCGTAGGACCCTCTGTAAAATATCTAAATAGGTGGCATCACGCTTAAATTATATTTGCAGTTTTTATAGAGAAGAAAGTGTGACCACTGTTAGAAGATTAGCTTCAGCATCCTGTGCGGATTGCAAAAATCGTAGAGATAGAAAATTAACAAAAGTGGTCTTCATCGATTCGTAGGACCCTCTGTGAGATATCTAAATAGGTGGCATCACGCTTAAATTATATTTGCAGTTTTTATAGAGAAGAAAGTATGACCAGCATCCTGTGCGGATTGCAAAAATCGTAGAGATAGAAAATTAACAAAAGTGGTCTTCATCGATTCGTAGGACCCTCTGTAAAATATCTAAATAGGTGGCATCACGCTTAAATTATATTTGCAGTTTTTATAGAGAAGAAAGTGTGACCACTGTTAGAAGATTAGCTTCAGCATCCTGTGCGGATTGCAAAAATCGTAGAGATAGAAAATTAACAAAAGTGGTCTTCATCGATTCGTAGGACCCTCTGTGAGATATCTAAATAGGTGGCATCACGCTTAAATTATATTTGCAGTTCTTATAGAGAAGAAAGTGTGACCAGCATCCTGTGCGGATTGCAAAAATCGTAGAGATCGAAAATTAACAAAAGTGGTCTTCATCGATTCGTAGGACCCTCTGTGAGGTATCTAAATAGGTGGCATCACGTTTAAATTATATTTGCAGTTTTTATAGAGAAGAAAGTGTGACCACTATTGATAGATTAGCTTTAGAATCCGAATTGAAGTACCCACTTATGAGTGTATTCTAAATAGAAAATTTTCTGACATTATATGCTAAAATCATAATGAGGTAAGCGCAGTTTGTTCATCTATAGTACAAATTATATCCAACTGCCTAATATCTCTTATTTTTAAATTATATCAAAGTTAGCAAGGTTGTTAGCAAAGTTCTGCACCACACGAACATCGTTACAGTTTAAGAAGCACAGTTTGGTGGTACGATTTTTACGCACAATATGTGCGAATACAAAGTCTGGTAGAAAAAAATTTAAGTTCCGTTATTGCTAAGTTTTATTTCCCTATTATTTGCTCAAATTTTTGTTCCTTTTAACGAATGAAAGGGCAATTATACCCTGTTCACAATTTTTAACTTCTTTCATAGTTTTTTTACCTCTAATAATCTAACTGAAACATGAAAATTATTTGAAATTTTCAATTTTGATAAATAATTAAAGTTAAGCATTTAATTAAAATTAGATAAAGCACTTCAAAGTAGATCCGGAAAAATATACTTAATTAAAATAAGAAATTTTATATAAAAATAGTCTTTAAATTTAGAAAATACTGAAAGTTTTTGTGCTTTCACAATAATTAATTATTCTAAGAAAATTTTACGTAGTTTTATTTTGTATTTCAAAGATAATTCACTATTTCTAATTTCAAACTTTTAAATGTTCTAAACATTCTATAGTCTTTGTTTTAGTGTAGCTGTATTAATTAGGTAGAATTAGTTAAAAGTTAAACCTCGCAAAATTGCGTCTTAAAATAAGGCCCATTAATTACAACATATTATATACCATTCGCAGCCAGTTGAAACGTTACGCTGTGCAATTTGTTATCCAATTTTTCTTATTTATATAACAAAATCAATTAATAATTCGGGGATTTATTCTTGTACTTTGATTACTTCTCTATCTATGTCTTTTAATGAACTGGGGTTTCGGATCATTAAGAAAACTATGGGAAATTTGTAAATGCTTTGAAAACTCAAAATCAAGAAAATTTGTTGTTGTTGTTCCTGTGCAACAAATTTAAGTTCATAAGTTGTCTCAAAATTCTGATTTGTAAAATATACTTCACAATTTTTTTAATAAAGACGTATTTCGACATTCAGGAGTATTTTGATTGTGGCGCCATCTTTGATACTTTTGGTTTGCTTATTTTTTTTAAATGTGTGAAATCGATTACATTCATGAAAGAGGGAATTTTTACAATACCTCCATGACCTGGATAGGAAACTGTAAAAGGTCAGGGTAAGTGTCATTCGTATAGGTAGAATCTATACAGTTCATTAAAAACACAGCATAGTAACAAAATATTATTGCATAGTAATAAAATTGGGTTGGTGCATATGCTTTCTCCTTTGCTTCCGCAACTGTAATTTTCGCCGTGTAAAAGACACAGAGCTCTAAAACAGTTATGCTTTTGAATTCGCCGGATGCTGAATTCGCAGGATGTTAACTTCACACCAGTTCATGGGATTATCTTATTGTGTTCATGTATTCGTGTTAAGCTTCTTTTAGCAGTACTATTTCGTGATTAATTTATAAAATATTGACAAGAAATATTGCGCGGCGTATGAGGAAAAATTATGAAGTAATTAATTTTTTTTATTATCATTTAAATGATGATGCATTTAAAGAGAGTTTCAGAAACTAACAAATAAATCATTTTTAGTAAACAATTTCTCCCTGTGGTTTGTGTTTTTTTGAAATTCGCTTCTTACTTTTTGGCTTCCTCGGAAAGCAGTAGCGATCTTTTAAAATATTGATATTTTTGAGAAACAGGAAAATTTTGCTTTCTTTCCCTTTTTTATTTAAATATATTTAATTTGAAAAAATCGACACCGTTAAATTTTTCTTTAAATGATTATAATAATTATGTTTATATTTGCCTTGAAATATTTAAAATTTCGAAAATTTCTTTGTTTCATTGCCAGAAACTTTTGTCGGATTTCGAAATTTGTAGACAGCAAATGTTATGTGGCAATAAATTATTCTTTTAGAAAGCAAAAGGAGAAAAAATCAACAACAGCTACATCAATATTAAGACACACCAAACATCAAGAAGCGTTGTGAGAAGCATTACAAAAAAATGTGACCGACAAAAGTGAAAGCAGGAACGTAGTCGAAAGAGTCATAAAATAATATACTCAAGTATAAAGATATATATATATATATATATATATATATATATATATATATATATATATATATATATATATATATATATATATATATATATATATATATATATATATATATATATATATATATATATATATATATATATATATATATATATATATATATATATATATATATATATATATATATATATATATATATATATATATATATATATATATATATATATATATATATATATATATATATATATATATATATATATATATATATATATATATATATATATATATATATATATATATATATATATATATATATATATATATATATATATATATATATATATATATATATATATATATATATATATATATATATATATATATATATATATATATATATATATATATATATATATATATATATATATATATATATATATATATATATATATATATATATATATATATATATATATATATATATATATATATATATATATATATATATATATATATATATATATATATATATATATATATATATATATATATATATATATATATATATATATATATATATATATATATATATATATATATATATATATATATATATATATATATATATATATATATATATATATATATATATATATATATATTTATATATTTATATCATATATTTTTTATTTAGCTTTTATTCAATTAATGAATTTATTTTATTTTTCTTATTTATTTATTTATTTAATTATGTATTTATTTAAGAATTTATTTATTTATTTTTGTTTATTTATTAAATCAAAATATATGTGTTGGATTTTATAGATAATTAAACATATTTATGTATAAAATCCAGTACAGTCAGACACATACGCACGCCAGCATGTGCATATTTGAAATGCATACAATCATACGGTTATTGTGTCGCAAAGTATCTTAATACATTAATATAAAGTGACAGATTTCTGCCATGTGCTTTACGTGGACGCCTGCCATGATTGGCTTAAGTCCACGGTGGGCCCACCCACATTCGGGGTTGCTAGGTAGACACTATGAATACCTATATATCGGCAACCAACGACCACGGCTGCAACTTTGCCCTGTTGCACCATATATGTAGCTATGGAAGCCTGAGGCGGAGCAGGACTTCCTCGCAGGTAAGCGATCGAGGCACCATCTAAAGCCTCTTCCGGTATGTGGCTACCGGCTGCCGAGTTGGGGGAGGTCTGCCTCCTCCACACGCAACTCTACGCGGAGACACTTTGGTCTCTACCCGCGTATCTTTGGGTGGCAACCACAGCCACCTCGAAGCTCTCACAAGTGAGAAGCCTACCCACGATGCGCTATATTAGTGGGCTTTATATTAGCGGGGTAGGAAGGACCCCTATACAGTGCGCATCACCCGTGGCACCATTTTATAGCCTTTGGTAAGGCCTCGGAACTAGTCTGCGTTAGTTCATTGGCAGTGAACTAGTGCAGGCGAGACTAGTCACTGCCATTTTGTGCCTCCACTGCAACGGGACTGGCACCCGAAATATAAAGTGACAGATTTCTGCCTTGTGTTTAACGTGTACGCCTGCCATTGATGGCTTAAGTACACGGCGGGCCATCCCGCACGGGGTTGCAAGTGCGAACTTTGTGAACGCACCTTTTATACTTCATAGCGACAACCGACGCCCACTTTGCTTACGGACGCCAACCGTAGCTTTGCCGTGTACCTGTGGAATGCCTGTGTGTGGCAGTGCATTCCTCGCAGGTTACTATTGCGGCACTATCTAAAGCCTTGTGCCGGTGGGGACCTCACCGGCACTTGAGTTGACGGAGGCGGCCTCCTCGCGCAACTCTCGCGGAGACTCTTTGGTCTCTACCCGCGTATATTTGGGTGGCACCAACAACCACCACGAAGCTCTCACAAAGTGAGAAGCCTACCCACGGTGCATTATGTTCGTGGGCTTTATATTAATTAGGGGGAATTTGAGAAGACCCCCTCATGCTTCATGCACCACCCGTGGTACCATTTTAAAGCCTTTGGTAAGGCCTCGGAACCAGGGTGCAGCTTTAGCTCTTGGCTAGTGAACCAGCATGCACTCTGGTCACTGCCATTTTGTTGCCCACACAACAACGGGACTGGCACCCGAGTATAAAGTGACAAGAAGAAAATAAAAAAATGGATAGAAAGATAGAATTTTTATAAAATCATGTTTGAGGTTTTAACAAAGGAAATTAAAAAAGAAGTGCCAAAGAAAAGAAATGTAGAAAAAAGTTTAAGACAAAGCATTGGGTGAAAGAGACGACGAGTGGTAACAAACCGTAAAAAAGTGGTGAAGTTTGATTTTTTAAGTTCTCAAGAAATAAATGACTGCTTAATGACTACTTAATAACATTATTAATCATTATAAAAATTTGATTTTTTACTTTCGTTTAAAGTCGATTTGGTTTTCTTGAAGCTTTTGCTTTTTTTTTCTTTTACACTCTCATACTATATGACAGTACTGTACAGTACGTCATATATTGTGAGTATACTGTCATACTGTCTTGTCATACATTTTGTCTTCAGTATTCTCTGCGATTTATGGAATACCCGACAGGGTATCACGCAGACTAATTGTACGTTTTATACAAACACTAAAATCTTTCATGTGAAGATTCAAGAAAAATCAAGACTGTTCAAGACTTAATGCGATTGTCATTGGCAACCTCACAACAACAACCGCAGTGACAGCGAAAATACGTCACGAATGAGTCATTCGACTTTCGCAAAAATTAATAAAATTGGAGGCGATCTTAATGATAATCGATTTTGCTACAAACGGAACAAGTAAAAACAACAATTTAATTTTTCATATCGAAGAAAAAACTTATGGGAAAAAGTTCCAAATTTCGTTTGTACTTTCTCAAAAATGGCAAATGACTTAGTAGAGAGAGGATTAATAATGCTCTATGACAAAATAGTTAAAATATTCCAGTTAATTTGTTCCTAATAAAAATGTACCCACACGAAAGATGGAAATTATATTACGCATTCCTACGTCCTAAAGACATCCATGTTTGGAGCTACGTTCTGATATATAATAGAAAAGGATGTTGCCAGTAGAGTCCTTCCGATACGTAAAAAACAACGCAAAAAACAACGATGGTGTGCAACAGACTTTGTTGATCTATCTCAAAACTGTAATGGTAATTAGGTCAATAAAGTCTTCTGTATTTTATGGTCAATTAGGACTACCCAAAAAAGGAGTAGCCCTAACAGAAGAATAAGCTGCTTCGCCTTATTCTAAACATTTCACGTTCTCATCGATTGCGCCCGTTGTTCGAACGCTGCGTTTAATATTGAAATTGGGAAAAGTAGAAAATATACGTACTGTAGGGCACACCTTGTCCTGAATTCGATATAATCGTTAGTGAACTTGAAATTTTAACCGTGCTTATCACGTCACATAATTATAAAATACAAAACAACAACAATTGTAACAAAAAGAAATAGTTTTCGCTGCTGCCGGCGTCGAGGTATGTCGGGAGCTTCGGAATTTCTATTTAATGCTGACTGTGGTTATTTATGTTCTTATTGTTGGCGTTTGTTTACATTGAAATTTATGTCTCAACAGACATCAAAACATGTCTGTTGTACACATATCGAAATTATTTGGGTGAGTATTTTAGATTTTGAATGCTAAATAATTTATATTTAAACTTATGGACAAACCTTTGAGAAAGTAGTTTTTTCGTCTGATCAAGGAATTTAAGCAGTATCAATGCCATTGTGATCTAAAAGAACATATTGAACCGTATTAGACCATGTGTAAAAATCTGTTTTTAGACGCCCCATTTATTCTCAACAAATACTATTAAAAATCATCTTGCAAATGCATTTCAATTCATTTATAATTGAATATATTGTAATATTGCATAATAATTGCATAAAAAATATTGCAATGTTAACAAAAATTGTTCAGGAAATACATTTCTTTCAGAAAAAATCAGTATCGAATGTAATTCTCGACAAGGTTATCATTTCCGTAGTACTAGCTAATTGGCTAGCTTCGGAAATGCAGTCAGCCAATTTACGCACGGGCTTTTCTTGGCTAAGAGAAAGCTATACGTGTTACTTGGAAATGAAATGGGAATACCATTTCACCTACCACTCCCGCTTCAGCAAGGCAATTTGGTTAACACTCTTAATGGTCACTTGCCCAGATTCGTTGCCATTGTTCTTTCTGCTTTTCGTATATTTGTTCAGTAATGCGTACCATATTTATCGAAACTCATATTTATCGAAAACTCAACCGAATTCTTTAGAACTACGCTTTCTTTAGACATTTTGTACATTCCATAATTCCTTAACATTTTCCTTTTTTTATATCCTCGTTTTTCTCGCCTTCTTTCGCTTCACTATATGTTGCACTGCTTTCAAATTCCTGACAGCTTATCCAATATTCATCCTCCATACTTCGTTTTATGACGCCTAAAATATTCTAAATTTTGCAACAACAACAACAGCGCTGGCGTCCATAAAAAAGTATGTCATCATCGACGTTTCGGTAGTGTCGTTGTCATGTACCGTCAGTTGTTATATGTCATACTAGTCATATGCCTTATGGTGCATGTCGACGCGGTGCAATTTAGTAGTAACCACTTTTGGTCACACAGCGTGACTTCCTCACATTTTTTCGTAGCTATTTTGTTTTCTTTCTTAGTTTTTGGAGTAGCGTAAAATAACTTATTCCTCACCTAAATAAGCGTTACGCATTACACGGTTGTCAGAGTAGAGTAAGGTTGGTTGATTGGTTTGGTGACCGGTGGAGTGATTGATTAAGTGATATAAGTTGGTTGACCGGTTATTTTTCTAACTGTTGAAAAAACTGAGCCTTCAAAACAGATAATCATTATTCTATTGGTTATTTTTCTAAAATTTTCTTTCTTGGTTTCATTTAGGATTTTTAGCTCCATTATGGTTGTTATTGTTGTGGTCTGGATCTTTTTTTATTTCTCCAATTATTATTTATTATACTGCAAACATTTTGGAGTTTCTAAAAATTTTCTCTATCAATTTCCTCTATATTTGTTATTGTTCTACCCATTTTTCCTTTTATAACTTCATATTTTAAAGAACTGAAGCACGTCGATTCCAACCAAACATGGAAATAACAGTAGCCGCTTACAGCAGATTAAGAATTAGTATTATCGAGTGCAAGAATTGTTTTCTTTATGGTCTCTTGACTTTTGGGAACGAGCTGATTGGTAATAAATTTGATTTTGATTTTCTTTTGGTTTTGATTTTGTAACCTTATTTTGTTTGGTTTCGTATGGAGTTTGTATTTCTGAAATGTTTTAAAATTTTACATTTCCTTCACTCCTTTGGACTCACTCAGTTGATTGGATAATTTGGTCAATACAAATATAGTTTGAGAAAGATAACTGTATTCATTATGATTTTGATATTCTTAGAAACACACAATCTGAATAAAAACTATATAAAGAAATTGAAAATAATGTTTTATGTCATGTCTTGTCTTATGTCTTATATAACATGTCGTATGTCTTATGAAAATCATGTCATGTCTTATGTTCTGAAGCATGAAGTTTATTATTCTGGCTATTTGATTAATTTTAAACATGATAGATATTATTTATGAGGAAAATGTTTGCAATATAATGAAGACAAATATTTTTCTCAAAAATGTAGCGATATAAATTACGCATACATTTTTATGGTTTCTATTTTGCTTGCATTGATTAAGAAAAAAATTTGAAATATTTCGTTGTGAAAATTTTCTCGCATAGTTTCTTTCTTAAATCTTTTGTTTCCTGTAAAATTGCTTTAATACACAATAATTATATCATTTATTAAATTTTTTCATTTAATTACAGAAACGATGACGTACCATTACAATCGTAACCGTGCAATCTTGCTGTGATGAAATATTATTGCCACTTAATTATTATTATATATATGTTTGGGTGTATAAAAATGTTATTAAAAAAGCTCGTCCATTATTGTCAATGCGTTTAAATTCGGAATTATTTCTAACATATCTTTGAGGCGGAAAGCGATTACGATTGTTGTTTCCTTTAATTTTCCAAAGTAGAAAAAACAAAAAGAAACAAAAAATCCACATCAACAAAAACAACAAGAGCAAAAGCAACAAACTCTCTATCGGCTGCGAGTATTTAAGAAAGCAAGAGCTAAAACCAGCTGATACTGATCTTTCAGCACTTTCCTTTCTTGTGCTTTTGTATAAGTTTTTGTTATTGTTGTCTTAGCGGTTACCTTCTATATGTTTTCCTCAAAAATTTTCATATTTTTATTGTTTTTATCATGACTTTGTATGCCAAAAGTCCAAAAGTTAAAAAAAATTTGTCATGTTTTTGACTTCTATTTAAATATAAATTATAAGTTTCTCTAATTTAACTGTATTATTAGTTAATACAAATACACACGTACACACAAGCAACTGTGCTCGCATATAACACTGCCATATCATTATGCAATTTTGGTATGATATTGGAATACCGCCACAGCCATTATTATTTGAAGTTTTTCGACTGTTTCCTTCTTTCGCTTACTAATTTATTACGTTTTAATGAATTTCAACAGAACAAAGTTCAATGCTCGGTATTCCAGGCAGTTGAATAGGCTAATATGGTGGTTTTTAAAAAGAAATTCGTATTCGAATCCATTAAAAGCAGCGCAGTCGTGCTAAGAAATTGTTATTAAAAGTTAGGTTTAGCGGTTAAATTCTTCACGCATACTTATCCCAATTTTGTTAAATATGAAAATAATTGCTTGTAGACAAATCTAATACGACTCTTGAAAGTGAGTTATTGCAGTAATGGCTATAGTATCTATAATAAAAATGGAAAATCTCGGAGAGCGTACAACCTCGGTACCATAAAATCGTATTAATTTTATTGTAAATAGAGTGTTTTATTTATATATGCGAAATCATTTCAAAAATTACATATTTGCGCAATTGTTCCGCAATTATATGTCGCCAACTGTTCCATAGTGCAATATGATAGCTCGTTATGACTTGGTTTGAGAACTGGATAAACCCAGATACAGTCTTTGATAATGATCTTATGATGTGGTATTTCATTCTATTTAGGTTTAAGAATTGGATAAATCTTTGCATTTGTTGAAACACTTAATAAGAACGGTTTTATGACATTAATAACAATAATTATAAAAAATTGTAAATATTATTATATATGCGTTTAATTACCATTAACAAACAAGTAAAAACAGAACAGACGAGATGATAAAAAATGTTAAAACCTTCCCCTAAACCGGCATCTATCACTTCTGCAATAATTCCAATTCATTCATGCGCTAGCTGGTCAACTGCTGTGACGTTCTTTATGAGAGCGAAAAAAATCCAATAATGGAACAAAGCTGCCAAAGTCATCAGCATTTTTGCTCCATTGCTCTATAGCAGCAATTGCTCTATTTAAGAATCTGATTTGAAGAATTAAGCATACGTTTTCACGAGCTTTGAATTAGAGCAAGTTATTAAGTTATTATTAACACTTTAGACCATAAAAGAATTATGGACGAGAAGAATCAAGAAGAAAAGACTGAAAAGAATGGAAAAAAAGACAGATGACCAGAATATAAGATTCTAAATTGAAGACATTTAATTTAACAAAAGAAATTTAAAAAGAAGTAAAAAGAATTTAATTTCAGCGAATTCAAAAGTAATGATAAATAAAAGAATTTAATGCGTTCTGTGGCAAGGGTTATAGTTTTTTTAATAATTTAAAAAAACAACAATTACATAAAGAATATAGACAAGATTATAGACTTACAAAAGAAAGTTAAGTTTTAGTTTTAATTTCGATTTAATACCAAACTTTTTCTTTTATTCTAAAAGGTTTCTTATTTGTTTGAAAGCTGCTCTTTCAACCTTTAAAGCAAATGTCGCTTTAAAACGTTGAATTCAATTATAGAACTATTTTAAAAACTATTTCTGAATAAGTTCTATAATATAAATATAGTTAATCGGTTTAATCTTTATTTCTATAACCAAAAATAATTTTTATGAATTTCAAATTTTCAAGAAGAAATTCAAAAAGAAAGAATCGTCCAACATTTAGAGCAAACGTTCAGAAAGACAAAAAGACTTTTTACTGCTTTTACAAGCATCAATTGCTTCTGACCTTAATTGCTCTTTCTTTGCAGAAAGAAAAACTAATAGTAAGCAAAAATTGTACGCCCACTTACCTTTTTTTCAGACAATTGTTTTTAATATGACAAAAGCAAAAAATTTATAGCCATCGATAAATTCCTTCAAAGGTTTTGTTGATACAGTTTTCTCTTTTTTTTCGCCTGTAATTTTTTCTTTGAAATTAACAGCCTTTTATTATTTCTTTGTTTATTTTTTTTTGTTACGCCGCAATTCAATGAACTTTCTCAAATTTTCTTAAGCTTGACCAAGAAATTCGACTTATTTTTCGGTTGGGCTGCTTTTCAGTTGATGCAATAAAAAGATCACACTTTTTGTATTAGTTTTAGTGCTTATTTTTTTACGTGTTGATTGAAGCCGACACGGCATATAGACGATGACGGTTTTATATTAATAGAAAGAATGGAAAAAACGCACTGCACCGTTGCATGATATTCAAATAACCGTCTCAATAACCGTTCACTAGATTTACTCACTAAATGAAATTTCAGATTGTTGCTGTTCGTGGCGATGTTATTGCTGCTGCAATACCTGCTGTTGGTTGCGTTGTTGCTGAAGTCGTTAGTGTGATTATTACAATTCTTGTCGATATTTTGAAGTTGCTTTTTTTAATAATTTAACTTTTGTTTTATTTGAAATTAATTGTCGTCCGGCACAAATTCCTTCGTTATTCGTTAAAGCGTTTCATGTCGACCGTTTCGTCGAAACGCTACTCATTGAATGAAACTCGAAAAGTGGCTAAAGAAATTTTTATTATTAAAAAGAAAGCATCAATTTTACCTTACCACGTTGTGCTGAGGCTTTTAACGTCGTTGTTGTTGTTGTTGTCGTTGGTTTGATTTTCTTGGACTTCCTTTCCCTCTAACCATCGTATCGTTGCGCTACAACCCAACCAGACTGGTAGAATTGCCTTGACAATGCAGCAGTTTCTTTAACAGAAGCAGAAAAGCTTCTTAATTGCTGTTATCTAGGCAATGACTACGTTGACAGTCTGCTACATCTCTGTTAATAAAAAGGCATTTCGTTAAAAGAAATATTATGTAAGATTGATCGGTAAATGGAAAGGTTGAAAATGTGAAAAGGAGGAAGGGAGGAAGGGCAACTGTTAAGACCGTTGAGAAAGAACAGCGATAAAATGATAGGATACTTGTCCGGTGTTGTTTTTGTTTGCCTTGCTTTTGTTAACGAGTATAATGTCACTGAGTAGACAAAACTATGATACCGCGTGTTGAATACAATTTGCTCATCTTCTGTTTCTAAATAACTTTCACCACATATAAACGATAGTGGTTGACTTTATTTCAAGCAAATTTGTGAGGTCCTATGGAGATGGAAGACACCTGAAACCTATTTAACATATATTAAAATATTTCAAAAAAATATAGATGTGTATTATTAATTTTTTACGTTAAGGCTCCACTAATTTTTTACAGTGGAATACGTTTACCTGAGTTTCGGTTTGTGCCAAATAAATATATTACTAAAGATTTAGTTTCTCTATTATTGTGTTGGTATAAACTCAAACTATATTAATTTTCAGCCTCTATTCCCTGCATAATAATTCATAAAAAATAAAAAATAATCGTCTTAATGTTTACTGCCCTTTATCACCGAGAAAGCCCTTTGGAATCGCTAGCTCTGAAAAAATGCAAGTACAAGTGGCGTTGGTACATATTTCTCCAGAAACTTGCACGACCTTGCGAATGCATGCCAAAGATGCCCATGGAATGGTGCGAGTGCCCTATCTCTTAACGCTGATCGCTGGTTAGGATTGTTGTACTCGTTCATTTTCAACTAATTCGTTAACAGAGAGTCCACAATAATATTTGATAAGAGTTAATTTTTAAACGTTTATTAATATTTTTACTGATATAAACATTTGTTAAAAAGCAAAAAAATCGCCACATAAAACGGATACATAAAATCGAGCTAAAAGTAAATTATTAATAACATATTTGTTACACAACCTTAATATCTAGCCTTTATTATAAATACAACGTACGAAAAGAAATAATTTTTAATCACAAGAGACAACTCGGTGTAAAATTAAATTGGTTTTAAAAGATATTTAAAAAAAATTGTAACTGCAATGAAACGCAAAACCAAATACGCTAAACGATGTTGTACACCATTTACCTGTTAATTTTATTTTCATCGTTCTGTTTATTATGATTGTGCGGTGTTAAGCAAACGATATTTGTTTTTGCCAATTTGAGCAGAAAATATCTGTGGGTTTTTGGATTTCTGGTCGGCAACAATGAATTTATTACCAAATTTATGTACGATTATTCACTTTCACTGGTTTGTAAGCAATTATTTAAATAATACAAAAAAGGAACAGTGAAAACTGCTGTTGGAATACATAAAATCTATACAATTTTATTTTTTAAAAAATTTCCGATGGGTTCCCAGTTAACCTTGTGTGTTGTAAATGCCAAAAAGGCAACACTAAAGCTAGCTAGGATATAATAGAAAGTAATAAGAAACTTCTATTTAGTATGTTTATAATTGCTATTTATTTTCATTAACACATTTTATAGAATTTATGACTGGGATTCGTTTTTTTAATTCATATTTTTATGACATCTGAAATTGTTCTGAACTTTCAATTCATTGCCGCCCGTAAATTTCCACCGCACAGAATATGAACAACAATGTATTCACGATTGCCTTTAGCGAGCTTGATTGAAAGGATTAGTTGGTGATTTGTTCCATTCCTTCATTAGTATCTGTTTCCATTGCGACATTCGTAATGTTGGATTCTCAGCTTTTATGCGTGGCAGGTTGGCAGTTTCAAATGCTTTGTATGCAGCTCGCATACGTTTCTCCGGATGCTGATCCTCCTCCGTTTTAACACTGTAAACATAACGTTTTACATAAGGTTGAATAGCATTCTAAGTAATTAATAAAAAAGTTAATTAATTTCACCTCAATACAGCCAAAGCTTCATCGACATTGGTTGCTATTATGGCATCGGACATCGCTCTATTTAGATTTTCCTCTAGAATTGGTTCTTGTACGATTATTCGGGATGGAGGATTCTTCTTTGCACTTATTGCTTCGATGGCGCGTTGCTTCTTCTCCATTTCCTCTAAGACTTGCTGATGGCTGATTTTTGCTAACGGTTGCTTAGCTTGTGTTTTGATACTATCCATTTCTCTATCAAGTAATTCTTTTGCTTCCGCTTTGCGTCTGGCAGCTTCAACCCGTTTACGTTCTTCCTCTTCCTTACGTTGTTGTTTTTTGGCCAGCATTTTGTCGTCATCCCTCCAGAGCTCATCTTCAGCTTCCTTGGCAGCCCGTTCCTGGTTCGCTTTCTTTGTGGCTTGCTTGCGCTCTCGAGCTTCCACAGCTTTTGTATTAATACTGATCTTTTTCGGCATTTTTCTATGTAAAGAATTGATAAATTTTGAGAGTCCGAATTTGCACGATCTTATTGGAATTTATTTTTGCACAGATTACGCGTTTTCTTGTGTTTTGACAATTACCACAGGGTTCCCAACTCAATATTTGGTCTGGTGAATAATGCTTACAGGGTATTCCAGGAGTATATTTTTATTAGAACGAACGTAATTTAGGGCCTTATAATACAATCCGAAACGAATGGAAAGACTGAGACTCTGTTTTTAACAGGACGCTCGAAATTATGGTAAACTTTTGTCATCTTCTTTAGATAACGTTTGTTTTTCATCAGCCGTCCATTTGTTTGCACACAACAAAAACACCCTCCTTTCTAAACGACTTCTTCAATGTTACTGAACACATTTTTACTACGTCGCTTCACTCACACCGAAGATGAAGGTTTCTTGCTCGTCTTTAATTACTAGTTCCTTCAATAGTGCTCAGTAGTTATCATGACGATCTCAATTATGTCTATAACTGTCTACTATTATTCTTTCCTATCCATACAAAACTGACAACTGAATCATGTACTCAGGTATGAGTCTACTAAATGGATATAGAATATTTGTCGCGCAGCTCTGAGCCCAGTTATCTGAACAGGTTAAAATCAACTGGGTGGATCCGTGATACAGACATATTTCTATTTTTGGGAAATATAATGTTTTATTATTATTACGAAGATAGTATTTTTTTGAATACGTAATAGGATAATAAATTTTTCATATTATTTTAAATATAGTTTGGTGCTCCTGTCAGAAGGACCAAAAATAACAATCACCTCTATACGCAAAAAAAAACACAATTTTAGAAAAACATATCTCTCGGTAAAAGAAATATTCCAACAGCAATCCTAAGAACGGGCACTGGGTTTTGTTTTCAAATCTGGCTTCCCCTTATCAAACTTCGTTGCGATCATCAGCTACTGCGATTAAAGTATTATAAAGGTGAGGGCATTTGTGCGTAAACCTAGCCATATAAACAGCTGTTTAGTATTTTGGTTTATGATAATCTCATTTTGAAACGAATTGTGCCATAATTTCCTTTTAATAAATATGGATGTATTAAAGGCGGAAATAGCAAGGAAAAGGAAGATATTAGAGGAAAAGCAGTTAGTGGTAAATTTACAGTATGAAATAATATTATCTCATATTTAAATGCTTAATATTGTTTAAGGACGACAAGAAAAAATATTTCAAGCGCGGCGAACTGATTGCAAAAAACACTCAAGAAATTTTGGAAAAGACTGGGTATAAAGCTTACGAGAATAAGGAATTACCTGATCAAGCACAAGATGGGGGATGTAAGTATTAAATATAATGTGGCTGACAAGCTTTCAATGCAAATATCACACTCATTCACAGATACTTATGTCAGCGATGGACAAAATATACTGCCTCGTGCTGAAGTAATACGACGACTGCGAGAGCGAGCTGAACCAATTCTACTCTTTGGCGAGACTGAAACGGAAGCATTTTACAGATTGCGACAATGTGAAATTACTCAACCTGAAATAAATCGTGGTTTTCGTAATGACTTCCAGGAAGCTCTGGATCAAGTGGATCAAGCGTATCTACAGGAAATGTTTGCGAACACTACAGCTTCGAAAGAAGAAACAAAAACAGATTTAGCCGAATTGGATGAAACAGTGTCGTGGGAAAGTATACAAGCTATGGCACATAAAATGGGTCGCGGTAACAAAGAGTATGATATGGATGTTATCATTACTTTGCTCACATTCCTGTTAAAGATGTGGCAAGATCAGATAACATCATATTCACAGCAGGATAAAATGTCCACAAAAATTAAGATGGCACGTGTTATTTACACTCAGACTAAAGAATATGTGAAACCGCTTTTTCGTAAGCTAAAGCATCATACTTTACCAGAAGACATTTTGGATAGCTTGCGTGACATCTGCAAACATATACTAAATCGGAATTACATCAGCGCGAGTGATGCGTATTTGGAAATGGCTATTGGTAATGCACCGTGGCCCATTGGAGTCACTATGGTTGGTATTCATGCACGTACAGGACGTGAGAAGATATTTTCGAAAAATGTGGCTCACGTCATGAACGATGAAACGCAACGCAAATATATACAAGGCCTTAAACGTTTGATGACAAAATGTCAGGAATATTTTCCTACCGATCCATCAAAATGCGTAGAATACGTATCGAAAAAAGATAGCATTTAGTAATTTTAAATTAGTAAGTCATTCAAGGATTTATTTCATAAAATAAGCTTAGATTTATTTATATTTCGAATTAAAATTTAAAATTGATTCAGTCGAAATGTGCTCATTTTTTACCTAATTCAGCTGAACGTTGTGTGGCCTTTTCCACGGCATTCATTAAAGTCGCTCTGAAATTAAATGCTTGCAGTTTAAATCGAAATTAAGTAAATTCGTTCAATACCTTAAGTTTCCTTTTTCGAGTTCATGAACACCCGCAATTGTAGCACCACCCGGTGAACAAACCTAATTCAAAAAATATTTTGAAAATGGTATAGGGTTTTTACAACAATGTAAAGTATTAGTGTTCTATACCTCGTCACGCAGCACTGCTGGATGTTTGCCAGTTAAAAGCACCGTCTTCGCGGCACCCATCAGTGTCTGTGCTGCAAACTGTAATGCCATTTGTCGTGGCATGCCTTGCTTTACAGCACCGTCTGCTAGAGCCTCTATCATCAGGAAAGCATAGGCTGGGCCACAGCCGGCCACACCAGTTACCGCATCTATCATAGTTTCCGGTACTTGTTGGGCAATACCAACAGAATTTAACATCAAATGCACTTTTTCCAGATCTTGTTGTTTGACGTAAGAGCCGGCAGCGTAGACTGTACAGCCTTCTCCCACTTGTACCGAAGTATTCGGCATCGTACGGATCATTTTTAGATTATTAATGAACGCGAAACTCTGTAGATTTAAGAAGAAATTAATCGATTAATCTATGCTAAATTTTTATGTGTTTCTCCGTTTATTTACCTCTTCCAAAAAGTTCAGGTTTACACCGGCGATCACGGAGACAAACAATTTCTCCTTGTCTCTCTCCGTGGGTTCGTGCGAACAACGTAATTGCAGTGCACACGGTACCAGTATATGTGGTTTCACGCATATAAAAATTATATCCATGTTATCTAACACTTCAGAATTATCCTCCGTAACGGCAACTCCCAAGTCCCGCCAACGCAATAGGTTTTCAATGTGAGGTCCAGAAGCCATAACTTGACCAGGTTTCACAATTCCTCGTGTGATAAGACCAGAACCAATGGCATATGCCATGTTGCCCGCGCCAATGAAACCAATCTTCTCATCCAGTTTGGCCATATCGCAGAATTCGTATATATTATATGACGAGTGGGCGTGTTTATGTGCGTTGTTGTCTGGAATAGTTCATGAGAAAAAAATAACACTTTCTTTGAGTGCAAATGAACTTTGCGATTTATGTTTTGCACGTGGAAATCGAAAACTGATAAAAAGAATTCGTAATTCTTTTTTATTTTGCTTCGATTTCTTGACAATTTCAATTATTCAAAGATCTAGAGAGGGCATGATCATCTGATTGACGTTCCTCTCAAGTTCATGATTATGCTTTACATTGTTTACATTATTTTTTTCAACTTACATGTGTCTCTTTTTAATTGTCAATTCTTTTTGCGGCAACAACTGCTCTATTTTTACTCATCAGGCTTTGCTCAAACCTCAGAACCCTGAAAAATCGGCAAGAACAATTTCCTCATATTCTTGATTGCTTTTTAAAAAAATTTAAAAAAATTAAAGAGACTAGAAATAGGGTGGCCATTGCCCTCAATAAACTGGAACCCTTAAGTTCCATTCATATTTTGTTAGGACCCATTTATTTTGTTAGGACCCAGTTTTTTGTCGACGAATCTAAGTGTTCGCCATTGTTTTCACATGCATTGCATACGCAGACCGTGAAAATGTTTGTTTACTGCTTATTGATAGCAGGTGTGTCGTTGTTGCGTGTATACGCGTTTTTTGTTTTTCGGGGAAAATTAGAATGTAGTCACATAAACAAAGCTAAAGAGATAGTACACTTCGCATTAATACACATGTATTTGCTCTATGCAATCAATGAATTGTACAAATTTAGCTGGAATTTGGTACTTACTTCTTAGGCCGCTCTCACACAGGGGACATTTTTTACGAGGCATGGAACTATTCATTTATTTGTCCTCGATACCCTCACACAGGGGACAAATTGGAATGTAGGTTGTATCCCCATGTACGATTTTTTAATAAGACATTACTACATTGTTAGCTATTTTTTAATTTTTATTTTTATATAGTTTAATGTTAGGGTTGCCTTAGAATTTGGTGGACTGTTCGATTCCTTACGCAAAAAAATGTACTTAATGTGCAAATATTTTTAAACACAGTATTTTAGTGCAGAAGGCATAGAAATTTGTAAAACAATATAGATGAATGAATAGCTCTAATATATAATATAATAAGATTTTGTCAAAAAATTTCAGCAAAAATAATATACTTTATGTTTTACAGTCCTAGCAACAATCTTGATCGAACAAATCTTCTGCAAAATTGACATCTGCACCGACAACAGTACAAAACATAGATTTTTAGTGGAGGTGCTTTTAATGCGACTTAACTGTTAATAAAAAATTTGGTGAACTGTGTTGAATCTATTGAACATTGTTATGTATTTTTGGAGGAACCGTATCTCTAAAGGCTCAACCTTAATGGCCGTAAGCGAAATTAAGTTAATGTCAAAAGTTAACGACAATGAAGCTTAATTTTTGTAAAATTATAGAATTGCCCATAATAAACTTAACAAAAACTTAACAAAATTGACAACTCTTGTGTAATAAATTCCGCCATTGTTGATGTTGCCAATTGCAAAAATAACAAATTGTTTAAAATGTTACATCGGATATCGTCAAAACATTTTTTATCTGACAACAAAAAGCTGTTTATGTTAATTTTTGTTAAGTTATGCGCGATCAGTTTCGCTGTCACATTAAGGTTCTTTAATGTTGCCGAATTTAACGAAGCTTTTCTTAAGTCATTATGGTCACTCAGTATGATTCGCACATACATACATATTCGCACGTCACATAATTTTTTGTTAATTTCGCTTACAGCCATTATGGTTGAGCCTTAAGTATTAAAAAGGGGAATCGATGTGCTACATTATTTAGTAAATTTTTGTTTGGAAAATTTGTGGATTTTTTTTTATTTCGCGCGCATATAAAATCGTAGAAAGTAATCGACCCAAATTTCATAAAAGTTTTTTAGTTATATTTATTTTGCGCTTGTTTTACTCCTAATCTTTTTTTGAGAACACTAACTGATTTTAACACAAATTTACAGATATTGTTATGAGCAAAACAAGTGGTGATGAATAAGTCTTGAATGCATGAAAAAAGTGCGTCCGGTTTTTCTGATATAGTGTGGGTAATTTGTGCCACACCAACTTTGGATAATTCCGCTCTTAAATTATAACATTACATATAACATCCTCTTACTATTCTAAAGTTTTTATATTGTTATTTGCGTGGCCTTTCCCGAGGACATAACATTTATTTTGTGAGTCCACGTGTAAACCGTGGACCAAAATGTAATGTATTTGGATATGAACTGATGTCAACCCTGACGCGCATATTTATAATTTTGTTGTTTCAATCAGTGGAATGTATTAAGGGTTCGTGTTTTAGCTAGGCAATGCTTCAAATGGCTGCATATCTTCGTATGGTGTCTTATTTATGGTGTGTTCATTAGTGGTGTGTTTATATGTTTCGCTGCTTACATTCGCATTTCAACATATTCAGTGTTGAAAAAGTCGATACATCTACCACTTGTTCGATCATTTCTGATTGCCTGATCATTTTCAATGAGTTAGTGTTCGAGACTCGTACAAAAATAACGAATCGAAATAGATCGAATTGTTTTCCATACTTTTATTGAAATTAAGTGAATTATTGAACTACATTTTATAATAACATTTAATTGCTTTTAATCTAAACAATATATACACACATTTTATAAATGACGTAATTTCTTTAATAATAAATCTACATACATTTCGTTAATTATTGCTTTAATTTGATCGTTTTTCCACAGATTTATATGTTTCGAAATAAAATAATATATTTTATCATACAAATTAATTAAAGATTTAAAAGAATTTAAATTTATGATGAAATGTGTTTCGTTAAAGTTATTTCACTTTTCCTTATTTTTGAATTAATAAAGCAAAATAACAATTGTTTAATATCTCCTAAATTAAATTATTACAATTAATTAAGACTAATGACTGCGACGACGTTATATATCTATTACTTATTTAAACATATATTAATTTTTATATTTATTATTGATATTATCTTTTAGGACAAATGAAATCCTATGCAAAATAATTATATGCTATATGTAAAAAAATATATTTCAACAAATTACAAAAAATTTCTAAAATAACAAAATGCTAAGTACAGCCTTTTAAAACTAAAACATATTATTATCTAATATAATAAGTCCATTCGAAAAGAATTACTCTATATATATTTACAGTTTGCTTGCGGCAATGAATTTTGGAAAATATAATTTCTTGATTACTTTCTAGTTTTATTGCTCTTGAAGATCTATTTTTAAAGATGGCAACAACAACTACTTATATTTAGTATTATCTGAAAGTTTATTTTTCTTTACTTTTTACATGTAATTTTAAAGAAAATATTGTGCAAATATTCATTGTTTGCCGTCTTCATTGAAAACTATTTACAAAGAAAGTAAATTTGCATAAAAACCTATACGACTTCTCAAAGAAATGAATTTACTTTTAGTTTTTATAGTCGTTTGCTTTTAAATAATCGTTATCATTACGTAGTTCTTCCATTTCTTCTTTCATCCTTCTGTGCTCTGGTTCTTCTTCCTTACAATTCAGTTGTTGTTTCAACTTCAGAGCGATCCAAATCGTTCAGATACGAGAAACCCAATTGGCCATAGTCGCGTTTTCCAAAAGTCACATTCTCATTTGTAGCACTTATGTGGCTTAAATCACCGTTAGATCTAAATGAAATATTATCAGAGATCAAAATGTTAAAGTGCTGTTTTGTACCCTTCGCGATCGAATTTTTTCTCACTTACCTCTGAAATAGTGGATTAGTTATCGGTACTTCGGGATAAGGCCGGTGATTATTTCTTCCCAATGTGTTTGTCATCAATTCACCCGCTGAACTTAATCCTCCACCGTGGTCCAATCCACTTCCACCACTCTGTCCTAAGCCATTCCCCACACTGCCGTTTAGGCCATGATGTAAGCCCGTCGGCCCACCAAATGTGTTCCCTCTGCGACTCATCGTGCTGTACGCGTTATTATGCTGTAGATTTGTCAAATTGTTGCGACTGACAGTATCCAGCTTAAAGCCGCCATTTTGGTAATGATTCGACGCGTTCTGATGCTTAATGCGTCCCAGCGTCAACGTGCCTGGTAAAGTGCCCGACGCCAACGGATTCGCATTGTTACGCGCATTCAATTCCATTGTCCGGTTGAACGCGCTCTGCTGGTTGCGATTGTTCATCGCGTTTTGAAGAGAGTGCTGGATGTTATTATTGCTATTGCCATTATTATTATTATTATTATTGTTGTTGTTGTTGCCACTGCTCTGCGACAGATTGTTGAGATTGTTGTTATTTGTGGTATTATTATTGTTGCGTCGCAGAGTAGCAATTGTTGCAGTTGTTGCATCCGAATGCGAAGGGCTAATATGGCCGCCACCACCAGCTCCCCCAATTACGCAATTTTGCTCCTTGTGCGTGATATAGCTAACGTTATCTAGACTGAATGCATGATTTTTGGCGCTGAAGTCCAACTGAAGGTCATCATCGCCATCCGGGGGCACTGCCATCGCCAGTACTTGCGTCTCGTATTCCTTGAGGTTGGCAACGGCATCGGCAGCATTCGCAGACTGCGAATTAACGATGACAGGATCGTAACGTGTGGGACTAGGTGCCGAATATTGGCGCATGCGCTGTTTGAAATTTTTGTACCTGCGAATGAAGTACAAAAGATATAGTTTTGGGTATCCAAATTGACGCTTTGCCACTTACTTCGACCACGAAATGCAGATATAAATAATGCCGATGGTACCCAGAATCAATATAATTATGGAAATGGCTATCAAGGTATAGGGAAACACCTCATCGTTAATGGCTATGGCAGCCTTCACCTGCTAGGAATAAAAATCGGAGTACGGAATAAAATATTGCTCTGTCGCAAAGTCATCCATTTCGCTCTTCTCACCTTGTGCACCTGCTGCTTCAACTCGATGGGCGCGTGTATGCCTTCCGCTGTCGCATGTGCTAAACCCGATGCTGCCAAATTTAATTCAGATTTCGCAGCGGGTTCCAGCAGCAGTTCCTGCACGATACTGTCGTTACGCTGTAAAATCTGTTCAGTTTTTGGATCAATTAAATAGAACCAGACATCAGTTGCTTTAGGTAGTTCAACAAGACTGCCATTCGTGAGCATTATTTTCCGTTTACTGAAACGCTCGATAACGCTTAACAGTCCATTGGTCCTCTCCTCGAGCAATTCCTCCAGAGCGACGTAATGATTACGAATTTCGTTCGGTCCTGAATCGGAGAATACGAGCGACATGCGATTCGCATCGGTTATTCGGTTAACGACAATACGTGCATGTGCGCGATGAGATCCAACTTCTTGCCCTCCATTATCGCGCGCCTCCACAAAGAACTTCAAAGGAAAAATTAAATCAGAGGTGAAAAGTTTCGCAGTGCGCAGAATGCCCGTCTCCTCGTCTATCGCAAAGTAGGTGGTCGCCTTCTAAAGGAAAAGAGAAAGAGACAGTCGATGATGCAGTCGTGAGAAATTTGTTTTGATATTAAATTTACCAGATTTTCGTCGGCCAAATTGTTGTCTTCGTCAAAAATTTTATAGCGCACCAGCCCGTATTTCCCCGAATCGCGATCGGTAGCTCTCACTTCTAGGATGGGCGTATCCGTATCGACTTCGGGAGAGACCACCACAAAGTAGGTGTCTTTGTTGCCTCGTAAGCGGTTGAAAACAAACTCGGGAGCATTGTCATTTTCGTCCTGGACAAATATTTTTATCATAGCTACGTTCTTCTGTGGATTCACAAAGTACTTATGAGAAGTCAGATGAAGCTCCAGTGAGTATGCAGTCCTATTTTCATAATCCAGTTGTTTCATCAATTGTATACCGCATCCATGGTCCTCGATGGTCACAGCGAACATCTGCATGTCATTGCCATCCGTGATTTCACATTTGAATCCAGGATTGCTACGCGAAGCTGCTTGCTTCGAGTTTACGATTTGTATTAGTTTAAAGGTAGTGTTGATGGCGGTGGTTTCCGAAACACCGGCGGTATAGCTGTCGTCACTAAAGGCAAGACCCAGACTCTCGGGATTCAATATTACGCCATTGTCCATTTTCCCCTGCATCACATTCTCTTCGTTGGGGTCGGTTAAAAGATGTCTGACAAAGACAGGTAAAGTCGTGACAGAACTCAGTTGCGGTTCACCCATATCGTAGGCCCGTATGTCCACTTGATACTCAGTATCCTCTTCCTTACGCAGTTCGTCACGTATACGCACAGCACCCGTGTCCGGCTCCACGAGGAAATATTTTAAGGCTTTGCCATGACCTACCAGCTCATAGCGGACTACGTTGCTCGGGGATGTGCCATCACCATCGATAGCTGGCATGTTCGCAATCAAAGCACCTATGGGTTGATCATCATTTACAGTTACTGGCTCGGGTACCGAAACAAAAACCGGACGCACGTCATTTCGATCTTCCACTTCGATAACCACCCGTATAGTATCTCCGGGACCATCACCATCGTTTTCGATTGTTCCGACAATTAGCTCGTGCTGTTTTTGTTTCTCGTAATCCAAGCCTCCTGTAGTTCTGATCTCGCCTGTATGAGCGGCGACTTTGAAAAGTTCACTGGAGCCTTTCCGAAGAACGTAAGTTATCTCGGGGGTTGTGTCTGGATCTATGGCTTTTAAAGTAGCTATAACATAATCGGGCATATTCTCAGGGACTCGCACATCAACTCGTGAGTCAGAGAATTTCGGAACCTCATCCTGGACATCGGTCACCATAACGGTTACGCTGGCTGTACCTAGGCGTGAATCCGGTGCTCCATCTTTTGCGGTCACTACGAAGCGATATTCATTTTGACGTTCAAAGTCCAATTCGGTACTCGTTCGTATCTCTCCAGATTTTCCGTTTATGACGAATGGAATATCGGCTGGTAATGAGTAGGTGATTTCCGCATTTATGCCCTCGTCTGCGTCTGTGGCATGAACTATACCCACAAATGCATCTCGCACACTTTCATCTACTTTGAAGATGTAGGGTAGTGTTGATTCATCGAATTCCGGGTTCTTGTCATTGATGTCAGTTACTTTGATATTAACGGTCGCACTACTTGAAAGTCCTCCATTATCTTCCGCTTTCACAGTTAACTGGTAGCGTGTCAGTGTCTCGCGATCCAACTTTCGAATAACATTAATAACCCCGTTCTCTTGCCCCACCGCAAATTGACGCAAATCGTTACCGGATACTATGGAGTAGACGACTGGATCGTTCTCGGGATCTTCAGCATGCACCACCGTCACTGTCGAATTGATTTCGGCTCCTTCACTTACTTGAACTTCGTAAATGGGTTTAACGAATCGTGGTGGCTTGGTGTTTGGGCCCGGAGTTACTGACACCTCCACAATGGCTTGGGTCGATAGACCACCTACGTCACTGGCCTGTACCGTGATACTGTATTGTTCACCAGCAATGAGGCGACCGCGGGTTTCCAGCTCGCCGCTTCGTTCATCGATAGCAAATTTTTGCATGCCGTTGTTGGAAACGTGATAAATTGAGTAACTGATAATGGAATTTGGACCTTCGTCAATGTCGGTCGCAGTGACTTGAGTTATCAGACGTTTACCATCACCTGCGGTTATGGATATAGGTGGCACCATGGCCAATTTTGGCGCGTTATCATTAACGTCACGTAGCACCACGGTTAGACTGAGAGGCGCACTAGCGGCGTTCGTACGTGGCTCACGTGCCACCACCTGAAACTTGAAACTACCCGGTGCTGGTGGATCCCGATCGAGGTCCTCTTCGTTTACCACTAGTATACCATCTTTGGTTACCGCGAAAGAAGGAGTTGTCAATTCATAGATGTAGTCCGGTTTTGGATCGTCCTCACCCAAGTCGGCATCAGTCGTCTTGAATGATATAGGTCGTCCATGAGCGTCAAGGACTTTGGTACCCACCGGTGAGTTTTCATCGACATAACCCTCAATATTGCTGGCCGAAATGACGGGCGGATTGGCATCGACCGGCTTGACAGTGATGGCTAATTTAGCGGTTGTGAAACGAGCCGCTTGTGAAATTTCTTCGGCCTTTACAACGATGTCATACTTCTTGGCGGTTGAAGTGTCGACGGCCTTTATTTGTTTCAGGAGACCCGTTTGTTCATCGATTTCGAAGTAGTCTGCGTAATTGCCGGGCATGCCGTTTGCAAAGGAATAACGAATGGGTGAACTAATCGTATCCAAATCGACTGCTTGAATACGCTCGGGAGTTACTGTGAGTACGCCTTGAAGTGACCCGGCCGGTACTGAAGCGGTATACTCTGGATTGATGCATGCGCCATCGAGCAGGACACAGCCTCGATAAATGAATGAAGGATCCAGATCATCGGAATCGGCAATATTGACGGTGAGGGTTGTGGTAGAGGAGAGACGTTCGCTAGTATTGCGGGCACGATCCTGTTTGATGGAAGATAAAGAAAAGGGCGGGATTATATTTTCGAAATTTCATCGTATTTTTAATGGGTTGACAAGATTTTATGAAATATGTAGTAGTATGCCGAAAATCATATTGGTAATAAATCTCAGGCAAGACGTACGTACGTTCCGCCCTATCGACGAAATGAAAGCAACAATAAAAACAAAAGTTTTTAACTGTGTGGTATTTGGGATCACTGCAGTGCCCATTTGTTCTCAATCAAAAATGTTCTCTCAACAACAATCCCAACTCACACCACTTGATTAGAAGGAGCTGGAAACACTCCCCACAGTGCTTGAAATTTCTTGAACAAGCTAGCATGTTTTGTGCAGACCTCCAGTAAAAAAATATTTTATTATCTACTACTCGTTGTATTGAGAAAACGGTTAAGTGCAAATATCGATTTGGAATAATGAACGAAGTGCACCGGAAGTGCTGACAGCGAAAACAATTTTATTTAGGAAAAATATTTATAAAATATATTCATTAATAAAAAATGCAAATTAACTAATAATAAATGAAAATATATTCATTATTGTGTTTCCTACTTCTATTTTTTCATGAGGGACGTTCAATATATTCTCGGTAAAGGTGTACGGAGCGTGCTAACGATCCATATTCGTTCATTGATACAACGCAATTTTCTGTCGGATCCACTCAATATGATGTGATATCCTTGCATATACTCCAGGATAGTTTGGCGTAGCACATTCGATACCATAAGAAACCGTTCCAACTAGCTTGTCATTTAACACCAACGGGCCCCCCGAATCACCGACGCACGCATCTTTACCGCCAATACCTCGAAATCCGGCACACACCTGATCATCGGTAATAGACCAAGTACTATACTCTTGTTGGTAGTCTTTTGTGCAATTTTCACTGTCAATTATTGGTACCTGCACTTCACGTAAAAGCGTTGCATAAGTACCATACTCGGTTAAGCCCCAACCGGTGACTGTGGCGAGAGCACCAACTGGAATGACGTTTTCATCCAGTTCGATTGTTTTGATTGTGAAGTTATTTAAGGGAAGTGGCGGGGCTATTTTAAGAAGAGCTATATCGTTCGTAAATGTTCTCTCAATGAATTGTTCATGTATGATTATTTCTTTAACTTTTGTTATAATGCCATCACTTCCACGTCGTTGACTGCTGCCAGCAACAACGAAATACTTACTTGGCCCACCAGTAACAAAACAGTGGGCCGCAGAAGCGATTATAGTCGGTGATAAAATGCTACCACCGCAAATATACTCGGGAACTTTTTCGATACTGTAAGGCAATATACTGCGAATGCTGACGTGATGTGGCTGCAAGATAATATCAACGATTTCACCACCAATAACTCGTCCACTGCTTTTAGATTGAATCGCTCTGTCTGACCTCCGAAACGGATTTATTTTATTCTTTGCAGAAGCAATCTCGCTGAGAGTAAATATAAGTATGATAACGATTATATATTTCTGCATTATACAAGTCTGTCCGAAGCTTGATTTCTTAGTGACAGAATTTATATTTTTTGGTTTAGCGGATAGCCTTACCAGAATTGTAAACATTAATCAATAGAGACGATTATCTTATCACGCGATAACAGAAATCAATTTTAAACTGTACTGATTTTTAAAAATTGTATAACTTTATAAATTCCGTTTATAAACACTATTGATTTATGAGGGCGCTTAAAAAACAGAGAATGTGTTTTCTCAAAGAAGAGAAAAAGAATGTTTTTTCCCTTCGTTAATAATTACGTGGTCAAGAGGTAGGCATAGTTAGGATTCAAACCATGGCGTTAGTTTGAATTTAGAAAGTATGTTTCTTGTAAAAATCTATGATAATTTTCTTTATATTTATGATAATATCGTAGTTTTCCCAGCGCTGCGATAATTAGATTAGATTAGTTTTCATTTTTTCAAAACATTTCGTCATATTTTTGCTTTTGAATTAATCTTGAAATTTAGTCGCTTCCTGGAAACAACAAGGAAGCGTCCAACAATCGTTCTAACATCCAACAGCGAGTATGTCAATTATTAAGCAGTGAAAAGGCAGATGCTGGCTGGTGTACGCGTCTACACTCACAAAGCTTAAACACAGCCATAGCAGCAGGCAGCTAGCGGCTCCTGGAAACACCGTTAACATCCAGTGAATTAATTAAACAATAACAGTTGGCAGCCAGTAGCAAGTGTTAAGGAAGACAACAAAATATATTAACTTGATAGCAATTGCTTTATCGCAATTGTCATAAAAATAAAACTAGTGAGATCGTTATCTTCGGCCTGGCCGAAGCTTATATATCCTATTTCCGAATCTCTTGATAACAACGTTCAAATAAAATGTCAGCGGCTTATTTAAATATATTATATATTTATATTTAAATTATTATATTTGCATTTATAACCAGCATGGAACAGAGAGCATTCGTACCAAATTTCATGCGTTATTTGTTCTTTTCAACGCTTATTTTTATTAGAAACAGTTCTAATTGAGGCGTGGGCGTGGTAGTTTTATGATTTCGCCCATTCTCAACACCACCAATACTATGATGACAAGGAATATTTGTGCCAAATTTCATGTCAATATCTCTATTTTTACGCCTGTACGCTTGTATGAATCTTGTCTCTGGTGGGCGGACCACACGCATTTTTTGGATTATATTTTCAAATGAGGTATTAGACTCGGATATACAATTTCGCCTTTAAGTTCGTACTCCGAGCTGAGAAATTGAGCTCTAAACGCGATTTAATTCACATTAAATACTAAAAGTGGGCTTGGAAGTCGTCCGATTTCGCTCATTTTCAATACCAACCAGCCTATCGTAACACGAAATATTCATGCAAAATTTCATGACATTCAGACAGACGGACGGACAGGGCTAAATAGACTCAGGGGACCATTCTGGGCCAGAATATATATACTTTTCTATATCTATTGTAGCTCCTTCACTGCGTTACAAACTTAGTATGAACGTTAATATGTCCTAGTCCCCTTTTTTAAAGGATATAAAAAGAGAAGGAAAGAAGAAGAATACGTCAGCTGCTACAAAAAAATAGAAATAGCTCGACAGCTTGCAGCTGGCAGAGTAGCAGTAGCGTGTGGTAAACTGGAAATAAAACTATTTTCTCGATCTCCATAAGAGCCTAAGTAATTTTTTACATTGGCTCAGACATATTGACTGGCTGCCGGCTGCTATGGTTGCGGTGAAGCTTATGGTAACTTCTTTAAAGCAACGAATAAAGTCGTTAAAGTACTAAACAAAACGCCAGTAACGACTTAGTGAACGTATTATGAATCTGGTAGCTCCTATTTTTTAAAATCTATTTTTTTGCTCATTTTTAAATGTATTTTAAATAGGTTCAGGTTTTCAGCCCCATAAAAATTCAACCCGTGCTTTTTATAGCTTTAATTTTAATAAGCTATTAATTTTAATTAAGCTTTAATTTTAATATATTTAATTAATACTAGGGAGTTTCCTCCGGTGAAAAAGCGCTTTGGTATTTGTTTATCATGACCGCATATACTCCTGTAATCTCTTGACACCGATGATGAATAAGATTTTCAAATGTACACTAGCTCGAAGCCGATCAACAACGCCCATTATATGAGAATGTGACTAAAGCCTGAGTATCACAAAGGCAAAACAGCAGCGAGGCAAGACGAATTGGATGAGAGGAAAATTGGAGCAATTGAGATGAAAATATTGGTTCGATTGCATCAGAAGAGGCAAGGAGAATAGGAGTAAATTTGTAGTGAATTCAGGAATTGGGCCTAAATTAACAAGAAAAAAGCATATTTTGATTACGATAGAGGCACACATGCATCACCCACCAGTCAATGCTTTTTTGTTGGTCCTCATAAATTTAAATGTTCAGACTTCTTTGGGATATAATGCGTGTGAGGATGGAGGGGGGCTAGTGTGAGTGATGAAAATAGTTGTGGAATTTATGAAGGATTATTGCGTGGATATATTTGCGAAATTATTGCGAAAAATGGAAGTAGCGGCATTGTTGCTGTTTTGATTGTTGTTGTTTGGATTAGCGTAGAAAGTGGATTGAATTTGAAATTAAGGCGTTCAAACAGATTTTTGTTATTTATTACAAATAATATAAAATAAAAATAAAATAAAATGAAATAAAAAAATGTCTATAGGAATGATAAGGAAAAATAAAAAATCCGAAAGAAATCGGTTAAGGTTTTTTTATTATAATTATTACATAGATTTATAAATTGTAACAAACCAATTTTTGAATCGCCTAATCCGGTGTTAAAATAATGATTTTAATAGAAAAAGCCTTTAATATGGAATAGTTTTTACGAGCTTTCTAGAATTAAAGAGAGATTAGATTACATAAAAAATAAAATGTTTAGAGAAAAAGGTTTCATAATACTGTTGTGTTTTTGGTTATATCTGTTGCTTAGTAATTTGATTTAATTTTACACAAAAAAAGATCTTTTAAATTGTTTTGTTTTAATAATTAATTTTTCTGTACACTTGTTTTTAATACATTCATTTTTATATTTAAATTAATAAAAAAATGATCTAAAACTCTTTGCGTAATAAATTAAAACTTCTTTTTCTGCTTTGATTGCTTTGAGAAAATCGCATGAAATTAAATAAAATAATTTCCTTCTATAAAATTTGACATTTCGGTTTGGTAGAATTCTACCAACTACTTCAGAAAATACAACAAAAATGAAGTAATTAAAAAAAAATTAATAAATTGAAAAAAATAGAATCACTAAATGTTTGAACGGTGATTAATATCAATCGATTTCGATGTCGATTTTCATTGCGTTATCGACGTGGCAAATGTAATGAATAAACGGAACGAAGGAGACGAAGCGAAATGAAACCCACGCGATAAAATTAAACAAGCCACGAATGAAAATTAAACAAATTATAAAAAATCGTACAAAGCACAAAACTAAGCAAATTTAATTTGCAAAAATATCACACTTTAACCATAATAACACAAAACAATAACAAAAACGAATGTTGGACGGCTTAAAAACAGCCAACAACAACATCGAATGAGCAATAAATTAAGAAAAAAAGATCATTAAAAATGCTTTGCATTGCGAGCAAGCTTGTGAGCATTCATTAATTTGGTTAAAAGTTTGCAATTAAAACGAAAACAATAAGCGGGGAAACAGGAGGGCAATAAAATGTGTGGGCAATTAAATCAATACAAATAATGATTGCAACAAACTATTTACCAAAAATACGTGTTTACTTAGAAAAATCGTTTTTTTAAGAAAAAAGGACGGTAATGATTTCGTAGGATTTTATTTTAAGGCTGAGTGCCTCAGCACTCCCAATGATTTCTTTTCGAAATCGTTTTCATCGACTGATACCTTCCTGCTCTTTGGCCATTATATGATTCTATATATTTTCACTTTTATGTATCTATCGATCGAATATCTATCGAGAATCTTCCGACTCAAACAAGTTCACAAAAATTACCTGTTGGTGTTTTTAAGATAGCCCTTTTGGTTTCTATTCGAAGGAGTCTGTAGATTTTCAGGGTCTGTGAAAACAAGATATCGAGAAAACGAGATATAGGCGGTGATATGTCAGGAGGTTCCGAAGTCTGGGGGATTAAAAGGTGTAGGGGACTAAATTTCGGAGGTCGGACTGACGGCTCCCGCTATTTAATTATTGTTTTATAAAACCCTAACAATGTTGCTTAAAAATACTAATTTTTTTGTTCGTGCTTTACGTAATTTTATGCAACACATAATTACTGCAAGTGTTGCAGTTATTGTTGTTGCTGTTGTTGTTGCTTGTGTTGCTATTTCAGTTATAATCTTGATAGCTGGTTTTTGCTACCAAACGTTTTCCATATCTAATGAATCTAATCGATTTTAATTTAAACACCCACACAGTTCTCAAGACAAGTTTCCTTCTAATTTTTTATGCCTTTCGAATACCGTAAATACAAAAATAGTTTATGCTGGTTGTCAGGGCTGATTGAAAACATGGTTTTATTTTATTGGTCATTTGGAGTTTTTTTAAATAAAAGGAAATAGTAAAGAATGTATCTGTTAAGGCTCGGTAAATGGAGTCTGTTTGTTTATTGGGTCTGTTAACCGATTATGTTTAAGGCATCTGTTAACTAAGCCTGTTCACTAGGTCTGTTGGTTAGTTATGTAAACACGGTCTGTCAACCGGGACTGTTGGACATATTGAAACGATATGTGCCCTAGATCTGGACGGTTTCAGATTTGGTGTGTGCTGTACCATTTAACTGAGCTTTTTTAGACACTATTAGGAAGTACATTTTCTAACCGTTAGTTTCATAACAGTGCTATAAGGATATTGCTGTTGTTGTTTGTTATGTAGCCATCTTATTTACATTAGTGCTCTACTGTTCTTTACGATTCTTTACTGTTTGCTATTGCCGTATTTGGCATTAGTGTTGTTGTTGTTTTTCTTCCTATTATCTCCAACGATTAACAGAATTTAATATGAAACGATTATTGATTATATAAAATCCAAAGTGTATTTGTTGTTGTAGTTGATAATGCTTCCTATTTATAGACCAGGCCATGACACGAATTTCTTTGTAGATCGATAAAATCGAATAATTTCGTTAATACAGTCAGAGTTTGTTCATAATTTTTTGTTTGACTTGCCATTGAAGACTGACTGATAATGCTTACAATAAAATAATGAAATATGAAATATGAAAATAATTACAAACCAAAATAATATACAAATAATATACAAAAATGGCTAGTAGGCTGGCTAGTTAAGTTGATAAGATGTAGAGGTAAAGCTTTTGAAGTTTCAAATTTTATTACTTGTTGGTTATTTATCTTGTCATTTAATCTTGAGAAAGACCACATAGAAATAATTTTATATAAAACATAAAAATTCATAACGTCTCTTGGACGTGCCGAGAAATATTACAATACTATCATTGTCCAATGATCTGGAAAAAAGTAAGAAAAACAAATAAAAAATTACTAATTAAACGAATTTACTCGAACTTCTTTCTTTCTCTGTTTTTATTATCATTAAGAAAATCCTACACGAATCACGCGTGATTTTTCGTCATCGTGCCTGAATTAAAAACGAAATTACCAGCTGGAAATTGTTGTGAAAGATGTGATATATTTTGAACAAGTCGCGCTAATTGAATATACGAAACTGTGCTAAATTTATTTTCAGCATCTGCTTCGCACTTTGCTTATACCTTTTTTATATTCTGTCAATCTTTTTCAGACCAACCTTGACAAATCCTGCAACCAGCCATGATCTAAGTCGGTTTATCGGACGAAAGGCTTGTTTGCGGTTCTCAAACAATTAAAAATTAATACAATGTTTTTCTCTTTTCTGAAACCATAAAATCGAGCAAAACAGTTTTGTTAAAGTTTTAGATCGAATCTTTGCAACATGGAATTCTGTTGTTCGCTTTGATTAAAAACTTTCTCGGTTGAGACTTGCAAAAGAAATAAGAAAAGCAAAAACTGAGAAGACGGCGATAATGTCCCTAATGATGGTGACGTTAATGGTGATCGAATATTCGTTCTTATATACGTATATTAGACTGTTGTAGTTATTTTATTAATTTTTAATTAATTTTTTAGGTCGGCCTTAAACCGACCCTTAACCAGTAGGTTTTTGGTTTCTATATATGTTGTATATTTTGCTTCTTGTTTAAAACACATATTTATTAAATACATTTTACTTGATGAAAGGTTGTGAAAAAATTTTGTAAGAATTATAAAGGATCCAATTAAAATAATTAATTTCCGCCGCAACATCGATCTCTCGCGAAACAGAATTTAAAGCAATTCATGTGAAAATTGTCAGAGCGAACCTCATACAAAATTGAAAAATTATTCGTTGCAGATCAGTCGTTGGTGTTGTTGCGGTAAGTGCTCGATGAAAGCCCCTTCTGTGCCAAAGCCTTAGTTTAGGTAACATTCCCCTCATGCATAAACTCAGCTTTTTGTTTTTTACCAGTTAAAATTAAGCCCCAGGACAGTCTCGAGTGAAAACTTATTCCTCTCACACTTGCCATAATTTCAAAATTTTCAATTGGTTGCGGCCGTTGGTAAATTCGTAAAAGATTGCGGTTAATAAATTGCCGCTAATTACCGCAAATTATAGCAGCGCCCTCTATAGTGTTTTTTAAAAAAAGTCCGTAGCCATAAAGATATCAAAATATAATTTGCTCCACTTTAGTGTCTCGCTATCGTTGTTGTTTCCTTTGCACATGCCTTCGGTGTTGTGTTTCTATGAAACACTGACACGGTTCGCTATAGAAAAAAGGGGGCGGCAAACTAGCTAGCCGTGAATCAATCGCGATCAAAATGGCCGAAGCAGGAAAGGAAGGAGAACAAAAATAATTGAACATTCAAGTGATTGATTTTCTTAGTTTATCGTGTATGTAGCTTACGTAAATTTTTTTTGTACTCTACTCCCGATGTGATAGGGTATAATCACTTAGTACCTTCGCCTGAATCGCATTAAAGGATGCGTGGTAGGTATAGAAATGTATATATATTTTTGTTCAGAATCACCTCCTGAGTCGATATATGATTGTCCATCTGTCAGTTTGCTTGTCTGCCACATGTCCAAGTACGTTTACCTTAGAGCGGTAGATAGATAGAATAGAGAGATCCTAGTGAAATTTGGCAATAAATTGCTTTGCTTCCTTAAAGTGTTTGGCATTGAAACGGGGCGAAATTGGCGGGCGTCACGTCTGCGTTTTATATATAATACAGATTTTTTATTTTAATAGATTTTTCTTTCCAGTTCTTAATTTATTTACTTCCACAAATATGCGCGGTCCGCTCGCTGGTAACTATAGACAAAATTACATTAACGGGAGTGTACTGTCGACTGATTATTGGATTCAAACCATTCATTTACATTAGCTTCTGTCTGGATGGAGTTAGCATTCAAATGAAAGTTAAAATGAAAATTAGTTTTGTAATTTTGAATGATTTTTGAATTGTATCAGTACGCTTGTATTCCGCACATCATTCATACGTGATTTGACCCTCGAGCCTTTTATTGATTTTTAATGTGAATTCCTAAATATTAATTTCTCACAATATCGTTTCATATTGTCCATCTATTTTCATTCATAATAACTTCTCATTTATATTTTCGTTGCATTATTTTATTTCTATTATTTCATTTGTAACCTCGTCTCATTTGTAGCGTTATTTTATCAATAGTGGCAATAAATCATTCATATTTTAGTAATAATTCATAGAGTCGTTTCACTCATACCGTTTTTTTATGGGTAGTGTGTTTTCACTTTTTGTCCTTTCTTTCATAATTTAACGTTCGTAGAAACGTTTCATTTATTGTGCCGTTTATTAATTTCACTAATTTCAGTTCATTGCTTCATTTACAGACTCTTATTATTTTTGGTTGATTAATGCATTTCTTGCCTCATGCAATCCAATTTATAATTTTATGAGACGGATTTAAAATCAAGTATTTAAAATATCAAAAACATTAATTGTGTGACTTCAACAACGTGTTGCTTAAAAATGTATAAAATGCTCAAAAAATATTTTGTAGTAAAATAGCGTTTAACAAAATGAAGCCGCCATTGAAACGGAATGTCATCATCCTCTTCGCCACTCTAATTTTCTGCGATGTGGAAAGTGAACGTTAATACAGTCCTCATCTGCCGATTGATCAATAGAGTTAATGACCATAGTTAATGACAATAACTTAAGGTGTTGAATTAATATCACGAAGCAGCGCAAAAACCGACGTGTTGACGATGGAGTCCAAGGAAAACCTGGTTTTGACGAATTTTTAGGTTATTGACGATAAACACAAAAGCCGGGATCGTGAAAAACCAATTAACAGGAATGCAAATCTTCGCGTGATATTTTCTTTGCTGATGATGATTTTTAGTTGGCTAACAGTCTTAGAAGCAAAAACAAATACTTGAGGTAGTACGGCATTTACGGAATTGTTTCAGTGTTGCGCGGTTTCGTGAAGAGCCTCTGTCACGAGAATGGTTTTTACCTGCCGTTAAAAGCTATGTCGCTGGCGGGGATTATAATTATAATGATGATAACGATGGCGACGGCGACGACGTTCATTTCGCTTCTCTAAGTCATTCATTCTCTTTTTTTGCTGCTATGGCTTCGGTACTGATTTGCAATTTAGCAAATTCATTAGAAAAGTCAAATTAATTATTTTATCGTGTCGTCGATGGCGGCATTCATAGCGTCAAAGATGCTATTGCTTTCAGAGATAATACTACCGTCATCACCGGAGGCTAAACATGATTTTTTAAACCGATAAATAATGAGAAAATAATGATAGAACGCTTAACGAATACCGCTAAAGACCAGAAGTCATTGTTGCTTGTGTTATTGCTGTTAGTGTATTATGTTGTAGCAGGTAGCAGTAGCGGATAACGGAACTTACTCTTGAGTGGGCTATGATTTGATATTTAAATATGAAAATTTGAAATCTAACACTAAACAATTTTAAATAAACATCATAATCAAATAACATTTTTATAAAATAGTCGTAAAGCGTCAAAAGAAGTCCAAACAATTCAAAAAACGATAGTGCAGAAATTACGAGCGGTAAGTGTCGATAGTGAAGTTATATGTTCTGTCAAAAATTTGAAACTCTCTTCTGTCAAAAATTTGAAGCTTCAAATATTGTGAGTATATTAAATATATGTCATTCTTAATCGAAATAACCTACAAGAAAACCTACAATAAAAACACGTAAAAATGCTTCGGATAGTCCTTGGGCATTTTCATTGGTTCACATATTGGTTTGATATTGGTTTAATATTGTATTTAATATTGAAAAACACATATAAAAATGGAACAAAGCATAATACATTAGATGTCAAAATGTAGACTGACACTAAAAGTTGGATCAGATATTTGAAGCCGAAATTATGATAATAAAAAAAGCTTCGATAAAGAAGATAACTTCAAAACTTACGCAATACTCCCAGGGATCATTCCATAATCGTAAAAATAAGAGGCAGAGCAATTTTTTAAGATAGAAAATACATAAAAAACTTGAGCAATTATCACAGTTAATCTGTTGGCTCATTTCGAACATGTTGATATAACGATACAAAGCATTATGAATAATTCTATAAAAGTCAGCAGCACATTCTTCAGTTCTGTTTTTTGTTGTTCTAAATGTTTCCACGGATATATTTACTGCAATATAATACTTTGTGACATCATTCTGTAAAGTCACAGCGCATGATGTTACAAACCAAATCGATTGCGGTTAAGGTTTCTTAACTCAATGACTAGAAATTCTTATAAGACTAGAAACAATTGAATCGATTAAGGTGAGCCTTATTTCGAAGGGGGATAGAAGAGAAGGGCTGTCACAAATGCAGCTGCGGTTCGATGTCTTGCAGTTCGACGACACGCAGATAAATTGAATTCAGAAAGTATTAAGGTGTAGATATTTTATCATTAATAGATCACTTTTATTTTCTTTTTTGCTTTTGTTGCTTTCGTCGTCATTGTTGTTACCTTACTTTTTTAAAATTACTTTCACCGTATCTCATTAATCAAAATTTCCGAAAATGCAATTAATTATTAATGTTTTTTTATTAATTTTTTACTTCTCTGTAGACAATAATAGAGAATAAAAGATTAAAACTTACCGAGGCCACAATTGTTAAGTAGTAGCGTTGAATTTTTTCATAATCCAGCGTTTTGGCAACGGTCACCTACGAGAGAAATCAAGAAGAATTTAATAAGAATCCAATAAAGTTAAGATTTAAAATTTTGTTTTTTTCTTTAAAAAATCTATAATCAATTCCTTTCTTAAGTATGGTTTTCCTATCCCAAACGTAATATCCGTTCAAGTCAATCAATCAATCTTGCTGAGATCGATCAACGATCGTGTTTATATTATTTTAAATTATTGATAATTTTTCTACTTTTGCGCAATTTCTTGTCGATTATACGACATCTCTCACACACATTTTTGCATACCAAAATGCGATTGATCTGCTTCAACTGACGTCAGTTATATTGGTTTCAAAATTGATTGATAGCACTGATCAATCTCTTTGTTATTCCACTTTACTGAACTACATGAAAAGACGGTGGGAGGGAGAAAGAGAAAGAGAGGCAGGCACATTCAAGCAAACTGTCTCTTTGACTATAAACAACAAAACATCGTTGCTGACTTCAGCGCATTTGTCGCAATGCTACCAAATTCTCTTCCAATTCTTATCATCGATCAGACGGTCGCTAAATCGCTAGATCACGTCGTGGTTGTTTCCACATTTTTGTGTGAATTTATTCTTATTGTGAATTTATTATTATTATATTTATTTTTATCGTTATTCAGTTATTCCTTTCTCGGTTCTTACTTTTTTATATTTTGAGTTTACTAGTTGTCTTTATTTATTATTTTTTATGAGCTTTGTTGTTCGTTTACCCAGTATTTTTTTAATCCCTCATTCTTTTCTTCTTTGGGTTTGTTTTAGCAATATATCTGCTTTAAATGCGCTAAAATACAATTGATTTTAAATTACAACATTGCTTTCAAGATGGAGTGTCTACTGTTGTCGAATCGATAGCAGTCACAACAATTGATACAATCAACGACAAGTGAAATCAACCATTTAATTTTTTCGATTGAAAGACCCAGAAAAGAAGTGATCGACTAGTAGATCAAGCCAGTCCATAATAATATTAATAATAATATTTCTCTTCTAACTTCAAAATCCTTGTGAATCCAGCGAGTCGATCGGAGTTATTTGGGTAATGAAAAATATTCGCGGACGAAGAGGAATAGAAAAGCAATTGATATGCAGATTGTCATTGGAATCATTTCAGAGTTATCGAAACCATTGCAAACCCTATAGTCGTTACTGTTCGTTGGAGTTTGGATACGATTTATTTTTATTTAATTGAATTTCATTATTCAGTTTTATTTTCTTCTACTGATAACTTCTGCTTTTCTTCCCACTTTTTTATTCTTCGTTCCTCTTTTGGGGTCTTAAAATCAGGAAGGGATAAGGGTACATTAATTTTGTTCCTACATACGCAACTCGTTTAAGGAGGCGTGGTAAAAATAGGAATAGGAATAGGAATAGGAGGATATGTATATCTTTGCACAGACTCCCATCTTGATTCGATTCAGCCATGTCCGTCCGTCTGATTGTCCATCTGTCTCTTTTGTAAATGATTGGAAATATTTGAAGAATATTTTTATGACTGGTCAGACCGTCGATTTGGCAATAGTGTAAAGTGGTTGTCGTCTGCTCAGTCATATAGAAGTTGGTCATATCTTATTAAAGGTTACAGATGGTAATGTAAAATCAGAACAAACATTTGCAGACATTCTAATCTTGTTTTAAATAAAGAGCTAATACATAATTACTAACCGGTTTTTCTTATTTATTATTTACAATACATTGGGAAACAAATATGAATTTATGTTGTTTTATGGGCTTCAGACAAGCTAACACTCTCACTTGTTTTCATTGTAAATGGTTTTTCATTGCGAATTAATTTTGATTGATGATGATATCTGTAACAAATATTTAATTTTCTTACCTGTCCTTGATGAGGGAATGATATCGTAAATGTACCATAGCCATCAGCAATGGTCATCTTCTCATCCTCTGTTGAATTAGCGCTACCTTCGACTATGAAATATTCGACCAAACCATTAACGCCAGCATCTTTGTCCAAGGCCTGAATGTGACGGAATATGGTCGTACCGACGGGAGTGCTCTAAAACGAAAAAAGAAAAGAGATCAAATGAAGATATATCAATGAAGGAATATATATCGATAAAGGTAGTTACTGTGTGGTGAAAAGTATAAGTGATGTTGAATACGGAGGGAGGAGGTGGTGTGTGGGATAAGAGGTAACGTGAGCTAATCAAGCATTAATTAGAGTAACGACAACTATCCAGATATACTAAAAATGGCAAAATAATCGACTCATGGGTGAACAACTGAGGGTTGCACGCGTTGATTTCACAAAAGTCAAGACATTGGAAGGAGTTCTTAAATTTTCATTCCCGCCTCACCGGCATGCTGCTTGGATGTCCATTCACTGGCGAACTATACATGCTAAACAACGGCTAGCCAAGAGTAATAAAGCGGTGCTAAAGCATTTTCCATAAATTAAAACGAAACTAGCCATAGCCAATCTCGGGAACATGAATGTGGTGTACATCAAATGATAGTAGACGGTAGTATCGACAGTCCAAGCAACAACAGCCTCAAGAAGACCGTCATCAAGAGCAAAAGCAGCATTATCAGCGCAACAGTAGTAAATACTCGAGAGTGAAAGATACTCAAACAAGAATAATGCAATACCGGCAGCACAACCAGCAGCAGTAGTCCAACACCAACAAGGCTATCCAAGTCTTCCTAAACAATTTGTTTAGTAGTCTCTCATTGCGTCGTTGCTCACTTACTGGATCCGGTTATTTGATGACTTCGATAACGTTTGTGCCCCACTTAAACATTATTATAAATGTTAATCAATTGAATGAGGTTTTACACGACTCATCATTTATGTGTGTACAGGTGTTCATTATAAGAAATTCAAAGCTTATTACGTAAGCATCGACAGCTAGGACGTTCGAAGTATATCGAGGAGTAAAAGGGGAAAATGTTGGCTTGCACTGTTGCATAATGATTCGGCCTATAGCATAAATCTAATACGAGATATTACGTTGGAACAAAGAATTACACTCGGAGCAACAATTGCGTTTTGTATGAAAATTAGTTATGCCACTTAATAGGAAATAATTACAGAAGATAAAAAGCACAGAAAACAGAATTGAAAGAGCGGTAAGATAAAGAAGAATACGAGGGCGGGGGGAAAGAGAAGGAAAGCTAGTGAACATTAAAGATGGTATGTTTTAATCTAAGCTAAATTAATGAAATCAATCAAAGTCATAGAGAGAATTAACCACAATTAGGCTCATTAAAATTGAAAGATAAAACAAAAGATATTTAAAAGATTATCAGAAAGCAGAGCTTTATGAGACTTTGTACATTTCCGTATACATTTTCAGGAAACTTATAAGCACATTTTTTAAGTATAAATATACAAATTTTCATTTTTCTATATTTTCTTGTTTTATACCATAAAATAAATTATATATTATATCTAGCTTGGTTATATCGAATTAAAGCGCTTGAGTAGAGTTCATTTTCCGAAACATTTATTTCGCCAAATCTAGTCAACGCAATTGATTTAATTACGTGCTAAATTAAAAATCAATACTTGTCTAAAAACAGAACAAAATTTACCGGTAATTGTTTGCAACTGCTTCTAAACTAAATCCTGTAAATGCACTTCGAATTCCATATCACTTGTTGTCAATGTTTGAGTAATAAATAAACATGAGTCTGAACATGGCGTGGTTGGTAAAAATTAACAATTCAATTTTTTTTGTATGACAAGAAAATAACAACTGCATCGAGCATGAAAACATTTCAGCAAGCTAAAAATATCGGAGCCATATATCTCAGACACATAGATAGCGAACAGAAACAATAGTAAGGGCAAGAGAAACATCGATGGCAACAATAATGACAGCAATTCCCTTGAGACCTTCTCACATTGACAAAAACGGTATTCGGGCGGTCGGTTGGCTATCATAAAACCACACTGTATCAACTCGAAATAACCACAAATGTCGACGACGAAGAGGATGACAATAAAGACAACAACGAATGCGAAGGTAAAAACGAAAATTACTTTTGAAACCACCTCAAAATCTTGTAAAATGAGATTCCTGGAAGCACCAAAGAAGGAGCCAATTAAAATGCATGCATTCTGTTACGTAGACAGCAATAATAATGCTAGACTGCAGCAACTACCATCAGCAAAAAATAGCTGAGTTTGTATCAATAGCAATGTTGCTTTAGATGCCGTCGGATGAATGGATTTGTGGTAACGAGTAGCAGCAGTAACAGCACTGGAGCCAACAATATTCAACGGATATAACTTCTATATCCGTCGATACCTATTTCGTATAATCGCATCGATTCGAGCACTTGCGACAGATTACAAATTTCTCAAAACCTTTATTTTGGTTATTAATTTTCTTTCACTTTTATTTTCTTTGACCATGACCTCAATAACCGGAGGTTGCGGCGTATACGTTGCATTGCGTGCAGTTGTAGGATACATAGCATGTCCAGGATAATTAAGGGTTTTCTGATTATCTTCATCGCTGCTGGGTGGGTGGGCTTGGGTGGGTAAAATGTAGAAAGATTGTAAAATGTAGATTATCTTGATCAAAATCAATAACATTTATACAAGTCAATAACTTTATTTAAAGTGTTATAAAGTATTAGAACAGTTTTCATATTATTTGTTATTTTTAAATCCCGTTTAAATAATTGTTTTTAGTAAGTCTATAAAAATAAATAACCCAAGCAAAGAAATAAATATTTATTTGAAAACTTTACATTTTTAGTCTCTCGCTTATATATTTCGTCTTCTGTAGGCGTGCCTGTTTAGTATTTAGGCGTGTGTTTTATACTATCATCTTAATTCTTTGATTATTTTTTTCATGGGTTTGTTTAATTTATTTAATTTTATAACTTTCACGGTTTAAATTCTTTTCTTAACTCCAGATAAAGATTTTTTGAGCATTCCTTAAGTAAGTATTATCTTTTTTTTACTTATAAAACCGAGGTTAACGAGGTTTGTATCGCGCATCTTTTAAAAGAAGTCATGATTGTTTATTACATTTATTTTATTTGTTAGAAAGTCAGTAAAAAAATTTAAATCAAAGACCTAGAAAATATTCACAACAGTAACAATTATCGTAGCCAAGAACAAAACAACGGCTTACAACCTGCTTCGTGAACTTTTTCTCAAATAAATGTTTCTCATTTGTGACCGCCTCCGCTAGTCCCAACATCAGCAACAACAACAGCCCCGGAGGGATAATTGCACTATCTCTTGTATAATTGATAAAGAAGTTCTCTGGTCTCCCACACTCGAATTACAATGAACAGTACGAGGTTTTTTTAGAGTGACTCAGGCTCAAGAGTTCAACAAGCTTCAATAGCAAGAAAAGAAAAAAAATTAAAAAAAGAGAACAAAAGAAGGGGAAACAAAAAGTTTTCTATAAAGCCGGTAAAAACAAATTAAAGCAAAAAAAAAAAAAAAGAGAAAAAAGGAAAATAAAATGAATACCAGCCAAAAAAAGAGATAAGCTCGGGATAAGTTTCGAATAAAGTGTTTCGAAAAGTTAGGTTAAGTGAACTTTGATCTGCTGAAGACGGTGATGGTGTCACGGTACAGGATATCGCAACTGCTGCTGCTGCTTCGATAGCAACAGTTGCTGTTGTTGCCGTTGTTTTATGTTAGCCGTACTGATGCATAACTGAAAACCTGACACTCTCTTTTTTCTACATTTTCCTTAATGTGTCTCTTCCTCTTTGTTTTCCTGAGGGTCGCAATATTGACCCGATGATCAGATATTATTATATAAAAGAAAGTGCCAAAGTCTTCAAATGGCTTCTTTAAGAACGGTTCGAATTTTAAAATACGTTTCACCGCAATTGGTTAAGATTTTCCGGTAACTTAATCCAAAAGAATTTAATGATTTTTCTTGAGAGTAAAGTTCAGAAAGAGTTGATAGATTTTAAGGAAATTAGGCGGAAGGGATAAGTAATAATATAGCTTTATTGATGATACTAAAAGTTAAAAATTATGCCGTAAAAATGAGCAAAATGGCTTGCACAAAATGTTCGAGCAAAGCAATATAAATGTTTGGTTTTTGGTTGATCAATATCTACAGTTTAGTAGGCGGTTCATGTTGACCGACGATCTTGTTCTGGTGGCAAATCATGCGATTGATCAATACAAAATCAGATTAAAAAATGGCTGAACAAAGCAAAGAAATAGCTAGCACTAGATAATTAGGTTCATCAGTAAAATATTACCTTTATTTTCATCTAGATGTCCAATCAAGACGGCTGATCGATGGCATGATCCGTTGATGGTTTAATCAATAAGTTTCAAATAAATCTACGAAATAGTGAAAAGCGCAAGGGGTAAATTGGAAAGAAGCCAATGTTAACGAAATTAAGTTAACAATTAGCAGATTGACGAACTAATCAATTTAAAGTGAAAACCAATTAGAGCATTAATTAATCAATTTAGTAAGATGTATCGGACAAGGGAGTGACCACATGTGTTTCCCCGTCTGAAGTGCTAGGAAGGTGCATAGAAAAAGGGGGAAGTCTTTGAGAAATCGTGGAAAAGTGACAGAGACGAATCGTGTGCATCAAGAGAAATATTGAACATCTTTCGGAGCCGGATTTATCTTGGTTTTAAACATGAATATGTGCAGCGTCTTAAATTTTTTTAAACATATATCAAGACAGTAAGAACTGCATCAATTACAACAAAACGAAGCTAAACAGCAGAAAGAACTGTATGAGCCGTTAATAACATTGGCATTTTATGTGATTGAAAATTTTAAGGTCCAATAAAGAATTATATATTGCCCTCCTCGATAAGATAAAAAGAAGATGAAGAAGAGTAGAAAGATGATGAGTAAGACTAAAAAAATGAAAAATAATGGAGCAGTATAAAATATATTTGAATGTTGTAAAGTTTTGTTGAGGAAATATTTCTCCAAACCGAAAAGATTTCATAAAAAAAACTAATCGTTAGGATACTACTGCGATGAAAAGACGACAAATCATGGTCATAAAAAACCAAAACGAACAGATAACGAAACTATAAAACAAATTGACCAAATCGTTCAAGGCACATTTTTGAATAAAAGTAGTTAAATTTTTGAATTAAGTAGTTAAATTAGTAGTTAAATTTTGTGGTCATCACATATTTTTTATATACCCTCTTGGCACAAGAGGTAAAATATATTGTTCTTATAAGATAATAAAAATATATTAACAATTTTTGAATTTCAGATATAATCAACATAATCGTATATTGATAAGTATTGATATAATATCTTTGAAAAAATACAAAATGAAAATATATAACAAAATATATAATAAATTTGCCGTTTTGTCAAATGCCAAAGAAGAAAACAGCTATGACAATAAACCAGTTGGCAAACACCAATAAAATAATAACCGCATCAAAGCAGCAAAACCACAACAGCAGTAACAGCATCAGTTGTAGCTCCAAAATAAGTCAATTTTTCATTTGGACACACCTCCAAGAAAACGTTAAATCAGTTATGGAAATTTTTTACGTTCCGCTAAAATCGAAAAACGGTATGTTGTCGCTATTCTGACGTTGCTTCTGCCTTTGCTGGAGCGTCTTCTTTTAATGCTAAAGTGTACAAAAACGTATAATTCTCGAATAATTTATGAATTATTTATTAATTTAACCTTTCTCGGGCTAAAGCAATGTCCAGAGGGTGCAATTGGTGATGCTGGTGCTGGTATTTAAATTTGTAATGCAATATTTGTGTATTATGTTGCCGTTTAAGAAGTCTTTGAGAAATCGTGGAAAAGTGACAGAGACGAATCGTGTGCATCAAGAGAAATATTGAACATCTTTCGGAGCCGGATTTATCTTGGTTTTAAACATGAATATGTGCAGCGTCTTAAATTTTTTTAAACATATATCAAGACAGTAAGAACTGCATCAATTACAACAAAACGAAGCTAAACAGCAGAAAGAACTGTATGAGCCGTTAATAACATTGGCATTTTATGTGATTGAAAATTTTAAGGTCCAATAAAGAATTATATATTGCCCTCCTCGATAAGATAAAAAGAAGATGAAGAAGAGTAGAAAGATGATGAGTAAGACTAAAAAAATGAAAAATAATGGAGCAGTATAAAATATATTTGAATGTTGTAAAGTTTTGTTGAGGAAATATTTCTCCAAACCGAAAAGATTTCATAAAAAAAACTAATCGTTAGGATACTACTGCGATGAAAAGACGACAAATCATGGTCATAAAAAACCAAAACGAACAGATAACGAAACTATAAAACAAATTGACCAAATCGTTCAAGGCACATTTTTGAATAAAAGTAGTTAAATTTTTGAATTAAGTAGTTAAATTAGTAGTTAAATTTTGTGGTCATCACATATTTTTTATATACCCTCTTGGCACAAGAGGTAAAATATATTGTTCTTATAAGATAATAAAAATATATTAACAATTTTTGAATTTCAGATATAATCAACATAATCGTATATTGATAAGTATTGATATAATATCTTTGAAAAAATACAAAATGAAAATATATAACAAAATATATAATAAATTTGCCGTTTTGTCAAATGCCAAAGAAGAAAACAGCTATGACAATAAACCAGTTGGCAAACACCAATAAAATAATAACCGCATCAAAGCAGCAAAACCACAACAGCAGTAACAGCATCAGTTGTAGCTCCAAAATAAGTCAATTTTTCATTTGGACACACCTCCAAGAAAACGTTAAATCAGTTATGGAAATTTTTTACGTTCCGCTAAAATCGAAAAACGGTATGTTGTCGCTATTCTGACGTTGCTTCTGCCTTTGCTGGAGCGTCTTCTTTTAATGCTAAAGTGTACAAAAACGTATAATTCTCGAATAATTTATGAATTATTTATTAATTTAACCTTTCTCGGGCTAAAGCAATGTCCAGAGGGTGCAATTGGTGATGCTGGTGCTGGTATTTAAATTTGTAATGCAATATTTGTGTATTATGTTGCCGTTTAGGTAGCATTTTGGTAGCAGTGGCATATTATTGTAATACTAGCTATGGCAGTAGTGATTGCCGTTAGGGGGCACGAAGCTCCTATGGGAAATGATTAAGGTGCGTGATTTCATAAGCAAGGAAGAGCAGAAAAGTACCTACCAAAAAGAGTACCTACCACTTATTCAGCATTTTTGTTTTTCACTTTTTAAAAAGTTGCACCGAAAAATTCTAAAGAATCGGAGGGGGTGTTAGAGATTTGTTCAATTTGGGGTGTACTTTACAACACCTCCATTACGTCACTTGAGAAATAAAGAAATGAATTAAATCCTACTACACAGTGTTTGTCGTATTTATGAGAGTTCTGATTGCTGACTAACCCTTTAAATAGTTTAAAAAAGTACTTTATTATCATTTTCTATCATATTATTTATTTATCGAAGCATAATAAGATCCAAACAAACTTAACGTTTGCTCGCACTTCATGAGCTCCTGTCAGGAAAAGTCGAAAAAGCTGGAGCGTTATTTGTGTGAATGTCCAACCTTTTGCTGAATACGGTTGTTCACACTAGATTCCATCCCTATAACTCCTAGATTATTCCCTGTAAGAAGTAGGTTTTAAAGGGTAGGTGGTTATTAAAAGCTAAGTAAAAAGTCCATGGCTTTTCGATTAAGGCGCTGCCGGGACTCCTAGTCCATCTCCTGCGATTGAGGGGAACAATTAAGGGGTGCAAGGACCTCTCGCGCTAAACTAACTATCTAAATTTGCTCAAAGAGTGGTTGTATGGTTATAAGAAGGAGGAAGTGAGGCATTTTGCCCACATTTATTATTATTTTTTAATGGTTTTAAATCGTTTCACTTAATCTTACACGTTTCTCAATAAACTGGTTAATAAGACACACTTATTAAAAGATTACTACAGGTACGTTAAAAATATTGTTCCCAAATCTAACAATTTCTGAGATAGCCTTAATGAATTTTTGATGCTCCAATTCGGAAGCTTATTTCTTACTAATTCGGCTATAGTATTAGCTATATATTATGTATCTTGATTTTGTACTCTTTCTCCCTCTCTATTACCACATTATCGACCACGGGCTTGAGCCATGAAGGATTAGTAACCAAACATTGACCAACTTGTAAAGCAGACAAATTTTGCACGTCAGAACTTTTGCCACGAAGCATTTAAGTAAAACTGTCAACCTGCTGCCTGTGCGCACATGGATTCACGATGACCATTCACTTCGTCTCTCTTTCCCCAATTGTCTCGTTCTAACTCCTTTGTTTTCTCTTGCACACCGGTGGAGCAAACTTGTTTCAAGCTAACATAGTATAGTAGTATGGTGGTATGTGGTATAGTAGTGGTATTTATAGTGACGGATATGACCATGTTGGTGGTGACGATTTTGAAGCAGACTTTAGTTTATGAGCTGAGCTTCAACATTCTCTGGTACGACACCGTTGGGTGAAGTCTGATGGGGGACTGAGGACGAAGAGTTTGCTTCGGTTTTGCGGTTGTTCTTGAAGTTGTGCGATTTTTGAAAATGCAGAAAGAATCCATCTATGTATATCGTGCTTATGCAAATTTGTTTCTTGTTTGGCTTTCGATGTCGTGGCAATCCATAAAGATTCATAAAATATCTTCTTCGATGGGAACGATGGAAAAGGGATACGAGGAAGGGTAAATTTTTTCTTTTTATTCTTGAACAAACGTTGCAATAACTCGTAGTATTTCTTGATGTTATGACAGCCCCTAGGTTATGCGCGATACGCATGTCCGATTTATAAAGATTGCAATTTGTCTGCATCTTGACACCTGCTGGTGATAAAAACCATTTTCATGGCCTCTCTTTGCGCGATATGATGTCATGATGTGACGTGACACTGGTAGGTGGCATTGATTTATTGTCATACATACATACATACATACATACATACATAAATACATGTATAAAGGGCCAACGAAGGATAAGGTTTCTGTTTTTTCTCGATAACTCATTTCGAATCTAAAATCTAAAGACGTCTTTAAAATAATACGTCAAATACATTTCCAATTTTGACTTCGGTGAAATTTGTATTATATTTTCTATTGAGTAAATATTTATTGATACAAAAAGTCAAAGGTTTCCGTTTAATCGCCACTTTGTATATCATTTTTTTGTGGTTTTTTTAATAAAAATACCTTAGTCTTTCTAGTAGATAACATAATTTTCTCCGCCAAAAACTTTGCGAAAATTGTTATATGGAATGAGTTAATATAAATAATGGATTAATAAGCTATCGGGCTTTCTCGTAAGTATATAACATCTTTTAAACTTGATCCCGAGCATAAGGTTGAACGATTGTTATAATCTGTTAACCCCAAAGTATCACCCAAAAGCAAAGGTCTTTCTGTTATTAAGTTAATTATTAAGCAGCTTGTGTAGATTAAAACGAAATTACTACCGAATTTTTGTGTCGGTGGTCACAACATTAAGGGCTTTAATGCTGTGCCACTGCACCGCTGAATGTACCGAAAATAAGGCAGCATTATGAGCTCCAGTTAGGATTGAGCTAAATTGGTCGATATTAAAGTCATAATTTTTTCAACTGGGCTCTGGTAAGTCATGCTATAACGTTATTTAAAAACGATATATTTTTCAATTGCTTTCAATAAGAACGATTTGATTCGAAACACATAAAAATTACTAAAATTAGGTCAAACTGTTGGCCAAACAAAAATAAGTTATATAATAATCTGTTGTGATTTTGTAGTGAACGTAGTAGAGAACACTAAAATTTTGCTCACAGTAACAAATGATTGCACAGAATCAAACAAACAAATCAAGCAAATCCTAAGGAGGTAAGCGTTTTTAAATAATTTCCTTTGAAAGTGTTAATGATTTTTAGGTTTACATCACCAGGAGATGAAATAGAGGCACCCCAGTAATGTTTTGTTTTTTTTCTTCACATGTGATAACTATCTTTCGTTATTTTTTGTTGGCTGCGAATGTTACGAGTTTGCTTAGCAGATGATTAATAAAATTAAAAAACTAGTAAATTCGACAGTCTGCATATTTGTCAGCAACAACAACGTGCATGATGTGACAGAAAGAACAACAACAAGAACAGCAAGAACAACAACAACAATCAACCAACGCAACCAACGCAACTTTTCTGCATAATTCTTTTTCTGCATAATTCTTTTTAGTACAAAATAAAAAAGACTCCATATTTTTGACCAACTTTTCTAGAAATGCCACCACATTGTTGCCAACGTATTTCAACTAAAACGGCATTTGATAGCAATGAAAATAAAAAATTCAAAAAACAGATAAAGCAACAACAACAATAATAATAATAATAACATTGATGTATTGGCAACAGCATCACTTACGAACATGTACAAAATGATTGAATGGTATTTCTTAATTGATTGGCGTGCTTGCGGTTGTTGCAATTGCTGTTGACGAACACCAGATACAAATGAAACCAGGAATGGAAACATAGACAACAAAACTCAACAAAAAGAGTAGTTGATTTGCCCAAACGTTCATTGAAGCAATGATCAAACAAAGAGTGTGAAATGTTGATAAACGAGTTCATAATGGGTTGACAGCGAGCATTGATTAATGTTTTATTTTTGGAGGATGCTTAGATCGGAAACTTGAATTCTATGATTTGACATTGTTTTATAGAAAAATTAACTTGAGAGTGGAAAAATAATATATATATTGGGAATTTGGAATTCTTGGGAATTATATTCTTAGACAATAGAATAGAGACAATATTTGCGTTTTGAGGGATTATCTAAATGTCAACGGTTTAGAGTGAAGCCATTATTCGTTGTTTTAAATGAGATTCAAATAAGATTGTCAAATGTTCCAACGAAGTTAATTTGAATTCTTTTTAGTTCCATTTTAGTGGATTATTGATTGTTAAAGCATATTAAACAAGTCCGTGTCACAATGTGTTAAAGCATACCCTGTTTTGAAACTGTTTTCAACTATTTCATTCGATTAGATTTATCTTTGATTCTCTAGTTTGTTGTCATATCTTCCGTCAACAAAAAAGCCTAAAAACACAATCTAATTAATTAGTGTGACGAGTTTTTTTTAAGAACGGTAACTGTAGTTGCGACAAGATAAACATTAATCATCAGGCACAAACTGGCAAATAACGGTAACAGACATCAATCGTTTCAATCGATATAGAAAACACAAAAGAGCAACAATTCAATCGACGCTGGATTCAAGCAATCAATAAACTTTCATTCTATCAAGTGGAGCATGTCCAACAACAACAATAACACCAGCATTCATTCAAGTCATTAACGGAAAATCAAAAAAGAAGAAAGAAGAAAATGGATATGACCATAAAAAATGTGAAAAATGTGACTTTTCTGAACGAAATTATTCGAACGTGTAGATCCAGCGAGCGACGATCGTTCAATTCTCAATTGTTTGATATGAATTCAGACTCTCTCGTATGTTTTTTTACACGCTCGTGTCTGGTAGTGTCTGGTAGTCAAACGGTGGAACAGTTTTGACGTTCTCTATTTTCCGCTTCATTGCAATTATTCAACGATTGCTGATCGTTGTTGTTGCTTAAACAACTGAAAGAGGAAGTGGGGAACTGGTTTGCTAAAGGCAATTGAAATAAAATACAAATGTATTTATTAGGATCTGTTTACCTGTTGCTGCTTGATCAGTTAAGACATATCTGCAAATTGAAACATGTAGATGCAACATGTTGTAAAAGGTGAAGTAAAGATTACAGCTAACTTCAGGCGATATATTAACGAAAGATACAGTTATTGTTGATCGCATCAGTTCATATAATTTTTTAAGTTTGTTTCATGTTAGCGGTTTCTGTATATTTCAATATTTGTGCAATAGGTATTTCAATGTGCAATAGACTCTCAACAGTCTCTAGTAAATTTTACCGTAAGTAAACTAATTTAATATTAAAAAAACAATATTCTTTATTTACCATATTTTCCTGCAGAGTTGTTGTTTCTGTGAAAAGTAACGTTAGTAATACTATTTTCATGTGAATGGAAGACTAAAGATTGTATTGGGAGTTAATTTAAAAATTTCAGAGAAATTTAGAGCATTCTGAAACAAGATCTACTTCATTTTTCCACGCCATTTGAATATTTCCAAATTCTTATAGTTTTCACTAAATCTGAATTATAGCGAAGCAAAGTAAGTATAAAATTGATTTGGATTGATTAAAACCAAATACCTGAATTAAGTAAAACCCGCAACATTTTTTAAAAATGGTACAATTTAAAAAAATTAACCTTTTATGAAAGTGACCAGAGCGAACTAAACAGTTTCAACAATTTAGAAAAAGCGCAGTGGAAACCAATCAAAGCGTGTAATTAAAACAAATTGATGTATGCTCGTGTATTCAATCGTGTTGCGTTGAACCTTGAAATACTTTTCAATTGAACTGAGGTTGGACTGTGGGTGATCGAAATGAATATCGGTGTAGCTTGTATCGAATGCATACAGGAAGAACAAAAATTATTCCAGTTTGGTTAATTAAGAATCTTTTTTTGAAAACTATGGACAGATTTCCTTGGAAACGGTGGAACAAAGATCAATAGAGACGAAGCTTTTAAAATAAACCAAGAAATAGAAAATACAAGAAATTCAAGAATATATGATGACAAAAATTAAAAAAATTATATCAGACAAATTTTAGTTAATATAAGTTGTATTTTGTGTCTTAAATTTCGCCATTCAAAATGTTCAGTTTAATGAAAATATCAAAAAATATGACATTATTGAACTTGACGGGCTATTACAACGTTTACTTGACGTTTATTATGCCGCTTAATATTTCATTTGTTATGATTTTTTTCAATTTAATTAAGAGTTTTTGTTTATGAAACGAAAAGGGAGAAAACAACATGCACAATGCTGTTGGTGGAAAAGCTGGTAACGGTGGTGATGTAATCATTCTTGAGCTAATTCCATGCAGTCAACTTAGTTGACGCCCATTCATTTTATTTCTGCATATTTTTACTGTTTGTTCTTACAACACTAACTAAAATGGTTGCTGTTGTTGTCGTTGTTAATCTTGATGTCGATATATTGATTGCTTTTATCGATCTTGCGGTTGTTGTCATTAACAACGTATCATTTATCTACAAGAAAAGTAGCAAAACAGCTGCAGCAATTTATGCGCTATGTATGCACGTTTTAATGATCATTAACTTTTAAAAGGTTCTGCCAGTAGTCGCCGCCTGATAGCTGGCGATAAATCTTGTCAGTTGATGTTTGGTTATTAGTTGATTATCTTTATAACCAAGCTCCTTCTCCTTCTCCTTCGCCTTTTTCGGTAGACGAAGTAAGTCTATCAATCCGTATAAATCAATAAAGTTTTGAAATATTTTTGCTTAGGTCAGTGCTAGGTGGAATTATATATTGCTAAAGCAATTTAAGTAAAAAACGAGCAATAACACAATTTTTAACATAAAAATGTTGTTGTATGTAGAAGTGAAGAGATAGGTGAGGGAATGTAAAGAAAAATAGAATTTGTTGGGTGCAAAAATATGAAAGAATTTCAATGTTAAATTCCTAAAATTTAAAAAACTTGAAATGCACCCTGTTTCTGGAGAAAAATATTCATGAGGTGTCTTAATAAACAGAATTATTTTTATTGGAATGAGTAAAAATTTTTGCCTACTATTTTATATGTATATAAAACGTAATATTTAAGGTATTTAATTTAGGATATTTTAATTTTTATCTCATAGTTTTAATATATCTTGGTAAGATTTAATTCACGGGTATTAACTGTGAAGCTTATACACTTCTCTCCCGAAATATAAATTTATAGTTTGATGTAAACAAATTTGGACATAGTTGCAATTTTTATTAGGATATACTCTTCTTATACACTCACATATGCACATATTTACATACGTACCGTAGTTACTCTACTCGAAGCAACTTTGAGGCGAGAAAAGGAGAATAGAAAATATCGGTTTAAGGAATTATTTCAGCTTCTAATTATCGTAATCGTTCTTTCATATAAATATAAAAAATATGGTAACGGCATGTATTTATATTAAAATTTTCTGAAGCTTATTAAAACCGTTACTGAGTAGAGCGCTTTCGTAAAGATTGATTCACAGTCAAGGCGAAACTTTATAAAAATCATTTATAAATATATAAAATGAATTAAAGTAAAATGAACTTAAATGGATTATTAAAGTGGATAAAAAGTGCTTACCTCGGGCACGGTGACCTCGTAGGGCGTATTCATAAAGCGTGGGGCATTATCGTTGACATCAGATACGCGAACAATGATTGGAATATTGCGCTTTTTACCGGGCGGTCGTGTGGTGCAGGATACCTGAAAGTCAATAGAACGGAAAATTTTATATGTAGAAGAATAAAATGAAGATGAAGACTAGAAAAAGAAATAAAGTTATGAAGATAAAAAAATAGTAAATAAACGCCAAACATTTTGAGAGGACTTTAAAAGAGATTCATGCATTAAATTCAGGAGTGTTTTACCAGCTGAATGTTCAAATGTTTTTTTGTTAAAGCAAAAAGACTAAAAGCAGGCGAATAATGTCATTTCAGATCGAAAAACAACGAGTAACACCGAAATCTGTGAATCTTCGAATTAAGGAAATGTGAAGAAACCAGAAAAAGGGTTAAACAAAATTTCGTGAAAGTCGTTAAAATATGAATAGAAGAGGAAGTATTACAAATCGCTTAAAATCTTTTCAAATACTAAACTTTCATTTACGTGCTATCGCATTAATTAAGTGAGCCTTTTATTAGTTAAGGTTTAATTTTTACAAAATTCTTATTACCCTTCATACCGTTCTTCTTCCTCTTCCTCTTCTCTACACTTTTTATCTTTTACCATATAAAAGTTTATGTACGTCTTTTCAGTGAAGCAAGTTGTAAAATTTCTTTATTAACCCAAGCGGCAAAAAACAACAGCACTTCAACCACGCTGCGATGTAGCCATCATCATCGCCTCAGTAGTGAACATCAAGATAAAGTTCAACTTTTATTATACTGCTTGCTGCTTTCAACGCTATGATGAACATAATTATTATGATAACCATTATCATCAACATTATCATAGAAATCAAGATCAGCGTCAAAAACAACTTCCATAGCAGTGTACAAACATCTTTCAGTAACATCTGTGTCATCATCAATATGATCATTATTGTTATCATCACCATCATCTCGATCATACTTACTTGAAATACAATGTGACTTAAATTCTCTTCATCACGATCAAGCGGTTGCAAGAGCTTAAGAGTTTTGCCTTCCAATACAAAGATTGGGTTACCCTTCGGGAAGACTAGATCGAGCACAATTTCCGTGTATGGATCACCGGATATCGGTAACTGTGGTGGAGTTGTCTGTTGGCCTATAACTGAGATGAAGAAGAAGAAGAAAAGGAAAAGCAGCAAATTAGTAATTTATAAATTTAAAAAACAACGGAGATTAATATTTCTTAACAGTTTTTAGAAAGTGAAATTTTAGATAGTAATGTAAACCTAGAGGCTAGAGTCATATTAAACAGGTTTCAAAGGCAAGCGGAGGGGGGGGCGGTATGAAATGTTATGGAAGCTGAATGTTATTTTTCTTAGCAAACTTTGAACTGATTGTTTCAATCAATGATTCAATGACTTTCGGTTAAGTTTGTCAGTAGATCAGTTTTTAATTAAAAATTCCCAAACGTGATCGAAACGTTTAAAATTGCACGGTTTTTTAAATTATTACAGAATTTTGAAGAATACTCGATAGTATATAATTCTCGAAGCACCTTTAAATCGTGAAAATGTTTTATCAATTCTTTTATAATTTAATTAATATCATCATCACCTTTTTCGCTGCACTTAGTCGACCCTAGCATTATTATTATCCACTCATGACTAATTCAATGATTAACAAAGCACGAGAGAATTTAGTTGAAATTAATGAAGCGAATAATGCACAATTTTATTCTTCTCCTCTCTTTTCGTTTAGTTTTGTGTTGAAAGTGAATAAAAAATATTAAAATCAGCGCCACGAACTTTTCACGAACTTTAATTCACAATCATTAAAAGACAAGCTTAAGACTAAAAACATATACACACACACCCGCACACACACTTTTTCGGTCAGTCAGTCAGTCAGTTGTATTCACTCTCTACATTGTTTCAAAAATGCAAAAAAGGAATAAGAAAAATTCAGAAACAGAAAAGGCAACGTTTGGAAAAGAAATAAAGAAGTGATGAAAAAAGTTGCAGATGCAGCTTTATTTAAGCCGACTTCCAAGACAATCATGCCTACCAGTAATGATCCGATTTTATTACCACAAAAGGATGGAATAAAGAAAATTAACAGACAACAAAAACTAACAACAATAGGAAAAACGAACACCAGAAACAACTGTATCAACGGGCAAAAAATAACAAAGAATACATTGTTATTGCTGCCACGACCAAAAAAGGTAATCTGAAGACAACTGAAAGGATTGGTAGCCGGTAGCTTTGTTACGTCGAAACATTTTATTTTAACCCTTATCCGACAAAATTGTTGTCGCTATTAATATTGTTGTTGTTATTATTATTTTTGGTGTTATTTGAGATGCTGTAGTTGTTATTTCTCTTGGCAATTTGTAAAATTCATAGTTCCTTCCATGAACGAAATGCGATTTAAAAGTATTGTAAACAGGTGGAGGGGAAAAACGATATAAGCGGTACCATGATCAGCTTTTGGTCGGTTTTCTATGGTTCGGTTGGTTAGACGGTTAAAAATTGCTATTTCTCCGAGGTAGTGGTTGGAGATCTCTTACGTAGTAGCTCTGAGTGTATCCGCTGTTTCAGTATATAAAATCGTTAATGATCGTAAATTCAAGAGGGATTAATGTATGTTCATTTTAGAAGTAAAAGGCTTTCAAGAACATTAATGCAGGAATCATTCACGAAAACTCGTGAGTAGAGAAAATCCGTAAGAAGTCCTCTCGAATGAATTCTCGCAAGAATCATGTCAGAAATATCTCAGGCGTGTTAATTCTGAAACCGAATCGTACATTAAAGTTTATAAGCGCGAAAATTCGCGTAAATTTACTTCGAATCATACAAGATTCACGCAGCAATCATGCATTAACGTCCCTCATTTTTGTCAGCAGTCGTTAGCTGTTTATTGAAAAATAAAAAATGAATTTCAATAATGTAAATAATTAATTATGGATTTATTTGAATTTGAATGACAAAAAAGTGACTCTAAAAAGAAATAGTGTCTTCTTTTTGGAGAGAAGAATAAATTAAACAGAAAGTGAGTTTGAATCGCAAAGAGTAAATAATATTTAAATAAGAATTTTAGAACGTAATGAATTATTCTTCTCAAGTCCGAAAAATGCTTTGTATGCATGCGATCACGTATGATCCGTTACTTAAGATCAGTATGCAAATAATGGACAGAAACAACAACAACAATAGCCATCAAAATGAACGAATGACATGAAAGGAATGAACAAAATGTCTGAAAATAAATAAAAAGCGCAAAATTGAACAAATGGTGGATACTTTGGTCGGTGCATTGATTTAACCAACAAAAGAGCGATTTACATCCGTGTCTTTATCATTCCTTGCATATCGATACACATTTAAATAATGGTAGACATTTGTAAATAACACAATAACAACGACGCCACCAAAAACAGCAACATAAAAGATAGCTGTAGCACTATAAAAATGCTCCAAAATTTTTCTGTTTGAAATTGGGTTGCTCGTTTAGACGCTGGTTGTCGTTGTTCGGTGCCGCCTTTGTTGTTGTTGTTGAAGAGCATGTTATTGTTTTTGTTGCTAGGATCGATGTTAGCACACTCTTTATCTCTATCTAGTGTTAATTCAACACCAATCAATAACCTTTCTGTTGTTATCACTTTTGTTGTTTTTAGCACAACTTTCCAGCATTTTGCGTACTTTCCTTTTATAATTTCCAGAGGTTCAGTAGCGGTTTTTAAGCTCCATTTGTTACTTAAATTGCCTGGTGGTTTCTATTTTAGCAAATTCGCAATTATTTGATATTTGCACACTACGCCCGTTGGGTAGGGTATATTAAGTTTATCCTGTTTTGAGAGGGGTGGGCTTTTTTGAGCAGAGTTGTGTTGAAGATGATATAGTGGATCTAAGTTAACAAAAAAAGGAAGAGGGAGTAAAGGGAAATGTAATACTCAGAGGAGCCCTCCCACTACTGGAATTGAATGGTAAATTTATATTACGGATGTAGGGTATATAAACTCCGGAAAGGTCGAAGTTGGCTTTCTTACTTGTTGATTGTAAGCCAAATGCACAATAAGTAGAGAATACACGCTGTCATTACCCTCTCTTCTGCCCCTCACTCCAACGCTTTTATAGTTTTATCAAATATTATTCTTAAATAACACTCCAGCACTGCAATGACCTTTTAGGACTTGCTGTGTATGATCTCAAAATTCATTGTTTACTAAAAAGGAACATTTGTGCATCAGTTGCTTATGTTGTGATTGCTGTTGCCATTGTTTTCTTGTATTGACTGCTTCCTCTTCTTCTCTGGCATAATTATCATAGTGATAATTTATCCGGCTCTGGTTTTTTTGTGTTTGTTTTCGCACATCATAATTTACATGAATTCGCTTAAAATTTATACAATTTACCAGACCAATCATACCGTTGAAAAATATGAAGGAGGATAAGAAAAACAACATAAAGGTAGAAAAACTCTTCTTACTAATCAGTATTTATTTTAGCAAACAACTTATACACAAACAAATAGAAGCCGATGGTAGAGAAGGATGAAAAGATGAAAGAAAGAAAGGACGAAAGGAATTAAGGTGAGAATGTAAAAATTAAGGGCACTAACTTTTTCCTGGCCGAAATGTGTATATCCTACATTCGTAATATAAATTTGTACGCTAGTCCTAATAATCAGATCTACTATATCTTAGTTAATTTAGGTCTACTGCTTTCGTTTTTGATGGATGGCACGAATATATATGGCTGAGCCAGAATATATATAGTTGTCAATACCTGTCGCGCCTCCTGTAACACAAACCTTGCATCGACTTAACATACCCTAATCCTACGGGAGTAGGGTATAGAAATGGCGTCGCAGCATAGGTGCGATATATAGTAAGTAAGTGTATAAAGGTGGCCATGATCTGATCTGGGGTCAAGCTCCCGACATCAGACAATAATATTCATTCTGTTCCCCTTTGATTTGTTCTGTAAAATGGTCAGGCAAACATTGATTTATGATGTTTTTAAGGGGGGGGGGGGGGAGGGCGGAGAGTGTGCTTATTTGCATAGAAGCAACGAGATGAGCGTAACGCATGTTGCCAGTGTTCGATTATGCATACGCTAGAAGTCCACGTATGCATGGATAAAGGGTGCCATCAGAAAACTTAAGCGCATTAATGAAAAAATAATGAAATTTATTAAGGATAGGGTAGTGCCTGAGAAGTGAAGTGAAAATGACTTTTGAACATCATTAACAATGGCAACGTCGGATATAAATTAACAGCAACAACAGCAGTCGTGACGGTGGTACCAGCGGCAGCAGCTGGCGATAAAGACGAAACATTATTTATGGACGGATAATGTTTGTTGCAAAAGTGGTCGATATAGGAAATTTGTTGTTGAATCTTTATCACGTGTGAGGCCGCCATTCGATTCATATGAGCATAAAAATATGTATTTTTTAAGTTAAATTTATGTGCGCATATGTGTTTTGAGCAAGGAGGCTTGCAAAATTTCCGAAAGATAAAAGGATTGTATAAGTATTTGATTAATGATTGCCGGTTGTGAAAATTCATTAGTGGTTGGGAATGTTTGTTGGCAGGTACGTATATTCACGTATGTATGTTTGGTTTTGGGAATATTTCTATAAAAGGAATGAATTTAAAATCGTGTGGAGCTTAAGAGAATCTTGTCAGCTATGCAATGAGAGAGTGAAAATTGCATTTAAAATTTTTATAAGCAAATATAATCTCAACAGTTTAGTTTGTGATTGTTTGTATTATATATGTTTACCTGTGAATAAACAAAATTTTGTTTCACTTTCTGTTGATTTGTGTTGGTTTGTGTTATTTGTGTCCCTCACGTTTCTACTTTTTTGTATGTGCCTGCTCATATCGGTTCGCGTGCAATTGTGTTTGTTAATTATTGCTTATATTTTCTATGTTTGGTTTGTTTTTTTTTGTTTACTTATGTTTGCGTTGTTGCAAGTTTGTGTTTAATTGTGCTATTTGCTCTCACTCGCCTTTATTTTTGTTGAAGTTTGTTCGTTTTTATTCAACTTACTGTTTGTGTTTGATTATGTTTTTGTTCGAGTTTAATTGTGTTTACGCTACTGCTCATTGTTTTGTGCTTCTTCATGCACCTTAATCTTCTTCTTTAGTTTGTTTACGTTTGCAAACATATGTGTGTGTTTATTTTATTGTGATATTCCTTGGATTTGAGTGTTTGTTGAGATCGTGTTTGCTTGTGTTTTCCTGTTCGTTGTGTTTACTTGTGTTCACATCTTAGGTATATTTGTGTGTTGCAGATAGTATAAATTAGTGTGTATTTTTAAGAATATAAAACATTCAAATGGTAGAGAAAGAGTGAGGGGCAATGAAAAAATGCGGTAATAAAACTAGGAAGCACAGAAAAGCTAGGAGGAAATAATTTAAAAAAATAAAAGCAAATAAATTTTGAACAAAGCGAAATAAATGAAATTATAGAACATATTCGAGAAAATGTTTTTTGTTGTGCTAAGCCGAGTGAAATAAATCTCAGGTAACATTTAATGAGAGTTATAGACCTGTGGTTAACTCAAGTGACTAAGGTGAATCCTTGAGATAATGGAAGGGAACGAAATGCGGTGTGATGCAATAAACGCTGAATCCAACGCTGCAAAGAATGTTTGTCTGCACGACGATCATACTGAAGTAAAGGCAGGAAACTTTTCCGTTTTATAAGAAGAGTTATATCCATCAGAAGTTACTGAGAAATGTAATAAAACACATAGATTTTATAGCATTAACAAACTGGCGGCAAAGAATGGCGGTGGCAATGTTAGCAATGAACTGATCAGTACCGGTAGCAGCTGCACGAAGTTTGGCAGGAGTAGATAAAGAGGAAAAAGGAAATGAGAGCACAAAATACAAAAGGCATTGGTCAATCCAAATCTCCGTTCGATGTTACGTGCAAATAAAAATTGACCGGCGGCCAGCATAATTTAATATGTAGGTAGACCGGGTCCGCCGCGTTCAACAGGCTGTTATATAACCATGTAACCAATCGGTTAGAGTATAATCAAAGGTAAAATTCAATGACTCAGATTAAATTGAGCGAACTGCTCTTGCTAACTTATGTTTAGGAATAATAATAACAACAATAATAACAAGATAGAATTATGAAATTGGGTATTACGAGTAGCTGAGCTTCGTAGCACAAGTCGCTAGACCTGAATGGAACGATATGCGTATCAGCTTGACCCGCACCTTGGTATTGATGGTCGCCTCTTAGCAGGCGGCCGTCATTTTGCATTGGCCGAGGAGCTTAGCAATTAATGGTAATTATTTTAAATTAGTAATAGTATCTGCCATGCAGGGCTATTGGTCGCAGTGACGACAGCCAGGATGGACGGACAGCGAGATGTGGTCATATTAGCATCGGTGAGGCAGGCATGGCGCTGTCAGCGCTTGCTTGGTTGCTGTTTATTCCACGTCCCGTGACGTGCCGTAGTTGGCTTACCCTCTTTTTCAGACTGGTTTTCTTGCTAGCTGTTATTGAATATCCGGTATTAGTCATGGCGATGATGATGATATTAATGGTGATTATGATAATGATTGGTATTAATTGACATATCCTAATTCCTTTTATATCATTTCCCGTTTTATTTTTCGCTCTCTGTAGGTTTTATCACTCTCTGTAACATTATCGTTGCAAGCAACTTCTGCGGCACCAACCACCGGCAAAATTAGGCGCGTTAACATCACAGCACGTATCTTGTAATTGTAGAATTTTCAGAGGCCCCGACGTATACTATAAAAAGGTTATCGAGGCTCCTCATGACTAGTTGTGCGCAATAGTGAATTTTATAGATGCTGGAGGCTTTTCTGCTGTTGCTGCTTGTGTTAATGCACAGAATTCATTTCCATACAATTCTTCTAAATTAGAGTAGGAACATTGCTTTTCAAGGGCTTAAATTTGGGTTCATAGATCCTACTAATCTCTTTTTTATATGTTTAACGACAACAAGGATGATCTTCGATTCACATTAGTCATTTAAATTGCTGATAAGCTTGTTACAATTTATTATTTATTATCTTTGTTGATTGAATCATTTGTGAAATATGGATTGTGTTTTCGTTATTTTCTGTTATTATTCTTTTATAATCGACAGAATTTGTCGACAGAATGAGCAGATATATTTTAGTTGCATCATACATTTGTTATTTTGGAGGAAGTTATGATTTGGAGGATATGTGATATGATTTGGAGGATATGTGATATGATTTGGAGGAAGTAATTTTCGGGTTTGTTTTCTAAGTCTTTTGTTAGTGTTGGCCGCTACAGAGACATAATTATCCCTAGAAAAGCTTTAGGATTATTGATTATTGAAAACAAAAGGAATTTTGTGCGTGACTATGGGACCAGGGGAGAAGGGTATGCATTCACAACAAATTTAGTCAAATTTTGGCCACTTTTTGATGCTGGTGACTCAATTCTAAAAGTGTATTCATATAAAAGTATTTTTACCTTAATTAATAATAATTTTCACCTTAAAATTGTGGCTCGAATATTTTAAAAATTAGAAACGATTCTCGCATGATCATTTGGTTTGCTTTAAGCGATTTTAATCGGCTGGAATAACGCCTCAATAGACATATTCCAAATATTTTTAATTGTAGATTTATGTATTTGGGGGGAATACATAGTCATGGGACTTGACGGAAATGGTTGAACAGTAAGAAAGAGCAGTAAAACTAGCAAACATGCAACCATTTGCCCAGGGCAATTTTCTAATACATTTCCAGGAATAAGACCGAAGAAGGAAACAAATTTTCTTTCTTTTAAATCGCAATTGGTTTTAGTTGTTTAGTCGTTCACAACAAGTCTCAAAATATCGTACGCGTGAGTTGGTTTCTTCATCGCCTCAAACATTTCGCATTTGAGCGACGGGGGGAGACGGAGAGCGAGGGAAATGTAGAGGCGAGTTCTCTAAAAACCAATAAATGCAACACAAATCATAGAAGAATTTCAAAGATGCTTTTGCCAAAGGCAAAAATAAATTAAATCATTTGCTTTTATTTGAATTTCTAATTCTTTCGAGATGTATATATCTGTTTTTATCGGTTTCTTTAATTTTTTTTTTTGGGCCATTGTTGTTATAGTTATATTGAGTGAGAATGGGTGAATGGGTGAGATGGGGTGCATTGGTTACCTAAACTGATTCAACATTTTAGAGATAGTTGTTTGCTTCTGTTTCTTTTTGGCTTTGTTTCGACTTGCGTATAAAGACAAAAAGAAAACAGATATCGCAGTTACACATTTTGTTATAAACTAAAATTTATCGAAAGAACCGTGAATGAATGTAGAATTTTTTAAAGTTCAGGCTGGATTTGTGGTAGCTGATTCCATTTATGGCAATTCACGTCGGCACTATAGCTATTATTGCTGCTGACGCTCTACAGCACATATTAAAAATAATTGTAAAATTGAAATGACAATAGCTGTTGGCACTAACTCAATACAGTGAAGCTGTTGTTGCTGCTTGTGTTGCGGTTTTTGCGGCTTTTATTTCCATTTTCTTCCCGTCGATATTGTCTATTGTCGATGTTGTCACCCATGTAAATATTGATTATTTTTTGCATGTTTAGGGTTTGATTCGGAATTGATTTGTTTTGGTACGGTTAGATTGTTTGATGTTAATGTTGGTGTTTTGTTCAGTTTAATTTGATTTAGTTGGGCGGTATCTCGTGCCGCGAGTAGATGCCCCAATAAGTCTGGATGGATTTGTATGGCCAGTTTTTGTGTAAGCATTATTGGATGATGGATGCTTTTACAGGTTGGAACTGCAGTTGTTGATTGGTGGTGAATGTTTTTGCGGTTGTTATTTTCGATAATGTTTGTAATACAGTCGTATTAAAATTGCTTATAATATTTATGATTATGATGATGACTGTGCAATGATTATGCCTTTGATAATGAGGGTTCATTAAAAGGTCCATCCCGAACTTTAATCTATAATTTACCAATAAAGTTGCGTTAGTGTTCATCGTAATGAATATTGAATTCGACTGAGGATTTGTTTGACGCAACTAACTTACGAAAATCATATAAAACAAAATTATTCGTTCTTTGTCGTCTGCTCCAAGAAATTGCCTATATCTTACCATAACAACATTTTTGAAAACTAGCACATGTGAAGCTTCGATGAAATATTAACACCTTGAGTGAATGATATAATGATCCCGAAAACAGATTTTTATATTTATTATTTTCTTAGCCTTTATTTTTTTCTAATAATTTGTCCTCCTTAATGAAGTTGATCTAATAAATTCTATTTGGTATGATGGACATACCTGTCGCTATTATTTTATTTGCGGCTAACTCTAAGGTTTTCAATATTTTTGAAATTATCGACGAATAAAAAAATTTTTGAATAAAAAAATAATTGCAGTTTAAAATATGAAGGATGATTTAGGTTGGCACCTAAATTTTTGGTGTATATTTGATTCTGTGACAGTCTCGGTATTGGGCGCAAGTAAATTCTCACTATTTCGATTATATTGTTTATAACCTTTTTTCTTCTTTTTCACATTTTCGTTCAATCTCATTTTTTTTTTAATTTTTACAAAAATAAGTCTTTATGTAATTATTATACTTACAATCTCCGCGACTCTCTTCGATGTCTAAGATTATATTTGTTTGCCCCGTTTCGACTTCACATAATTGCGATTTGGCCCAAACCGTACTCCGACTATTACTTAACCCGCACACAAACAATATCGTTAATAGAACTGGCATCGGTGGCAGGAGCGACATCTTCGAAATAATCTCGTTTTTGATGATAATTGTATTTAAAATAATAGAGCTGTAAAGATAAGAAAACAAATAATTTTTACTTTGATTTTAACTGAAAAATATTATGTAAAACATAATCTTAAATAAAATTTTTTGTAAGAATTTTTTTTAAATACTTTCTGCAAATAGTTTCTTTTTTGACAATAAATTTAATAGGAAATACTTTATGAAAAATTATAACTAAATTAAAAAGTTTGTTTAAATTTTGATATTTAATTTCCTATTAAAATTTTTTTGTTAATAGATTTTTTATGTAAAACCTGTGAATATTTTTATAAGATGAAAAATGAATGAATGAATGAAAATAAATATTATATGAATAAATATGAAAATTTTTTGTAAGATAGTCTTTATATTAATTTTTTATACGACACAATATTTGTAAGAATAATAGAAATAAGAAGGAAAAGGGTAATGCAATCGGATTTAGAGTTAGTTATAATTGACATATTAAAATATTAAAATGATATTAAAATAATGTACTGTGAAGGAACAACAAAACGAACCTTTAGCAAATTTAGAGAAGCGGTTTGAAATTTAAGAGTTTCTTTAATTCTTTAATTATTCTCTTGCTGATTTTGGACTTCGGTTAAATTATTGATATAGTCTCACTAACTAAAATCAGTTCTGATATTATATTGCTGATAGACTCGTTTAAACTCGACTCGACTTCAATCATTTAATTAGCGACGCATGGGTCACTGCCGTAATTGGTTCAGTAATAGGTTTAACTAAGTAATTGGTTTAACTTTGTGGACCTCTAATGAAATTAGATTCGGACTAGACTTATAATTTCTCTGTACTAACCTAATTTAAAGGCTGGTTTTAAAACTATACCATAAAGGCTTTTCATCATTGATGAAGATGATGGTAATTCCTGCTGTTAATTTATTTTAGCAAACTAACAATCGCGACTTCAGTATGGGACGATACCGGAAGGCAGGTAGGAAAAAACCAAGCGACCTCTCTTTTTACAAACTTTCTTGAAAAATCCATCCATGTTGAAATCGCTACGGTGAAATACTCGTTTAAAAACAAAAATAATTCAGAGTAGTATGTGAAAAAAGACCAAATAATGAGGATGGTGCTATTGGTGATGTTGATGCGGTGCTCGTGGCCGGATTGCGCATTGTTTCCTATTATCGAAGGGCTTTTACGATGCTCACCTACTTTTTGGTAAGCTATTACATTTCTTACTTTTTGCGAAAAAATAAAATGTATAAAAAGTTAGAACAACTTACGACAGGAGCCAAGCATGTGCTGTGCACTTGCATTCACCAGTCACCATTCATTAGCAGTCGGCATTATCGCCAAGAGTTTTTACGAGATAGTGGGAGATCTTTCGAACAATCGTGATATCAAAATAACGCAGAGGCTCGGATGGTTGCCTGGAGGTTTGGCCGATTTGTGGATCCGAACTGGGTTCGGTGAAAAGGAATTTGCTTTTCTGGTTCGATTTAAAGCACGATAGTCGGAATTATATCAGCGAATTTTTACCACAACAATTTAGGAGCCAAGCGTATTCGTTGTTTGCTTTCATAACGGCTTTCATTGGCGTTCTTTACGTGCTCGTTGTAGGAGGTTTTCGTTATTGTTAGAATTGCTCTTACTTTTTGGCTGTTGTGCTTTATTTGTGTACGTGTTTATTTCATTTCATCGTTCTTGTTTTTATTGTTCGATTGGTCGATTGAGAAAATTACGCCTGTTCGTGACGAAGTTAACGTCAGATGACAAAGACAAGTCGAACAAAAGCCTGAGATCTGGGTAAGTAATGACGCTCTCATTAAATTGAAGAATAGAAAGAATAGAGCTAGTATCTGATAAGTGCTCACAAACGAAAAAATATATGAGAGATAACAAAATTAGAAATGAAACCATTCTTACTTATAAAGAACGGTAACTTCGGTCTGTCCGAATATTATGGAAGAAAAATCAAGAATAATCGTATGATAGCACTTTGAAGATTCGTTATATTAACAAAATTTAAAAATCAAAAATATTTAATCATTGACAATGAGGGGAAGGAATATTAAAACAATGAAAATAATACGGGGAATTTTAATGCTTTAATGCTTCGTTTAGTTCATACTATTTTGATTCTAAAGAGAAAAAAAAATCAAAGAAGCAACGTAGAATGACAGAAACATAATCGAGTTAAATGAGTATACAGAAAAACCAGCTCGTTTCTACACGCCCAAAGCAAAGTGGTATTTCCAAGGGAGGAAATCAAGAGAAGAACGATTGGGGTAAAAGTACAAAATCTACTTGGAATTATTCGAGTGCGTTGAAAGAATGCATTCCACCGCAACTAAAACGATGAAGATAAATAAATAATAAGCAGGCAATAACCACATTATTGTGCAAAACGACAACAAAGCAACGACAACAACAACAACAAACATAACAAAAATTCAATAACGATACGCTTGTTAGCAACTGGAGTTAGAGTCAAGAATGTAATCATAACATAACGGCTGTTGATGAACATCATTAGCTTGTTTCAGCGGTTACCAATTGGACACCCGCCTGTGTTGGGTCATTGGCTAACGTTACCAGGAATTTCATGCAACGGCGTAATTAACGCCCAGTTGTCGAGAAGGCTCTACTCACAATCTTTTTTTACAGAAAATGCTATTTTATGCACTTCTTCAATACCCAAAATGATCTGAATTTGTTCGGGAATTAAGTTATTGTCACTGTTTGAATGATTATTACCATCAGACTTTCTTAATACTATCGTCATCATTACCATCGTCATCATTATCACTATCTTAATCTGCTGACAATCTTATTTGTGGTTAATTTTTTTGAGTGTTGTTGCAATATTCCTCTAGTGCTTAACCTCTCTGGTAGACGCTGCTGTCATCATTAGCGTCACCTGCGTCAGTTACCTGTCGCTCTGCCTTTGTTGCGCTGGTAGAGATTCTTGACAGTATTTTTCTTATGACTTTAACGGCATATTTCGCTTGAATTTAGTTCTAGATGGTCTTGACTTAAGTTTCGTTTCGTGGGATATCAAGAATTTAATCTCACCTGAACTAGGTACGGTACGATCTTGTGTCAAACTGTACGGAACGGGAACGAATTGAACCGCTCCAAAACACGATTTTACAAAGGTGCAGCTGAGAAAATAAATGTTAGCAATTTTATTCTTGTTAAGGTGACCATCGTAATGAGTTCTCTAATAGCCTCTACACGAAATCATTGCTTCCGCGGCATTCGCGATGTTATGATCAGATAATGCTGTAGGAAATTCCTGATCTCGTTTGCTGGACGATAGAAAAAATTTGCCGACCGCTTAGAAAAAGCTGGAAGTAATAGAAATAAAGCATTTCTTTTAATCTTCGTAATTTTCAGAATCACTTTGCACGTTCTTAAACTAGATCATCTAATTCTTGAAGAATTTTTGTAAAATTTATTTCATTCTTTTGAGATCCTGATTATGTCTTGGGTAGTACAAAAGATTTTGTATAACGGTATATGAAAAATTAACATTCTTTGGTGAAAAATCAAATCCCTTTGAAAAAAATGAACTCATGATTTAAAATACCTGAAAAAGTAGGTTAACATTTCTCATTTGCCCAACAGCTGAATTATTTTTCCTCCTTATATAGCTTAAATGGATTCCTTAAATATCTTAACTGAGAACGGCAAATTGGTAATTGAGAAACAAGTTATAAATACTAGAATTTAATAAACTACGAACATCTTAAAAAGAGTTAACAAATTATGATAACGAATATCTGGAGAGTAAAAATAAAATGGACTCTAGAAAAATGTGTTTGCAAGTCTAATATACCCATCCATCCAGTCCAGGCCTTGAAAAAGGTGTGAGTTGTCATCTTGTTAAATTGTCGTCATAGTTAAATGGTTTCGAGTTTCGCTTCGGGTAAAAAATAAATCAATAAGAAAAATTCTTTAAAAAATTACTGTCTTAAGCCGAAATATAAAATATGTTCCAAAACAATAAACATTTTAAAAGCATAAAATAATGGACTCCTCATAATGATGTTTTCTGACGATGAATTTCATTTCAGAAAGTAGTAAACGATGTTTACTTAGAGAATCACAAATCCTAATTTCTACTGAATATTAATCTGAAATTGTTTTGTTGAACTCTTAAAAACTCCTATTGAAACAATTACAATATCTCACAGTGGTCAAGAAATATAATATATTCGCCAATTTTCGAATGAATATCTGTAATTTTAAAATATTAAAATATAACATATTTTCAAAGCTGTGTCGGCTTTCAAGACTAAAGGATGCGATGTTGAAACTCTGCCGACCGCTAAAAATACATTCCTGTTAAATTTTTCATCAATTGATTTCATGTGGTGAAATGTGCGTTGCTGATTTGAATGTGGTTGAGTTGAAATTGGTCCCACTGTGCGTTGATGAGTTGCACGTGTTCTAAGATTATAATAAACTTCAGAGCTGCTTCATCATTATCATTGTCATAATGACTATTGCAGCAGATGATTTCAAGGATAAATTATTGTCTGAACTTTAACTTAACGTGGACGTCGTTGTTTAGCTAAATTCTTCTTCGAGTTATTTGTGCGCAACAAATTCGTAGAAGAGGAAGAACTAGCCTCCAAAAGTAAATCTTGTATTGTTTTCCATGCATAGTGGAGGGAGTAGGAGGAGGATGTGATGAGATTAGGAAATAGTTTCTTAAGAAAAATAACAACACTCAGAGACGTTTGAGAAACGTACGGGCAATTTGACTCAGTCAAGTTTGCTCAATGCTTTAATCTCATGAAGATGAGAATGTGCCTGATTGCAATTTACGATTACGTACTCGTGCACACATTCGAACATTCATTCATTCATTTAACCGTACATCTCCTAAACAATTCTTTTGCAAGAACTACTTGAGATTTATTAATGGCATTACATTCGTGAGGGATTTATTTTTTTGCGGCACGTTGAAGGCGATACATCGTGAATGCATGCAATGGTGGCAGATAGGTAGGTCACCCTTTTTACCATAAATCTCTCTTACTAACGCCACACACCGCTTCCTTCTAAACCTATCTCTGTTCTTCACAGAGTTCTTCACATCTCTGTTCTTCAAACTTTGTAAACATTTAATTCTTTGATGTTACTCTTTCTGTTTTGGTTTTTTAGAAAAGGAGTCATAACCTAGTTTTCGTTTGAAGAAGGCACGTTTTCACTTCTTTTTACTTGTTCCCTTTATCCATGCTTTACGCTTCTGTTATTTTTTGCTTCCCGCTTTCCTCGATTTATTTTGACATCGTTTTTATTGAGCACAATTTTTCATCTTAGAGTTTTCAATTGGAGATTCTTTTGCAATGCAAATTTTCTGAAATTCTGTTACAAAGTCTTCCAAAACGTGAAATTTTGCATTCCAGGGAAAACAAGACGATAGACGGTTAAAGCAACGGAGAAATCTGTAATCAAAAGGATATGAAGGACAAACCTACTCTAAAATCAAACAGAAGCAAAATATCAAGTGGATGCGACAAAACTGAGGACAGTTATTAAAGCGCGAGTATCATAATCTCTTGCTGGGTTGATTATGTTTGCAACGTGTTCATTTTTTAACTAAGAAAAGCAGCTGCTTTTGGGAGTCTCTCGGGAGGAAGACAGAAGCATGAAAATTGTAAAATCAATTTCTTAATTGAACGTTTTTATTTCTGACAACATTTTTGGATTTGCCCCTGAATAGCTGTAGATATTTTCAACAGCTGAAGTTTTTTATGTTGGTTATAGCAATGTGTCGACAATGCACCTGCAGCAGCTGATGTTGATATTCTTGATGCTGAGGTTTAAATTCTGAGTCATGGTGAAGTTTTTGGAAATACTAAGAGAACAGTGCCAAATATTTTAACTGTGCAATGCATTGTCATAAGTATCAAAACAATAACGAAGAGGAATAAATTATTAATATTTATGCAATGGGATAGTTTGTAAAAGATTTTAGTTACAAGCTTTCCATGGGGTCACGAATCATGCTGCTGTATTGTCATTCTTTTGCTTCTCTTTCTTTTGATGACCTGTTGCATCTGCTGGGTTTTCATTTAAAAGGCAGAATTTTAAATTTAATTTGAAATTTTAATAACATCCACTTGTAATGTTCTTTTTCGTATTCTTTTTCTCCTTTTTGTTTTCTCTTTGATTGTACCCTACACTAAAAGGGTTATGTATGGTTCTCCTTTAATGATGCCTTAAAGGAGACACGACGGGTACATGTTAGATCTATCTTGAGTTTAAATTCCTAATTTGGCCTTCTTGTTAGGAGTTGATTGAAAGTTTGGACAGTTCTTCAATTCTTTCTTTTTATAGAAGTAGATTTTTGTTTATTTAGTTTTCCTTTGGGTTTTTGCATTTATCGGCGGAACTTGGCCGATCTAAAATAAGCCGGCAATAAATAAGAGGGGGAATGTGGCTACAATCAGCTGGTTGCACATCTTTTGGAAACTGCCATGCTTGTGTGAAAAGTATTCTTACGTCAAAAGTCTTCCGATTATCGATTGTTGAAAGACGTCACTTTCACGCGAGGAGAGAAAAAACTACGAACATCATTTATACCCAAAGCACAAAGCCGAAAGAAAAAAAGGTATTCGCCATACTAAATCATTACTATCACCATTTCATCATCACCGTAATCATTATCACCTACCGTTAAAGTCATTGTATTGCCCTAAGAGTGACCTTTGAAAGAAACTTTGCTTGGGAATGGTTTGTTTTGAGTTAACATCGTCAACAACTATAGAAATGATTCAGTCTGCCCGTTAGTTTCATCGCTCTATAGTCTACAAATTCAGTCAGTACATTTCAAGCTGCAGCAAGTTGTGGTCGTGACCTTTGTGGAACATTTATGTGCCATCATCGAATCAATAGAAATTCATTAGCATAGATGTTTCTACGTGTACGTTTGTGTGTGGTTTATGAATAAATTGTGTAACGACCGGGAATAACCAAGACGACTGCCAATGATTAAAATCGATTTATGCGAAATTGCAAAAAAATAGGTCATTGCTTCCACAGACACTTAGACGTGCATAAAATTTTTTAACTACTTGTTGCATATCTTTCAACATCGGAAGGTTTTGCGCGTGACAATGAATCGAGTGAGAATTCAGTGATGAAGCAAGCTTACTCTTCAAGGAGTAAGTAAGAATATATGACGTGTTTTGTGATGTTCATGGGTTCAATATAAATTTCAGATTGAATAGCACACTATTCATTAACGATACGTTGTTGGTTAACTGTCAATTCATGTTGCATCGCTTTTGACTCGCTGTCGATTAAATTTGGATTTGTTGTTTTTTCGCTTTTAACGGGTTGGTTGTCGACTCAATGTTGATTTGCTGCCTTTTCGTCGTATTTATTTTTTATTTATTATTTATTCGTTATTAATCTAGTCTTAGCACGTTGGATAATCGCTTATCCAACTTATGATGAGTCATCTTATCCAACTTATCCAACTTATGATTGATGAGTCATCTGCAATTGAATCACTGTGAGCCAATTGCTGACTATTTGCAACTAACAGAGCACTGGAGGTAGTTGTCTGACTGCTGTGTGGTAATCATGATACTATTGTCTCACTTCTAACAAATTACTGTTGGGATTCCGTGGATTCAATGAAACACTATTCACTCAATACATATTCTCGACTGAGTAAATACTGTTCCTTTTAAAGTTTCGAAAATAATTTTAAAAATAAATTGAGAAGAAAATGTGTCTGAGTAGCAACAACAACTGCTACTAATTAAACATATTATTACGACGAACCGCCACAGAACCCTCTCTGGCTTAGGAATTTAATCCTACTATTATTTGTCCTTTATATTTTCTTTAGTAATTCTTTTTCCTTTGTTTTCAAAATTCATCAGGGATCACGTAAGTAAAAAATCAAGCAGAAGTGGATAACCTCAGAAAAATAGGAGTGACTAAAATGGAGGGTTAGGAACTTAGTAAAGTAAGAACAATATAAATATAATAATATTAAAACGAAGAAATAATATGAAAAATCAAATAGCTGAATCAATAAAAAATAATGTCGTGAATGAATCGTCATTCACTACAGTTTCTGCATACAATTTTCGTAAACCAAATGTGAATAAAACTTAGGGCCCCTTAAGTTTGTTTTTAAGACCAACTAGTTGTGCGAATAAACCATCTTTTATGGCTGCTTTCTTCTATGGTGTTTTTGAAATTAATTGGAGTATTTTTTTAATTGTTTTGTAAAAATAATTTTAACCTTTCACTCCATCACAAGCCGTCATTGCCGACGTCGTTGTTATTACAGTGGCAATATAGTTGAAACTATTCGATAGGAAATAATGTCATATCGATGATAAAACGGCGCGGATCACAGAAGGAAAAAACACAGAAGATAGCACGGGAGAGGTGATAGGAGGACTAAATATCTACGTCTTAACAAACCAGTTCAGAACAAGGTTCAAACGACCTTTTTATGGCTGCTTTCTTCTATGGTGTTTTTGAAATTAATTGGAGTATTTTTTTAATTGTTTTGTAAAAATAATTTTAACCTTTCACTCCATCACAAGCCGTCATTGCCGACGTCGTTGTTATTACAGTGGCAATATAGTTGAAACCATTCGATAGGAAATAATGTCATATCGATGATAAAACGGCGCGGATCACAGAAGGAAAAAACACAGAAGATAGCACGGGAGAGGTGATAGGAGGACTAAATATCTACGTCTTAACAAACCAGTTCAGAACAAGGTTCAAACGACCGCCATTGGTAGCACGAGCTCGAGGGCCACAGATATTATGTTCCAAATTTTAACAGTTGTTTTTGTTTTTGTTATCCATTGCTGGTTTTTGCCAGTAGGCAACGAAACGTTCTGCTTCACCGAATCGTGTCTGGCTTAACTTGTCCACTTGACTTTACGGCAAACCTCTGTTTGGTACCTGCTTGCCACACGCTTTTTATTGCTTTTAAATGAAGCATAAAATTGTCTTCTTGGTTGCTGTTTCTAAAAGACCTTTTTGGTTTGAATTTTTTGCCGCTTAAATATGTATAAAATGTTGCTAAGAAGGATAGCTTGGAAATATGTTGACACAACCCAAGCCACCTTTCGTTATCTATAGAAAAAATGTTACTTCAAAAAGTAAATATGAATTATTTCTTTCTGGTGGGCAAATGGCGGGAAATATATTTCCTTAGGGCCAGGATCTTTTATTTCTTTAATTTGCTTTCAAATAGTTTGTGAAGCAAGACAGTATAAAAACCTTCACAATTCATTTTCCAGTGCGACATCACTAGGTTCAGGTCGAACCAAAAAGCTTGTAAGGTATAAGGGAAGGGGAGGAGAACTGCGAAATGTTACTACGTAATACGCAAGAAAAATATAAAAAGTAAGAACGCTAAATTTGGCCTGACCGAAGTTCATATACCCTACCACCAGTAATTTAAATTTTTCAAATTTTTATTCAAATCCAATAATCAATGGACGTGGTTAATTTAGATTTGCTAGCTAATCTGCAACACAACTTTTCACAAAAAGTTCATACATGTTATAGTACAATAGTGAAAGGGTCACACCCATTTGTTTGAGCATTCATAATATTCGGCCACAAAATTTTAGCTTCAAAATTCTGATTGAGACTGAAAAATAGGGATTTAGTGGGAAATAAAATTATTTCATAAAATAAAACTTATGTAAGATTTCAGGATAGACAGCCAGCCACACAGATACACATAGACACATAGCCATACGGACAGAAAAACAGTCAGACATACAGACGTGCGGACACCGCTAAAGCGGCTCGGGAGGTGATTTTGAGCAAGAATATATACACTTTTCTATACTTACCACACAAACGTTACAAACGGAAGCACAAAGTGAGTATACCGTATTCCTTAGTGTGTAGGGTATAAAAGAAGGGGAAAGAGAAGTTAAGAAAGTCTGAAGAACTAAAGAAATTGTGGTGGTTGATTGGTCTAATTAATTCTGGCTCAGAAAAAAAGCACTGAAAATAAATTACAAAATTAAATTTCTCAATATTTTATAGTCCTGAATTAATCAGCGTCAGAAACAGTGATTAAAATTTCTAGGAATACATACAAGTAATGAGTTTATAATGAGTACAGATAGAAGGGAAAAAGTGAATAATGAGACCAATAAATTAATGACAGACATAAGATTTTCAATTACTAAGTGTATTTAAAGCAGCTTAGTAAAATTCCTAAGTAGGTCTTTTGTTATTTATGGTATCCGATAAATTTTAAATTAGAAACATTTTCCTTACGGTTTCTGATATTCGATGGAGAAGCTTATTACGCAAACCATAGCGTTTCAAATAGAAAATATTTGAAAATTATTCAAGAGTAATTAATATAAATTTTATATTTGTATTCTCAAATTAGATATCAAAGCTCTCCCGATTAAAATATTCGGAAACTAGATTCTATGTGCGTGGTGCGCAAGGGTAATTTTTTTAAAGTATTGAAAATAGTGATCAAAAAGTTAACACAACATTGTGAGCCAGATACTAATGCATTTTAAACTCCATTAAATTAAAAGACTTAAGCGACAAACTCTTATTGTTCTGATTTCCGTGCGCTTACTTCAAGTGAATCCAAGTTCGTTACTTGAGTTTTTCAAATAAGACTCAAAGTTTTAAAATTAGGATTATTTACTTTTCGCTTTTGAATTAAGAGCTTTCTTCGAATTTAGTATTGAAAAATGTGTTCCCTTAATATTTTTAATAGTGTATTAATTTTTAATAATTTACATAATGCTATGAAAGTCGTCAGTATCTTGGCACAATTTTGCCTCAATTAAAAACGTTTGGAAGAAAATCAATTGTATATACGTTTTTTGTCTACAAAGAGTCGATAGAGGTGAGTAATTTTAATTTGTTAATTTTTTTGTAAATATAAGCAGTCTGCAGAGAACTGTGTTCATTTTTGTCTCACGGAAAAATGAACACAGGAGGGAGTTTTAATCGAATGCTTATTTTCTTCCCGGAGATGATAAAATAGCATAAAGTTGGTAATAACAATTCCAATGATTATGATTTTGATAAAAATAACCAAACTATGAACTGAATTATTATGATTGGATGTATTTCCGTCGTATTTCTTTCTCCTCGTTTCTTTCTGTTGCGAAATTACACATGTTTGACTGACCACTTTCATCGATTCAATTGACTGACTCAATTGTTGTAAATTTAAGGCGACTGAAGGTCCCGCGCCATTTGTAGAGATCTAGGAATATTAATGTGGAAAATTTTGATTGCCGTCAAAGATTGGCGGGAGTTTTAATGGTGATGCAGCAAGTAAAATGATTCATTGAGCATTGAATAAATTGATCGTCAAGTCCATCAAATCGAAAAGAGAAAGTTCGCTCAAGGGAGACGAAATGATTAGAGGGAAATTAGGGGGTTATTTCTTAAATTATTTTGCATCTCCAAAGGAAATTTCTAAGGGAATTATCTGGTGATGTTATTTTGTCGATGCATCGTAGCATGAAAATATAAATAAAAAATTAAAATCTCTAACATAGTGACGAAAACCGAGTTTCGATTAAATATGTGTAATCGAATTCTTCTACAAAGAGTATCAAAAGCAGGTCTTTAGTTTTTTTGTTTCTAAGATTACTTTATCGTACTTTGTTTTATTTTATAGTGATTCTGTGAATTTTTTTAGTGTCAATTTCTTTCTTTTTTTATTTTAGTGTGATTTATGTATGAGAAACAAAAATACTAGCAAAGGAAATAATGGAGTAATTAATGATCACAAATTACGATTGCAAATTTCTTAATATTCCTTAATATTGTACGAAATTTTTGTTACTGATACTGCAAAATGTTACGCGAGTTGTTTTAATGATTTATTGATGTAAAGTATGCAAGTAATGAGTGAATCAAAAGTGAATGGGTGTCATGCTCTAAAATAACAGTTATTAGGATTTTGTGTGTTCTTAGGAAAAGCGAGAAGTAAACTAAAAATGTAGGAAAACGAAAAGGAGGAGGAAAAATACGCTCGATAAATGATGTAGCATTTCTTCATATTGGGAAGAAATTTTTATAATTTGTGAATTTTGAAGTCTGCTTATCTATTTTGGTTTGCATGCATGCAAACAGCATGCAAACCTCACCGTTTTTGTGAGCTGGTTAAGACCTTTATTTTAGGTTTATTTGTTTATTCGTTATTATTTGTTTGGCACTTTCCTTTTGCATTTAGGTTTCTGCTCACATAATTTAATGTTTACTGTTTGTTTTTGTACTTTCTTGATTGGTTTCTCGCATTTTTATTTTTTCTTGTTTGCATTTTTTTGTGCTTGTTCCTTTCTCTTCCTTCATTTCTTTGCCCATTTCTATAGCTTCATATTTCTTTGGTTTATTTTTTTTCTCTGGTATCCTGTACGTTAGCTTTTTATTTATTCGTTTCTCTTCTATTATTTCTATGTTTCATCTTTGTATATCCTTGTGTCTCGAGTTTGCAGAAATTCATATTCTCAAAAATTTGCAGAAACATTTCTGTGTCTGCTTGTCTATTTCTATGTGCGTGATTGTATACGTTTTTTCTCTACAGCTATTTACTGCATTAGAGTCATTTAATACGCCGCGTTCGTGCTTTTTTATCACAGTTTTGGCCATAATAATTAATTTTTATTGTTTTTTATTTGTTCCCTTGCTTTTGCAGGGATTCTATTATCCAGTTTGTCTTGTTGTTTGTTTGTTTTCCACTCCCTCTCTCTTATCCACATTTGTCGACATCCATGGATATCGCGTTATTCTCAACCCGGTTGGCTATTATGATTTTTTATTCGCACTTTGCATAAATAATGCACAAATATTTCTCTTAAACGTAAAAAAGACAATAAAATTTCATCACTTTTTTACCCTACATCAAGGGGTTAATAGTATATTAAGTTTATTTCACCGTTTACAAGGCATTAATGGAGGCATGATAGTAATGGTAGGGTATAATTATTTTGGCTCAGATTTATATTGAGTATGGAGAAATCACGATTGCGTGACATCGAAAGAAAATATTTTCTTTAAATTTGGTACAAATATTTTTTATTATTATGAGTTTTAAAATGGGCGAAATCGGATGAGAATGACGATACTAATACCTCTAATACGAATATATCTACACAAGTAGTTAATTTTTCATATTTGCTGACAAAATTGGATAGCAAAATTCTATCCTCGAAGTCACCCACAAATATTAAATTATATTGTAGATAATGGGGGTGGTCCTCATACCAAAACCGTAATTCCAAAGAACATCATGTATTACAGGAAATCGGGTGGAAGCATTCTCATGGAATGCGGCACATTCTCTGTTATTAAAAATAGCATGGTATTGGGAATGGGCGAAATCGCCCTCATGCTGCGCCTACTATTTATAAAATATAATTGCAAACTCCGTTTTTCTATTTCTGTTCAAATTTTAAGCTCTAATTTACTGGACGAGATGGCAGTATTAGACACATTGACACGGGCTCTATTATAATATGTATTGCGTGGCACCTTTTGAGAAGAGTTGGGCGTGATTGTTAGACAACTCATTGATTGATAGAATCAAACTATTAATTCATATAACAAGTGTAGGGTACATAAGCTTCGACCAGGCCGAAGTAAGTTCGTTTACTTTGCTTTTGGTCATTGTGTTTTTTAAGGAGCGGTGATGTCGGCGATGTTAACCATAGGCAGGCTGGTGTTTATTCTCTCTTGAATTTGCTCAGTTGCTGTTGAGATGTTTGTAGCATAATGTCGTAAAAGCAATTTAAGCCCTAGAAACGAGCCGCCGATTATGCAGCTCTTTCCAATATTATTGAGCACGGCAAAAGCAAACTTATCGTCAATGCTGCGGCTTTTGTTATTGGCTTTGCCATTTTGTCTCCGCTGCTCTTTTTAATTTTTGGTGTTATGCTGAGTTGGTTAAAAGCCAGAACTCTACGTTAAATAGTTTTTATTCTTTGAAAAATCCTTTCCAAAATCAGTTGCTACCATTATTTTAAGCGGTTGATTTAAATTGGTATTTGGCGTAACCACAATCATTGTTTTCATCGCTGTTGTTCCTTGCGCACTTAAAAATTGTTTGAGAGAGTTGGGCTTTGGCTCGCTTGCAATTTTTTAAGACTTTTGCGGTCACCAGGCACTACTGGTATCATTACTAGAACAATAGTGGGAACAGGAGTACCCCAACCTACAACAGCAAAATATCGATTGCGATAATCCACGTTGTCAGCAAATGTTGATTTTCTTGTGGAAATTATTTTTCATGCTGCAGCTGCCACTACTGTGGACGCTGCTGCTGCTTCTATGCCTATAGAGGAATCCGCGGAGAGAGTCTGTAATGCTCGGGAAAGTGTAGCAACTGAAATACCAGCAGCGACAATAGTAGAGAGTCTATATTATACACTATAGCCGCAGCCCGAATGTGCGATCGTAAATGGGTTTTTTGCAAAAGCAAGTTTTGTACCGAGGCTGCCTTTTTTCTATTTTTGTGGCGCATTTTCTTGAAAACGGTTGCTGGTATACGTCTTTATTTGGTCTTTGTGTATATATATGTTTCTCTTCCTCCTCCTAGTTCTTTTCGTGTTATTATGTACATTTAAAGAAATATCATTTGATAAACAAATGACAAATTTTCCATTTCATGCTCTCAGAGATTTTTATCTAATCAGTCGAAGTTGATTCAAGTCAGTCAATGAAATAAGAAAAAACGATCCGATAGGTTTAGAAGGCCAAAATGGAAAGCCCTGGGGAATATTAAAAAAGAGAAGAGGTGCTATACATTTTAGTGAAATGTTAAGAATTAATTGAATGAACAGTCTCAGGTTTTTTGTGTTAAAATTAAAAAAAGGATGCATTCATCAAGAGCTGCATATATTATGTTGTATGACTCTTGATATTAGAGGATTTTCTCTTGTCGATCTTGCTATTTTTGGTCCCATACAATATTGCTAATTTTATACAATATTGCGTATGTCATACTCGACACATACATATTTCGAAATGAGTTCGTTGCTTAGGTCTTTTGTATAAAAGACGTAGGTCTATTTTTGTGAATTATTTCCGGAACTTTTCTGTCGAAAAATTTTGATAATAACACTTAACTTTTATTTATTTGTTCATACCATAAGCTATTATTTTCTTTGCGAGATTTGATTTGATTGATTTTGGTTTGCTAAACATGCTTTTTCATATCTGTTTTTAATTGATGGGCTTTAGTAGAAATCGGAGAACTGAGAGGAAATTCACTTTTTTTATAAAACATTATGAATTTATAAATGAATGAAAAAAACTGGAAAGCTTGATTACATGAGCACATCGACATTCACATCAACCGCATAAGAATATTGTCAGTGGTCAAAACATAGAGGCAAATAAAACATGTTAACAAATTATCTGATATTGTATTAACGTCATTTTTTATCGTTGAAGTTTTTGTGGGAATAGAAAAAGTCTTAAAAACAGATCTTTGCTTTTATCTTCAACAGTTTCTTAGCAATTGTTTGAAAATCCTCTTTTCTGCTTGTATATAGAGCTTCCTGGATGCCATCACTTATGTTTCTTTCTCTCAGATACTCCTCGAAATATTATATAATCACAAAAATATTTTAATTCTCGTTACGAAGAGAGAGACGAAGAACGAGGAAAAAATTAAAAAACTGAAAAAGGAATAGAGAAATAATATTACTGGAAATATGATTGGAAAAATAACGGCATTTTATTACTTGCAAGCAAATAGTTCAGAAAAAAAGACAAAAAAATTTAAGAAAAAGTCATCGTTTGCTTATGATATTGTCGGGCCCGTTCAGCTGATTTTTGATAAGAATTTTTGATTGCCGGAATACTGGTCACGATATTTGTTGTTTTTTTGTAGACGGTTTTTTAAATTTTGGCACATTTTCAATAGAATGAGTGCCTTTTCTCTTTGCTGGCAATCCTTTTTGTTGTTGTTGTTGTTGTTTCTCTCGCGATGAATATAAAACAAACTAGAAGCGTATTGTTCATGTAGAAGAAGATGATATCGACCTCACTCATTCATAGAGTAGACCAGGCCCCTTTCGGTCGTACCAATCGATACCAAACTAAGCCAAGCCACAATGAAGCCATCTATGGTTTTATTTGGCCTCAATCTTTGATTTAACTGTACCGATTATAGTGAGCCATGTTTGAATTGAATGAATATGAAAAATAAATATTTGTTCACTTTTTCTCCTTTATTTGTTTTTCGTTTTTCTTACTAAAAAAGTACAAAATTGATATTTGTTTCTGTTGTCTGTTTACTTTTTGTTTCATTGCGTGTTTGTTTATTTATTACTTTGCTTGATTTTGCAGTTATTTATCGCATTCATCTTCGTTCATTGACTTCATCACTTTTAGCATTCACATTTTAAATAAACAGAAATAATTTTCACCTTTAGATTTGCAGTGGCGACAGTTCAACTGTCTGAGCAAACAAATGTTTTTAAAGCAAGAATGCAGAATAAAAACGAAAATAAATAAAAAATTTATGAAAATAATGAAAAATACAAAACTCTCAAGGGCTTTCCCCTTGAGCAGACTGTTATGATAAATCAACGCCCTAACAGAGATTGCCATTAGAACATATGTCAGTAAATTTCAGGTCAAAATCAACGAAATTCAATTATGCTCAATTGGAAAATAAACCACGACCAAATCGTCTAGGCTAACTGGAATATAATTACAGCAGATCAAAATTGAGAGGATGTAGCTTCTTACGTGAATGTTTCCCGTAAAATATAATGCATGAAATCGCAATGAAACTTTAAAAGAAATAAACCTTTCCAAATATTTGGTTTAGAATCAATTGTATGTGCTGTTTGTAGAGAATTATTAGACTTACCCAGACAAACTTTTCTTCCCTGCATATAAATTCAATTGGACTTGGCTCGGTTCACTTTCGAGCTCGGCTTACTGTATGCAAAAATATTTATTTAATTTTGCTGAAATTATTAACTATGAAAACTTTACCCAAGAAATAATAGTGGGATTTAAATGGATCTATTGGACTTTTCAGAATCAAACTTGTTAGAATTTTTTCTGACCGAACTAAAGTTCTAACTGAAGTATTGGATTGAGCTCAGTTGGATTCTTTTTGTAGAATTGGATGTTATAATTCTTGTGTTATGAATTTTTTAAACCAGGAATTTTCTATAGAATGCCTTTTTAAGGTTAACGCTTCTTCAGTTTCTTATGCGATAAACGAAGAAACGAGTTTGCTACTTAGGTCTTTAGAGTTCTATACTTTTTATAATAATTATAATACTTTTTATAATAATTCTATACTTTTTTGCAGAAGAGTATTAAAATTGTATTTAAACAAACGAATGTAAACTATTATCTTCCTTACGTAATAACGTAGTATTTATTATCGGCAGCAGTAACAACAGCAGTAACAAGGATAACTGCCATTAAGTTAGAAACGAATTGTTACTTTCTTTATCATTAAATGGGTGTGAAATTTCTCCTTTAATCTCTTTAATAAATATATTCTAGCATTATTCGTAAGTTTTGTTCAACAAAATCCATTCAATTAGCATTCATTTCATGGTGATAATGATGATTTGTGGTGCGGTTGTAGTTGTTCATGTTATTGCCGATGTTGCGACTGTTTCTGAGACTTTTCTTAAATATGTGTTTTTTAAATTTTTTTTCAAAATTGTTCGGTGGTAAAATTATCACTCACCCTGCTAAAATAAATAAAGAGAGAAGCCAAATTTAAAAATAGAATAAATAGATGGCAAATGAAATACGCAAAAAATAGGGGTAGAGAAGGGGTAGAGAAGAAGCTGGAGGGCAAATGTACGGCACATGTCATAGCTTTTTGTACTACACAAAAAAGACAAATGATATTTCTGACAATTGGCGAATACATGCCCCGGGGTGTCTCGTGGCCTCCCAAAGCCACAATATAAGCATGTACGCTTTGTCTCTTCAAGTGTTTACGTATGTGTATGTGTGAACAGCCAGCTGCGATCAGTTGCGCATTAGCATCTGGCTGGGTCGGTATACGCGTGATTGTAAATGAATATACGTATGTGAGCATATAAGTGTAGCGTAATTTAGGCGTCAATAATAACGTAATAGTATATTGGTATTGGGCAAACAAATGGCGCTGTTGGGAGTAGTGATTAGAAAGTTGCTATTCGTTTTTATAAATTATATTATTCGGATCAAGATAGATACAAACAGCCTCAATGAAATTCAGATACCTTCATTTGATGGAAAAGTAGGCGTGGAAAGAAGACGGAGTAAATTTCAGTTTAGAAGAAGCAAGAGTTATTAAGCTTTGTTATTAAGCTAGAGATAGGAAATGCGAATATACCGGTTGTGATGCAACGATGGGCATCAATGATGATAACAGCGATGATGACGATAATTAAGATACTTTTCATTACTTCGATTTCTCGCTTACTATAACAAAGAGCGATGGTGAGAAGGTCGAAGGGCTCGCAAAAAACCAGCAGAACAACTCCAATAGATAATAACCATGATATCCACGTTAAGTAAAATATTTTCTTCAAAGTCGGAAAGAATCAATTATTTCCAGTAATTTCTCGCAAGAAATCAAATCTGAACCGAGATTAATTCTTTTCTCATGCAACGGTTTTTTAATTAAATTGTTTCGGTCACTGTTATTGTTTCTTATAATAATTGATCTAGTGGCAAATAATTCGACAGCTAAAAATGTCAACCATATCAAATTGCATATAGCGTGCTCTGCCTAAGGATATTTGTGTGGGTGTGCCGGTATCTAGTGGTCCACTTTTTTGGTTTATAAATATAAAATTTATACATTAAATAAATCAAAGCCATTAAGAATTACTTTGGGTTGAGCGAAAGTTGGTTAGATGGAATAAGGCTGTGGATTCGTTGATTATCGTTCGGCCGGCGTTCGTTCGTCGATTGGGTGGTTGGTTGTTTCGTTGGTTAGTTGGACGGATGCTAACCAATCATTCGTTGGTTGGTTGGTTGGTTGGGTGGTTGAATGGATGTTTGTTTGGTTATCTTGATGTTTAGTTCGTTTTTCACTTGACTACTTGGGTTGGTTGATACCAGATCAAGTGTCAGTTGAATAATGGCAGGTCGCTGGTTTTTTTCTGAATGGGGTGCTTTCATAGCTTTTACATAGCACCAGTAAGGAACAAGAATTACAACACTTGACTTGAGAGATTAATAATATTGACAAATAATGACAAAATTGTTAATAAAATTGAGAAAAAGAATACAACCACTACCAAAGGAGGTCGTGAATTTATATTAAAAAAAATAAAATCAAATAGCGCCAATTAAAAATGCTGAACGGGCTTTAAACAACATTTCAATATTTAATTAAACAGGTTCTCTTTTAGACGTAGACGCACACTTTTTAAAATTTTTGTTAGGTTTTTGATTTCTTTTTCCATCTCGAAAAAATTATATTTTAAAAACATTCAACTTAGTAATTCTTATTTAATGAACTATACTAAATTTGTTTTTTCTAGTGCTTATCTTGCTATAGTTATTGTTCATTTAAACAGAAAAAATATATCCTCTTTAAATTAGTTTCATGGATTCCTAATTTTTGAAATTTTATGGAAAAAATCTTTTAGTAAACAAATCTGGGAACGAAAAAGTAATTAATAGAGAATTTGCATACTATAAACTTTAATACGGTTTGTATAAAATCAATATTAATTTTTTCTCTTTGGATATTTGGCATTTATTTCTGGTAAAGGTTTTGTTAAGCTCGGAATATATAATAATTTTTCTACAACTCTCGATGATACGCTGGTTTTTGCTAAATTTAAATAAATTTCAAAAACACAAACAATAACTAATTTTGTTTTAATGGCTGTGCTTATTCCATCTTTTTCTAATCAAATTTTAATAACAAATTAGAAGCAGCGTCAAGAAGAGCAGGCAAAAAATAAACAAGCATACGGAAGCGTTAAATCGTATTAAAATTAAAATTAATAAAATATTGTTGAACATCAATATAAATACGATTATATTTTCTGTCTTGGTTAGTGAAAACTTTTTAAAGCGTGAGAGGGATTTTTTATGAAATATCAAACATGGCAATTTTAAAATGCAAAGTAGTTATCATATTTTCATATTTATATAACACTCTATTTTCATATTCATATAACACTCTGTTTGAGTGTTTTATTTTCATATCTTTACCTAAAGTGAAAATTATTATGTCCTAATTGATTACATATTTTACAGGCTTTATTTTCTTTTTGGCGTAATTATATCTAATAAGCCTGTTTCTTAGCGGATGGTAAGAATAAGAAAAATTTCCTACAGGGTATTTACGTTCTAGTCTCGAATAAAGCAACACAATGAAAAACGACTATGATATAACGTTATTTTTCTTTTTATTGAAACACGGGAGTGTCCGATGATTGCTGGTGATTTACTAATGGCCTGGCATATATAATTGGCAACTAACACTACAAAAACAACGGCAACAACCACATTAACACTTTTGAACCGCAAAACATTAAAAGTGGCGATTTATTTTGTTAAATAATTTATTCTCTTCTCTTCTGCCACTTTTGTTGCTTTTTGGTTGATCGTTCGATCCACTGAACTGATCGCTCGTAAAGTAGACCGCTTAAATTAATTGAGTTACGTGTGATTACGCTTTTAATTAATTATGCTGGGATTACCATTCATATCTCATTATTAGAATTTGAGCAATTTCAAAAAGTAACGTTACGCAAATTGCACGTTCATAAAATATTAAAATTTTTAGATTGGTCCGAGATATTTTGTAATAAAATTATTAACCGTAACAGTTAATTTTTAGCTGGTGCAACAATTGATCTGGTCTTGATTGATTTGATGATTATCTAGGGATGGGTTTCTTTGCTTCAGCTACTAATATTTATGCTTGTATAGTTCTGCATAGTTAAAAAGTGGTCTCCACTAACATAAAATTCACTAACCAATAAATTGATCAAACTGAGCTTGAGAGGCGGGAATGCGCTATAGTTTAGAAGTTACCGAAAGATTGTAGCTATGGGATAACTAAAAATGACAAAAATTAATAACTACTTGTAAAACTAGTAGAGAATTCGTGTCGAGATTAGAGATAAAAAACTAGATAGAAACAGGCGGGCAGAATGACAAATGGGCAAGTAGATCCGCAAATCGCAAACACGAAACGTAAAATTAATAACGGTACAGGCGCAGTACTTGCCGCAGCATCATTTTTTATTTTGTTTCATGTTTTCTTCTTCTTCTTTTGGGTGATATTCCATGTTGTGTCTATCGTTGTTGAAGTTTTTATCGTCACTGTTTTCGTTGTTGATTTTCTTTTTATTCTTATTATATTTGCAGGGTGTTATTTTTGCTACAAGTCTGTCTTCTATACCATATTTCATGGATTATTTAACTTTTATGAGAGGGAGATAGATATATAGATAGAGAGAGATAAAAGGAGAGAGGCGATAAAGAGAGAGGCGGTTCGTTTTATAATAATAGAGAAAATAAAAAAAATTGTACAATAGTATTTGATTAAGAAACCGAACCCGAAAATTTCTGGAAACCCGAAAATGTGTTTCTGTCTTAAGTTTAAGAGGAAGATCTTTAATACCCTCTTCTTTAATCTACATTTTTTGTATTTGTGTTTGCTCTTTGGAGTCTTTTTCAATAATTTTGATATCGTATAAATTCGCAGAATCTTCTTCTAATCTTGATAAAATCTCGTATTGCAAAACACAAATTTTATGAGTAGTGTTTGCTAAAAAATATGAGTGGAGGTCGTTCCTTTTCTGGCAGGCAGCGGACTGTGTAGAAACGGTCATATGTAGGAGCATTATTTTCGACATGGTCGCATCTTGAGTGTACTCTACGCCGGCATTTTTTCAATTCCTTTACGGATGGCAAAATTAAATATATTTGAATATAGAATCTATCGCGCCCATTTTGTAGAATTATTGCTATAAATTTGCTAAATAACATAAATAATAAAGTTTCAATTTTAAATTCGCGACTGCAAACTGCAAAATTTTGAGTTTTAACTAAAGAATTTAGCATTGGTTAATTTAAAGGTAGGCTGGTAAAAAGAATGGTTTCCTCTTTTTTTGCCTCTCGATTCAGCGTAGAATTTTATTGTTTTCGGTAAAAACTAATTCTTTTATTAGATATAAAATGTAAATTTTTTAATGCCTTTGTGGTCTATAAAACATCAGATCCCTTCCATCTACCCTTCAAAAATTTTCGTATTTTTAGTTGTTTGGTTTTTGGTAATTTTTCCATTACGGTGTTCTGCACTGCTTCGTGCAATAAATAATAAAACGTACGTGCGAGTGTCTCTAAAGAAATAACGAAAATCACAATCTTCATTCGGATCACAATTGGCCCGTTTCTTTTAATTCTCGTTCTTGTTAGCACGTCTGGCTACGTGCATGGATTATTATGAAAGCTGCAAATTTATTTTATTCTTTTTTCTTTTGCTTAACTTCAAGCATTGACTTGCGGTACATGAGGATTTTTGATAAATGTATAAACCTGAACTTATATGGACTTTATTTGGGCATTTGAACAATAGCAAAGTTAGTAGTGGTTGTAGCAGAATTATAATGAAATAAAGTAAATTAAATAACAGGTAAATAAAGAAATTATTTATTATATAGCCGTATTCGTAAATACAGTATAATAATTAGGCCAAGACGAAATTTAAATTATTTGTTTAAAGACTCTGTTTTTGGTATTTATTTGTGTTTATTGGTATACTAAGTTGCAAATCAGAACGATGTTAGGCAGTAAAGATGGCACGAAATATAACGAACTGACAGAAAATCGATCCAATGTATCTCAACATTAAACATTGTTTTATATTACTGTTAAATTTTAAGTATTTGTATAAGCATATAATGGTTTTGAATTTTTAAGAGAACGGGGGCGTGGATGCGTTTTAAATTTGGCCACGTCAAAATGTCAACTATGAAGTAACTTTAATGCTGTTAACATAAAGTCTGCGAAAGGAACAAGTTTTGAAAACTATTTACAAACTATTTTCAAACTATTTACCACTAAATTTTTCTAAGTAGCTGAGCTTTAGTTCTATAAGTGTAAAATTCGTGAATTCCACACTATTAATAAAAGTTGAGAGAATTTTTGGCGAATTTTTCATCTTGGCTAACATTCTTATAAGGTTTAATTGTTTCAAGAATTTGAAGCTTTTGATTATACCAAATGCCGAGACCTCTGATTGGGCAGTGTTCTGCCGTCTTTGTGAAGTCTTTGTTAAAAAACACTAATAGTTTAACTCTGTTCAGAGTCTAATCACAGGTGGACTAATTGATTAATACGATACGAGAATCGAGTCGTAATATTTCGTGGTTTCTGCGTTGAGGAACTGATATTAATTTACTGTTCAGAATTGCTTGCTTCTCGAGAAGAAAGAAAACGTATGAAGCACTCAAAAAAAGTGCTGTTCTAATTATTTTATGCATTTCATATTGGGTTAATATTTTTGAAGTATTTATACATTCCAATATCAGCCTCAATTTTATCCCATAGTTTTTTGTTCCTTCATTAGTAACTAGAGTTGTTTGCTTTAAAGTTGTCGCAAATTTCACCGCTGCATCCCCTGCGATGACAGCGATGACAAGCTTTCGAGGTGTAGCTCCAAATAATTGCAGCACGTAACGAGACCTGAGTGAAGAATGAGGAATGCTGCTGCAGATTCGAAAGGAGAAAAACAAGAGAATCATAATACATATTACGACATATCATAAGTCGCAGCAGTGGAAACTGTTAATTAGTGTCTTATTTGTTAGTCATGGCAAATAATTTGAAAGTGTTTTGTTTAATATGTATTGTGGTAGAGTTCGTCGTTTAGAGCTGCAGGTGCCGAATATGCAAAAATCGCTGCTACCGTTGTGGCGTTAGTGCCTCAGTTACATGATGCTACTGCTGGTGTTATTACTATTGCTATGAGTACTGTAACGCTAATGAGCATAGCTGTCCAATCCTTCTCCACATGTTTTGAGAAAATATCGCAATCTAAAATATTTTTGTGGTACAAAATTTTTAATGAAGTGAATTGCATTTAAAGGAAATGAAAGTGGCGTCAAGAGAAAAATTGGAACATTTTAGGAGGAAAAGAAATAATAAAAAAGATTGCAATTTCTGATTTTATTGAATAAATTAAAAGGAAAGAAATAACAAGAAATACACCTGCTGATGTTATTGATTTTATGTAACCAATTGCAAAATAAGAAAAAGTCAGCAATAAAGAATGTATGAAGCTATCGAGCCGAAAGGCACAAGTAAATTAATCGCGTAACAATTTTACTATGAAATACTTTTAGTATATTAAGATATCTACTATTAGTAAAATATATTATAATATACATAGAAAGTATTGAAGGGCATATATATTCTGTCTGCCAGACTGTCTTTATTTCTGTTTCTCCTTCCGTCTGCTCTCTGTCTGAAGAAATCCCGATTACAGAAGAATGAATTTTTCATTCTCTCATAAGTTTGCCAAAAATGTTGTCAATTATTTAAGCTGTTTGTTGTTGAAAATCTGATACCTAATATGAATACATATGCGTGTGCAATTAACTTTTAACGTTTGTAGACGGAGTTGTATTAGTTGACGGAGACGGAGTTGTTTAGTATATATGGCGAAGTTAGCGTTATTACTTGATATTTTTAGGAGATGTTTTTGAGAGAGCATTAGTTTCTTTGGAATGCATAGCACCTCGACAGTAATGTTTAGACGATTGTAATGACTGTTAATGTTGCCGTTGTTGTTTCGATCCAAATAATCAGACCCACTAACTAATTTAGACCTACAAAGGCATTCTCAATAAAACTTTTCCTAAAAAATCCCCACATAGTACAGTATAAAAGTAGGAAGACGCGCGAAAAATTGGGTTTTACAGTTTTATTTTATAAAATGGGACTAGTCCGATTTGATCCACATGAAAAATTACATAGATCGTGACGAAGAATATTAATCATACTAAACTTCATAATAATGGTTTCGTTCCCCTGCAATAGTGATTTATAAACAGGCGCGCAGACGGACAGACGGACATACTGATGGGTGGCCAAGGCTAAATCGACTCAGGTGTTGATTCTGAGCAAGTTCATATATACTTAGATGACATTAGATTATGCCGCAAGTAATGATGCAGAATGGACGTGCGATTTTCACATTATTGGCAAGACTTACGTAAGAATGTAAAGCACCGGTTAATGCTTGTTTCCTATTCTATGTCATAAACTTCATAACAAAATAAATAAATAAAATTTAGTCGTTTCTTTCACTATCAACCTCCCGGGAGGCCGCTCCCATTGTCTTTGTTGCATTTTCTTTTCATATACTAACAAATGCCTGCAGGGAGAGGGGCCTAGAGGGGCTGAACTTGGTCTGATTCATTTAAAAAAAAATTGAGGGCTTGCGGCCAAGTGGGCTCTCTCCCTTTCATTTAATAGCGAGACAATAATGCGTTTTAAACAGAATTATATGAGTTAGTACACATTTTATCACAACATTCATTCTTTCCGGTTTCAAATTACTATTATTTGAGATAAAAGTTAATTTTGTTGCTTAGTTTATACATTGAGTAGATTAAATCGACACGAAGTATTTGAGTAAAGGCAAGAGCAAGCGGGAAGAAGAAAAAAATGAAGAAAAAGACTGTGAATGTGGATTTATACACTTTCTATTTATTTATTTCAAGGTTAGACTATGTACGAATGACTTTAACCTTCAGTTTTTTCGCGATTGTTTTTATCACATATTTTATACAAACCTGTCTTAAGAGAAGTTCAAAACGAAAAAAACTTAAATATTTCAAAACTTAAAACTTGTTTCGCATGAGGCTATAATAAAAGTATATATTGTTACCACGATTTTTAACATTGCTTGTTATTGCTTACTAATTACATTTGAAGACAGTATTCTTAAATTTAGTAGCTAGTAGCAGTATTAGAAAACTGGCCATGAAACTGTCATGGTTAGAAACTGAGGCCAGTTTTTTGATTGTGGTTGTGGGATATTACATTTCAAAATATAGGGAGGGACCAAAAATTTCAATATATCCCTTTTACTTTACTGATTTTTGGAAATATTACGCTTGGAACGATTTGGAACGATTAAATAACTACAAACTTGAGTGTAAATCCTGAGAAATGAAGCACTGCTATTAATTGTTCCTTCTCTTCGAAAAAAGTTGTTATTCCATTTTACGATCATATAAAATGTTATTGTTAAATATTTTTCGAAATACGGCTCGAGAAAAATGTTCATTTTGCCTATCCTAACGAAAAATAGCTTTCTTTCTTATGCGTAAAATGCATTATTGATCATTGGGAAATAATATAGTGGAGAAATCTGCGTTTGCTGAGGATAACGTTGAATTAAAAGTGAAAGACGTTTCTAACCAAATAATTTTTCCATTCCTTAAAAGGATTTATTCGTAGGTTTTTCTCTTTATTTTATTGTTCTCTTTTCAAGTGTGTTTCCTTAATAACAAAAGTTGCTGGCAAGAGACTGCCGAAGGCATCGAAGGATTTGCAGTTCAATCGATTTAATGAGGATTGCAGATACAGATAGTTGGGTGAAAAGTGCTATTTAGCAGGATAGATCAAGATAACAAGATTCCATCACACCATAAAATCAATAAACAATAATAACAATAATCATTATAACTCTTAAGTAAAATTGTAAATTGGATTAATTCGTACACTTCATTAGTTTTTCTGCTTTATTTTTTATTAACTGATCGGATCGGAGCTAATATCCTCCTAGGGTTTGGTTGCGCTTAATAACATAAAATTTTACAAATTATCATGTAAAGAGTATTTCTGTACTTACCGTTTATTTAAATAATTTGAAATGATTCTGCAATGCAATCAAAAAGAAGCAGCCACGTACGCCAGCCTGAACTTTCCTAGTGCCCTTTTCTAGCCTTAATGTATGGTAAGTTCACCGTTTGGTTGGATGTCTTCTACGATGATGCTTTTGTTCGTGGTAGAGATCGAGGAATGAAGGAGGCGAGATTGTGCGTACGTGTCTAGAACAATTTATTTCACCGCAAGCCAAAAAAGTCTTGCAAGCTCAGACGATCAAGCTGAGAACTCGGTCGTGGTAGCGAGTCGTGGCAATAGCAAGTCCAACAAAACGTGAACACACAAAAGTTGGATAATTGGGCGAGATGAGCGAACAAAAGCACAAAAGTGTAGTGGGGTGCAATGCGAACGTATGCGTTGCCGTGCGATGCAGTTTTTTTCAGTTCGGTGCGTTATGTCTTGTTATTGTTAGTGCAGGTGAGGCTATTGCTTAGCAGGCGATGAATGTGTTATGTGAGTGGGTGAAGGGAGGCATGGTCAATGGTTTGTGTGGTTCACGGTTTTGTGATGAAACAGATTGCAGTGCAAGTTCACACGTCGATTACGTTGGCACACAAACACATATCTGACTAAAACGAACACGCACTATTCAGACACAACAATCGCAGCAGCAATAGCAATAAGGACTAGTAACGGGCTTTTTGAACAATCGAACGCACGACTATGGCAATGAACGCTGATGAGAGATTGATTTACGTACAAGCGATTTACATGCAATTTACACGGACGCTATTTTCTTGCGCATGTGCCGGTGTATGCCGGCACTGCATAACGATCACAGGAAAATGTGCACGGTTTGCGCAGCTGATTACGTTTACGCCTAAAGCGTATCCAAACGAAACGAAAATCAAGGCGATTGAAGCAAATGAGGCGAACGAGGCGAAAAAAGCGGTGTAAAGAAATAAGTCTATGATAATAATGACGACGACGATGCCGATAATGATGATGAAATTGACGAGGACGCCTTGTAATGAATTTAAAAAAAAGATTATATTGCAATTCTTGGTGGCATCATTTGGTTTAGGCCACACAGTGATGACGCCTGTTCTATTCCTCCTGCCTTCTGTCTTCTGGTTAAAATGAAGAGGATCGCTATCGGCAACCGCCAACCCAACCAACTGAAGTAAATCGATCGAAGAGTCTGAATTAGGAACGCGTCACGGCGTTCCTTTTTTAAAATTTTATTGATCAATCGCGCTGCGAAGCAAAGAATGGACGATATTAAAACGAAATTAATTGGATTTTGCTTTTGTTTTATATATTTTTTGTTTTTTTGCTCTTTGAGTCATTATCGTTAATACAATCGCACACATACGAGTGCGGACACTTATGCAAACGCATGTATTCAATTCGCGATGATTTCGATTTCACCGACGCTACGCGTGAGGATGACTCTTGGTTCCTTCTTTTTTACGTTACGGCGAAAAACAAGAGAAACTAAAAATATTATAAATTGCTAGCGAAAGGGACGCCTGGTGTTCAATGTTTTTATTTTTACTATTATTTTTATTATCGTTATCGTTATTGTTACCGTAACTGAATTTTGTTCTCTTCGAAAAGGTTTTCACTTTTTAATATTTTTTCCAATTCTTCAGAAACAACAAAAGCAAAATTTATTAAAATGCTGTTGATTCGCCATTATAAGCAGCTTTTATGATTATGTTTGACAGGAAACATAATTATTTGTTTTACTTTTATCGATTGTTATTACTGTGGGTCTCGTTGCCATACTTTTTTTAATTCGGATGATGTCGCCTTTTGTAATCTTCATCAATTGTCTGAGCCATCGTTGGTTTATGTTGTAGTTTTTGTTATTGTTTTTGTTATTATGGTGTTGTCCGAGGTGGCCACTATATTTTTATTATAATTATTTTTTGTCATCTCTTGCCGCCTTTCGTATCCCTTTTTATTTTTTATTCATCTTTGCTTCGGGTTTTTTCATTTCTTTTGTAAATTACTAGCCAGCGTCTTCCTTTGATGATTTTGTCACTGTAGTTTTTGTTATTTTAGAGTTTAGAGGATTTTGAATTTATTACCAGAATCTGCATAAACCTGAAAATAATAAAGGAAAATTATAAAAATTGAGGAGATTTAGAAAAGAAACGTCTTTGAAGAGAGAAAACCCAAAATACTTATAATTAGATAAACATTAAAAATAGTAGATCCTAACATAAGTTTCTAAAGTAAAAGGTCAGGAAAGGAACTTTGTAAAAGAAGTTAATGAAATATGCTTAAAGATTTTGTTTTAAAAAAGGGTGAAAAATAGAGAAAAACTATTAGAAAAAATGAACAATGGAGTTAATCCACACCGATTGGCTGAATTAAAAAATGGCAATTTTTTCTAGGAAACATTTTGTATAAAACGTTTCATTAAATAAATTTTAAAGTACAATATTGGCAAATATTTTTCTGATGAGAAAATAAAAAAATAATAATAAAAAAACCAGAAGTTAGCAAATTAATTAATAAGCATTTTTTTGCAAAATGTTCAAAAAATAAATATTCAAGCTATTGATGCAATTCTGAATAAAAGTAAAATATGAAAATAACTGGAGCAGCAATTTTGCAATATTTTTGCTGTTACGACAGCAAAAATATTGCAAAGAAGTGAAAAATTATAAATTTATGAAGAATATGAAAAGGCGGAAAGAAGTAAAACCAATAAACATCAATGTAATTGATTTTGTAATGCCGTTAAATAAATTGCCATTTCAACGCGAATTTAAAGCAAAGCAAACAAATATTTGGCAGAGAGGAGCTCTACATATGTATCCTCCCTTACGTACACGATTATATGTTCCCAAATTTCACTATGAATACACGCAAGAGGTTTTCAACATCCGTAAGCCATTTTGTTTCGTGCAAGTACGTTTAAAAACTTATAAAATAAATGCTAATTGAAGGAAATTATAACAAAAAATTATAGCAAAGATTTCCCTCCTTGTAAGTGTCGGTGCAATATAATAAAAATCACAGCAATAAGTGACGAAGAAATGCAAATGCACCTGCGCTATCCGGGGTCCGATGAATAGAGGTAGACTGAAATTAATGAGCATCTAGAGATATATAAAACAATAGGCAGAATGTGCCAAAGATGTGCTCACACACATGGATACACACGTGCACACACATGCCGCGATGCTATTTGAAGCATTTTCTGATTAAAAAATTGTGAAATGGTGTAGAATTGTTGGCGCATACAGCAAAATCAAAAAGGAGATAACAAAATAAAAAGGAGATTAAATAATTTAAACCTGGAGAGGATAAAATATAAATTCTGTTTTAAGGACTATTGGTTACAAAATTAGTTCCAAATAAAAAAGGAAAAGGAATTAATAGTTTCAATAAAAAATTAATAAAATTCGAATTTTGTTGGGGACACGGAGGCATAAACAGGAAATAAATGCGTGAAATTTTTATATTTTAGGTAAATTATTATACAATTTAAACAAATATTAGAAAGCAAATCCAAGGAGATAACGAAAACAATCCAAAATTATCCGATATACAGACCCCAAAAGAACTAAGAGAGTACCCCATCCTCCACGTTTTTACCCACTTAATGGCCTACGAGCTTATTTTAGCCAATTATGGCCAATATTACTTTAACCATAAAATCGATTCAGTTAATTAGCAGTCAGTTCATAGATCCTACGCACTCCGCTTACTCGTTTATACCACCAAAACCGCTAATACCAAAATCGTTTTCAGAATCAAAATTGGTATGAAATATTTTTCCTGACCAGAAAATAATGGCTTATTAAATCAGAATTTGCTTAAAGAATCGAAAGAAGTAATACCAAAAATGCCTGGTATAAATAATTTACTTTTTTTCTCTTTTGGTAAGAAAAAGCGCTAAACAAGAATAAACAAAAACGAATAGCTCGATAAAAGCGTATAAAGACTGAATAATATAACCACATCAAGGCAAATCAAATTGTATTGAATCCATAAAAAAATTCCAGTTTTCTAACGTGGTTGATATTCAAAAACGAAATAATATAATATAACTACACCAACAACAAAAGTATCCTCAACAATTACCAAGTGGTCAACCGGTATTAGTCGGTACTGCTACCAGTTGGCAAAGTTATCGCCGGTTTGCAGAGGCTGATTCTTTTCTATTTGCGCCTTTTCGAGGCAAGAATAACAGCAGTAGCTGTCGTTGTTTTTGCTGCTGATCATGTGATTGCTCAACGAAATTCATTCTGCTTCCAACCTTAGTAAAATTGCCGTGCATTTCAACGAATATTTCGATAGTGGAAACAATCTTTTTTTTTCGAACAGTCGTGCAAGATTCATTGGCGAAGAATTTTTGAATGCGTTTTTTACGCAAACAATGGATTACGATGATGCTCTTTTTACGGGGATTTTCTTTGCTCTTTGAGTTATTAAAAGCAAATATATATTTTCCGTCCTCGATTGCCGTAGATTATATGGCCGTTTTCAACAAAAAGAGTTATTTATGGCGTTATATGCCACTAAATATGTGTGACGATTAAATAAGAAAAAATTAATTATGCACTAAACTTTAGAATTAGTAAGGACATTGTAAAATACTCTGCAGTTTAAAACATAAGCGAAGGTGTTGAAAACTAAAGTGTGTGGCTTATATCAATATAGAAACTTAGCCATTTTTTCTAAAAGTGTTACAATTTCTGTTTCAACTTAAAGTAATACATTTTGTTGAGAAGCCTGCTAAATGTTTTCAAACCTTTTGGTAACTGTCATGCATGATTCGTTTATACACTATTTCTTCTGTAATCATGTGTGTGTGCGCGTGTATGTGTGCGCGTGTGTACTGGCTCATTCGTCGTCAGTTAACGTTGCTATTTTGCGATTGAACGCGATTGGGCATGGTTTCCATAATTTTATTCAAGTCATACGAAATACTTTACAGCCATTTTAAAAATGACCATTGCTTTATGCATGGAATGATTATTCACGGTTAACCGGTACGTGAGCGAGTATAGACTGACCGGTTCAGATCGAAATAATTTGAAAAAGTTATTTTTTTGCTATTTTTGAGGAGTTTTCTCGCGTATTTTTTAGTGTTTTTGTAATGAAATTATTGTATAAAATGGCACGGTAGAGTGCATTTTGTGTTCCAAGAAAATGTAGAGGAGAAATAACTGTTGTTGTTTATGTAGGTTTTTGTGTTATCTTAAATTTCTTTGAATAAGTGAAAAAATGAATTAGATTTTACCGAATGTGAAGCATATCGCTGTTAAAATATTCTGCGGAAATCAATTCATTTAATTGTGCATTTTTGCATCCTGTTTTTCGCCATATTTTTATGTTTGCCTATTTGTCTTTGCCAAGTATGTCAGACTTCAACTTTTTTGATAGTCTGCAATATAGCAACGTTCCCGAAATATATTACCCACCACAAATCAAAGCAACCATTGGAAACACTTGGAAATTTAGCAGCAAATAAATCATGATTTTGGTTTTATCTATGCATACAAACCGTTATCACTGATGGTTCAGTCCCATACAAAAAGCTGTGGTCCAAATATCGAAACATATTTATAATGAGTAATTTTTAAAAGCACTCAAAGTAGACACAACTTCCTATAGCAGCAACAATAGTGGTAACAGCAGGAGCCACAAAAAAAGTTATTTAAACTGTATCATAGCCAGCTCCGTCGTGCCTACAGTTTTCACGCATGTTGGATAAGGCAGCATTGCAAGAAGATAAGGCAAACTACGAAGAAAAGGGTAGAGCGTAAAAGCATAGAAACGACAACGCAAGACAAAATGACAGGAGATGTAGTGCTATCAAATCAGCAGCAAAAGCATGAGCAGCATGATTGAAAAGCCAAACGTCATGATGGCGTTTGTATGTGTATGTGTACGAGTGCGAATATGTGTTTGATTAATATTTATTAATACACATATTAAGCAAACAATTATAAGATTATGTGAATTTTGTTCTAGACCGTGACTTGTTTATTCAACGACAATATTTTTCCACTTGTCTGCTTATTTGATTGTCCAACAATGCGAAGACTCTGCCGTTATTGCGGTTGTTGTTTAATTTTATATATATTTGTTCGATTTGTATATATTTGTATATATTTGTTCGATTGCAGGTGTGCTTGCTTGTTGGATGGTTTGCTTAGTTATTTTATTAGACTTATCGTTACAGCGGAAGAAGAAAGCTAAAATAAATTTCTGCATTCCTTGCAATTTCTGAATCATCTGAAGTTGAACCCTTTTGTAATTTTTTTAAAACTTAAATCTGAAAAATTTGCGGGGATTGAAGAGTGTATTATGTCTTTTTTTCTGTGAATTTTTATAAAAGATCTTCGCCTGTATTGAAGAAAAAATTAAAATGTTATAATAATAAGAAACAATTATTAACCATTTAGAGGTAATTTGAAGCACGTTCAAGTTCATTGCAAAGGTCATTTGTGTGCTGATTTCCAATATTTCCTTTTTTCTGTTTCCTTTAGCTTTTTACATGATTTTGTAATACTGCTTGCACAAAAGTGTCATGCAAAAAAAAATTCGCTTTCATATCGACTATTGCCCAAGGGCAAAGTGACTGCCCCTACCACAGACTGCCCCTGTGTTGTTTATTTCTTTCCTACGTAGATGTAAATATTTAATTCTTTTTTACATATATTTGAATATTTGCTTTAGTGCTACCGGGTATTATTTACTGCCATTTTTAGAGTTTGACTGTTTTGCAAACAATTCAAAATAATTCCGTGAATGCAACAAAGTGCCTTAGATCACAGGTAGACAATCGTCAACAGTGAACAATCGATTGTCTGTTGCAATAAAAAGTACAGCAACACTAACATCGGCGGTATCGATGCCATCGGAGATAACTATCTCTCTCTCTCTCTCTCTGATTCCAAATCAGAAAAAGAAAACACAGACTTTGCTTGGGCAGCGATGGTCAAGTCGCTGTAATAATCATGGTGGGGTGAGTGGTCGTTGCGGTTGTGGTTTTTGCTTTTATTTTGTAGTCGTAGTCTTCATTTTGTTACCAAATTTGGTTAGATCGTGAGCCGAAAACGATAGCCTTAGCGATAGTTTCTGACATAAAAGCATGATTAAAACAAAGGGATTAAAAGAGGGACGATGGAAACGAAGGAAAAATGGAGGTAAAAGTGGGCGGATAGATTACAAAAAGATCTACGAAAAGAAAATACTTGCAAAAGAAATTGATTTTTATAAAAAAGTTACGTTTTAGTGTTTGTATTATTATTTCTTTTAGGTTAAAAATGCTTAAAGATTACACGAGTAGCCATTACGTTCTTATTTCTCAAATACTTTGAAAATTCGCATCTGGTCGACATAATCGTTCTCCTAAAATTTCTCATATGCTTTTACATTCATTGTGGCTGAGAAGGACAATATATGCATTCCTTTCTATTTCTTATTATTTTTTTTGATTCGAAATCATACAGCAAGCTCCTTAAGAATATGGTACAGTAAATGAAATACTTTCCGCATAGAATAAACAAATATCCGTTATTTTGCGAAAGACAGCTTTGGGTTAATTTATTGTTTTCCCAAAGAAATTTTGTGATGCTTATGGTATTTTTTGCTGCGCCGTGTTGGTTGGAGGCTTATGTATATTTCATAAATTTAAGCAATAAATCTTACTATCCTACGCAAACGCAACATTTGCTTTTGGACCGAACGCAGAAGAAAGTCAGATGTTTCAAGAGCTCCAAATCAAAACTCGTTTCATTACAACGTACAGTGAGAATGGTAATCACCGACCACATGCCCTCCTTGCTTTCAATGTCTGTTTGCTTATTTTGTATCACACTTTCCTTTGATGGCGACCGTAGGGTACAACTTAAAACATGCTGTAGAGACGTGTTTGCGAGTGTTCTGATTTTTTAAGTCATCCTCAAGTGTTGGGTAGAGTTACTTGAATGACGCGAGCATCGGAAGTGGAGTAATATTTTTTCGATATATGTCGACACGCCGTGACGTTTACAGTCACGGTTATGGAAAAATGAATTTAGGAAGAAAAATTAAATTAATTTTGAATGCAGTAAAATATGCGAGATATTTTGACTTAGTCAAAACATAGACACACGAGACATGGATGGAAGAAAGGAAGGTGAGTTGCAGAGAATACGATATTATTATGCCGTCATCGCCAGCTTTATATTTGCGCAACGTTTTGCTTAATTAACAATTTTGTTCAATTATTTTGTTGACCTCACGTCTTACGTCGACTTTCATTCCAATTTATCACTTCACATCAATTTTAAAATTTCCCGTGATTGCAACCACCAACCGCGAAAAAAAGGCGGGAACTAAACGACCGACGGAATGATTCACCAATCCATCGTCCGATCAATCCCGTAGATCGTACGATTAACTTAACGTTCATGTCTTACAGTGACCGCATTAATAGCTGCGGCTCATTGTATCGCATCCTATTGAAATTTGTTCCTTTCACCGAACAGCTCTCTTCATGATCTTTTGGTTTAGATTGCTTTTAATAGGTTTCTTTCGGCATCGCATTGTGGATGGCCATGTTGATTACCAGGAGGAAATGTGGATACGCTGGCAGTGGAGATCTCTGGGATGCTAATCAGATACCCGCCATGGAGATTGAGAATTCGATCAATGATGGACACAATCAACACCGCAACGAAACTGATTCGATGCAGAAATTCAATAGCGTTCAACACGTCACTGAACTGAGGCTGGCGATGCTGCTGTTGGAATTGTTGCTGGCCCTGCTGTTGTTGTGGGGCCTCAAGTAAAAGCAGCGTATGGTAGATGAATGGGTGAATGACGTTTCATCTATACATCAGTGAGCACAGTGATTGATGTGCAGACATTACATTGAGTAAGTATGTGAAGAGGTTGATCGGGTTTTGTTACTGTTTTTATTGTTCTTTGTAACAATTTTTTTAAAAATCGTTTTAGTATTTATCCGGCTATTCCATTTTTGAATACTTTTACGTTCTTTCGTATTCGAAAAATTTTGTCATTGCTTTTCTTTATAATCAGCCAACGTCACAGTCAATCAGGTGGAATAGATATAAAAAGAATTAATGAATAATGAAGGTATATTATTATAATAAGTCCTCCGCCTTGAGTCATCCATCGGTTTTTTGTTTGCTGCTTACTATTAGTTATTTGCCTGTTTCGTGTGATGGCTTCAAATGCAAATTGATTTTATTTAACGTAAATAGAAAATAATGCAAAGCATGAAAAATAAACTGAAAGAAATTGAGGTAAAGTGACTGTCAAGTCTATGCATTCAAATAATTTCCAAGAAAATGTAGTTGAACAATTGTTTGACATAACATAAGAATGTACAAAATCCTGCACGTGTACAATAAATGAAAAAAAAAGAAAAACAACTGCAATGAAAAGTCTATAGAAGCTAGAACATCGGCAGAAACAAACGGATTAATAATTCCGTAGAAACAGACTTTAGTGATCAGAACTGACTGCACATCGAAACGATGAAGTTGACGATCTAAAATAAAGAACAAACAGCGTTCATTTAAATGATTAGTTGACTCACAATGTTTCGAAATAGAAATGCAGATAACTTTTATGGGAAAGAAATTTTTTAACGCGGCTTTTCCAGTCTACAGAGAAATGTAGTCCAATATATACAAGGTGACTTAAATCTTGATAGGCCAATATATACAGACTTGAAGGAATTTCAAAGTCCTTTCTGAGAAACCTAAAAATTACCGAAGATTATAGTGATTTTTTTAGGAAACATTATATCATATTGAAATAAATAAAGAAAAATTAATAATAAAAATTTATATTCCGTAGTTTTGAACTTTGTTCATTTTTTGTATTCACGGAAATGAAAAGTGGATGAAAGAAATGCATAGAGTGCGCTCTGTTTTCGTAGATTTTTAACTGTGCTTATTCTGATTTATGTTCTGTTTAATAAAAAATTATATTATTACCGCCCATCATGACATCGCTTGTACGCCTATTATTGCTAGACTGCCCAATATAATATGGATGACCAGTGGCATATTACATTGCCACTCACAATCACATGGGACGCCGTACACTACATAACGGCTTTCAATAACATGGCTGTCCATTATCATATTATAAAAGCATTATTTTGGATTCTATTCTCTAGGAGTCCACTAATGCCTAGGCATTTCGAAATTTTCATAGGACTTTTATCCTTTCGAAGACAATTGTTTTGTGAGAAATTGCTTTTTTTGGTCAGATATTATATGAAAGACCAGTAAAATTTGTTATTGTTTATAGCTAAATCTATTTAATCAAACAAAACATATGCGAGACAAATTTAATTTGATAAAGTTGGTTATCAGACAAAATTGATTACAGATGTTTGACCCTCTTTCGATTATTACTTTTGTTAAATTATTTACAATAAGAAATATTAATATAATCACAGAAAACCAGAATACATGTTATTATACTGAATGTATATATTTTGTGCGTGCATAAAAGATGCAGATTTCATCGTAAGAACTTTCGCAAAAACTTAACGCCGTGGCAAGAAAGTGACTAAAAATTAAAAACGAAAAACTAACTAAATGACGTTCTCCAATTTAAGAAATGAATGGTTCCCACTATGAATAATTGTAACGACATCAACTATTTTGGGATATTTACTTTTTACGAAAAGTAAAGGTAACCAGATTTTAAAAGGTTTCTGCTAATGAGCGAAACCCTAAAACTCTCAGTATGACCCCGACCTATCAGTTGTAACTTGATAGCTTTTATTGATATTAACCCTACTTGGACATCCTGTTAGCAAATGAGTATTTTCTGGTTTGGTGCTTAATTTTCATCAACCAGCGTCGAACCGAATCGATCCAAATGAAACTAAGCCAAATCGATCAATTGTCGATTTCTTTGCGCATTTTCCAGAATAGAATAATAAAATGCGCAAAGAACTGTCCGATTTCTTTGCGCATTTTTCAGCGATAAGAAAAGCTTAACCCATTTCGCCAGCAGCCTAACAAGGTGTTTTACCCTGGGCATCTCCAGCTCTTTGCTTCCCTTGATCATTCCTCATAATTTAATTTATACCATGTTCACTTTATGCATTTTCACTGTAACTAAGTACTGGTAGATCGCTGACCTCTAGGAATTTCAAAAATATGACATTTCAAACATATGGCAAGTTTATAATGGAAAAAAATAATGATGAAAAAACAAAACATTAAGAACAAGTAAAAGACGACCAGACACCAATGGAAGAGAAAAGGCATGAAAGTCCTTGAAGCAACAGCGAAAATATTTGTAATTATAACCACTTTTTTATTATTTATTTTTTGTTTTGGAAAATATTTATTGATATATTGCCTCTAACAATTACATGTTTTTAGAATAATGACATAATAGACTATTATGTTCTTAAAGGGGATCAGCTTTCATTATCATAAAAGTCCATACAATTGGCTTCACCAAAATACAATCTGAAAAAATATTTGATATTTATGAATAAAGAGATAACAATGTTTTTGCTTCTGCATAAGAAACTCCATGAGAATATACTCGTAAAATCTGTATTAAAGTATTTGACGTTAGTAAAATAATTGAAGAAAAAGTTCTTAATAAAGAGGTTTTTCTTTACCGTATCTTTGCTGTTTCCTTTACTTTTCCATTTGACATGCTGGGTCCAAGGTATTTAGTCCAAGATGATAAGTATGATAAAAATGCTTTCCAAGGCAAAAGTAACGGAAACTATAGTGGGCGAATGACCAGAATTTAAGTCAAGCCGAACAAAATTCAAAATACCTGGAGTTTTTCAGTTAGCCAGTAATCTCAACTTCCAAGTTGGTTCGAATAGTTACGAAGAAATATTTGTCTTGCGGCGTGGTATCATGATTTGGATTAATTGTAGTGTATTCCACAGTGATCACATTTTCCCCAGCGAATACATCTACAGGTCTGTCGTGCATAAACGTATTTCCAAATAAAGAAAGGGTATGGTTTGGGTATTTGTTTTCTCTTATAGAATTGTCAAGAAGTAGATTAAACTCGCCTAATCTACACAGCGATTATAAATCTTCCATCGAGATATGGTTAGCAGACGCATTTATTGAATTCGCTGTCTACAGAGTGGCTGAATTCGCTGCCTGCTAACGTCATAGCGGCTTCTTCTTTTGGTTTTTTACGTAAAAAAGAAACCCATAGCGATCGGTCATAAAAATTTGCGTCTTTTTATTTTTATTGTTTCTTTATGTATTTTCAATTTACGATGGAGAACAAAATTGAAGTGTTTTCAGCAAGTTTTTAATGTTGAGAAGGAAATACTTCATCTCCTATGGGCGCTTATTCAGAAAGTGGTGTAATTTCAAAAAAAGAAATAGAGAGGAAAAATATGAGTTTTGAAGTTTTCAGGTAGCACCAAGTGTATTTGTATCGTTGAGTGTTGCGAAGTAGCACCAAGTGTATTTGTATCGTAAACACTTTGGTCCAGCATTCCAAGTACTTACAGCCCACCTAAGGCCTAAACTGTTTGCGTTTATTAGTACTAAGTGGGCTATGCTTTTTTATTCTTCCTTTTAAACGCTTTAAGATAGCACTGCTAATTAACCGCCTGTCATTAACGATTCGTGAACTTACACAAAGACACATTTGCTATGTAGGCTAGCTGTCGTTTGGGATTATTCTATTGGCAGCTGTGAGGAAACTTTGGGGAACGAATGAGCAAATGAGTGAGTGAATAGGTGAATGATTTGTAAGCCACATATGGTGAATAGCCTATATAGTAATTAAATTAACTACGGCAGTTGTTAAATAGGAATACAACAAACTGCAAAAGCGGTTATATAGTAGTTTAACAGCGATAGAAATTAAATAGTAAAACACTTAATAGAAATTAAATAGTAAAACACTTAAAATTAAATATAATAAATATACGTTATATACTTGAAATAACAAAGCATGTTTTTTCAATATATGCAATTCTATAATTGGGACTCATAATTCGAGAGGAAAAACATAGAAGAGATAAAAGTATAGTATTTGTAGAAATTTCTTGAATGTCTGAGTCACTTGCAAAACCTCTAACACCAACAAGTCATAAATGCATATATATTACGTTTTGCGGCGGACGTAAGATATTGAATGGGCTTAACTTTAAGTACAATAATAAAATTATATAATTTGAGAAGCCTATTAAGGTTAAACGAAAAAATAATAAAAATATATTGAAAACTATTTAATAACAATCAGAGCAGCAAGAAAATATGGATAATTTCGCACGTAAAAGAAGAAATAGGGCTTCTCACATTTTAGTGGGTTTAGTTTGAGAGGCTGTCACGTTTTGCAATGAGCAGAAAAAGGTTATTAGGTTGAAAACACAAATAAATATGACATCTAAACGTCATAATAACATAAAAATATAAAAAACAACAATGAAAGGCGTAGCTAAAAATCATAGACGTGAATATAAATTTGGAAATCATTCAAAAACGCTAGCTTTTATTAGGCCATAATATTTTGCCTGCGTTAAAATCGCGACACGGATTTGCAATAAAACGTAGGAACAACAATAAAATCACCAGCAAATAATTTTAGAATTAGTACGGTTAAAATACGTTCCCAAGATGTCGAAATAAAGTAATGCCGCAAAAAGGAATAAAATGAAATGGTATGAAAAAATAATCAAGCCGTAAAAGCAAACTCTACAACAACTGCTTCAGCGAAAATAACAATATCTTCGAATGAAATTGAAAAATTATATTGTCAATTAAATTAGCACGATGTAATAAAAAATGATCGTGTTAAAAAATGGAAAAATGGATGGATTAAAAAATAAAGAAACGAAAACTAAACATTGAAGAACAAAGCAAAAATAATCAAATTTGAGATTAACTAGAAGAACAAGAAATAAGGAAAAAATTAAATAAAAATTAAAACGAAGCCAAAATGAATTTTAAGACGCGTTTTCGGAATGAAATTGGTCGTAAAAAAATACCGTCATTTGCAATACCAACAACAATAACAAGCGACATGAGTTGACACTGGTATAAACACTGTGATAAAAAACAACAATTAAACAATCAATCAGAAATAACCAAAAAGGACAATCACCTCATGAAGCGTGTTCTCTGATGATGATAAAGTTGAAGCGTGTTATTCAAAGAAGAAAAAATTTTCAAGAGATTTGCTGATTAGAGAAATAAGATTAAATTCTAACAAAGATTAGAGTAGAAAATAATTCGAAATTTTTCAAATGCTTTAGACGATTGATAATTTGAGACTTCTATAGTCGGACAGATCACCAATGAGAAATGTTTGGAAAATATTAAAATTATAAAACTATATAAATTATTCTGGATCCTTAATTTCGAGTCAGTGCTCACAGCAATTGTGAGCAATATACTCTTTTTGAAAATTAGTTTAAAGGAATCGATTGTTGTGAGCATTATGAAAGCAGTAATAGAGGGCTTTCCAATAAGAGCGGGTCGATGTTGAAATGGAATAAAACAAGCTGCATGTGAGGTATTCACGAAGTTTTTTTATTTTTGAAAGCTTCATTTATGCCATTCTGTATGGAATATGTCACCGTTCAAATATCTGCTGCAGTTTCGCATCGTTTTTCATTGACTCTGTCGAAAAGATCCGACTAAATTTGAGCGATGGCCTGGGTTATGTTGACTTTGAGGATCGGTCGGTTCCCGCTTATTCGCAAAGAACCCACAAGAAAAATATCGCACGATGGTCAATTCACGCCACTTCCGCGAGAGATAACCATACCATCGTGGCGTTCACTGTGTGGCTCGTAGTGCTGTCCTGCTGCGATATATGCCAAAGATTCAATTTAGGCCAAAAGAAATTTTGGTGGACCTCGTGTGGGTTGGCGTCGTGCCATTTTGTTTGTTCACATAGCCGTTCATAAAAAAATGCGTCTCGTCGCTAAAGACGATTTTTCGGCCAAAAATTGTGCCGAAGCAAATATTAGTTTTATAATAAAGTTTTATCCTTTGGACGTGCTGCTCAATAGTATGACTCGCAGGATAATATGGTCATTACTGACTGAATTACAAACACCAGATCCACCAGACACCAGCTAAAATCCATAAACATTGCAGACTGTCAACATCGACCCGATCTTGTTTTAATTAATTAATAATATTGTTACAATACTTTTTCGAATTTATTATTGCTTTATTAACAACCGTGTTTACTATCTTTATGTAATTTGAGTCAAAATTTGCATAATTCTGTTACTAAAATTTCGAAAATGATAAAAGAATATATAAAAGGCTTTTGAGTGCTTGGACTAATTTATTCTTGATATAATATTTAAGCTTAATGAAAGCAGTTGTTGAGAAATCAGTTTGATAACTTTAACAGTTTATTGTTTTCTAAATAAATCTCTTATTCTCTCTTTCTTTACTGAATTCTGATTTACTGCCATATTCCTCGCTTTACTTTGTGGTTTTAAAGTTTTGGTTAAAATAACAAAATCAGTTATATGGCGTTTTATAGAACATTATAAAATGTGCGGACGGTTTGAGAAATCATAAGTTACGAAAAAAGAACTATGGATATAATAAAAAAGCAAGCAAACAAACAGGCATATGTATAATGAAAAAATAAGCAAACAGCCAAGAAAACGGGGAAAGCTAATTAAAAAGAGAAAACTTCAACATAACACCAACGATTAAACAAGATACGTTAGCCTGTTGATGCTGAATATTTAAACATCAATTTGGTGGGTTTTATTTTTTTTGTACCTCGCAAAGTTTACTAAATATAAACTTACAAACAAACCAAAAGACTAACAAAAAGATCTAGGAGGTAGGTGATGCAATTTTATTGAATTTTTGTTCGTTAGGGATTTTGGTAACATATTTTACCTTTTTCGTCAATATTTTTTCATATATTTTATAATAAATGAAATAAATTTAAAAGTAAAAGGGGGCTAAGAGTAGCAACTTCCCTTCCATTTGGTAATTAGCTTTGGAAAGCTGTTCTCACGGCCTAGTCGGGTGCGGTTCGGAGGTGTTTGATAGGAGACAGGCAGCATAAATTAGATCGCTATTATTTGGTTGTATTTTGTACGGGTCCTTTAATTCAGCATACCTTTTTATATTGCCATTAATTCATTTGCATTTATAACACTTTTCAAAAGTATTCCCCAACGAATGGCTTTGAGTTCGATGGCTTGGGAAATGATTACTTTTGGTAACACCGCCACAGAAGTTGCTTTGCTTGTTGTTATTGCTTCCCTTCGGTTGTTGTTTGTCTGTGAGGGCACCGAACTTCACTATAATTTGAATTTGCGGTACTTTGACTTTAACTTTTAATGATGGTCACTGCTAGACTTTATGTAAGACGTCACTATCGATCGCGTTGTCGTCTTGTTAGTATGCGTGATCGTTAGCGCGTGTTGTTTTTGTTGAAATGATAACCTTTTAGGCTATGTTTTCATTATTTTGTTTGCAGTTTAGATACAGAGGCGATGATAGTTCTTGATAATGTTATTATTGTTGTTGCTTGTGCCAGTGGCGCCGCTATCTTTGCCACCGTCTCATTCTAGTAGTCATGAACAAGCTGAACTCAGTTTTCGCATTTTAAGAAGTTTTCAGTATAATTTGATATAATTATTTGTTTTGTCATTCCTATTTCATTATCTAACCGTTATTTTGAACCCATTGAGGTTTCAGTTTGTGCTCGTTTTGCACTCGTCCGTTCGCACAAGCTTTATTTATTTATTTTGTTGGTTGTTTGTTGCTTATTTATGTGGTTCTTGTATTTTTTGATGTTTTTATTTTCTTAATTAGTAAGCGTTTAACGCTTGCAGTCGTCTGTCGAATTGTAATATTTTTTCGGCTTGGTTGGATGATTTGATGCATAAAAGAGTTCCATTTGGCGCATTTGTAAATATCTCAGTAAGTCTCTTGTCGGATTTGTTCATGAGGAACCATTAAATTTCAATTTTTCGGACACAAATAACTAAAAAGGATTCCTGAGCGAAATTAAAGAGCGATATTCTCAATCCTTTTCCAAAAAAAATAGTATATAATAATGGGCTTGTGACGCCTATATTTTGGTGTATTTATGCTGTCACCCAATATTCGGGTGCCAGTCCCGTTGCGGTGTGGGCAACAAAATGGCAGTGACTAATCAGGTCTGTTTTAGTTCACTAGCCACGGACTAGACTTAGCTAGTTCCGAAGCCTTACCAAAGGCGATAAATTGGTGCCACGGGTGATGCACATCGCATAGGGGTCTTTCCAACCCCGCTAATATAAAGCCCACATATATAGTGCATCGTGGGTAGGCCCCCTAGTGGGAGCTTCGTGGTGGCTGTGGTTGCCACCCAAAGAAAAGCGGGTAGAGACCTTGAGTCTCCGCGAGAGTTGCGCGAGGAGGCAGACCTCCGTCAACTCAATGCCGGTGAGGTCCCCACCGACATAAGGCCTTAAATAGTGCCGAAATAGTTACTTGCGAGGAATGTCCTGCCACACACAGGCTTCCACAGGTACATGATAAAGCTACGGTTGGCTACCGTAAGCGAAATGGGCGTCGGTTGTCGCTATAAATCATAAAAGGTACATTCACAGAGTCTGTACTTGCAACCCCGTGCGGGATGGCCCGCCGTGGACTTAAACCAATCATGGTAGGCGTCCACGTTAAGCAAAAGGCAGAAATCTGTCACCCAATATATAAAATATATAATAAATACAACTTAAAAATTCCAATAGACTGTAAAATGAAGCTGAGCAAGCTCCTTTCGTAAAAAGTAGGCGTGGTACTAGGCCGTATCATTCCTTTTTCAATACCAAACAATTTATATTACCAAAAAATATTTGTGCCGTATTTTATGACGATACCTCCAATATTAATGGGTGAGTTTGCGGACACAATTTCGTCACAATTCCACCTACATACGTTGAAATGTAACTAACTACACGTGTAGATGTGTCCATATTAGATGTTAGAACTGAGTGTAGCTTTTATTCGATTTCGCACGTGTTCAATGCCAAATAATTTATAATGACTATTTTTCACTTTTTCATACGAGGCGATTTTCATGACAATTTTGTAAATCGGCCTTCATTATAATGGTGGTTTTGGTGGGCGGACCTCGCCCGTTTTATCTCAGACAATTTTATATTCGTAGGTGACTTCGAGGATAGAATTTTGTTGTTGAATTTGGTTTACGAAGTTTGGGGGTGAAATACATAAATAAATATTTTCATATTAAGTACCAGAAATGGGTGTGATTCTTATTTGATTTCGCCCATTTTCAACAATAAACATTTTATGATAACAGAGAATATTTACGTCGAGGTGCAGGGTATAAAAAAAATAAAATATTAGAATTGGATGTCATAAGAAAGAAGAGAACACTTATTCATAAAAACGAATTTGTTATTTTTTATTATTGATTGCGTTTCTTCTTTTACTCAAGCGTACAGCGAACAATTTAATAGACTTTTCTCCTCTATTTTTCCTTCAAAATTAAAGCTTATCGCCTTTCGTTAGTTTCTAATGGTTCATTTCCATCTTATTCTTCTATTTTTTCAGTTTAGTTAAGTTTGATTTAATGAACACTGAAAATTTATTAAAACGCTGAAATTTTTTCTCATGAAATCGTTCTCACCTTCATCATAAGGAAGAATGAAAAATTAGAAAAGTAGGAAAATATGTTTTCTTTGCGTGCAGAATATTTCAGTGTTGCTTTTATGAATAATTACTGATGATCTGAAAAAACCGTTTCTAAAAAAAGAGTCGAAAATTAGATGGAGTCCGTGAGAAAATTGTATATTTTTATCTAGACTTTTTTCTATTGTTTATAAATAGAAAAAAAGGAAGAAAATGAGAAAAGATTGAAAAATTGAAAAGATATTGAGCAACAGCTAAAAAAGTTTCATTGTCTATTGATCATAAATTTATTTTTAATTATTTTATAAAACTTATTTGAAAGGTTTAAAAAATATAAATACATTTTTATTTATAATATGTTACAAGTCTGTTTAGCCCCTTTAAATCTGTCAGGGAGAATAATTACATTTTCTTTAATGACAAAATATTTTCTACATAATATTTGTTTCCTTGCTTTGTGTAAATAAATAATGATTTGTTGTTCTAGTTGTGACAGTGCAACATATTTAGGACAACGTTGTCCATGCTTACGACATTGTCATGCCATATTCATTATCATCATCACCATCATCATCAAATAGTGTGGTCATTACTATAATTTCAATCCCTTGAAATAATGAATAGTAAACAATTATGGGAAGAAAATGTTGTTCTTGTTATTGTTGCTTCTGCAATGGTGGTGTATTTCCTGTGGCTTGATCACCATCATCCTCTATAATTATTTTCTCATCATCGGTGTTTTATACTCTTTGTTTCTTTTTATATTTTTCCGTTTATTTTTTTGAGAGTTCTTATGATTTCGTTCACTTTGATTGTGGTGCGAGTTTGGGATATTCCTTTTTCTAAAACTTTTCATTCCTTTTTGGGATCCTTAATGTCAATGCAATAAACAAAAAATGTCCATCCACAGTCGATGTCCCTACGCCACATCTATGTATTTTACTAAATTTAATTGAACCTTAATTAAACTTTAATTTAATTGTAATTAACAACAAGATTACGAACCAATCAATTATGAAATCCGCATACGAATCGATAAATATCGGCAAACGAAACACCAAACGCATTGAAGAACAAACGAATTATTGATTGTGTTAGTGTTTATTACATGCATATTGACCATGCTCTATACATGCATATTTTATAAATATTACATTATAATCTTATGTTACGAACATGTTTCTGTGAGGAAATTTTTAGACTAGGTGGTTCTTGGGAGGGTTTTGTTATTATTGTTGTTGTAATTCCTCGCCTTATAAGTTATACGGATTGACTCAGTTGGTTTTTAATTGGCTTCGAAGCAAAATTACGTCTTGTGGTGATGATGTTGTTGTTGCTCTTGTTGCAAGCATAAGCTATAAAATAGTGTTAAGTGTTTTATTGTACATTCTTTGGAATGTGACAGGTTTAACATTTTTGCATTAATTCTCTGCAAAATTGACAGCCTGTAGAGTGTAAATGAAATACCTGTGGTTTAAAAAAAGTTTGAATTTAAGTTTTGAAAGTAAATATAAATGGCTAATTATGAGCTCGGTTAACAAGTAGACATTAAAGTTTTATTTCAAAATCACTCACTTAGTTGATGAAGAAAATTTGCTCATGATGTTTCACACACGAGGAGTAACTTATACTTATGTGTGCTGAACTTCATTCAAGATATCGATTAATGGACAAAAATGGTTTATTTGTAGTATAGTTTGGTTTATCTCTTACAACTGATTTGAGTGGGTTTGAAATTAAATGCTAATGAAAACAAAGTATCCTGCTCCTGAAATAATTATTTCGATATTAAGGGTCTACTTTTTTCGATTTGCAGTAAGTGGAATGTTTCAGATCGAAGTTTTACAATTAAGTAAAACTTTAGTGTTTTTCTTTTTGCAATCTTTGTTCTTTTTTTGGAATCTTTCTTCTGGTATACGAATTAAAAATACTATTTAAAAAAATCATTCAACAGCGTTTTGCATTTTTTGTAATAATAATCATCAATCTTCGCTTTCATAAGTTCTTTAATCTGGTTTTTTATGATGAAAAGTTTGGTTTAATAAAACTCTATGACCTCACTCCTTCAACTTAAGTCTTCCTGCTTCGATTTCATTACTTCTAAAAATTATTTTATTGCCTCCGTGAAACAACAGGAAGAGAATGGTTTATGTTATTTGCTATTATACGACGGAAGAATTACGCAAATTTTTTTAAAGTTTCTTGTTTCACAAAACATATCTAAAACGTTAGCATTGTTTTATTTTTCATTTATTGTGGTTTTTATGAATATTTGAGAATTTATATTAATAATTTATATATCGTGTTTCGATTTTTAATCCAGTTTATTTATGTTTTTATGACATTTTGTCTTTTTGTCAATTTTCAGTATTATTCTAAAATTATGGATTTTGTGTATTTCATAATTTTTAATGAACCCATATATTTTTCTTCATTATTTTATTTTTCCTATTTTTCCAATCTTTATCACAAATATTTTTGAAAGTTTTACCTGTATCCAACAACTGAGACGACTTAACGGTTTTCACAAGTTTTTTTGCCATGAACTCAAATTCATTCTCACACTTCTTTCATAATTTTATTTAACTCAATTCAATCTAATTCCGTCAAGTCAATTAAATGCGAATCTTTTGAACGTAATTGATTTTTAAATTGATTCTAATCTATTAGTTCCAAGCAAAATCGAACAACAATAGAAACATACAAAAGCGATCACATAAGTGTAACAGTACTATCATTGGCAACGACAACAAAAGAAACCATAAAAAACCTTTTGTGATACTTCCACCAAGTCCATAACTAATTATTCACAGCACGATTGCCTTTACATACACCGTTGCATCCCGGTGTTGCAATATGTTACGTCATCTTCGTCTCGGGTTGTAGCCATCACAGCGCCATCATACGTATAATGTTAGATTTTGTTTGTTTGCATAGGAAATTGTGTTTGCGATGATTAAAAAAAATCAATAATAAAATCAAATCATAATATTAGAAATTTTTTTGCTAACTTATTCTGCAACTTTCTGGCGTTATAATAGTAGTAGTAATGGAAATAGTATTAGTAGAAGTTGTTGAAGTACTATAAATATTAGTAGAAGTTGTTGTTATTTTCATTTGTTTTTGGTTTCATTTCTATAAACGCGACATCCTTTTTCTGTTCATCCTGCTGTCTCTAAAACTCCGTTCATCGTTAGAGGTTTTTATTGCCCTTTTTTTTGTTTTCTTTTATTTCTTTAATGCGTTAACGCCACGTTAATGGCGAGCGTTATGGCTGATATAACGGAATAAACATAGCTAAAAAGCAATAAAAAATAATAAATCTGACATTGTTAATTGCTTAGACATCTTCGACATTGACAACTACTAAAACCAAGTCATGCGGTATAAGCGAAAATATTTAATCCATTATGTAATATTTGCAAAATGGTATGGTCAGTCATGTTGACGATGGCAACATCAATGAGAAAGAAAGTGATGAGGAAAGAAAGGGAAATAAAACATGTAGAAATATAAAAAATATCGGTTTCGTTTTAAAAATTGTGATGTATGTTTTGTGGACTGAATGGACTGAATTTGAAAGCTTCGAGAAGTTTTAAAAATGTTTGAAACTTTGAAATGAATTTCTTAATTTTTGATTACAATTGATTCATTATTATACTGCATTTATTAGTTTTGATTAAAGTTGATATATAGTCTTCTCACTTAAGATTATAGGCATAAGCTTGAAAAGAGACGATGGATGTTTTTGCCGTATCTCGCTTAAAGAACTGAGTCCATGAAACTGATGGAAAGAGAACTAAGAAAACAAATTATTAAAGAAATCTAAAATTATGTGAAATAATAAAAAACGAAGCAAAAGGGTTTGAGTGTGATATTTAAAATATGTATTTATGTGATTTATATGTATTAAAATTATATGATATATCATTGAATGAATATGTCATACTTAAAACGAAAAAAGACGTTAACTGTCTCCGTTTTACTTTTTACGATCAAAGCGAATTATTGGTTAAGTTTAATTCGTTCAGTATTTGATCCCACAATTTAATATTAGTTGGTAAATCTTATACAAAAATTCGGTGGTATGAAATTTTTTTTTTGCGTTGTGCACATATTAATAAACAGATATGCGAAACCCGCTACACAAATCAAATTTTCATCTACTAAGTAAATCGTTGTAAACCTTATAAATCCTTGGAATTTTTAGTATTCTGAACTAAATAAGTCCGATAGTTTCTGAAACACTTTTGACACTTTGTAAACAATATTTGATATTTTCAAAATTATATTATGTATTATCCGAAATATTTGGCACTCTTTGAAATTAAAGTTATAATTTTTGAAATTTTTTTTTGAAATTAAAATCTCTGATAATAATGTGAACGGATTCTGAGTAAATTTGCACGCTATCTGATCTACAATTTGGCTAGGTATGGTACAGTTTTCAATTAACATTCCACTTTAACAAATTTGATATGGAATATTTTAGAACAATTGTCTCATTCATTAAATGAACCTTTGGGCAGTTTGGGCTTATTTTTTATGATTTAATTATTTTTAGAATAATTTAAGCTTTTTTAACCAAATTTTTTCTCACCACTCTACAATTGTTTGCTGCTTTTACCTTTCTTAAATTTTTTAGAATCTCACTCATTTTAGTAAAAGTTTTATTACTTTATTACTTTTAGCTTTGCTCTTTAATTTATTTGTTTTAAAGAGAAAATCCAATTAGATAGTCGACTATAAGCTCCTCAAGATCTCAGGAATAGAGTAATCTACGAAGATGTCGGCTGAAAAAAAATTAATTGTTTCCCGTCCTAACGCAAACCTAACGAACAAAAATAATTTTTCTTAAAAAACCTAAAAACTCAGGGGAAATCCGACATTCTTAACCTATTCGAAATCTCTAACTAATTAACAATTTTTTCTTCATTTAGCAGCCTTTTACCTTTCTATAATAAAATTTGGATTTTCTCCAGCCTTATTAAGGTGGATTGCTTCATATCTTCAAGGACGCACACAGAGAGTATTGTTTAAACAAGCAAAATCAAGCGTAATTTCTGTTACGTCGGGTGTTCCTCAAGGGAGCCACTTGGGCCCTTTACTATTTCTAGTTTTCATTGATGACCTTCCCTCGATTATACAAAATAGTAACGCGCTGATGTTTGCCGATGACTTAAAGATTTTTCTGTCTTATAAAAATGCATCTGATGCCATGTTACTTCAAAGTGATCTAAACAATCTACATACATGGTGTAAAGTTAATTGTATGCAGCTCAATCTTTCAAAATGCAAGCAAATTACCTTTGCTCGTTCGAACCAATCAGTGTTTAATTATTCCACTGGAAACCATCACTTAGAATCTCTGGAGTATGTTAATGACCCTGGCGTTACCTTTGACAAAAAGCTAAGATTTCACACGCATATAAATCTCATTACTAACAAAGCTTACTGTATATTGGGATTTATAAAACGCTGGGCGCGTGAATTTAATGATCCCGTGATAACGAGAACTCTATATATGTCGCTTGTTCGACCTATATTGGAATATGCCTCCCCAGTATGGAGTCCTAATTATGATTGTTATATATCCCAAATTGAATCAGTCCAAAAACAATTTCTATTGTTTTGTTTGCGCAATTACTACTATAATTACCAAAATATGCCAATGTATGAAGTTCGTTTGGAACTTATTAATCTTCCATCATTACATCATAGACGAATAATGTTGAATGCTGTCTTTATTCTGAAACTGCTGTGTGGACTTACTATCAACCCCTACCTGTTAGGTTGCATCAACATCAATATACCTCGAAGAGCTTCTAGAGGATCTAACTTCATTTATTTGAATTTCTGTAATTCAAATTATCTTCTGCATGAACCACTAAGGAATGCTTGTGCGGATTTCAACATTGTCGCAAATATAGTCAATTTTTCAGATTCGATTTAATTAACTACATCAAAAATTTTACAATTTTTAAAAAACTTATAATTGTAGTACTGTATCTTTATTAATAGCATTTTGTGGTATTCACTGAAGTGTTTTAGCTAATTGAGTAACTACAAAGCTGTATAGCTTAGTTAAGTAAATAAATAAATAATTACAATCACCAATTTCGCTTTCTAAATTTCTTAAAGGCTGATTTTTACGACGAACACTTTAGTTTAGCTTAGTCTGATAAAACTTATTTATTTGTTGTTATTTCACTTGTTTAAGTTGGGTGCACCCCATTCAGTTTTACTATTTATGGGAGTTATTTTATTAACTTCACAAAACAGTAGGAAGAGAACATCGCAGACGATATATTCAAATTTTTTTTTTAAATTTGCTTCTTCAAGAAAAATGTCTTAATGTTTGCTTTATTTTGACTTTTGGAAACTGTCAGCAACTCATATTTATAACTTATTTCCAATGTTTTATATGTACGGTATGTTTTAATTTGTAACAATCCGGACTGTATTAAAAATTTGTTTATAAAGTCTTTTCATTTAATGAATTTTCACGAATATTTCAAGATCTTTATAAATATTTACGTGTTCACATACACATCGATTGCTGTTAGTTTTTCTTTTTAATACTGCCGAAAACTTTACAAGGATTTATTCCTGTGAATACTTATATTTTCTCACACTTTCTTCATATTTTTTTTCTTAATTCCTTCCTTTTTAAAACACGTTTCACGCATATTTATCTCTTAACTTTCGAACGACGCAATCGAGTCGAAAATGCAGTTTAATTTCAATTCAATTCAAATCAATTTAACTTCAATTTAGTTCAAGTCAAGCCAAGATTGCCGGTCTATGTAAAGCCATTGATTCTGACGTGATTTAAGACCGAGCTATTTCAAACGATTCAGCCGGCTTGTATTGAATCGTATTAAAATCGATTTATTTAATTATTTCTAAGCAAAGACGTATAACATCAAAAGCATGGAAAAAGCACAATTCACGCGCAACAACAACAACGACGTTAACACCCAATATGATTTTTGTAGTTCTATCAAAATCGATAATTAATTTCTCTCAGCATGGGTTTCATTCCCGACCCATAGACATTACTGATGTTTTGTCGTTACGTCTCTGTCTGTAACAATCTGAATGCCATTACATAACGTTTCGCCTGGGTTTGTAACGGAATAACTCGTTGCAAAAGTGTATTTTTGTTATTGATATTGTTATTGTGTCTGATTTTAAAATTAAATTTTTTGCAATTTTTGCAATTTTCTAACGTTGTAGAAGGTGTTATTTTTGTTGCTGTTTTTTCTTATCTGTCTGTGGTTACATTTTTATATAAGCATACGTACGCTTGTTCATCCTTAGGTCCATTTCACTGTGTGTAAATCTGTGTTCATCATTGTTATTTTTTATTTTTTCTTAATTTTATTATTAACGTTATGGGTGACCTAATGGCATCAATATCGACAAACATAAATAACAAAAACTGTTTTGCACCTCCAACCTTGACAACAACAATCATGGTATGGTGTACTAAGGATAACGGTCTTATTCCATTATCTTTTGGTTGGGATATTATGTGGACGTAGTCGCCAGCATCAATGAGATATACGAAGATTAGGAAAGCAAGGAAATTATAAGAAGAAATTGATTTCGCCGTAAAAATTATTACGTGTTTTTTGTACATTGAAAATAAATGCATAATCTTCTTTCGAGGTGAATTTTTGTATTCTTTACGAGAACAAAACAATAAAACTCTGTATTCAAATCGAAATAAATTGGTACATAGCACCGGTACATTCGCTAAAGAGGTAATACTCGTAGTATCGAGCCTTGAAAACGACATTATCTAATAAAGAAAAAATTGAGAAGGGGAGGAAGAGGAAGAGAGACGTGAGCAAAATGGGAATGACAAAAAAATATAACTAAAACTTTATTATCTTTACTGAATTAATAGATTAACTATTTTTGTGGTCCATTACTTTTGATGGCACAATAAAAATGGAGAAAGGTGATTTTCATAGTGGAAATAGTTCTGCTTTTTTTAGTTCCATTTTCCCGAAACATATACGAACACACACGTATTCGCAAACTCGGATAACTTTGAGACATAGGCCAACATATTTTTTAGTAGCTATTTCTATCTTTATTTCTATTTTTCAAGCGGCTTTATAAAATGTATAAAAAGTTAAAAGAAAATTAGCTTTAGAACTTGTTAATTATTCTTTTTTGGATTTTAAGCTGACACTATTGTGAATTTTCATTTTTGTTTTGAATAATTTTTCTTTTTTGAAAGTTAAATAAAACCAAAGCAGGCAGAAATAAGAGCTTGTTTCTGAATGTTCATTTAGCTTACTCACAGAGCCGAATAATGGTGAGTGTTGGCACGGATTTTACATCATGCCTTGTCAAATTTGGGTTATACACAAACTGGTTTCGGCGATGTGTAATCTTAGGTGCCATATTTCGTTTCAGAGCTCGGAAAATGACACCGAAGATGGCGCTTCGCCGAAACCGGTTTATTCCCAACCCAAATTCGTCAAATGAATTCGCTTCCACATTCAACACAAATAATTTATTATTAATTAAATATTATTGGTATTATTTATTATTAATTAATAAATTTATTTTGGCTTCAAAGGACAAAATAAGTTTAATTTATAAGAAATACTCTTATTAATATAAATTTAATAATTAATAAATTTAATAATATTTAATATAAATTTTCCAAAGTTGGAAATAAGAACAACATGTTTTGTTTTTATTAATTTTTTTTATGAATGTATAATTATATATAATATATATATATATATATATATATATATATATATATATATATATATATATATATATATATATATATATATATATATATATATATATATATATATATATATATATATATATATATATATATATATATATATATATATATATATATATATATATATATATATATATATATATATATATATATATATATATATATATATATATATATATATATATATATATATATATATATATATATATATATATATATATATATATATATATATATATATATATATATATATATATATATATATATATATATATATATATATATATATATATATATATATATATATATATATATATATATATATATATATATATATATATATATATATATATATATATATATATATATATATATATATATATATATATATATATATATATATATATATATATATATATATATATATATATATATATATATATATATATATATATATATATATATATATATATATATATATATATATATATATATATATATATATATATATATATATATATATATATATATATATATATATATATATATATATATATATATATATATATATATATATATATATATATATATATATATATATATATATATATATATATATATATATATATATATATATATATATATATATATATATATATATATATATATATATATATATATGTATATATATATATATAATTTTTTAGACAATTTTATAAAAAACTGCTTTAATTTGGCCTTCAGTGAGACAGGTTTCTATTTTGCCGATTTTTGTTACGAATTCATTGTTATGTCACCAAAGATGGAGGAAGCAAGAAAAAAACTGAGCAACAAAAGAAATAGCATTTTTTTATTTCTGAGTCTGTTTCCGAGTCGATATTTTTTCAACAACCGCTGAAACCTTTATACATTGAAGTTATAAAACTCGTATTTTACACGATTAAGAATGGTTTATTGATTTATGATTGAAGCTATTTATTAATTTAATTTATGTATGTATATGCTTCTTTAATTTCAAGTTATGGAAAAAACATAAAAAAAGTTGTGGAAATTTTTACGAATTTCATTTAAACACATCGGTTTATTAGACTGAATTTGTGAAAAGGTTGCGAAGGCATATCAAAAAAAACGACATTTTGATAATAAAAATCAAATTAAATAAAATACTTGCAAAGGAAGTGTTAAAATAATATATAAATATTGGTATTTATTTAGGCTTTGCACTCTCTGAACCTCACATATTGAGACCTAAAACAACAAAGAAATCATTAACTTTCTCTAATTTACTTTCCTTCAATGTTTTCCGAGCTAAAATCGCATATAAACATCGCAAAAATTAATAGAAAAAGAAAAAACAATGGCGGCAGTCGAAGCAGCCATCCCGGAGCAGATGGTCCACGAAAGTAAAAGCGGAGATGCAAACATGGTTTCTTCGGCGACACGAAGCAACGTGTTGTTATAATACAAAAAACGTGGTCAACTTTCCTTGATTTCTTCTGAAATGTTTCGTTTCCGTGAACCTTTGAGGATTGATTTTGGCGACCACTTATCTCTCACATTTCTCTCCCTCCCTTTCTCTCTCACTCGCTCTGACTCTCTGCTCTGCAAGCTTTTGCTCTTCCGCCAACTTTCTCTAAATGTTTTTTGCTGACTAAAACCCGGTTTTGCCGAAACAATTTGCTTGTTGAAGAAGATTTAGTCTTCGTGACATTTTTGTTATTCTTGAGGTTATGATTGAAGCTTCGGTTGAAATTCCCAAACAAATGATTGATATTATTTGCGCTATTTGCCAAATGTTAAAGCTTACATATATTTAACTTTTGTAGTTCTGACATTAAAAAATGTGAATGAAACTAGAGATTTTTTGGAAGAATTAATTAAAAAATTGTACTGTCATCTACAAACGTTATCTATCGTAACTTGTTTACTCTGAATTAAAATTAACAGAAATTTGATCAATTAAAGGTATTAGAATTTTAATATGTAAAATCACACCATCTGTTGAAACAACAATTTTTATTTCAAAATTTATTTAATTTTTTTGTGTGAAAGGTAAAGTAAATTTAAATAATGAATAGATAATGAATTAATCTTAAATCTGAAAAAAATCTTAAAGCTTAAGTATCACAAACAAGTTGCCATCTTCAAGCAATAAAATACATTATAAAATGCCTCACTTTTTAAAATTAAAGATTGAAGTCGTGAGATTGATTGTCTGTCAGTTTTAAAAACAAAATAAAAATACAATAAAGCATGTAAAACATCATTAGTAATGCAGATTTTGATTTTTTTCGTTTTAACTCTATTCAAAATCAACGTCACTTTAGGACCTCTTAACAAATTTTGTATTTTAAGAAGTGAGACATTTTCTTTGGGAAAATGAATTTATATTTGTTTATCATTAAGTATGCGTCTCTATTAGTCAATTTACAGCCTCTAATTGCATTGTCCGATTTATCTGAATGAATAAATTCCAAGAAACTACCAAGAAAAAACCCATTAAGAACCGAAACGATTGAAGCCTAGAAACCACAAAAGATTATTTCTAGCTATTAAGTGGACTGGTTTTTCAACATACTAACGAGGTACGAAGCGAATTGAGGAGATTACTAAGAACCGTAAAGTCACTGATGGGAAAACATCACAAAACAAACAAAACCAAAATAAATTTACTATAAAGTAGGCGGTGACGCCAAAGTTTTAAATTTCATAAAATCAACGAAATAACAAATCCATAATAAGAAAAACAACAAATGCAATTTTTGCTCCTGTTAAACGCATTGGAAAGCTATTAATCTCATGTTAATCGGCTTAGTCTGTTGCCTGATCGAAGGTCTTTTTACCTTTTAGAAATTCAAAAATTAAAAAACAAAACAGATATAAATAGACAGAATAAAAAAAGGAAGACAATATAGAGCACACGCTTAGACAACAGCCCAAGACTCAGATTTTATCAAAATCGGGCTTTTATAATTTTTTGTTATTTTTATTGTGTTTCGTCTGACGCAATCCTTTAGTTGATTGATTTTTTCGATGATTTAACATCTCTCTTATTTATGTTGTCTTGTTTTTATATTTTTGGACTGATAATAAATCTGAGGCAGAAGCGTCAGTGCAAGTCATCATAAAAAATAAGTCTAGAGATAATTTGTTTAGAATGTTAATTTGACTCTCTGTTAGGAATTTTAATAGCTTAACAATCCATTGATTGACGGTTAGGTTTTCGCTTATATTAAAATTGTAATGCACGAACTTAAGAAAAGTTGCTTAATATTCCTTTTTGTGCAGTGCGTCTGACTTTATTCAAAATGTGTGATACTTCTTCGGAATAACCGGTTTATGCGTTTGTATGCCTGTGACAACTACTTTATGGATCTTGGCAATGGAGAGCTCTAAATGAAGCCCTAAAAATTATTATTCAACGAAAGCTCAAGCCACACCGTTGACCCACATACACGTTTTCGTTTACTCTTTGACTCTTTGCATTTATTGACTTAACTGATCGTTTGACAAACTTAGTTTGTCAGTAGTAATCAATTTGTGGGAGAATTTGTGGTGTCATGAATTTTGTATCAATTGATACCTTTTTTTCATTGATTGAATAATTTATGAATATACAGATCAGTGTATTCTTCTACGGGTTTTACAATTTTCTGGACTTCTACTCCTTCTACACGTTCTTGCTTCTAGACACAAATTCCTTTCTTTTTCAGTTCGAAATGGTATTGGGCAGTATTTACTACAACCACATTTTAGTCCCTCGGGACACAATATATTTAAAATTCTGTTAATTAAAATTGAGAAATGGTTTATGTCTTCTCTATATTCAATAATCTTTCTCTCATCATTTTATCTGTTCGAATTAGATTGAAATTTATTTTACGTAATACTATAATTAGCTATATATGCAACATTATTACAAAACTTTACTAGAGACTTATTCTCTATCTACGTGCAAACACAGTTATTCCTTGCCGGATGACGAAACAAAAAACTGTGATTAATATTATTTGAATTTATATTTTATTACAATCGACTTCAAATTTTACATTTCTTACTGTAATAAAGAAAGGCAAATGAAATTGAGGGCAACAAAATTAATCTTAAGGGATAAAAAAGGTATAAAACAAAGACGAGAAATGCACAAAATAAATAATCAGATACCACAATTAATGAAGATACAACGGTGTACACACGTAGCCCCACTTGGATAGACAGACAGACACACGAGCACATAGACAGAAGAACAGCTAATAAATCCACGTCTGAGAAAATCTGAGTCTCGGACGTGGATGCATGGAATTTTCTTCGAATACGAGAAATGTGATCAACAAGTCAATATGAGGCGGTAGCGCCACCTATGAGGATGCGAATATCACGCTACAGTAATCATAATTGAGTTCGTTTGTTATTGTTATTTATACTGCTAGAGGTAATGTTGAAATAGCTTTTGTTTTCTTTCTGCCTCGACTCAAACATGCAACTCTGCTGTTAATTATTTAGTGCGACACAGTCTGATGCACTGTCTTCTCAAGCGGCCTATGCGATGCTTAAGAAGTCATAAAACTAAAAATGAAAACGATCTAAAGGTCTGAAGATATGGCTCCTTTCTAAAAAAGAATGTAAATAAATTTGACTTTTCTCCAGAATGACGTATTTCTATCAATCCTTCATAAAATGTTAAAAAAACGAAAGCTGTGACCGCAGATTGAATAATGGAAAATACTATAATATTATATTGAAATATATGAAGAGAAATGGTTTGAGTAAATGTAATGTAATTTATGTTTTATACAAAACAGAGTAATCCTAATGCAACTAATGTGCTGGATTAAGATAAAGATGGTTAAGGTAAAAATTGTGAAGTCATTAAAAATTAAGAGGAACAAGGATATAAAACGGATTCGTACTCAAATGGAAAACTTACATTTAACGAACGGCAGGCCAGTCTGATGATTGTTGAATTTAACAGGAACCTCAATTATAATCCGTATAGTGAACATAAATCCCGGTATCCGTGTTAAAGGTAATCCAAAATTTGTTTTGATTTTATTGCACTAGATCAACGGCAAATCACAGCGAAAATGATACTACAAATGACAATTGCAAACACTCACGCTCAAAGAAGAGGTTCAAGTATTTATTAATTTATTCAAGTTTTAATGACAATTTTTATATTCGTTTTTGTTTTGATAAAATGACTGACACGAGGTAAATAGTTAACAATTTTTTAGTAAGCGCATTTTGTCGTTAATATTAAATAATCGCTTAATTCTAAAAGAAAGGGCGTTTTGCTTTATTTTTTATTTATCTTTTTTATTCACTTCTCTATTTTTAATGCATTGGTGGTCTCTTTTGTTTCCACCCTTTTTATTCATTTGTCACGATTCTACTTCCCCTCTCTCAAATTTCCTATCTTTGTACCTGTTTTTATTTTTCCCATTTTCTCTACTTGTGTTTCCTTTCTTTTTATGTTGTGCACACAACTTTATTATATTTTGTCAATATTAGAGATTACGTGTTGGCTTAGGTTTCTTTTATTGTTTTCCTTTACTTTGATCTATTCTCCGTGTATTTTTTGTTTTGTTTTGTTCACAACCGAAAAGGTTGTAAAACAGCTTCTAAGAAGATTGTTGTTGTTATAGATCCTTTTCATTTAAACGTATTCCTTTTTATCTCGAAAATAATAGAAGAAATAATTATTGTAAAAGTGACCTCAATCGCCTTGGCTCGTCGAGCTAACAAGGCTTGAAGAAATGGGATATGCTAAGACGCAGCATACGATCGAGGAACTGAACTGGTCATGAAGGTAAACGTAAAGTTTGACTCAGCTTCAGCATCAACATCTACTGCTGCATCAGCAGCAGCACCATACCATTAACACCAACATAATCGACCCATTTCGAATCGGCTGCACAATGCGCAGCAGAATTGGGTCAACTGGCAGGTAGACATAACTAAAAACAAAAACAACAACAACTACTTCAGCCAAGCAGATTTGCAATTGTTAGCAAAACTGAAAACACTGAAAGCAACAATAAAAACTAAACGAGAGAGCTCGATTGGAAAAAGTAATGCTGCAACTTTTGAAAAGTCTGAAGAACGAACCGTTATTTCTTCAAGGGCTAACGGCTACGACTTGTTGTCGAAGTTATGGCCGTCTTTGCTGTTGTTGTAGTTGTTGTTTTTGTTGCAATAAGTGTTTCTAAAAGAACTTGGAGGAAAATATTGGAAAGTAAAGTAAGCAAACCTCGTTTGGTTTATAGCAACTTCTTTGTTTTATCGTCACAAAGATACGTCACGCAGGTACGCCAGACGCACTCGCATATGTGTGTGTTTATTCAGGCACACACCCGAAGATTTATGGAGATGAAAGATAATTGTTATCTGCTTGTCGACTATTGCATTTATTTCGAGGAAACGAGGGTAATTGAAATACCTTTCTCCAGAGAAATACTGTCTTTTTTCTAACTAACATATATAGAACACATAAATGCATCGCTCGTTGTATCGAAAGATGGTAAAGAAATTGAAGAGGGCGAAAGGCCAGACTATTCCCTTGTAGAGAAATATAATGCCATTTCAAACTCGAATTGAGCGTAAAAGACGAAGCAAAGAATTTAAAATATAAGCAATACTATTTCCCCGATGCAGAAAATTACTGAAGAAAGGTATTTTTCATGGCCCACCTAAAGCATCTAGAAAAACTAAAAATTATAACAAGTTTTAAATAAAAAGTTTTAATGATCATTATTATTGAATTGACGCGAGTAAATGTTGTGAAGGAATTGATGCAAGTCTTTTGTGGAGAGAGTGATCGTGTATGTGTGTGAGAGAGTGAATTGTTGAGGAGAGAGATAGATAGGAGGAGAGGGGAAGAGAGATAAAGAGAAAGAGAGCGAGAGAGGAAAAATGCATATATAGAATACAGTTAACACAGAATTTCCACTTTCAAATGATCACCGGCGGTCCAATAATAATTTGTACTTTATTCAAAAATAAGAAAACATTACTTCTAGTTATTTTTCATTTTTGACTGATCACCAACCGGAAACCTGTTGCTCATTTAAATCTGAGCTTGTATAGAAATCTTAAAGAAATTTGAGCCATTCGGTAGAAGTGAATAAATAGACGGCAGTTCGTTACTTTAAAAATTTCCAAAACTACCAATCCCATAAAGGATCACTTAGTCTATAAAATATTCTTAAAATTTAGAGAAAAATTTAGAGAAATGCCTTTATACTTATTATTTATACATATTTAGAAATGAATTTTATTGGTATTTTATTTTTATAGAAATTAAAATATTTGTAATAATTATAATTATATATTATTGTTATTTTGTTGTTTTATAAATGAAATTTCAATATTTTTGTGTTTTGCGAACACAAAAATTTTATCGATGTTAGTTTTTGCAGTGGTTTTAATTAAATTAAATTCCAATAAAAGCGAAATTTTGGTGACCAACGATTACAATGGTGAGTCACGGACCCGCCATTAGTTCGGCTCTTAATCAATAATTTTTTAAAATATTTTTATGAAAACCATAAACTGCGATAATTCCTCTGGGAGATTACAATCGCTTGATTAATTTATCGCACTTGGATTTTTTTCAAATATGGATCGCAATGCTTTGGATACGATTTGGATACTTCTGGATACACTTAATAGAGCTCTTACAAACGTTGAGTCAATTATTATATTATATTTATATAATTTAATAGCAATTCAGATTTCATTACTTTTATTAAATTCTTCAATATATTCCCCTTCCGTTTTACAAACGAATTCCAGAACATCCAAAAAAAATTCACTTCAAACGCATCCACGCCAAATAAAACATATAAAGTTAATTAACACCGCCGGTTGAACGTTACGAATTTGAAACAATTTAAATATCCTCACCGTGTTAACGTACAAAACATAACCAATGTTAGCTCAAAACTGATCGGATGCATTGCAGCGTAGCGAGCGTGAACTCGAGCCGAGCTTTAACAAAGGAACAGTTTGGAATTGGAACTGTCCAAAATGAAGTGAGCAAATAATGTAGTATATATGCGATGATTAGTAAATAGTAGTTTACGAGCAAGAGAAATGGAGAGAGTTATGTTTCTTAAAAACAGGTTGCCAAAATGGCAAAACATAAATTGGAATGGAAATGACTACAAGCAGCAATAGGAGTACGTACCGCTGATGGAGGAATTTACAGGTGGAAAATGTGAGAAGTAAACTACGACTGAGAGAAAATGTTCTGTCTTAAGTTTACAGAGAGATAGCTAACCAAATAGACCAAATACGGCTCACTAACATTAACAGCATAATTCTCAGAGTGGCTGCAACTATGCTACTCAACCGGTATCAACAAAAGCCTAAATATCTCCCTTTCTCTCTATCTTTTTCTCTCTCTCTCTCTGTTAGCAATAAAAATCAATCTCAGAAAATGATCTCAGATGAAAACCTGTTCAAATAAGCAACATTATTAATATAACACTATTAATAAGAAGTTTCAGATAAATCAACGTATCAATTTCCTTAAAGAAAAAATGTATTCAAGCCTATTTACATGAATTTATCTTTATTAATTTAAATAGAATCAGCTGGAATAATATATTACAAAAGGAAAATTTTTGTAAATGATGATTGCACTCGTTTGGGAACAAACCGTAGGAACATTTTAAGTTTATAAACAAACAGTGAAACTGTCTTTTAAGAGACAAATCGCGAACGCTACCATTGTTTTGATACATTTTATTACTATGTATTATAATGATTGATGTCTATTATTTGAATTAATTCGTTATATTCTCGGAATTTTTCTTATATACATTTGTATTTTTGGAAACTCGGATAAATAAAACACTAATTTACAATTTATTTCTCAGCTCGACATTTCCTTCTATCCTTCTGTCTCTGAAGGCTTGCCTCTTTTTAAGAAGAATTACTTACATATATCACAATTATTTTTAAACTTGTAGAGCATATTTATCTATTTAGACATGCTCTACACTATTATCTATTGTCCTTTTACTAACACCACCTGGACCCTCTGGGGAAGACAAAAATTTGGAAAAATTATTTTACCGTAAAATTTATTTTGGAAAAACGTGTTTCACATAAAAATTATGAAAGGATTTGTACGTGACTGGTCGATGAATGAATGAAAAGAAAATCGGCGAAAAGCATTATAGGGACTTCTAGGTGTTTTACTAATTGTTTGAATTTCGATACTGAAGGTAAAGGCATTTTTGAAGAATTTTAGGGAATTTTATGTAGAAAGAAAAGGAACTAGTATGAAGAATTCTCGGAAAATGATCGAAAAAGGTAAGCTCTTATGATTAATGCCATGTTTTCGGAATAATTTATTGTTACATAGCATTTCAGAATGTGGAAGGATCGGCTTAAAATCTGTCATTTTAGATTGCATTAATAAGTTCAAATATATAACCTTTTGTTTGCCAGGGAACTCTATAGGCTCACAATATTTAGAAAGGCTATTACTTTTTGAGCTATGGAGGTCTAAGTCGAAATTATAATTTGTTTTGTGCCTGATAATTTACCTTGATTTAATACAATTTTCAAATCTATTCTGAAATTTTTCAATTTTCAAATACCTCTAAACTACTGTTGAGAACTATCAAATAAAAACTATCGCGTTATTTGATAGTTCTAAATTATTCATTTATTCGATAGTTTTTTCAACAGTTTTTAGTAACGGAGAAATCATTCAACGAGTGAATTTGTTTTCCAGAATTAGTAATTACCAGAAACTATCGAATAATTCAGCCGCTCGCTATTGCCTGGTAATTCAGTAATCATTTAGCGAATGAAGGATACCCAATTAATCAATCGAGAGCAACGAGTTGGTTGTTAATGTTGTAACCACATAAGTTAAACTTTAATAGACAGGTTTTCAAATGACAGGTATGTTTGATTAAGAAAATATATAGTTAGTTGTTCGAAAAAATAAATTGTTCAAGCAACATTAAAAAATTGCTTAAAATGCCTTTTTGGCATTTTTTTTTAAATTTTATTTTGTTATTTTTTTATTTTAAATAAATCAAAATTATTTAATAGAGACGAGTTAACTGTAACGTAAGATCTCCATAAACAGGCCCAAAACTAGAGCGACAAAAAAAAGGTACTATAAAAGATATCGTTTGAAAAATTTAAGAGAGCATATAAAAGAAAAGTAAACAAGAAGGGAACTCGCCGATTAAGGTGTGGTCGTATTATCACGTCCTGCCTGTCTTGCTCTTCTTCTTAATCTTTTATATCGATTTGAATATGGATTTATAATCAAACGATAACGATTGCTGGAGATGATCACGTCTTGATCAATTGAATAAGCGACAGATTCCTCTATAAGTTTTACATGAGCACCTGCCGTGTTGGCTTAATCTCATGGCGGGCCATCCCGCACGGGGTTGCAAGTGCGAACTTTGTGAACGCACCTTTTCACTATATGGCGACAACCAGCGCCCAATGCCTCCGAGTTACCAAGTCGTGGCGTTTGTACCTTTGGAGGCCATATGCATGGTATGGACACTCCACTTAAGGTATCGTCGAGGCCGATCTAAAACCTCTTCCGGACTGTGGGGTCCGGCACCCGGTAATGATTTAGTGCATTACCACACCCGAGCTCATCTAAACTCGTACCCGCGTAATTTTGGGTACAACCACAGCCACCACGAAGCTCCCGAAGGGCCTACCCAAAGACAAGCATGTGGGGCTTGGAATATAAATACCAGACGGTGTAACTATTAGCCGAAGCTATTAGCACACCATCTGGAAATGAATCTCAGTTGCTTGTCTCCCGTGGTACCAATTTAGAGCCATATGGTAGGCTTCGGAACCCGGGAGTACCACAGTCGTGGTAAGTGACCGTCTCATACGCCTAGGTCACTGCCATTTTGGGCTCATGCACCCGGGACTGGCACCCTTGAATAAGCGACAGACGGATGTATTGTCAAACGAGCCGAAAAGAGCGAAATTGAAAGCGAGAAAATATCCGAAAGAATTTTGAATTTGATATCATACGCTTTCTGATCTGCCTTCTTTGAACAATATGATTTTTCAAAAGCTTTTTAGTTTTAATTAAAAAAATATTTTATTTTAAACACATTTAAATGACAATCCTTTCCCTTTTATTGCGTGCTGCCTTAATTGAATTTAAATATACTTTAAATTCTTCAAATAATCAATAATAAAACCAATTATAATGCGCAACAGCCTCTATGTATAATATCAATAAAAATAATTATAAAAACAAGAATGTTTTCCTTTAAAAAATCGAGGTTTCAAAAATCGAAATGATTCAAATTTACATATGTGTGTTTTTATTTAACAAATGACTTCATTAAAAATAATTTTTTTAACTTAATTTTTCTCGGGGCAATGCTTTATTATTATATTAATTAAGATGATAAGTTGAAAAATAAAATGAAGTGAGAGTAACTGCCCGAGGGATGTAAGGGCGGTAAGATTGAGACGTAAAATGAATATAAATTAATTAATCTTTTTTTATGTCGAACAAAACGTTTAAATTTCTGAGGAGCAGACAAAAACTTGCAAAGGAATTTAAAGAAGCCTCAAGAAAATATTATCAAAAGATAGAATCTTATTTAACACGAAACAGTGTTGAGAAAATAAAAGAATATATTTATATGAGAAGTATAAAACCGAAGTTGAATAAATTAGATAAACCGTACACACGAAGTAATCCATTAAATGGGAGAATATTGGTAAAAGGCGCATGGATGTCTTTATCCAGCGTAGGCTCGAATTTAATCAAATATCACTTGGGTGAGAATTCTTCGGAGAGAAATGCGGAATCTTTGTTAGACGTCTTCTTCTCTTGTGTTTATGGCATCATTAACATCAAAGCTATCCGTCTATGTGACTATTTGCAACCGCGCTAATGCGCCACACTATACCTTGGCAATAAAGTGATCGCTTGATTTTTATGATAAGTTTTTATGAGGCGAGTATATCACATAAATTTGACTATGTCGAATAATGCATACAAACAATGCAATTTTTACGATGGTGGCAACAATCAGAAATGAGGTTATAACTGATACTAAAGTAAAACCGATCGCATCATGACTAAATTTGAATGAACAAATAAATTCTCAGTTCCAAAGCTAAGCTGAAAACGGTGATCAAGAGGTGAAGAATTCAAAAACTAATAATCCAATATCTTTTATATCTAAACCACAAGATTATGAGAAATTGCCTTTATTAAAGCCGTTCTCTGATTTGATTTTGATTTTTATACCTTACACATGAAAGGATGAGGGTTAACTCCGCTCTTCCGTTTGTAACGTAGTAATGGAGGAATGTAAGTATAGAAATGTAGAAAGGTTCTTGCTCACCTATTTGGGAATTTGACATGAAATTTTGGCCAGGTTATCGAATAGGTTATGGCGATCAACCAACTGTCGCAAACGACCGGAGGAATTTCTGTTTATTGACGCCTAACTTTTGAAATGAAAAGAAATTTTAATTTGCCTTGCATTCCAGGTATTTCAAAAACTAAATGTGAATTTAAACTATTAATTCTCAATTAGTTTTCATTGTGATGGTAATTAATCAACTTAGTGACGAAGAAAAATTTTTCGTAAAATTTCCATATTCTCTAAATCTTTGTAAAATGCAAATTTAATAGTCAAAGCTCATTCTAAAGGTAGTTTTTCCTCCGTTGTTTCACATATTCCACAGAATTTTCACATATTCGAGCACATATTCTTTCAATATATATATAAATATATATATATATATATATATATATATATATATATATATATATATATATATATATATATATATATATATATATATATATATATATATATATATATATATATATATATATATATATATATATATATATATATATATATATATATATATATATATATATATATATATATATATATATATATATATATATATATATATATATATATATATATATATATATATATATATATATATATATATATATATATATATATATATATATATATATATATATATATATATATATATATATATATATATATATATATATATATATATATATATATATATATATATATATATATATATATATATATATATATATATATATATATATATATATATATATATATATATATATATATATATACATATATATATATATATATATATATATATATATATATATATATATATATATATATATATATATATATATATATATATATATATATATATATATATATATATATATATATATATATATATATATATATATATATATATATATATATATATATATATATATATATATATATATATATATATATATATATATATATATATATATATATATATATATATATATATATATATATATATATATATATATATATATATATATATATATATATATATATATATATATATATATATATATATATATATATATATATATATATATATATATATATATATATATATATATATATATATATATATATATATATATATATATATATATATATATATATATATATATATATATATATATATATATATATATATATATATATATATATATATATATATATATATATATATATATATATATATATATATATATATATATATATATATATATATATATATATATATATATATATATATATATATATATATATATATATATATATATATATATATATATATATATATATATATATATATATATATATATATATATATATATATATATATATATATATATATATATATATATATATATATATATATATATATATATATATATATATATATATATATATATATATATATATATATATATATATATATATATATATATATATATATATATATATATATATATATATATATATATATAATTACCCAATAAACGGAAATGTAGTATTAAAAGGGGCGCGGCCGTTCCACTGTTTATTAAATGAAGTCTTTAAATTTCTATTGCGGGTGTAGGGTATATGAGTGCAGGAAGGGCTGGAAGTAGCGTTCTTTCTTCTTTGCCCTTTTCTATCTTCTTCTCTTCTCTTTTCTTAAGTAAATGTCTTGTGGTGAAAATAACTTTTATGATAATTTGTTTTCAAGTACCATCCATCCCATCACCAAAATTTAATGATGATGCTATCGATATATATTATCGATAATTGCTGATAATAGCGATAGTTGGTGCTTCGTATGAAAATGCTGGTATTGCTCGCTGTGACTTGAGTTTGAATGAAAAACCTAAACGTTTCAAATTAAACAACGTTTAGGCACAGCAGGCATGATAAATAGCCCGCTGGTTACCATTAAATCGAAGAAGGCGTGTTGTGAAGGATCTGCAGCAAATTACAATTCAATTTTTATATTTTGATGGGATTATTTTCCTCGCGATGAAATGAATTTCGGATGTTTCAGCGCTGTATCCTTAACATACATACATAACATACATAACATGCATAAAAGTCAATTAGAAATTCATTAAGAAGGAATAATAAATTAATTGTATGGCACAATGTCAATAACAAAATGGACATATTGTCAGTAATGAAACGAAATGGTGTAGGTGCAGCGCCAAATTTGTTATGACTTATAGCAACGTCATCAATAATGTTTTCGAAATTTGTGATTCTCGTAGTAGTTGTGGAGATAACTTCAGCTGCTTCATTTATTGCAAATGACAATTAGTATGTTTTCTAGCCGGCGGAAATGCGACGAAAATGGAAAATAAAGTTATAGTATTTGTAGGACGATATATAGTATATATATCATATCTTTTATCTAATATCAATGTCTGTAATTTAGCCCATTCATGACTTCCCAAGAGCTTCACGGAAATTATTGTAGTTTGTTTGTTGATTTAATGTGGTCTGACGCCGCGAGTATCTCTTTCTTTGATTCTTTTTTAAAGGCTCTATTGTGAATTTGTAGTTGTTGATATTGCTGTTAACGACAACCGTGACGATACGCTTTTCAACACATAGTTGCGGGTGATGCGTCTTCCTTATTTATTTTGCAGTGTATGAATGTTTTTAATAATTTATAATTTTTTCGTTTTTCTACACATAATTCCGCGCACGTGTGCTATTTTGCGGTCTTCTTTAACTTTGTTCTATGAAATTTAATACTTACTGTCAGTTTTTTTCTTCTTCATAATCATCTTTTTCTCTTAGTCTGTCATTTTACGTTTTCATCTGCATTCTAAGCTATTGTTTAATTATTCTCTGATCTCTTTTGCATAGCTCATTAATACTTTATCATCATCTTTACCTCCTTCTCAATGTTTATTAATGGGGGGGAGGATATCATTTTCTATTTCGCTACGAGTCTATGCCATCACTGAATTGAATTTATTTACTTTTCCAACATTGAAGTTATTTATTTTGTTGTTATCATTATTTCGCTGCATTGTACTCTTAGATTTGTTTTTTTTATCATTGCAGGCATTGAGTTCCAATCAAGGCCTTTAGGTCTTGCCTTCATTCCGCTTTATTTGATTTCAGAAAGCTTACAGAAGTAAGTTGAAGCGTCCTCTGCTGTATTGTCTCCACAGCATCGTTAACGGCAATGTATATTTATATATGCGTATATTTTTTTAGTTATATTTATTTACAAACCATTGATTTGATGTGCCGGTGGGTCGGTTTGTAGGTGGCTCGGACGTTGGGCCAGTCAATCAATAAAGCTTGCTTTTGTTGTTCGTTATTGATTGTGGGTGTAATGAAGTCACTTCAAGTTGGTTGGTCTTGTTAATGAAAATACAATGAAAAATCCGATCTATTTAACTCGATCATATAAAATGTTGATGCAGAAAATTCAGTCACTTTCGGATTTAGCCTAAAATTTATGGGAGGAAATAAAGATATATTAAATCTGTTTGGGTCACATAGTGCACTTTTTCTAGCAAAATTATTGCAATAAGTTTCACTTACAGACAGGCAATATTAGTGCATTGAAATGAAAGCAAATGCATAAATAGAAACATCGTCGAATCATAAAGAGAGATGCTCTTTCTATCGCATTTAAATTGTAAATTGCATTTCACTGTAAATAAGAAATAAAATTTAATTAGCAACAAAACCGGCAGCAAAGAAAGTTCTTAGCTGTAAAATATTTTGTAAAGAAATTGTTAAGTTTGCTGCAAGCAATTTCTCAAGAAGAAAATATAAAACAATGCAAATGCAATGAATGTGTTTGACAATTTTTTAATTAAATTTTGAAGATATTTGTATTTAAATTTTTTTAAATACTGCTTTCTGTTGAGATAATTAAATCAACATAGCTTTCTTTTTTATATTAAAAAATTTTTTCCATCACTATAGCCGTTTTCTTATAAAAATTTATTATGGCGTTAAGCGCAAGAATATTCCTCTTTTATTAGCGTCGATATTGCCGCGAAACTTTACTGCAGCAGTTTATGGTGATGGTGATGGTCATACGTAGGCTGGACAGAGGATGCAGCCTATGATATTTCACGCCTGTTACGTTTAATAATCCTTAATTGCTAAAACACCTAAACCAATCCACAAATGACATTAGATGTAACTTGCAGACTGACTAGGCCGACGATATCTGATCAGGCAGCTAGAGACGACAAATTCATCAGTTCCGTAAAACCATAAAAATTAATTAAAAAATAGTATTGATTTGTGGAGAGCTTATTGAGGTCTGTGTGAAATCTGTTCTTTAAGTTGCAGTTTTATTTTGTAACAAGTCGTCCTAATGCCTAAACTTTTGATTCCTAAAATGTTAATTATAAATCAAATAACGTTATAAAACTTGTACGTGCCACATAAGCCATATGCTGTGTACATAAATGCTGTAATAGTCTTTTGTAAGTTGATAATAGTTGGTTGACGAAACTCAACCCCATGCGAGATGGCTCATCGTGGGATAAAGCCTTACTGGGCTTTTTTAGGAGTTGCTAGGATAAACAAAGGTCAAAATATAAACAAATGTAAAAATATCAGGCTGATGGAACCACGTCATGAATGGATTCCAGTATATGGTTATTGAAAAATGTTCCAAAAGAATCAAATAATGATTGACTAAGTTATTAATATTCATTACACTTCATCGCTTTTAGACAATCCGCACGTTTTCTTTCTCGTGAAAAAGATGAAATTACGAATTAGTGGGGTAACATTTTACAATTGTTGTACTGATTGATATACTGTTATACCACTTTAAATATTTCGCGCCATTGTCCGGTAATAGCATATAATGGTTTCAATTTTCATAATAGTAATTACCGTTGTCATCACAATCACCTTAAAACACATAATCAGAGACGAAAGTTATCGTCACCCCGTTCATCAATAAAATTCAACGCCCCTAACTACTTCCTCGTGATAACCACGGTGATATTTATTGCAGATCTCAAAGACAGTATGGATATAATACATTCTCGTAATCATAGCCATCATAATGAACTTATTGCGGTTACTTCCGAAAAAGTGAAAGCAACAATAACAATAAAAACTATAAGAAACATCATATCCGCACAGTCACACACACAAGCAATACAAACTCAAAAACTTTATAGCAAAAGAAGAAATTAATCTTACACGGATAAAAATATTTCTGTGCGCTTAACGGAGTTGTTGCTGGATTATGTAGTATTAGCAAGAGTATGACGGAGCAAAATTATGAGCGTCGTTAATGTTTAAATGTCAGAGCCTTAGGAATCAATTTTCAGCAGCATGTCATGGATTTAGGTACGCCTTTTGTTGATGCTGATTTTATAATTATTACTGCTATTGTTTTTGCCGTTAGTCACAAGGTACACATTATTTGCGAATTGAACCATAGTTCTTACTATTTTGCATTCGACTTGGATAAGCAACTTCAACTGCATCACTCTTTCATTTATGATTGAGTATATTTATTTCATTATTAATGCATTCAACCAAGTGAACTTCCATCATGCCCACATACATTTAATTTCAATCAGCTTTAAATTAAATAAAAACCCCATTTTATTTCCTTTCATGTTCGACGACATGACAGAAAGGCAGATGGGCAACTATAATAACAATAGCGAATACAACGGAAGAAAACAAAAGCAGCGGTAAGGACAAAAAACGGAAGACACGACAACAGAAAAAACAGCAACGGTTATAAAATGGTAAAGTGTCTATTAATAATTGTTATATGTTAGCTTTTATTTATGATTACCATTGTTTTCTTAATTTAGCTTTTATTTATAATTACTATTGTTGTATAGATTGCCAATTGTTAAATTAAGACGATAGTATACGCGCTGTATTTTCAAATTTTTATTTTCGAATTACGTTAAAAAAATTACGCATCATTTCTTACAGTTGACACTTGATAATGCCTCCGTATATGTTTTAGTCATCTCTGCCAATATCTGCCACGTAGTTGGCATGAGCTAAAAAATAAAAATTCGGTGGACTTTCGTCTAATATTTAAATGTTTTAAACTAAATTTCAAAATTTTTCATTTTAATTTCAATTTTTCCCACTTAGTGATCAACTTGTTTATTTCAAAAATTATTACAAAAAATTCCTCGTGAATTTTGAAACTTTTCATTTCGAATTTATAACTTTTGTATAAAGTTTCCAGACTTGCAATTTTGTGTTTAAAATTTAAAAATATTGGCGCATTTAGTCCGAAGTTAGCGCACCTTTTTCTTAGAGCATGTTCTAAATTTGGAGAACAATTAATCAATTTATTTAAATAAATACTTTAATAAAAATTAATTAAAAAAATTAAATTTAAATAAATAAATTTAAACTATTTATAGTCAAAAATAAAGTAAGTTCTAAATGGGGTACAATTTAGAGGCAAATATATGTTTATACTTCGCACTGAGAAGTATGTTCAAAACCATTTCTGTCAGATAATATCCAGTATAAATTTAAAATTTATTAAAACATGATAACACACGGTGGAATGAGTACGACTTCAAATGTAAAATAAATTCCATATTTGAGACTAATGCGGCAATATACACCGTATAATATCCACACAACATACGCCATAGTACGAACAACTGACTTGATTTATCCTTGCCCGCCTCTCTGTCTGTGGAAACACGATTACTAGAGAACGATAGAGCTATGACATTTTTCAAGAGTACATAAAAAATTTATTTTAAAACGTTTTCATTAGGTCGTTTTCATTCACTTTGTGTAAAAATTCTAAAACTGTTTTAAAACTAGCTTCTCAATGAGCTGCAATATAAGCCATAAACTAACGACATAAGCGCGCGTATAACACTTTCGATATCATGTATATTTTCAAGCTCTATAATAAATAAGCTTCAAATTGCAAGTATGTTCACCTATAATTTACATAAACCAATATTTACATAAACTAAAATTCTTCGTCACATTCTTCATAAGGCCATTGATGGGTGCCTGACGGGTGTTCCACGCAAGCTCATTAAAAATTGGAAGCAGAAATATTCTTCAGAACAGCCATATATTCTTGTATTTAGATACCAATGTCGCCCTGGTGCACATTTCTTCCAAGGGTACTGCCCTTATCATAGATCCTTGTAATTCGATTGATAAAGAGTTTACCGGTTGGACCACTGTTGGTCGTAGAAATCATGGTCACTGGTATCAAATGAATTAATTATATTCTCATATAGTTCTGGTTTACTCGATACTGAACTTATATCTTGTACGATCTCAGAAGTTATCAAAATGACAGCGAAATTTCCCCTTATTTGATAACTTGTCACAATATCGTACTATGAGTGCAAAAATTATTTTCAACGAGAAAGTTTTTTCTTACATTTTTTTAAATGCAAAACTATAATAATTTCAACCTGAGATCTAAAATTTAATTTAAACTTTTTTGAACATTTTTGAATTTTTGGATATATAAAATTTCATAAATATCAAATTTCGAAAATGTTGTCACAATTTCAATTTATTTCGCCACTATTTTAAAATTTCAAATTTTAAGGTAAGGTTTTCTTAAATTTTTTTTTTAATTTATACAAAAAGCATTTTGAATTGAACTTCAACAATTTGCATTTAATCTACACACGAAGGAAAATTATTATTTTGAAGTAAAAATTTATTTGTTGCTCAACATCTTGAGCAAACAAATTCATCTGTTGATCGTTTAACAATTTAAAAATAAATTTCCAAAATTCCCGTAAATGAATAGATTGAAATTAATATTTGTGTGACATCCAAAGAAAGAAATCCTCTTCATTATTACATAGTTTCAAAAAACATTTGAATATCCTTTTAATGGAAAAATCAAATTCTTCCCATTTACTTTCCTGCCAATTCGTTTGGTTCTTTTTATTTTCGTGTCTATTGTAGTAATTTAATGATTTTATTGAATGACTTATATTTTAAAAAATGCTTGAATAATTGACAGATTTAAATTCTCTTTGTGCCATCTTGCTTTGTCTTACCCTGTTTGCGTTACAATGTCTTTGATCTCGAAAAAACATGTGCGGTTGATTATTCCTATCCAACAAAAGCTACATTGAAATGACTACATTCTGTCACTTAATCTTTTCTATGGTTGCTTTGCGTAGGTTGTCCTCAATTGAATTCGGTCTACTGGAAACGAGATCACTTTATTATTATGAATATGTTGCAAATCTTGCTGGTTGGTCTTTATCTATTTGTTTGTGTGTGTAGCTGCGTATGTGTGTATATGTCCATAAATATAAAAGTGTATTAACTTCTGCGACGGCTTATTGTTTGAACCACAGGACAGATTTTCAATAGCGTGCCACGAGATCGAATGAGATGTGTCAATTGATATCATATCGCTGTAACCTCAGCAATATCCTAAGCAATAACATTACCTACCGCAGCTACCTCTGCAAAATGAAGAGAGCAGCGCACGTGACGTTGATTACGTAGGAAAATGTCCAGACGTAGAATAATATATTCTGAAGAAGTTCTCTCCAATTACAAGGGATAAACTCAGAAATGTGGAATCAGTTGAGTTCAGGTATGAAAAATTTACTAAAGAAAAATGAAAAATAAATTACAAACATGTAAGAGTGCTAATTCAGCCTCACTGAAGCCATATACACCCTACACCCATATTATAAATATATAGTGTGATCCTGGCAGTCAATGGGCAGTGCACGTATCTTTTAGTGTTACTTCAAAATTTCACCAAGACCAAGAAAATTGGGATTTGCAATTTTATTGTCATAAAAAAGTAGGCGGTAGGGGGTTTTTGCCATTTTTAGCAACAAACAATTTGAAGTAGCAGAGAATATTTGTGCGATATTTCATGACAGTGCTTCCACTCGTCCTTTTGCAAAGTGGTGTTATTTTTATAGTTATGGTTCCGGTAGGTGGACCACGCCTAAATTTTGCGAAATTATTTAGTATTCGTCTATGAGTTCGAGAAAAAATTTTGTTACCTAATTTTTTCTACAAACTTTTAAAGTTAATCACACATATTACGTCTGCAATAGCGATTTTTCCAGAGACACTGACAGGCCGAAAGACAGGCAGAGAGTCAGGCGAACGGACAGATAGACAGATGAAAAATAAATTCGAAATACGCAAAAATTTTGGCCGAAATGACCCCTCTAATAGATGATTACTTTAACTATTTATATGTTCTGTGAGGTTTTTTTTGGGTTATTCCAATTTCAACTACTCAAAAACATTGCTGTGGCGGCATGTAAAACAAAAATTTGTATTAAAAATGAATTGATAATCTGCGCGAGGAAAAGGATTAAAAGGCCAAAAAAGACTAATAATGAAAAGACTAATAACAAAAATGACATTAGGAAGACAACGAACATTTTCGTAACCTCGCCGTCACATTTTTGCATAACGTGGCTTGGCATTTGCTTTATAGTTTTTCCTGCTTCCACCGCTTTCACCTCGTCTGCTCACGTTACACTTGATAACACGTAAAAACTTTTGGAAGAAGCCGATGGAAATTGGCAGTTCCTTTTGTTATTGTCGCTGTTGTGACCAAATTTAAAGCAAATTTATGTGCTTCCGACAATTGCATTATAATTTTGTTCTTAGTACTTAGAAAAACTTAGTTCTTAGTTCTTAGTTCTTAGAAAAACTAAATTTTCTGAAAAGAGAATAAAGGATATTACTAAATAAAAATACATTTAATTAGTATGTGTTTGTATATATTTGACTGCAGAAAAATATGTTAAATTAATTTAGTAAATTGTGTAGTAATTGTGTAATTAATTTTGTATATTTAATTTAACAGTTTAATCAAAGCATTTTTTGTTTAATACAGAATTTTCCAACATTTATATAACATAATCTGGCAACATCCTTTCACAAGTAAGACTTAAAAAATGAGTAATCTCAAGCATCCAATTTTGAATCAAAAATCACAAAGAATACCAGGAGTCACTAGTCCATTAAAAATGAATTCACAGAGCTTAGAAATGTGCTCGTGGATCATCAAAATCTAGATCATCAAATCGAAATAAATTAACAAATTCACAGCATATCGAAAGACTAAAGAAGTGAACCTGGTCAAACTTGAATTATTAACATTGAAGGAAATCTCTCCAATTTTTTCTCTATTTTATTCTTCTGTCAATAGATTTAATATAATCAAGTCCATTGCTATTTAATTTTATTAAGGTTTTGTTTCTATTCTTTGTAGTTATTCAGATTATTGCTCTACCAATGCTGTTGCTACCACCGTATGTCTCGTGCCGTACATATCGACACGAGACATACATCACATACATCGAAGTTTTCCTTGTCTGAAACCTTTGCAAGATCATATCCATCACTTGACGTAAATAATTCAATGTTAATGAAAATATTTGACCGCCTTTTTGGTGTCGCTTATGCGTCCTGAATCAGGCCAGAGGTGTTAGGTCCTGAAATGGCATCGGACGAGCATATATATGTTAGGTTTATGACGAGAGCTAATACTACCGATTCCGAACCCCGACCACGTGGTTTTAAACTAAAATCACGGGGGATGCAACCGTGCTGCTGCAACCGTGGCATAGTTTTTCAACTGATGGTGGTCGGTTGTCGAATTGAATAATAAACAATCCCGTGTGGGATGGCCCACTGTGGAATTAGGCCATACGTGACAGGTGTGCACGTAAAACCAAGGCAGAAATAAATATGAAACAACGAAAATAAGAATCACAGCAGCAATAAAAGAGATAAATAAGTGTAAAATAATTTTTTGTTATTTATGGTCAGAGGAAAAAATTCAAAAAATTGGTGATGAAAGATAGGGTGGCAGATCGACAGATACCTCGAGAGGTGAAAAAGTGTCCGCATTGAGACTTGCGTGACACACTTATAGCCGGTATAGTCGCAACCGCTGTAGCGGCCATTCGAATTACCGATGGGTGTATTGCTGTTATTGTTATTGGCGGGTTTAATAATTACGTTATTTTGCAATTAATCGATACACCTGTATAAATTTAGGAAAAAATGGAAAAACCTAAAAGCGAAAACAAAATCTTTCATAATATTAAATAATGAATAAGACGAACTCTATAACGTCCAACTTACACACTGCTGTAATAGAGCACTGGAATATCCTGAAATACTGCCCATTGATAAGGAAATGTTCGAGATTTAAGCGATTTATCGCGTGGCGGCTGCTGTTGAAAGTGTTGCGATTTCTGCTGGACCTCGCCACTATCGCAACGCACTGCTAATGAACGTTAAGAGAGAAAGTTTGATCGAACTGGTTTGTGATCGAGTTGCCTGCGTTTGTTGTTTTTGCCAGTATTAATAAATTATAAATACGCAACGCACACTGTTGCAAGTGCGATTTGACTCATGTTAACTGTCTACGCACGGGTCTATGATACGTCTGCAACGATTTGACATAATTTCCTTGATTTTTTAGGGTATATTATTTGAAGCTTCTCTATTTTTTGTTATTTCACTTGTTAATTTTTTTTTGTTTTCACATAAATTTTCTTTTCTTAGTATGTTTTTTTTGCTTCGCAAATTTCGTGGAAAGTTCACATGCCGGTGTCGTGTCGGTGCATGTTGACACAGTCAGTACATACAAATTCAGGTATCGTGTGCTTCTGGTAAATAAATCACATGATCACATGAAAAAATATTTTTCGTCAGCCTTCGATTATCTTGATGTATTTTCGCTTTTCTTAATCGCAATGGAAGGCGGTCTTTTTATGACAATACGGTTTTGCGGAGTCGATGAGGCTACGGGGGAGGAGTTTTTATCCTAATTTATTCAATATTTTGTAGTTTACCTGGAATTATTTATTTTATGCAATTCTTGATTGAATTTTTGTTTTATTATGTTCGCCTTCACTCAGGAATTTCATTAATTAATTTCATTAATTAATTCATTTTAATAAATATTATAATTATTCAATTCCATTTCGCTCTAATACTTTCAAAAATTTATATTACACCAAATATTTTATAAAATTGATTTGAGTTACTAAATATTTTATTACGTCCTTCAATAATTTTCATAATTTTTTATTATATATTTCAAATATTTTAAAAATTTAACTTCGCCGCAAACTTATTGTTCATCCCATTTTACCTTGAAATCTAAACAATTTTATTTGTGTTAGTTTCATTTTAATTCGTTACTTGATTTTAATTTAATGATTATGTAAATTTAATTTGTTTTATTTACTTTGAATATTTAGTGAACTCAGTTATTTCAAAATTATAAGTTTTATATTTTATTAGCTTTAGTTTGATTTTGTTTCGGTATTTATTTTAAATTTTTTATTTTAATTTAATTTTAAATAAACTGGGAGTGAATGGGAAATAATTGAAACAAAATCGGCAGCAAATATAACACAAATACTTTCTTTAATAACAAAGTTGCATTGCACCAATATGGAAACAGGCATACAGGCGAAGCAATTAGCAAAAAATGTGTATGTATTTCTATCAGTGCTCGACGGAAGCAATCAGATGAAACAAAATAGATGAAAAGCAATGAGCGAAGGTCCCATCAAAACATTTGCTTTTCTCCGTTAAGCTGTTGCGTGTACGTGTTCTACTGGAACAACCAGCCTCTTAGTGAAAAAAAGAAAAACAACCTTAGTATCTCGAGAATTTATTTTTCCAATTTCTTGTTCAAGTTTCTTCTTCTTGTGAACACAACCACTAATTAAATTGGAAAAGAAATGCGGAACAATTCTCAGCCAATTCCGATGTGTTACGCGTTACAATGCGATGAATTTCTGCATTACCGACATCATGGCTGTTGGTGCTGCTGTTATTGATTCTATTTCGTTTTCTCAATTTCCTGTGACACTGCCTCAACTCTTACGGATAATAAACCAACCGTTAAATTATCTCTATGAACGATCACCGAGAGAAACCTCTGCGATTCCGTTAAATAATGGCGTTTCTCCCAAACCAGTCATTTTCCGCGGACGAATCTGTCACGGACTTCTTGGAATGTCAATACTTTTTAACGGTTCAAAGCCTCACCCGATAAAAGTTTGTGCGAGCATTGCAATTTCTGTTTTATCGTGATCAATAGATTGATGCTTCTGATTTGTGATGGTGACAAAGTTAACACAATTAACCATGAGATAAAAACGTCTTTTTAAAAACGAACTGTCTTTAGGTGTAAGGGGAACTGTAAGTAACTGTAATTGTAACTGGAAGTAACTGTAATTGTAACTGGAAGTAACTGTAAGTGGAATTAATTTATTTTCTTGAAATTCACTCGGTCCTTAAGTTAAAATTTTCTACAATTTCATTAAACAAAATTGTTTTCCATAGTCTATATTCTGTTACAAAATTACAATTTATTTTCTAAATCTTCGATTCGCTTCAATATCGCATCACAGCGCCCGGTTTGTCTGGCACCACACGATTCCCAGGCACAATTCATATATAATTCCCAGATTCATTATATTTTGCATTAACATTAGTTTATAATGGTTGTCAACGATAGGTGGCAAGACGTCAGGTGAAAGCTACGTCCGACGGATGATGGCATCTGAATTCCGTCAGGGCCGATGCCGTCCTATCGTGATGAAAAAACAAACTAATTCAATGCATGGGAGTGTCATTCTGGAAAAGTCTTAAAGTCTAGTTGTTAAGGGGAGTAAATTAAGAAGAAAAGTTGGAAACGCAAACTTCGGCCTGCTCGAAGTGGGTATACCCTACATTCGTAACAGAAAAAAAAAATTTTGATCCCAAAAATCAGTAGGCGGTACACGCTTCTTTTAATAGTATATTTCCCTTTTCTTAGTTATTTAGGTCTACTAACTCATCTTCCACCCAACTCATTTCAATAAGTCTACATATGTTATTGTATAATAGTAGGCGTGCCACGTCAATTTTTTGGTGGGTGCATAAAGGCCACCACGTTCATCTCGGACGTGCAGCTTTAAAAAAATCAAACAGAGACTGAAAAATGACTGAAAAATGGCGAAATTTTATAATTTTATTTTACAAAATTTATAAAAAAGTTTTAGTATAACATCCGCTATTTTCAATACCTAAAATTTTAGTAACAAAATATTCGTGATGCATTTCATGACAACGTCATCACGCCTATTTATTGCAATATAATTCAATACTCGTGGGTGAGTTTGAGGATAAAATTTTGTCCACACAAAATACAAAATTTCTATACTCGCCACGTCTCCCTTAATGCGTTACAAATGCAAAAAAAAGAGTTAACATACGCTGATCCATCAGGCCGTTTGTAATTAAGCATTAGTTATCTTCTGTTATTCTTGGCGTTGTTGTTACCAAAGCGGCTCCCTACAGTTTTAATATTCCTCTAATTTATGTTTAGATGTATTGACACAAATAAACTGAGTCTTCTAAGCATCAATTACGGTTATCGTCGCTCCAAAACATTCACAATTTTCATTGTTAATGAAAAAAGGAAGAGGAAGTGTACTTGTAGTAGTCGTGTTAGAAATGTTTGTAACATATTATAAGTCGCGTTATTAGTAATCAATCCTTTTTCTTAGGTAACGAAGATCCAATCTATCAAAATGTTGCCAATTTTAATTAAATTTTTATTTACATCTTGCTTGCATGAATAAAGAAATCCCATGAAAATGCCCAAGGAAGAATATAACGAACGAATAGAGCAATGAGGAAATCAGAGATCGAAGGAATGAAATGCAGTTAGTGGATACCAGATTTGATCGATTCCATTCATTTACATCGAACGAAAGCTAACTGAAAATAAATTAACCAGATCGCCTTGAAGGAACGGAGGGGAAAAACGTTTGAATGGACCAGTCCCGATGAGGGAGAATTGCGGGTAAGGAACACTGATTGGTGGCTGCAAGTCTTTAGTGCCTTCCATTATTATCATTAATTGTAAGCATATTTTATTCCATCACGGCCCATGTAGTTGTGTGCGGAGGTTGAGTGCGGATGAGTCCACTTTCCTAAACGCTATATGGCTTGTAAGTGATAAACTTCTTTGACAGAAGCTCAAATTTACATAACTATGTTTTTGATTATGAAAGGAACAGGCTTCCCAGTAGGAGGTGTGGTTTTCAATCAATCAGACGAAAACAAAATAATAGAATCTGAGAATTAGAAATGGTTTCTTTAGAAAAGCAGTAAACGACACAAAGACGGAGTGGCCGCAAGAGTTACTTTTCAACGCTTCGAGGTTTCTCCAGGTCGAGCTTCAGAGGAGGATGAAACTGTTTGAAATTGTAGCAGTCATAACAAAAGTAAAAAGTTCTAGCAATTTCTTCCAGTTAAAATCGTGACAAAATGTAGGAAACGGTTAAAAACATTATTGATATATTTGTTAGTTTACTAATAATAGAAACAACAATAAAAACAACCGTAGCGTTAATTATGAAGGAAATAATAAAAAAATAATGACAAAGTAGGAGAGTTTCGGAGTAACTGACCACATCTCATTATTCTTTATTATTTCCTTTAAAAACAACAGCTCTTGCTCAAAATCTATAAAACAACACATCGACCCATCGCTAACGATTAACACTAATGTTATGGGAGGTACCATTAGTGGTGAAGGAATGCGAAATAGGATGTGGTACAAAATAGAAAAAAGAAAGTAGAACTTCTATAATAATATGTGTTTTATGTACGCTACAATTTTGACAGATATTACTCGGAACCGATAAGCGCATTTTGTTTTAGGAATTACCAACCAACCGCACCGACCAACCGTTCAAGTGTTCAACAGATGGATGAATATGCCAAAGCAACAGAAAAAGCCAAAACGGCTACCTGTAGAAGTCATACGCCTGCCGCTGCTTTTGCTGCTATTAAGCTTGTTTTACACAAATAAATATATTTGTTTCTACGTAGCGGGACTCCTTCGATTAACATGCAGATGTTTGCCTGACTAAGTGCTGTAGATACGTCCAACTGACAAACCCACCTACCAATAAGCAAAAAAGTGAATATATCAGAAATAGAAAGCTACAAAGAAATACAATTTAGTACAGAATATTTAGAAACAATTAAAACTGAAGGACCGAATAACTAAAAGATCCAAGCATTGAAAGATCGAGAGCCTGATATAAAACACGAAAATCCAGCTGAGTTAATTAAGAGTCATAACGAATAACGAGTATTTGTATCACGATAAAAAAGAAATTTTATCGAATTGTTTCTTATTTTTATAAAATGTTCTTTTGATAAAGGCTTATGTTTTTCATCAAAAGTTAAAAAAGAGAAAGTGAAGTAAATAAATAAGTAAAAATAATGCTCATGCAATGATTAAAAATAACAGCAAAGAGTTTATAAAAGGCAATAAAAGTGAAAATAACTTAGAGTCAAGGAGGGAAATGAGATGCGATGAAAAGAAAAAAAATATTGGTAAAAAATTGAGTAATTAAAGCCAACAAATTGTAGCCAAAAGATAATTCACCATAGTGGTTAAAAAACTATTTTTTTTCTTTTGACAAATAAAGCAACAAAAATATATGTTGCTGCGTCTGCTTAATTTTAGTATCAATTTATTGACGAAATAAAGAGCATTTGGCAAATTTTTTGCAGTCTTTCTTGTTGTTGTAATTATTACTACTATCGTTGTAATTATAATTATTATTATTTTTTCTATTATTATTATGATTGTTATATTATCTCTTTAAACTTACCACCATCGTCATCATAATTTTCTTCGTTGAATAGAAACAAACACAGCTCTTTGGTAGAAGGCTAAAAATGTATCTATTGCAAAAATAACTTCTTCTTCTTCTCCTTCCAATCAGCTTTCAACATTATATTGTTTTGTTTTATGTATGCATTCCATTTTTATTACGATGTTTTTTTATTGTTATTTTGTTATTCATCATATATATATTTGTATACGTTGGAAATGAAAATGAAGGAAAAAAGCTTGATAATCTATTTCTAATTTGATTTTCTAATTTTATTGCAATCATTTTCTGGCTGTGAAATTATTTTTTGGTTTCGAAGACTTTTTGAACAGAAAATTGCCATAGAAATGAATACGAAATACTTTTTTCTACTTTTCTATTTTTTAAATTTAGCAAATTCGTATTGAAAAGATTTTTGATTTTGAACTTTTGAGTTAATTTAGCCAAAACGTTGATCGCATATTTCGAATATTCTACAAGAAATTGACTACTAGTTTCGTGATTCGTTTCGTTTGTTTAACGAAGCTAATAATGAAATTGCGAGAAAGGGAGAGAGAAAACCGAGAGAGAGAGAATAAGTGAGTTTTCAATTCATGGGTTGTGTAATTTTTTGAACTAATTGCAACGTTTTGTAATTTTATTACAGGCGAATATTTTAACCTGTTTTTACAATTAATTTGGCCGTTAAACTAGTTTCATTGGGGGTTAAAATGCATTAGTGAATTTAAGATAAAGACGAGCAGCATAACAAAATTTTAAAGTTCGCTGATCGAACCAATCCAATTTACAGGCGTGACAACATCAAGTTGTGGCAGCGATGTGCAAATTGGATCAGATCGAATACTAAGATGATGAATGAAGGATTTTTAAACAGAACGCCGTAATCTAATTTTTATTACTGTCTACCCTCTTATTTTTTGCTTTCTCTTTCTCTCTTTCAATCGTTTGAGAATAAGGACAAAATGATGAGGATAAAGCATAAATATGATCACATGAACGATTAAATGAATCACACGAACCGAATCAGTATTTGAATATTTTACCTTTATCACTTTGAATATATTTTCTTAAACTGTTTCAGCCTTTCTAATACTACCATTGTGAAAATGCCGTTGCATACGCAGTTGCGATCATGGTGAGTCGTCGAATATAATTTCGATGAAAGTTTGCTTCGTTGGTACTGTCCATCATGAGCCATTTGTGATAGATCTTTTATTGTCACTGGCCTCGGTGACAAAGGTATGGCGGTGGGATATCGCGCCTCTCAGGTGCGAAAATGCGACATAAAATCAATCAGAATCGTGGCTGCAGACATGACCACGGTAGCAGAAGTGAAATGAAATCAAATGAAATGTTTTAACCACTCTATTTGATCATCGATAAATGAGTTCAAAAGATTATCTTCAATTAAAATGAATTGCACATTTCTCTGTTCATTTCGTTTTCCTTCTTTGTTGGCTTGTCCAACATCATCATCGTATTTGAGGTCATTATCCGGTTTTCTTTGCTTTCTATTAGGCAATGAAGGCGTGATGTGATGATCGTGGTTTACAATAACTGCTTGATCTTAGCTTGTGGCGCTGAAGAAATTCGTTCGTGTCCAAGTTCGAATTTGTTGATCGAGATATGGACAGATTGTCAGTGAGCTGTACCCGGTCACTAGTACGGTAGTAAAAGAGATCGAACTGTCGTTCATGAAAATAAACAAACTTGAATTATTGTCAATGACCTGAAGAGGAAATCGAATTCAAACATTGAATTTTCTTTCATATTCTGAGATAGAGTAAGATGATGATACGCACGGTGAAAAGACAAATCTTTACGTTACTCATTATTACTTCATCCGTAAGAATATTTTTGATATGCGAACAAAAGAACAATGAATGAATAAGGGGGGATGAAATAATCCCAAAGTTCGGTCCAAACGAAGGACATGAGTCTGTAACATTGATGCTCAGAGTTGGAGAGAAGACTAATAAAATGGTTTAATACAATCGGTGTATCATTATAATTATGACAACAATAGTAATGAAATCATCTTAATGAGAAAACTAAAACTTTCCTTATCATCACACGTCTTTCTCACCTTCAGCGTCCTGATAGAAGAGAAATTCCTACAGAGGCGAATCATATAATTTCCCTTAAGCGCTCCTATTTTTGAAGTGCTGCTGTTACGGCTTTGTAAAAACCAACATATAATTGTGTTCAGATTTTATTTCGCCGCAGATATAGGTGTTGATAAACGGGATCTCTTCGAAAATTTTAATTTCGTTATGGTAAAATGATATTATTCTACTACAGTAATATCTTATTCCTTATTTTGGTCTTGTTCTTTCTCTATCCCTTCGTCTTCATCCTCGCTTCGCCTATATCATTTTCTTCTTCTTACATGCCATTTTCTTCTTCTTCTCCTTCGTGCAGTGTGTTCAGAAAAATGTTTTTTTTCCACGCTTCATTATAATAAATCCGCTCATTTGAATTCTTTCTTATTGTTTGTTGCTGGCGTTTTTTCCATTGCTTCCACGGCTTTGTCAGAGACTGTCGCAGTCAAGTTGTTAATGTCAGATGTTTGTTGCTATTGTTTCTACCTGTTGCTCTTATAACTCGCAATTTATTTCCTAAACAATAGACAGTGTTGGCATGATAGTTGCATCCGCAGGAACCTTCCATTGAAATGTCTGCTGGTTTGAAGCGTAAGTCAGTGCTATTATTTCCATTATATATTATAGCAATGCTATTATTATTATTGACCTTTTTTGATTCGCGTTTGCAATCTTTTGAATTCTTTTCTGACTTTGAAATTAACCGACTGAATCAAGGAAAGATAAATAAACGACTAATAGCGAATGTAACGTAAGTCGAATGTGAGCGTTACTTAACAGCGCATGCATGACTTTTAAGAATTAAAATTAAATTGCTCAATAATGGAAAGGGGATGGTTCGATTTTACACTAATAGCCATTTATTAAAGAAAACGAGCAAATTTATTGGATGAAAGAAAAAGTGCCTTTTTCGAATATAATGATTCGATGTTTTCGCAATATTATAGACAATTAACTGCCAAATAATGAGAAGAGGTATTTCTGCTGATTTTGTCCTACCCTCCTCCTTTTTTAACAACACCATACTTTTTCATGCTCTTTTACCTTTATTTTAACTTATATCCTTCTATTATTCTTTTTTTCTCCTCGTTTAAAAAGATATCCTCCTTATCTTCTTCTGTGCCTTGTGTTTCTATTTGTCGCGTTGTTTTAATCTGTAGTTAAAAATGTACAGACGTCCAAATACTCGTGTACTCTCATTTAAATAAGTTCCGCTTTCATCTTGTTACTTCTTATACTGTTGTTGTTGTCGGTTGTTTTTTGCGGTAATTAAAATTTAAAGGGTTACAAATTCGTTGGATTTTTGAAATATTTTTCTAATTAGAAGGGAAAGCTTAAGAAAATAATAAAGAAAGAGCAATAACACCAACAGCAAAAACTTCACAATGTTAGCCTGTTTGTTTTTCATTTAACGAAAGCGGCTTGCACGTCGTGCAATGAACAGTCAACAACATTCCGCAAATTTCTAGGCGTTTGTAGTATCAGAAGCACCGCATCAACAGACCACTGAAATGTCCAGGCGATAGCCAATACCATCACGAAACAACCAACCTAACCATATAAAACCTCATACCATTCGCAACGTTTTCTTTCCATTTCATCCATAAAATTCATGCGATGTATCGAGATTTAGTTCGTGATTAAAATTAACATGACGTATGATTCTGAACGAGAGTGAACTTAAGAAGAGCCGGATCGAATTGCTATTCTTGCGTTCGTAGGCGTTGTCGTCATCGACATCGTGTGATGTGGCGAGCTAGATCGCCAACAGCCCAAGAAGCGAGTGCGCACTTGCGATTTCATATACCTTTCTTCTCATGCGTTCAATGATTCTACAACGAATTTTCAATTTAGCTGCCCTTCAAGTTCTTCAATCCTCTTCTATTTCTTCTTATTTTATTATTTTATATTGCATTATTTTGTTCTTATGCTAAAAAATATGTTGTCTTTAAGAACATGGAAAACGAATCATGTCTTTTACAAAAAATCCTTTTATATTGATAGGATGACTTGGCTGATGGGATTGGAGAGCTAAGTAGATTGTTCTAGGGGATACATTGGAGAATATTTAATCAGTATTTATTCCGGAGAAGACATCAAAAATTTTAGAAAGGCTTTAGGAAGGAAATTCTTTAATTTTGACTGTTTTCTATTTAATCTATGATTAAATTTGGTATTGGTTTGTGCCGCTGCTCTAGAGTAATAATGATTAAAGAAACCAGATTGATGTTTACTTTATAATGATCCCTGTAGGAATCAAATTTGTTCTTAAGATTTTCTCTTTCTTGGAAGTGTTTTTTGTTTGCCTGATTTGATTCTAGATCTGAAATTAAAAAATTTTTTTGTTTTAAATTCTATAAGAAATTAATTATAAAAAGTTTTAATTATAAAAAGTTTGAAGAACTAATAATTAGTTCTTAGAATCCTTAATTTTCTTAATTAGAAAACTTATATGATAGCAACATCCTGCATTTTTATCGTCTGGCATACTAATTTCCAAAGTCAGAATTTTCAATGCGATGAAAACCAAGAGTTAGCGACTTTTAGAAATTATTGAAAATAACCAATGTACATTTTGCAAGGGTGGTTGCAGATGAATTGGAACTCTAAATCAATAACTATGTTGATTCTGTTTGTTCGTTCCACAAAACTGAAAGGTGTTCGTTTAATCCATTTAATAACAAGGGATGTTTAGAAACATGTTATTCGATGTAATTATTCATTTTAACCAAAATAATGAGTTATGGTTAACTCAGCTCATAAAATCATTTTAACCAAATCAGTGATTTGGTGACGTTTGTCAAAAATTTACTAGTGGTTGTGAATTTAATTTGTTCTAGATAAAATTAGTTTCTAGAGAAACAAGTTGATGATTTCACTGTTGTTTCTTTCATCTATTGAAAAAACACAATAAAAAATATCGCTTCAAAGGAAACGACTGCTTGTCATGGTCATAACACTTGTTACCGATATATTTTTTTAAAAACTTTATAGAAGACTATCTGTGGCCCTGGAATTTTATAATGACAAAATGCGCAATTCAGATACGAAGTGAATTCCGCAGCTAAAGGAATGACAGCGGTGATAATTATTAATACTTAGATGCTGTGGCGACATTTAATAAATGCAAAGATATCGTTAAAGTTGGGTTTCACATACGATTACATTTTCTTATGAAATGAAGAAGCTTCAAAAGAAGAAAATTTTAAGCTTACCTTTAACCTTTTAAATTCGTCAAACCTTAATGACATAAATATTTAACATTTTAGAATTCAGTAATTTTTCATGCAAAATTTCATGCAAAAATTTTTGAGTCCAAAATGATTTTCATCAATATTATTTCATTATTAGAATTGTGAAAAATAAAAGTTAAAAGTATAAATGATTTGTATTCTGGATTAATCGATATTTGTTTTAGAAATTTTTATAAATGGTCCAGAATTATTCACACTAGTTTATACCTTAATGTATTCATGTATGCTGATTCAATTGTTGTTTTAATTATAAACTAAAATGTGTGGGGGGGGTACGTTTGCTCAGTGATGCATATGACTGTAATAATGGACTTTACCTCGACGAATATTATTGGTGTCTATTTCTTCCACGGTTTACGGCTAGTGCTTTGGAGAGATCCAATAGTGATCATTTCGGAAAAAAGAATAAAGGTGTAGGTTATATTTTTAAAGCGGGTGTTGTTGGTTTTGTCTTTGCTTTGCAAAAATTATTATGGAAAACCGAGATACATAAAGTCGTACATAAACGAAAATAACAAAAATAGCAGCAGCAACAAAAACAATGGTTAAGATAGAAACACTTAACAACCAGAACATAATCAAACCAAAACTGAAAATTACCATCGCCATCATCATACAAAAATAGAGTTTTTACTCAAATTATTTTTGATTTTGACAGTGTCGAGTGTTATTCAGCTGAAAATAATAACCAAAACAAAAAAGGAAATTAGAAAAAGTCTACATCGATGGTAATAACGAAAAATAAAGTATAGGCACGTAACGAATTTGGTCACTTGTGTCTAATACAGATAAACGCATTTTTTGTTTCACAAGTTTCTTTCGTAAGTGTTTTTTTTTGCAAGGAAAAAATCTATTTGAACAATTTAATTAACAAACGAGGTAAAATCGGTGTCAACAATACTTCTTTAGTTTCGATTTTTTTTGTTGTTCTTGTTTGTGCGAATTAAAATGAAAAATCTTAAAATGAAAGAAACCGCAAGTAATTTTTTATAAGTTTAAGAAAGCTGTCACGAAAATAGGTCAGATCAATTGAATTAACTTGTTTCTTACTTATTGATTTTTGTGGTGTTGCTTTTAATAAAAGATCTGTTTCTAAATCCTATGCGCATTAAATAAATAAAACAAACAAAGTTTCTTAAAAAAAGCAAAATAACTTTAATTAAAGATATGGAAACTGTATCCTTAATTCTGTCTTTAAATTCCCAGATATTAAGCTTAAATTTCTAAACAAAAGACTTAGGGTACAAACTTGCGAAATATTCGCTTTTAGATTAAACAAATAAATGTTAGCTGTTTTCAGGTGCCAATATCCAGATGCAGTTGTAACTGCATAATCAGGGGAAGTGAGTGAGAATAAATTAGAATGAAGTATTGATTATATTCATTACTTCTATCGCGTCTGCGCACACAATTTTAAGTATCAATATAAATAAATGTTTTGGTAGAGTCAATCTCACGAAAACAATTTTTTGTATTAAAATTTCTGGTAAATTTAAAAATCATTATGAATACGTAAGTAATGTCAAACTTTATGTGAAGAATTCAATGTGAAGAATTCATATAAATAGTGAGCAATTCAAATGGGTTTCCTTTACAAGGTTTACTAGTTTATATGCTTTGGTTTGATTAAAAAAATATGGTAGGTGGAAGATTTTTTAAAATTGAAGCAACAGAAATATAAAAATTTTGGTTAATTTATAACTATTAATTAATCACTAACACGGCTCATAATCTACTAATTAATCTTTAACTCAGGACGCGCTGCGCTCTTTTCTGGAGGGCTTATAAGGTACCAGCATTGACATAATATTTCACAAATCTCGGCCATAAAATATCAGTTTCAACATTTCAATAGAGACAAGATTTTCGTTGTGGCCTAGACTTATTAGTTTATTGAAAAAGTGTGTAATTTTCGCTGGAAACTGAAAGAGATTATCAAAATTCCTTTCTAACATGGTGGTTTTCCCCCCTTGATATTCTAATGTTTGAATTATTGTAACACTAATTCGCCCTGATTTGAGTGAACAAAAAATTTACAATCAAATAAGCTATGCTAGTACGCGGCAGTGCGGCGATATTGCCATTATTGTGACCAGTACGGTATTGTCGCCTCGGGATAATGAGTCAAAGAAATTTTGTGGAATGAGTGCGAGTGGAAAAAGTATAAAAGAAATAGAGGAATAGGATCTGATAAGGTACCTTAGTCCGCTACATTGCTAAGAATTTTGGTGGTTTTATAGTATTAACTAAAATTGTTTTGCGGTGACGCTGTTATGGCGGCGTGGAAATTTTAATTTTTGTGTTTGTGTTCGTGAACGTCAAAACCATTTTTATCACACTAATGGGAATGATTATTCGGAGAATTTGTCATGAAGTCGTTGTCATATATTTACTCTTATGCCGACCAATGTGCTCGAAATAACAAACAAAATTCAGCAGCTGGCACGCCTGCTTTATAATAAATTCAAATTTCAGATTTATACTTACAAGGAGTTCACGTATGAAGCTTACACTTCTTTGCAGAGCTATCTGTATTGGCAAGCTATTCTCCACACAGATATGCGATTTTCCACACAAAAACGAGGCCGGAATGCCTCCTGGCCTTCTTTAATAAACGTTTACCATGACATTTCACCATTTTGCGGCATGCATTTTATGATTTAATTTCCAAGAGTTTTTACTTGGAAAAAACAGTTTGGTCTTCCACATGGATATACAAAATTCCTCTTCCAGGCAAATTTAAAGTGAGAAAACAAGTCATTCATTGCATGCGATAAATGGGGTGTTATCATGACGGCCAAAACAAACCCGTGTTCAAGGCGGCACCAAAATGTACCTATTTGAAGTGTTCTAGTGATAATATAATTAAAGAAACATGCATGAATTATAGATAATATTTCAAGTTTTAGGTCGTAGTGAAAAACTGTCGATCTTGTCTAAAGCTTGTCTTGTTCTCTATTTTAAAATGTTTGCAAATTCCATGGAAAAACAATTGAGCAGAAATTTCCCTTTTGGTCGTAATTAGATGAAAACAGTACTAGAAACAACATGCACAACAGTACCAAAAGCAATTTCTTTTTTCGAATGCGCTAAATTTTTTCAAGGGCTTTCTCTCTGTACGTAGTACCTTAAAACCCGATTTGGTATGGTTCGCTATGCATGATAAAGATATAAAAGTAAGAACAAAGCAATAATTATTTGCATGTATGCTTACACGAGAATCAGTAAAGGGAATCAAAAGTTAAGAACAACAGCAACAAAACCAACAACGTAAAGTGAACATATAGGTCTTGGAAGCGAAAGGCAAAGAAATTTTTTCTGATCTACTGCGTTTTCATTTCGGCTGCAGGTCTTTATGTATGCAATTAGTTTTATTCAGGAGCATATGATTGTGTGTGCGTGAGTACATATGTGAATTCGATTGTGAATGAAAGTACTTTTCAAAAAAAAAGGAAAAGTTTCCTTTTCAATGAAAAAGGAACAAAATCTTTTCTTAATTTTTGGCTGGGTATTTTTCTAAAATTACCTTTTCGAGCCTCTTTGTCTTCTTCTCCTGTTTTTTGCGGCATTCACGAATTAAAGAAACGGTAGCATATTAAATTGTTACCAACATAAAGTGGTTGTTGTTGTTGTTTTTGTCCTTTTTCTTGTGACTTATGCTTCTTCAGCACTCTTAATTGATAAAGGGTATACAAGGAAACAAGGAATTAGGCCAGTCATGACACAATTCAAAGGAAGTTGAATAAAGAGGAAGGAGAAGGAAAGGAGAAGAAGAAGAAGGAGAGAGAAAAAGAAATGTATTTAAAATTGTTATTTATCCACTTTATATCAAAGGACTGTGGAGTGTATTATTCTGGTGGTCGCACGTTATCAAATATGAAGTCTACGCTGTCAGAAATCTTCGTAAGAAACTACGAACACTTTCCCGCTGTTTGTAGAATACCGAAAATAGTTCTACAATTTCGGCCCTTCATTATGGAATTTTATGGAATTTGGTACATCGTGTTTTGGTCATTGAAAAATGACAAAAAGGAATGAATTGATATCTCTGATTAAAAAGAAGGATCGCGAATGCGCCAATATTTTCCATTTTGCAAAATTCTATTTGTGACTATCATTGTAACAAAACACTTTGTTTTTGTTGTTGTGATGTTAATATTAAAGCTCGTATACCTCCTCCAAGTATATGCGATAAAATTTTGAAAACACATCAAGGAAGATAAGAGACTAAACTGTATACCGATCATCATTAAGTGTCATTGAATGTCATTGAATAAATAATCTGAGAGATATGCTGGAACATGCACGGATGGGAAGTTAGAGATAGTGAAGACCAAGTCAGACGGCATAGAGATATATTAAATTCAGGAAGTATTAGTGCTTTAAGGGGAAGGAAGTTCTTAAAGGAAATATAATTAATGATTTTTTCTGTTGCAAGCGCAGGAATGTCATAATTTCCATACATTTTTGCAGGATGTGATTTTTTTAATGTCAAACCATTGTATCGATGGTAATTATAATCCGCCTGAATGTTCATTTCATTTTCATTGTAACTTCAGTTTGAGTGGTGGTGGTGGTTGTGACGGCTATTTAATTTTATATCACTGCTGCGGAAGTGATGCCGTCAACACACTATAGCCATAGCTATAATCAATGATTCTGTTTTAGCCATGAATCGAATTAACAAAACTTTGACTATCAAATATTTGATTTCGTCCATAGTAATTTGGTCGCGATGATAGGAGTGATATAGAAATCAAGAACGGTAGAACATGTATCGGATTTGGGTGAGATATAAGAGAAAGGGTAACAGAGTTGAGTGAAATTTGTAGGTATTAAGATTGACGAACCATCATTTGCCTACGAAGGCGTTCGAAAATTACAAAAATTATAAAGCTACGTCGTCTCAAAATCGCACTGAATAAATTAAATAAAAAGGGAATAAAAGCGTTGAGTTTCACAGATACAAAATGGTTTCACCAATGGCATGAGTCGTATTTGATAAATCGAATTATGCTCAAGGCAAAGAAAATTATAAGGAATGGGGAGAGAGAGAGGCAATAATGAATATAGGAGTTGAAATGCTAATATTGCAATGCATAAATTACTTGGAGTTGGAGACAGAGAGTGAGAGAGCAAGCATGTAATCAGCGAAATATTCCTATTGATTCTGTTAAAATTACGTTACAATAAAACGCTTTTACGGGGTCTATTTAGTATGAATAGATAGAACATCGGGGTCAGCCAACAGAAAATCAGAGTAAACGAAGCAACAAAAAGCATAGTCACTGATGGTGAAAGTTAATTTTTGGGACGATATTTGTGTACATGGCTTTTGCACAAAGAAACTCGGTAAGGTACCGTGGAAGCTGCTGTGAGGTAATCTTCTTTTGTTAATTAATAACAAAAGAACACGATCATTACAAATTAACACGATCATTTTAATAAATTAGGCTGAAGGATTTCTATAAAAGGAGGTCCGTAAAATATCTTCCATTTTATTTCCTTTATTTGTTTGATTCTTTTGTGTCTAAAATTATTAATAGAAAAACAGAGTCCCAAAAATGGTCTTTCAAAAAATTAATATCAAAACAAAGTATGAAATATTTATCAATTTGTACAAGGAATTGAGAAATGCTTTTAAAGTACACTTTTGACGAATTGATGCAAGTGATTTCATCACATCGCCTCGGAGAATATATAGCTTATATTGCTACCGAAAGTGTGCAGGATCGTTTCTTCCCTTTTCATCAATTCCGTCCATGCGAAAAAATAATCATTAAGAGACACTACCAACCACGTAAAGTATTATACCGAAAAGAAATATATCGGACCTCACAACTTATGTCTCGTAAATTATTCAAGTAAAATTGACAGCTTGTCTTTTACACATACACACAGTTTCGCGATGGTGTGGTGACACATGCTACCTTCTCCCTTTTCTCTCTTTGTAAAGGATGAGTTCAGCGGTCTGGTTGCCATTATTCATCTACCAAACCAGGCTTGGCCGAAGCAAACGATTTTATAGGTAACTTTGTTGCACGTAACGCGTTATAGGTTAGTAACCGTTGGCTAGTGGGCCACAAATAACTGACCCTCGAATGTTAGTTAAAGTAAGAGTAAATCTATTTTGTGTCTCAATAAATTTTTCCTAATTTTTTGAATTAGTTTTCGAAGCTTCCTGAGAGAAAATTTTACTGGCGCGCCGTGACGGTGTCCGAATGATGTTCCCCACGCCTGTTCTAGCTCTTTAAAGTACAGCGTGGTGATTGTCGTAGTGGCGATTGTGGTAGAGATGATGGAATACATGTTGGCGGTCGCGACGATGGTGGAACTAGTCTCAGTATTTGTTAGAGTTTTGACATATTTCAGCATTGAATCACGTTACGTTTAGGTATATCCTGATGGCCGCTGGAATCTGATGGTGAAGACCGCCCTTTTGTGGATTTAAATAAATTTATTTTCTGACTTTCTGCTTTCCTGTCTTCTTTCTTGGCTGCTACAAATGAGTTTAGGGAAATTCATAGAATTCCATAGAATTCCATAAAAGAATAAACAAGTTGAACAAAAATAGGTAAGGCTACATGATTTCTATTTACGGTTCCGCAAGATTTGCATTGGCGTATTCTTTCTTAGACATCTGACAACTCATACGTTCATGTACGATATGCGTGTGACATCCATAAAATGTATGGATGGAGGCAATATGCCTATCTCTCGACACCTTCTGACACGACTGTTTTGGAGTCGTGCGTGTTTGTGATGTGATTGTTGATGAGGTGAGCTGATGTCGTTTGCAGATGAAATGACGTGATGATGACAAATAATTTCTGATTTAGGATTGGGTGAAAGAATCAAGGCTAAGCTATGAAATTTTAATGACAATTGGTTTTATTCAGACCATCCATTTATCATAGATAAATTTTTGAATGGATTCGTTCAGTTATTGTTGTTGAAATATAAATCTGTCAATAGAACAACTTTAAAAAGATATTATTTATGTAATAAGTAACGTTGTTAACTGCAGCAAAAAAGAAGAGCAAATCAGAAAAGCAGCGATTAATTATATATCTGGTGAGACAATGACAATGGCTGCAGCATAAATATTAATAGGAGACACGGTGTTGCTTAGGTATCGCTATAAATCATGACAATAACTAAAGTAGCGATAACGAGTGCAAGAGCAGCAAAAACAACACCAGCAATAACGACAATAATAAAACAATATTGAAGACTATTCAACGATTATTCGAGACTGAAAAACTATTAAACACTATTTATCAAAGGCGAGAGGAAAAGAGAAATTAAGGTAAAAATTATAAAAGCATTAAGAAAAAATTCAATTTAGGGAAAAAATTCAAAATATGAATGAAAACGAGTTTAACGACAACAATCAATTCGAAACAGTATTTGGGCATATTGTTCAAAATATCACCACCATCGTCACCATCATCAGGGCGCAGTGTTGCCGTTTTATAGTATTTAACTGATGATATATTTAATTGCAATAGCACTGGGATAGCAGAAACAAGAAAAAAGAATGGAATTTTTGAACTGAATACGTTATGAAGTTATTTATGATTGTTTATTAATGACAATGTTGTTAACAGGCCCAGTTGTCTGCTGAGGTCGAAACATAAATAATGGGGCGACATAAAATCTGAACTAAACGAATACTAAGTAATTTGGAAATATCTTTGAAGAAATGTAATATGGAATTATGATTGAAACTCTTAACTTTATTTCTCAAACACATTAAAAATATGTACTGAAACTGAATGATAGAAACCGAAAAGAATAAATTTTGGTTAGGCAAGCATCGGAAATTTGAAGAATAAATTTTCAACCTAAAAGAAATTAACAATGCACTCGTAAAAAAAATCTATAACGTAGGGTCAATTTTTGTAACTATCACTTCATTCATAGCTTGATTGTATTTCCGAAACGTTTGTACCAGATAGTCTTTACATATTTCCTGCACGGTGAGAAAGGGATTTCGATATCAACCGAAAGAGTTGAAGAGTTTGAACCATATTAATTCGTTTCGCAATGCCAAAAAATATAATTTGAGCGAAATGTTAACAAACCGTTGAGTTAAAAAATACCAATTTTCTTTTGCCTACTTTTGATCGTGTTGCTATTGTTTCTGGAGTTGTTATCGTTTCTGTATCAATCTCCACAAATGCTTTTGATGAAGCAGTCTAATTAATTACGCTGACTAGTTGTCACTCAGCACTCGGAGTGACGTTAGCAAAACAATCTACTACGGTCACAATTACGGTAGCAATACCATTGTTGCTCGCTGTATAGACTGTAATAAAAATGAATTAAAAAAAGTGAGTGAATCAATCTGAAACGAATAAAGGGCAGTCATCAATCGATTACTGTCGATTAAAGCAAAATATAAAAGGCAACAAAAAATCAAAACAAAGAATTGATTTAGCAAATCAACGTTAATTCATTTAGTCAAGCATGCACACAATAAAAACAGCTGTCACAACAAACATCGAATTCATTGAGAAAACTGCAAAAAATCCAACAGCTGAATGAATGAACGTTCGATGTGTTAGTTCGCTTCTTATTCTTCATACGTTGGATCTGATTGCGAACTTAGTGGAAGTCTGTTTTATATAACTCTAATGATGGCGCTCGTCCTCTCTCTCTCCGTCTCTTTGGATCTCTCTATTTTCGACTTCACTGTAATAATATATATATTTTTGTTTAATTCTTGATATAGCTATTTTATTATTTTATCGTACGAGGTTTTTGTCAGAATAAAATATTGCAGTAAAAATAGCAAAAAAAAGGAATTATAGCAACAATATTAGGTTGTTATATTAGACCATCTGAGTAACACAACTAGAAATAAGAATAAATTATTGTTGTTTTTATTGCAATATGTTGACTAACGGAGAGCTGTTCGATATGTTATGACTAAGTACTCACCAATATTTATGTTACCGTTAGCTTCGACTATAACTCACTTCTAAGTGTAAGTTTATTTGATATCAAACGGACTCGGTGGGTCATCAATCAAGTTAAAGGGTATTGACAAGTAATCAAATCAATATTTGTATAGTTAACATTTATACGATTACTGAGGCTAGCAACATCTTTATCAAGATTCAATTGCAGGTACGCTCGAGCTTTTCGGCTGTATTTAAATTACATTACACTTCTGGGATACAAGAAAAAATATCTCAAAAATGTTCTTTTAGTAGAAAGGAAATCATCGCCACAACCGAGACGCAAATACCGTTTTGAATTGATGCTAACTTCTTAAAAGTTATTAAATTTAAACCGGCAATAACAACTAAATTTACAATAAACAATTAAACTGATAACAGCTAAAAAAATTGCAATTAAGAAAACGATTTAACCGTTGTAATGAATTATCCGCTGGCACGGGTCTATTCTTGCCAGTCGTCTAGTCCCCGTTACATAAACTTCTAATTTGCAGTATTCTTTGTAAACATCACTTTATTAGCGACTCGATTATACTTGCGTCGATAAGAGCTGGAGAGATGAATGGCGACGTTGATCCCACGTTGATTGGCCACCGTAGTCGACTGGGTGTTACGTCTTCAGTCTGATTGCCTTCATCAGGTTTCGTCCGTGTTCGAGGATCGCCTTCTTCCTAGTCGTAATAGTTATGCGAGCAAGTGGGCATGACTTTAAAAATTCGAAATGACAGTAAGTTTTTGGAAATTAGCGAGATTTACCTCATATGGGATATTTTCGATTTTATATCTCCGTGAAGGAAACTTTGTTTTCAGTAATCATATGCATATGTGACGAGACTGTCCGCAAATTTGGCAAATTAGTTTTCATACGCCAACTGCTCAAGATAAATTGTGTTTGTAATAATTATATGAACAAGTAACAAAACTATCCAAAAATTTGAAATGCTAGTAAGCTGTCAATATATTATATATCACAATACATTCATCTGCCTTATCGCCATATATTAGTTGTGTACTTCCGTAAAATGGGCGCAAAAGGTTAATTGCTTTTTCTGATTTCTCGAATTAAAATTGTTAAGCCTTATTGAATTTTTAAGGCAGAAATGGCAGTGTTCAACATTATAAATTGACAGAAAAAAGGGGGCGTGACATGCCCACTATTATATTAGAACATGCGTAGAAATTCTTGAGAAGAGTTGCGTTGAAGATGTGTTAGTTCACCTAAATCAACCAAGAAAGACAAATGTAATACCGAAAGAGACATGAACAGCCCGTTGATTATAAGCATCAAACTATAAGTTTATATTACGGGTGTAGTCTATATAAGCATCGGACTGGCCGAATTTAGCATATTACTTGTCTTATTTTACAACGGTTAAATAAATGAAATGTTAGAAACGACGCATAAATCCAATACCTAAATCTGTAATTAAATTCATAGCTGAAAACAAAAACTAAATTCAGTAAACAAGTTCGATGGAAATAATGGGACATATGATCACACAAAATTTGATCACGATATATGACCACATATGCACACGGCCATTTCGCTGCGTCACAACGTTTTTCGAAGTTTTTTTAAATATTTTCTTTAAATGTAAACGTTTGAAGACAATAGTTTCTAAACAACTCTAAAGTGGATTCTGTGAATGCCACTATCATTGCCGTTGTTGTTATTGTTTTATTGCTTCTGCTTTGATATTTCGCATAGGAAGTGAAGGTTATCAGATTTAAATGAAGATTAATCAAATCGCCACTAGTTGTCAAAATCAAAATAATCCATAATAATCAATTGAATTTCTTAAGAATTTGAATATCTATTCATAATATTATAAAAACAATAAGTAAAAACAAAACGAGGCAAGAAATCAAAACAGAAAACAATAAAGCAATTATTAAAGTTATAATTAAAGCAATCAATTAATTTAATTTGTTATAAACTTCTTCGTGTCACGCTCAACCTTCAAATATTGAGCGAGTTCAGAGGCACGAGTGGGCTCAAATAGATCTCAAATAATTGTATAATCGCAGGTGTACCCCGTACCTGTTACTCTTCATGGGGAACATTATCGATTAGCTCACTTTTTGATTAAATTTGAAACACCTTTCAATTAGTAAAATGTCGATGGATCTTTTTAAAATGATGCGGAAGCAATAACAAGCAGAGACTTTACTGATGAAAAAATTATGCTCAAAATATGAGGAAGATTAAAACTGAGACGAATTTTTAGATTGGATTATAAAGGCACGGATAGAAATATGGTGAACCGAGAGGAGCGGAGAAAGGGTGAAAGATATAACTTTAACAGTTTAGATAGAAACATTTTATAAAGAAAAAAATTCCCTTTTTCAAAGTCAAGATTTTAGAAAGCTAAACTACGAAAAATTGTTTATAAGATGGACTAAGAGATAGTGGTTTTACGACGAACCTGACTGCTGTAGTGCCGTCATTCTTTGTATGTTTTCATGTAATCAGTTACATAGAAGCCTCTTCTTGTTGTTTTTTTTCACTGTCATAATATTGGTTATATATTTGTTGATTTTGTTATTGTCTCTGCTGTAGAACGCAATATTATTTAATGACAACAAATGTAGCAAATGTACCTTGATAAATTATATATGTCTTGGTTAGCATTTAATCCTAAAGACGATATCGTTAGTCAGTGGGCGATTGCCTCTAGCGGTTATCACGTGATGAGTACTGAATAATATTCATAACGAAAGTTTCTTCCCCTTCCCTGACGTTTCTTATGTTGAGACTAAGTCCTCAAACTGGAGACTGAGTAAGGTAATTAAATATTAAAACTGGCTGTTCTGCCTAAAATCTAGTCCTGTCTTGAAAATATGCTACAGGTAAGGCAATGCAATTAAATGGGGAAGAAGACCCAGGAAGACCCATCGTCTTAGAATGTGGCGGTGAGAGGAGTGAGAACAAAGCTTATAAGCAGAAAGAAATATCATTTATTCAAACTCTTAGCAATTTTTAAGTTTAAATGATAAAACACGTTATTACTTTCAGAAACATTTTCACAAGATAAAATCCGTTTTTATCACGGGTCTTTCTTTTGTTTAGCATATTTTATATTTTGTTGTTGTAATTCCGAAAATGAGTAAAAAAATGTTCGAACGTAAAATGACCGCGTAAAAGCCGAGGCGACAAAAACTGGAAAATTACAAGAAATGTCTTGATTTTGATTATTAAAAGCTTTAACGAGTGCTTGTTGCGATCGACATTAATGAAAACATTATTACGTTATCGAAGTTTTTATTTGAAAAAGAAAAAAGATTTTTTGTGGTATTACCACTTTAAAATGCCACAGAAATAAAACAATAGGAAATACTTATAAACATGTATGAAATGAATGATGGAGTAGCTAATTTTGATTGCTTACAACAAGGTAAAGCAATAAGAAAAACAATAAAAAAGAAAAATCACAAATACCATATAAGAAGTCTACAACATCGAGACATGACAAATTACATGACAAACAACATCGTGTTTTGTAATCATTATTATTATTATCACCATAATTATCGTTAGCTATTCGGTGTACCTTTTGCTGTTGCAATCAACGGTATAGTATAAGAATCAACAACAACAACAACGGTATCAATGACACCGATATTAACTGAACTGTAACATGCCACCCGTTGTAGTTTGTTAACATTCCATTCCAAAGCACGAGTGCTAAATATTAGATATTTATTAATCTTAAGCGTTAATTTCTTAACACACACACATACACACAAAACAAACGTAACAAATTTTGGAGGGATGATTGGCGGAGTTCTGGGAAAATTTTGTTCACGCTATTGCGCGCATGTTTCTATGGAAAATAAAAAACAGTAAAGAATAGTAAAAAAACTAGCCTGAGTTAGCTTTTATGGAAATGACATCGATCTTATCTAATAAGTTTTTGTTAAAATATATATTATATTTAAGTTTTTTGTTGTGTTCTGTATTTCACCCCTTTACAAAAACTTTTAAAGTTTATATAGAAAAAATAAAAATAAGTTTAACTAATTACAGGTTAATTTTTAGAAGTAAGAATACTAGCAAAAATCTGCTTAAAGGGATGTGTCTGGTAAGGCCGTTTAACTCTTTCTTTCTTAATACTTGCGATGTATTTTAGTATCCCATGCCAACAATTAGAATGTTGGGGTTTGGTTAATTAAACGTAATTAATTTTTTTAGAAATATTTTCCTGTGCTTAAGAGAAACATATTTAAATGTATGATAATTAAAAAAAGAAATGATGAGGACACATATAAGTTGAAGTTTGTCAAATGTCATGATAGTTAATAATCTTGTGAGGGAAAAGTATTTGAAGAAATTATTTGGATGCGGGAATGCAAACATACAAGGCCGATTACTTAAATGTGATATGTTAATAAGAGACAACAACTATAAACTCAGTCACAACACTTCCAACAACAACACTAAATGTGTTTACAATAATCAAAAAAATTCTTTAACACGAATACCAACTGAAATTCAGACAACCCTCAGAAGTCACGCAATCCAGCCAAAAACTGACCATTCATTAGTAAGTGTCGGTAAGTTTGTCTGAGTTTAAACAACAAAAGCAATAATGCCAGTAAAAATGAACAAATAAATAGAGAAGAAACTAAATGGCTGAAAATGACGAAATGACAACAATACAGAAATGCAGGGAAAGGGGGTCAGAAATTGAATCTTATTCTATCAAGAGGGCAATAAGAAGCCCAAACGATCCCTGATTTATGAAGAGAAATTCTTCTCCTCAGAAACCACTTTTCGGTAATGCCTCAGTTTTATTCAATTTCATTTTTTCTTATGTCTGCTTTTTCTAAAATTTCTTGCGTTTTAAAAAATTCAGTTCTATCAAATCTCCAAAGGAACTAGAGTGATGATTGATGAGCGACAAAAGTCATCGGGAAACTGTCACCAGTTTTGGTAGATGCGGACTTTTGTATACCTTAAATAATTTGACAAAAACTTTAATGCCTTTATAAATTTTATTTATATTTATCTTGCTTCTCTAACAAAATTACGATACCTATGAGAAAGGTAAAACATTGGGCATATATTTCTAATCTGTTTGAATTTTCTATGAAAATGCGAGCGATTACAATCAAAGCATCAAGCCGATCAGAAAACAGTCCGTGGCATGGTAAACACATTTGGCATGTAAACATCATGGTAAATATCTTTCCACATTTGAAGATGAGACTTGCCCCAACAATTTCGAAATAAAACCGAAAATAATCTTCTTCTGCGAAAATTCGAAGTAAATTCTACAAACTGTTTTAGATGGCGTAACGGACGTCAAGTGGACCGAAATTTGAACCGAATTATGGAAAATATTTTATAAAGTCGCAGACCAAAGAGAGCAAGAGGCATGTAAATGAAATGTGGAAATCATAAATTTGTTATTAAAAGAAAACTCAGGTGTGTATGTTGTTTTTGTAAGCTGCGTAATTCACTTTTGTCTCTGGATAGATTTTGCTCTTCTTTTCCTTGGAATATGGATGTATGTTTCGGTGTATCCTGTTTTTATGAAATAATTGTGGTTTCTAGAAAAGTGCGTACTTCTCGAGGCTTTAGTTTTGTTAATTTAGTTGTTTTATTGTTTCCGTTTCTGTTGTTTCATTGCGGTCATAAGTCTTTTTCTTGTTAGGATTCCCTAATTCCCGTGCATAATATTTTATATGCACGCAGTTTAGAAGGCTTGGATGAAAGAAAGGAAGGAAGGAAGGAAGGAATAAAGGAATAAAAAAATGTAGAAAGAGATTTATGGAGGTAAATGAAAGAAGAAAAGAGCTTATCCACTCAGCCAAACTGACATTGAAGAAGCATCCTCACTTTTTCTTTGATCACTGAAATATTCTCCCAGCATTGATTTATGATGCTCGTTGGACGGAAGAAGGTGTTTATTTCGCATGGTAGCAGACAGCGAAGATGCATGCAAGCAGCGTTACTGCTGTTCCATTGTTTCACGTACGGCATGTGCTGCAATGTTTATTGACTTCAACCCACTTCAATTCAAAAACAAAAACACTGAAAATGAAACTGAGAAATGGTATAAAAACAAATAAAAGTGCTTGAATGAATAACAGAGAGGAAACACTACAGAATTCAAAGAAAAGAGTATATATTGAAAAATAAATAAATTATTGTTTCGTCTTTAATGCATGGGCGGAATGGATGGATGGATGGGTGAATTAATGGTAGATTTTTCTAAGGACTAAGTGTAAATAGCTTTTAAACCCAATCGACGATGAGAGCATCAGCAAAATCAGTTGTATAAATACCAAACATTTATCATCGATGTGTGATGTTTGCTGCTAGAATTACGATGCCAGCCATTTATTTGGAGGATCTTGTACGTATGTTCTGTAAGCTGTTTTGCCGCTATGGTGTTGTGTGTAAAAGATTTTAAAAAACCATGATTAATGTTCGTCTTTTCCTTTACCAGAAATTATAATATGTTTGTTGGTAAGTATTCCTAGATTAGTTTGGATTGCTTTGAAATTTTGTGTAAATTTGGTGGTCTTTTGTTTATTTTGTCTGATTATTATTCCTGTTGGATTTGTTTGTTCATCGCGGATTGTTCACATATGTTTGTTAATATTATTTATGTTCGTTTTAATAATTTTTTTTGTGGTTTACGTAAGTGCATTTCGATTAAGCTTGCTAATAAAAGTAGATAATTTAGCTTAATATTTTCCAATATTTAGATGATTGTCCAGTGTTTTTTTTTCATGTATTAGTTCGCAATATCTGTTTTTTATTACTGTTTAAATGTTTAAATAATACAAAAAAGCCTAAAGGAGTTAAAAGACTATAACTCTTGCGGGTAGGCATATGAGTGACCCCATGATGGCTTGAGCTTCTAACACAATTCTGGAGCATAACCACGACGAAAATTCAAGGAATGAGACTAAAAAAGTGGAACAGAGATTGACGACTTCACGCTTAAAAAATAGAAAAACCATAACACACATTAAACCAGTGTGATATTGATGACTGTTCCATCGGATGTTGGTCGACATGTATTGCATTAGTCGAGGAGATTAACAATTAATGGTATTCGCACGTATCTCTGTATTAGTGTCTGTCACGAATGACTATAGGCTATATCTATGAGGCTAGAATGGATGAACGCGAATGCTCACACAGGGCACCATCAGGGCTTAACCACCACCACCACCACGGCTAGGCTATTTTAACTATTTTTCTTTGCTTCTTTCAACCACTGCGGGGTGTCTTTGCCTTTCACGCTTTCTTAAGACAGCGTTCTTGCTTTCTTTCTTCTTGAATTTCCGATATTAGTCGCGGTTGATGATGATGTTGGTGATTGGTATAAAATAGCGCGTTCTAATTCTATTACTCTTTTTGGTTGAGTGCTCTTTTTCGTTGCTTATAAATACGATCATAAATTTTTAATTAGAGTAGCTCTAGTGCTGTCCGAAGGATAGTGGAATTGGCATTAGTGCAATAGAGTACTATGCAAATTCGTCTAAGTGCCCTGAGGTTAATACTAAGACTGTGGTATTTATTGCAATTGATTTTATTTTTATGACTACAGATGGCTTTTGCGGATGGTTTTGCTGCTACTGCTAGTTGTGCTTGTTCTTGGAACCGGTCTCATATCTTTATGATGCTTTCCAATTAATGTAATAATTTCATCATTCTATACCATAATCCTAAGCTTATACTTGAACTTAGGCTATATCTTCATGTCATTCCATAAATTAACTTTGTTGTTTTTGTTTTTCAGAAACAATTGTTCGTCATGTATTTTACGTCACTTTTTTAAAGATTTTCGGTAATTCGAATTGTTTTTGTAAAGTTTATTTTCATTAGTGTTTGTCAGTTAGGTTGTCAGTGAATTCACGACGGATTTGCCATAATTAATTTTTAGCTACATCGTTTTCTTTCATTTAACGAAAACGGACGATAATAATTGCTGGCGATTACTGAAAACGTATGTATTGCAGAGAACTTTTTTCTGTGGTTTACGAAGAAAGCATATTTTTAGTTTAATTCTGAACAATCCTTTGCAGTTAATTTAATCTGAGTTTGGTATATTCTCTAAAATTTTCAGTTTCCTAAGAAACTTTACCCTTGCTTTCACAAATCTTACCAATTTGATTTTTCACAAATCTTACCAAAATTTATATTTTTAATCTGTTAAGTCTGTTGTTAACTTTTGGTGGTTATTGTCATTAATGGTTTGGTAAAATAAATATGGCGAATAATCGTTTAAAACAACAAAAAACAACAAAAGTAAGCCTATATAATATAACACTCACAAACCACCAGTCTTTTGTTGTTGGGATTAAGATCGAAGCCTAGATTGCGAAGCCTAGAAAACTTCATATAAGTAAGTGTGCGTTTAAGAGTGTACGTGTAGGTATGTATTTATATGAATGTGTGTGGGCTAGTAGAAGAGTCTGTGTTTTTAGCCTTCATGTCATTCAACATCTCTATAATCTCAAGGAATTCGCACTTGAATAGTATTCCATAACGGTTATCGCATAGTTGGTTTGAGATGGAGACAAGAAGCACAAATACAACAGAAGCAAAAAAAAAAGCGAACACGATTGTTTGGAACGTGATTTTGAAGGGAATAATAAACATCACGTTTGAGATATTTGCAGTTTTAAATTCGAATTGCAGGTAGTTTTCACCTTCTCCATTCTTTTGTGCTGGCGCTGCGAAACGAAATCTGCTAATATCGCATAAGGCGTAACGTATAAATAATAATAATAAGTAATAATAACAATTATAAAATACAACACGATGTTGTATTATAAAATTGTTGTATTATAAAATACAACACGAGCGTAATAATAACGCGTAATTAACGCATAGCAACATTATCAATTTTACTCTAAAGGTATTTGATAAAAATAAAATAAATTAAAAAAAGATTAACGAAACGCCAAATTGTAAGTAATAAAAATAACGAGTATTCACCTGGCTGCGCAGAAAATATACGAATGTCACGGTAAAGGGGGCAGTTTTGTGTCTTGATTGTTCTTAGGCACCGACCTCTATGGCATTTTGAGCATTGATTCTTAAATTGTCATATACCCAAAATTAAGGAAGAAACTAAAGAAGCGAACTTAAAACGACTCTTTTCCCTATGTTTTTGTATTCACGAGATTTATGCAAACAATTACGGGAGCGTTCATATTTATGAGTACAGAAAAGATTATTTTTCAGAGGAAAATACATGTGCTCCAAAAGGGGTCCCCAAAAAGATTCTTAAATGATCAAAATACGAATGTTCAAATGAGTGACTCTTGAAAAACGTTCCTATGAATTGTATCTGGGTAAAGACCACATTGAGTACGAAGATAATCTGTTTTGTGAGGATGACACGAGCTTAAGTCACATGGATATATTTATATGAAAAAGTTGCCAAACTTTGTCAACAAATACTTGTATTTTGTCAATAAATTAAAATAAATAAGGAACGATTTACGTAATAAAAACTAATGGTTACTGCAAAACTATAAAATTTTCGATAAAATTAATTTAGAAGAAAAACAATAAAATCGAAATTATCCGCTTACTGAAATATGAGAATATGTTTTGCAGTCTTTCACAAATATATTCAGCTAAACAGTATCAACATTTTTTCAAGTTAGACACTGTGAAATATAACGAAACCATTTTAAGTGCCACCTGCTATCATCATCGTGCTAAACGATTCTACTACAAGTAAATCACGTTTACAGTAGCGAAACTGAAGCAGCAGAAGATGGAGCAATACTAACGTCAATTGAAAAGAAATACATTTTCTTTTGATTCTAAAAAACTGAATGAAGGGAACAATAGAAATGAATTGCCACCATTTAAAACGCTAGTAAGCGAAACAACTAAAATAATAAGAAACAGCAAACTTAGCAGAGGAAGAACAGCAACATTATAGAAAAATTTAGCAATGGAAGCAGCACAAGTTACCGATGCAGACAGGATAAGGTATACCTCGCCTAGCATTAAACTGAATGTTAATTTTTTAAAGAACCCTTATTTTGAAAAAATCATACTAATAATTAACAGAATCATTTTTGCCATAAACATTTAGGAAGCAATAGGATTTTGTTTATATGTTTATTATATCCCCGTCTCGTCTCGTATAATCCCGTCTCGGAATAGAAGAAACCTATTGAAGCGGCAAAAAATTCTATATGATATTGGTTAACGCTTGTCTAATGACATTGGTTAAGTGCCTTTTAGGGCTAATTAAGTTTTAGGGTAATTAAGTTATAGAATGTAACTACTTTATAATTGAAAATTATTATCTACAATTTTCCTCATACTTTCCTGACACTTCTAAATTGAAAAAAGTTTGCCGTGGTATAAGTTAGTTTTAAAATTGGGCCACTACATGTTTCACTTTAGTGCCAGTGATGTATATCTACTGTTTTTAACGAGGGAATAGGAATGAGTTGTACACTTTAAAAATTAGAAGCAACTCAGGAGCAACAAGTTTCCTAATTTCAACCTCAATCAAGTTGCTGGACCGAGCAGAGTCGAGGCAGGTTTTTTAATTGCGGAAAAATGTTTGAAGAAAGCCAAACGAAAAGAATAAACGGATGTGAATGTTGCAAAAACTGTAAAAACAGCAACAACGGCAAAAAGCTATAACAATCGTAAAAGTAAAAATAATTAACATTATTTTCGCTTTGGTGTTCCTATAGCCTAAGTGTGTTATTTTTTGCCTACAGGCGCTAATTACTGGCATTGGTCATTCTTCTGCGTGGACTCGTATGTCTTTTATACGTAGTTTTTATGCGCATTCGTCTATCATTCACCGTCAGTAAAAGGCACCTGGCATTGACAGTGACTTATCGGGCAATCTCTCGAACAATTTCACGATCAAAACTTTGAGAGTATGTCTGGTTGGATGCTCGATAAGTTTGTATGACCAAAGATTTAAAGTTCGATAGTTGTAAAGTCGCCCCGTGGTCGTTTTTTGTGTAACGGATTTTTGTTGCTATATTATATATAGCTGGTACTTGTCTTTATTGGCGCAATGCATTCGAGTTTGAGGTTCTTTATAGCTTTATTTATCGACAGGAATTAACGCAGGTGTGCGTCAAATCGTAGTGTTAAAGACGAAGAAGGACAAAAAGAAAGTGAAAAAGAGGAATGTTAACAATGAAAATAAATGATAACATTCGAATGAAATTCAAGAAAAGTAATAGATAATTGATGTATTTTTAAAATGTAGGTAAGAGTCGAATGAATAAAAATGGGGAAATCTAAAAATCGGTACATCGTTCAGTTTTGAAAAGGATTTAGCCAAACATATAAAAATTTAAAACATCTGCGAAGACACCTGCAACAATTTGCGAACAAAATTGAAAAATAAACAGCCAGTTTATACTAAAATAAACAACGACAATAAACAACGACAACAATGCCTGCGGTAGTTTTCAACACGGGTTAAGATAAAGAATACAATAATGACACTACTTTTGGTAATAAAAATCATAATTTTTACTAAACTAATATTATGAATTTAATAAGTCCGTACATTGCTTTTTAGTTATCCTTTTATGACATTGAGTGTGTTAGTGTGAAGCAGAAAGAAGCGGAAGAAAAAAGTAGTTAATTAGATCCCGCAATTTTTTACGTGAAATTTAATAAATTATAATATAAGCTAACAGTTAGAGATCTTCGATTAGCATTTGACGATTTTAATAATAAGTCTCCTTACACGCCACTGTGGAAGGCGTTACATTGCCGATGAAGAAAAGTTCTAACTTTCAAGAAAATTTATGAGATTCATTTACATTATCACAAACATAATCATTTCTGTAGTAGATTAGTTTAGGGAGAATTAGTTATTTCAATATAGGTTTTGAAGATAATCGTTCGTTGTAATAAGCTATGAAGCCCTAAAAGGAAGTTCGTCGCAAGAGATTTCATTCATTTCGAAAAATTTTTGCCTTCTATGAAAACTTCCTTAGAATTTCTTTGGAAACGGCGTACGAATGAATCAAAACATCAGATGATAATAAATGCAAGAACCACAGCAACAATAAACAGAAAAACAGCAAACAAACATAAGTCAAATTAATTTGTTTGAATCGTTTATTGCTTGTTGTTTTAATACTACTGCGTACCATACCCTGATGATGCAAACGACCCTGCTGCTTACAAATATAATTTTACTTCGATGTGCTTTCTTTATAATCATTCGAAGCCAGATGGTATTTATTTATTATTCGTGGCTTATTTTTAGTGAGTAACTTTTTTGGTATCTTTTGGTTTGAGTCGTGAATCAAAGTGACCACGGCAGATAGGCGGATATTTTTTAAAATCATAAATCCGCATTGCATGCTTCTTTTTTTTCCTCGCTTACTGCTCCTTGTAAATTAGACAAAACTGTGCGGGAAAGCGTTTATGGAAAATGACACATCGTATACATTTGGTATTTGATTGGGATCTTCCTTTGGTTTTTTTATTTTTTAGGATTCAGTCGAGAAATGACACCCATACCACTAAAATTCCTGTATTCACAAGCACACATAAGAAATTCTCTATACTAGGCGTAATTTCTCCAACTGTGTAAAGGGTTTGTAGATGGAATTTCATGGCGAAAGTTTCATCCTGAAACTCATCTAGATGTATTAAATCATACTTCAAGAAATGGCCTACCGGAAACACAATTATAAAGAAGGCCCTATTATGGAAGATCGTGTGGAGGTATTGTCGTGAACTATGGCACTAATATTCTTTGTCATTACAAATTGTTTGATGTTGAACATGGGCGAAATCGATCCACTTTGCGGCGTATTCTCTATGAAATTTATGAAATAAGGTTATTGATAATAAGGATCAAATAAAGGATATATACCCACTTATTTGTTAGATTGCGTTAATCTCGAGCTATTGCAGTGAATTATAAGAAAAAGTCAATCCGCAAAACCGAAGTAATTTAATTTTTGCACTTGCCTTGGGTCATAATAAAAACACTCACTGATCATGAGAATGACCTCAATTATTTTCACCATTTATAATATTTATATTGCCTCTGTCGCTTTGGTACCTTGAATTACAAAAAAAAGTTATGCGCCGAATGACTTTGTGAAATATTTTCATTGCAAGTTTTCAGTTAGTTAAAAATTCTGCTACTACTGTCGTACCAATTGTTGTTTGATCTTTTGGTGATAGCTTTTTAATATTTCTAATTTATTCAATCTAAAGTTCTCCCTACATCGTTTGGGAATTAGACTAAATTCTAGCAAAATCAGCTTAAAATCCTCTGTTCTCCTTAATAATCTTCCCAGACAACAAAAAATTCCCAGACAACATTTCTGCTCAAATTCTCTTGTGTTTTTTCTTTTAAAATAACTAATATTTATTCCTTTCAGATCGTGTGAAAACAACAACTACTAACCAGCTAACTAACAACTAACCGAGTTGCAGAGCTTTTAGTGGATTCTGACGATGATTGTGGTCGCAGAAAAGCGATAGTACCAGAAAATGTTGCTTAATTGCACCCAGTTGGAAGGTCAAATCATGTATGCACAATATACACCGCTATGCAAATTTCTTGCTACTTCTAAATCTTCTTAGTCTTTTGTTTTTTCGAAAAAAATTGAATAAAATTGTCCGCTTAGAGTTTTTGCATGGAACATAACTTGGTTGATTCGAAGGGAGAAAGGATGGAGAGGGGCCAGACACTTACCTGAAATCGGCTTCTTAAAAATATTTTTGGGTTAGAGTTTAACTCTATTGAAGACGTTCCCATGTCAAAATCCTTCTGGTTATCACGTGGTGAGTGCTTCTTACACGGTAATGGCAAAAAAAAACCAAAAATGTCAGTCTAGGATACACTTGAAATATTTACAGAGTGAGAGTCATCGCCATTCTCGAGAAGAGTCATAGTCATGATCATTATCATCACCGTCATCCCAGCCATCATCCTCATCGTCGCCATTACTGTCCGACATAACCGTCATTATCATAAAACAATTTTCTTTGTTGCTTTGGCTCTTCAAGAGATTTTATTTAAAAAACGCTTGACTTGATCTCACAAACGTATCGAACGTGTCAGTTGATCAGCTTAGTCAGTTTTTAGTGTGTCAAACTCGGTTAGTCAGTATGTCAAGCAGTTTGTCGTTGCCGCTTCATTCGATTAAGCCAATTACATCGAGACATCAAATCAACTTTCTAAAAAAATCCGAAGACTTTAGAGGTTTTTAACTCTACTAAATCGCAGGCAAAAGCGATTAAAAAATATGAACGCGACTTATGGGATTGCTGGCCGCGACCACGACGCATTCCTTTCGTTTCTGAGTGTTTTTTAATGAAATAAAAGACATTAATTACACTTTTTTATATTAAACCGTCATAAACAATTATCATCATAATGTCGATAATGAGTCATAATCACTTGAGGTAAGTATAATGGATATACAAACTTCCTGCTTTATTTCTTTCTGCTTTCTGTCTGTTTCTCTTTCTGCACCGTCATTCAGTTTTTTCTTGTTTAAGTGATTGATTTCCTGACCAATTTCTTGGAGACTTGCTGTCTGATACAATTCAGAGATCAATCGAAAAGCTATGGGAACGAGTTTTGTAGAAAAGATTTGTCCCTAAATTTTTGTACTACATACGCTATTTAAAGTATTATAAGCAGTTTATTGCGCCAAAGCAGTAAGTAAAAACATTGATAAAATCGTTTCGTTTCTTAAACCTTGTGTAGTTTGTTTAACCGTCCATTAAAAAATTTCGCTGTTTTCAATGCCTTTGGCAGAGGCATCATCGATATTTAATTTATTTTTCGATTCCAATAAAATAATTATTTTCATATGTCGTTGAGACCAATGTCACGGGGAATTTTCTGTCTTAAAAGGACAAAATAAGTGAATAAAACACTGACAATTTTTTATATTATTTCCTTTTTATTTGCGCCTTGCTGTGCCTTTGTCGTTTCACGTCAAAATGGACGAGTCCCTCGGAAGCAGCTCGGAAGCATCAGTGATCGAAATTTTCAATATTTACTGCTCGCTTTTTATAATTTTTTCATTATCTCGTTCTTTATTTTATAAGTGTTTCATTAATTCTTATTTTTAATTCCATTTATATATTTGATTCTTTATTTAATCTTGTGATTGCTAACTTGCTTGATTTTTTACACATCTTCTTCGCATTATTTGCTTTGTATTGCAGTTTAAAGATAATAACCTAAATGACTTGTGACTAAGCCGTATAGAGTCCAAAGCACCCATCTGTAAATCCAATCAAATATTTTCAAGGTAACCTCAATAAAAAAATAGAAGATCTCAATGCGTTGAGTATTTTTATGGATTTGCGTTTGCGTGAGGGAGGTTTAAAATGACATCATTCGCAAATCCGGGACACATTTATGACCGTTATGTGTTTTCGCAGTTACGATTTTGAAAATGTATGACTGATATATCCCGTAATTTGGCTCCTCTTTTTCTCTCTAAGAGGTCTAAGAACCATCCCGAATCCTGCTCGTAACGATGCCAAGAGCTGGACAGTCTGGTATATGACATTGAGAGAAACTTATTCTGTGACACTCCCATCTAAAAGGACGATATGATTTGTTGGTCAAGGGATCTGAAGTTATACAGACATATTTGCAGAAGGTTCCTTGATAAGACAAAGGCCCCAGAATTTCCCAGGACTAGGCCAATTACAATGTCATCTGAGGTTATAAAAAAGGTTATCTGGAGAGTTCGAATATATTCGTGGTAAATCCACTTCAGTAATATAGAAGTGATATGGAAGAAACAATGGAAGAGATAGCAAGCTAAGGGAAGTCTCAACTGGCAACTTTGCCAGCGTTCTTAAAGTCAAAGAAAGCTCGAAAAATTTCAAAATAGCAGATAAAAGTTTGATTGTTGGTTGTTTTTCTCAACTTTCATTCATTCTTTTATTCACTTCCCTTTTTATCCACAACATGCTTACTCCTTACTTTTCTATAACTTTCTCTCTTCTGCCATATAATAACTACGCAAAAGGCTAATTTATTAACTTCGCAATGGTCAACAAAAAATCGCGTAGAGGTGGGGAGGGGGAGATAGAAGAAAGATAGAAGATAGAAACCTTACTTGTTTTCTCTAAAATTGACGAAGATATTTGCATTTGAATGCTGAGTCTGTTGTTGCGGTTATTTTAGCTGTGGATAACGTTATGACAAATTTCTAACTGTAATTTTTCGGATGCTTTGAATTAGCTTAATATTTAAGTTTTCGATCGTTTGTGATTTTCACATTTGTCAAGGCCAGACTTGGCAGGATATAGGGCAGAATTAGAAGCAATGCACGCTAATTTAAATGAAAAGATCTTAGCCACTAACATTAATCCTTCCACCTCTTCATTTGTGTAGTTCGTATCTACGGCGTTGCCAACTAAAGTGAGAATACAAGTATCTGTTGTCTAGTAAACAAATTGTTAGTGTCCTGATAAGTTAGTGCTTGTTGATTTTTTCAGTCTTCTCGATGTTACCTCAATAACGTAGGCGTTTCGTAACCGGGTTTTATTTAACGATAACAATTCAATTAACATTCAATTCTATGACGACAACTGAAGAGGCGACAACTTTGTAATGGTAATAGTTGTTGCATTGGTAGTAACTGTAGAGGCTTAAAGTGCTCTGTTGTTTCCACTGCTTCTACTGCTGTTGTAGGCTGTTGTAGGTATAACAGTTGAAGTGTAACAAAATCTGATGCCGGAATCATGTTACTCAGCAATATCAATGAAATGCAATTGCATTGAATAAACGCGTGGTGAAAAGAAAGGGATAAGAGAAAGAAGAGGAAGATATTCAGTGATAAAAGATTGCATATAAAATACTTTAATAACATTTATTTTTTAAAAATCTACAAATGGTACCCCAGTCTGCGTCCATGTTCAGCACATGTGCGCTTTGTCGCCTGTGGGTTTGTGGATTTGCGACGGACAAAATCCACAAACCCACAGGTGAGCAAATCCGTCGATGTGTTTTGGTTTGAATGTGAGATTATGCACAGGGTAATATAGCTGTCAATAACATTACATTGAAAACGATCTACCTAATGGGTTTGGGGGCGTAGTTCTAAGATTGTTGTCATTGACTGTGGCAAATTATTGCTCTTGTATTGATACTTGGGAAGGTAGGCAGCATAAAACCTAATACGCATTTTAAGGAGAGGAAAACTTTGAGTGAGAAGAATGTATGTATGTATGAATCGAACTTCAGGATCACGTTATTACTTAGAGAATCCGTAGTTTTTAAAAACAGATTTTATAATTGAGATTATTATAATTTTATTGTAATATCATTATTCAAATTATAACTTATTATATATTATTTATATTATAATATTATGTTCAATGTCTTATTTTTTATTTCAAGAAATCTTATTCAAAATCAAACTGAAAAACTAAATTAAATAACTGGAGAAATATATTTAGTAAACGGTGACCAAATAAAACTTTAATAGCCGGGCTGTTCGTACCGCCTGGCAGCTATCCGCGTCTTTGTAGATTGTCAATCATCATGGCTGGGTGCGGGGACGCACCGTCATAAAAAAACGTGGTTGGCAGCGCAGCGCTCGTACGCGCAGCGCTGCCAACACAATACCTAACGTATGGTGAATCGTTGGTTCATGTAATATTTAAAATGTAAAATATGTAGTGGCCTACATGTAAAAAATAGAATATATATTTAACAGATACTTGGTTATTTTTTGTTTACCTGTTTAACGTTCAAATCATGATGACGCATTCTAGGTAATTACCAGAGAGGCGTAAGAATAATCATGCTCTCCTCAAAAGCTTGTTCGAATAGAAAAATGGGAATGTTTCTTACAGCTGATGACGTAAACTTAGTTTTTCCACAATGGTTTTTTGCTAAACCATTTTGGGATAAAAGTGATCATAATTTTGCAATTGCGTTCAATTCTATTTCAGCGTTTAATGAGATTTTTTAATGCTTTGTAGTAACATTAATATTTCAAAGATTTGGCTACTAAATTGGCAAACTCAATTTGTAAATAATTAGATTTCAATCCTTTTATCACACTGCGCTTGTTGTTTTCCTCTAAGTGCCACCGACTAAGTGCTCCATGAAATGCTTAAAGCCTCTCTTGTTGAACTTAATGAAACTACGACCACTATCTGCACCGTTATCACCGACACCACCACCACCAACAACAATAAAACAATTACAAACCGCAGCCACAACAACTGAAACAACAATTACTGCATTCCTTCTTCTGGTATTCATTTCATACACCAGAAGAGGTCTCGTTAGGGCATGATAAAGCTGGGTAGGCCGGGCAGGAGCAAAGTTGGACGGAACAACTGTAATGGAAAAGCGTCTTATGCAAACAAATGCGGCCGTTTGCTTGATTTGTGTAATCGTTGGTTGCTCTAACGGTTCATTGGCTTGGTTGAACGCTTGGTAGAATGGTTAGTTGATCTGATGGTTGTCTGGTTGGTTGCTTTGGTTCAGTGAATTGATGGCGGTTGTCTTAACTGAATTTATTAAGGTTAACTCATTAAAATATTCACCTCAGACAGAGCAATCGCTTGTTACCGAAGCTGGTGCTTAGTAGTCGAAACCCCAGAATGATATAAAAGAAAAATATTTGCGAGGACTATAAAATTTATAAGGAATTCATAAAAATATTGCGATCAGACAGACAGCGAACTAGAAGATCACAGCGGACAGATGAATAAATAGACCAAACAACACACAAACACACACGTACCGACTGTAGTCAGTCAGATAACGGTGCATTAGCAGTAGCATCACTTTTTTTACTTAGTCGGTTCTCATATTTTCATTTTGTATAAATGTCATAAATGTCATGCCATGTTGTTGCCCAAATTGTTGTTATTGTTAGTCTTGCTAATACTGCCATATTGTTTTATTTATTCAGCAGGTGTCTTCGTTGCCACATTTTATCCATGCAATTTTTCCAGAGACGAAAAGGATGAGTGATGCAATAGAAGCAACAAAAACATAGGAATTATTATTAGTTTATTTACGACGATGTCTCTGTAGTGCTTGCCTACAGTGGGACAAATCCTAGCGAATTTTATTAACGTCACAATAGAAGAATGTTTTTAAAAACAGGCTTTCTCTTGCTTTTTTGCTATTTTTCTTTTCTTTTTTAATAATGAATAAAAAATTTTATGAAAATTATGAGAACCACTAGGAAAATGTTTGGTATGATAATTTTTGCCTAGATTCGAATGAGCAGAGACAGTTGCAAAGACACGATTTATTACAAAGAAAAGGAAATAATAATTTATGGATGAGCTTTATTCGCCTTATTGCTTGAGATTCTTTTGCTTGTAACGAATTTTTTTTCTCAAAAATTCAATACCTTTCAAGCTATGCACCAACTATTTAAATAAGTCAACAATGAGCTAGTTTTGTAATCTCTAATTTATTTGGGAATACAGAGAAATTGTAACATATTATATAAACATTATTATCCTTTTCCAATTCAAATATTTTTCTTAATTCCATTTTATATCACCTCGTTAAAGAATTTGTTATTTAGTTAAAAATATTTTTAAAATCGCATTAGGTACTTCAAAATAATTAAATCAAGAAAATTGAAATAACTCTCAATGAATTAAAACAGAATCAAATTAAAGCAATAATTTAAACTGCTGATTCAAGTCATGACTTAGAGATTATTCAAGTCTTCAATGGGTGAAAATAAATATAAATGCATCAATTCGTGCAATGAATAGTGGCGATAAATTATCACTTGTTGATAAATTCAAATTTATGAAAACACGAGACGTTTTTCGAATATCTTGCTATTTAAAAAATTTTTTTGTGTAATTTATAAGAAACCCTAAAGAAAGATAAAGAAGAAGAAAAGGAGAAGGAATAAATAAAAAGTTATTATTCAAAACATATTTATATCTAGTGGATTTATGAGTACATTTGTCGTTTTATCAAATAAAAATAAAATCTTAACCCGAAAATATTCCACAATCAACTTGATAAAAAAGAGAATATAGCTTTAAATTTTATGATCAAATCGGTTTTTTCTTTTCTCGATTAGTGGTCCTTAAAATGGCCAAAATACTCGATTTTGAAATTTTATTGCTGCAAGAAAGATTTATGAAAAGGACGGGAATTATTGTGAAGTAACAAATTGAGTATTTGTTGGTTTGCGCCTTTGTCGTCGTCGTTGGTGTTGTTGTAGTTACTGTTAATGTTACTATTGGTGTTTTTGTGTGAAATATGTTTGTAATATCTTCAGCTATTCTCGTAACTTATGAATTTGACACAAAAGACAGTCATTCTCGTACTTTGTTTTTCACAAAACAATGATGAGGATGACTCTTCTTTCGTCTCCGATCTTCCTTTGAATCTCTTCACACTATTATTTGTTTCGATTTTTTTAATAATTCTCAGCTTAAGTATCGCAAGGTATAATAGATAATAAAACGTACGACCGAAAGCCCATCGTCGCGAATTCGTTGTCTTTATACGCGTCGCGTATTGTATGTACGTGAATGTATTTTTTATTATGCTAAGAAGTATTTAGTTTATCAATTATATTTGCTTTTATTCTGCTTCCACGTGATATTACAGGGCAAGTCAAAATTGTGCATTCCAATTGTTGTTTATGCCTGCATTATTATTTTTTTACGTCGCGTCGGTGACTCATATACACTTGCTTGAACCTCTTACCAACCCCACAAATATCGGGCCAACAAAGAGTTTTTTGAAAACGTTCAACGATTATCATGATGATTTCAAGATTTTGGCGACCACCGTAAATTATCTTTTAATTGAGGTCTCCATTTAGTTTCTTGGATGTTTCATTCGTTAACTCTGTGAATGAACAGAAAGGACTCACAAACTGAATACCCAAAATATCCAAAATAAGGTTGGGTCCATGCAATCCCATTTTAGCCGTCGCTCGTTTTGGAGTTATATGTAATATGAAATATAACTCGAGTGTTTTCACGTCACATTTTGAAAAAGTTTACTTAAGTGAATTTACCCAAGCGTAAAATTAATTTAACAAATTTTTAACTATTAATATAAAATTTTTGTGATTGTGATTGTGTTTTTGTCATTTGTGACGTTTTATAATTAGTCACTACCGAAACAATTCCCGAGAGCTAAAGCTGAAACCTATTTGAAAATAAATGACAATGAAAATTAAATCACAGGAAAATATTCAGAAAAAATTCCCCCTTGTAATAAAAATAGATTATTACTTCATGGTGACATCGATAGGGGTACGAAAAGGCAGAAGATGCCATTTAGGATGAGGAGACGCTACAGTAATGCTCCACATAAAAGGAGATGATAAAAAGAACTAAAATTTTAGAATGTGGCAATATAAGAAAAAGAGAAGGATAATTTAATATGTGTAAAAATTTAGTATGCTGCAGAGGGAGCACGGGAGAAAAGACAACATATAATAATAATTATCAAACTAACAAAAGTAATTCAGTCTAGTAAAAGGTCTGAACCGATCTCTGGTGCTATGTAGTTTTACTTCAGTTACCTAATCGAAATTTGGCACGATTTCAGTTCGCCACATCGAACGAGCTGAGACCATTTCAGTATCTTCGAGCTTTCATCTTCATCATATAATTGGTCCGCTAGTATTTTAACGCTTGTCATCGCGTGGTCGTTATTGACTTAGTTATTTTCCGTATCCTCGTCATCTTCGACGATGCACTAATCAGTAAATGCAATTAATTTCGCAACCTATCTTGAACGCCAATCAATAAGCGGTTAATAAATTGGTTTTATCCAAAAGCAACCAGCGTGCTATCTGGCCAAAATGTCCACCATCCACTCATCTGTTCATTTGTCGGCTTATTGAAGTGACTCGCGATGAATTTTTTATTGCATTACGCGAAAGATGGAAGCGACATTAAAGCTACGAAACGGTCAATGGGGAAGGAGAAGAGAGATACTTAAAAAAGGTGGGTATTCGCGATGATGACAAAGATGAACGAACAACTCCGATTCCATCTGAACTTCCTCATTGCTAAAGCCATTCATAAGTTTTATCTATGATTTTATAGCATTTCTAAACCGGTTTTATTCTAGTTCGAGATGGCATCTGCTCATCGAGCTTTCCCTTTGCCGCACTTCATATCCACCGCTGCAACTTTTCGTTTTCATTTGGTTGGTATGCCTTCCGGCAAGTCTTTAGATGGTACTGTGCCATCTTTTCTCTGCGTCGATTGGAATTATGCACATATGAAGAAACCTAAAAAAAACAGTATTAACCTTTGGCAGGTGATATAAATGAAACGAATGAGAGAGAATCAAAATCGAAAGTGTAGAAGATGTCTTACGACACTAAATAAAACGCGTATGGTTGATTGAGAAAAAAAAGGTTAGACGTTGCTGATCGGAGAATCAAGAGGTGAACGTAATTAAAATGATTGATAAAGTTGGCATTTGAGTTAATTGGATTCGATTGGTTGGGATCGGCTCGACCTGGGTTTCTGTCACTTGTGCAATAAAACGAATACAATGGTTTTTTTAACAAAAGTTTAAGCAATCCTACAACAGGAAAGCAGCAATTATGGATGGAACACCGTGGGAACATCATGGAAAATGAGGAGACATTTTTTTTCTAAATTACATTATCTTTGCTAATCTGCTTAAATATAATCTGCCGATAAATTTTCCAAGGCTAGCGTTCTATTTTATTGAACTCCATTCCAGTTTATGAAATGATAATCACGGTTATTTTCAAAATTACAAAAAAATCTGTATGTCTTCTTTAATGTTTTACAAACGGAATCACAAAGTGAGTATACTCTCCCTCTTTGGGTGTAGCATATAAGAATGCGTATAAGAATAACTCCAGCAACATTGGCATCATCAACGAGATTGTTGTTACCACCAACGAACAACAACCAACTAAAGTCTCTACAACTACTATACGCGCAATGAACGTCGTCCAATGCCTTGTTATTTGTCATTTCTTTTGGCGTTGGACATATTGTCGGTTGGCGTAGTACGCAGTCGATTGTGATCAATTTAGTTTGTTGCTTATTTGCTGTTGCTTTAGGACGTAAAATTATTGCAGCATGTGTTGTAATTTTTATTTATTATTCCTCTTATTTCTTGTATTTGTTTAGGTTTTTATTAATTTTTTGTTTTATTTTGTTGCTATTGCGTTTTGGTTTTTTCCATTATCCGTGCGTAATATGTTGAAATTGTTGCATGCGATGACAAATATTTGCTCGACTGCAATTCCCCGAAAAACTTTTCCATAAAAAAATTGCTTAAATGGTCAAGCAACGGCTTCTGCATTCTTAGTCTTCATCTCCTTGGGTTTATTTATTTTGTTTACTTTCCATAAAAAATTGTGGTTATTATTGATGTATCTCTCTAACTGCTTTATCCAAACAAACACATCACACATTTGAAAAATTTACAATGGATGAAAACATTCGTATGAATATCTTGCGGATAAATAATTACATTCCTTTTACTTTAAATGCATTAAGGGAGGAAATTAAAGATATAATCAAAACAAAGATATTAAAACGATAATTTTGATAAAAGGCAATTGCTTCAAAAGCATTTATTTTGAACAAATTATGCTTTATGTTTAAAATGCAGAGAACACATTTAATAACTGCATGGTAATAAATTCGTTAGTTCTTTAGAAATTATGCTCTTACGGTTTACCGTTGCTTGTGAGCGAACCGCGCTCGCCTTTGAGAAAACAGTTATTCCTGATACAGTGGACTGAAACGAGATTTCCTGATATATCCTGGACGACGAGAGGTTGAGCCATGAAATCAGACCAGACATAAAAAGTAGTCGGAGCATTTCGCGACTTCTGAGTACTAAACAATCTAGGATGATAGAGGATATTTGTTCCAAATTTCATGACTATATCTCTACTCTACTTTCTGCAATCGTGATATATACTGACTGATTTGAAGGGCTGATTCTAATCTGGAATATATACATACATATACTTTTTCATATTCCTTATGACTTTTTTGATACGCTGTAGCCGGCGGTAGGGAATAAAAATTGGAATTTACGAACTCTAGTATATTTTCCGAGATTACAGAATTGAGGTTTAGCGCTCCAAACGAGTGTTTGTGTTTTATTGGTTGATTGCAACTCAGCACCAGAAAGAACACAAACAATGGCTGACCAATTCGTCTATCCACTTAGCCACCCATCCTAACCTACTTGGTCCTGTCTACCCATCCATTCAGCCGTCTATCAATCACGAGCTTCATTTACATAAATTACAAGAACGGATTTCTTTGCAGAGGCCAACCTTTTCGTAGAACTTTTAGCTGCGATTTCCACAACAACAACGGTGACAGTAACCGAACCATAAGTTCAGCTACAAGTCGACATACCTTCATAAGTGCATCGAAAACGTTTCGTTGCGGTAAAGGTGGTATGCCAATCGACGAAGAATAGGCCCTTAGTCTCAGGTGCTCTCTCGGAGTCTGTGATTACCATTAGGCTTACTATCAGTATCGACATATCAGAACTTTGTGCTTACAATCACGGCCATTATCAAACTGACGTCGAGTCCATTAAAGGCAATTTGAGTCTGCGCCAAAAGACTGACACTAGAAGAGGCCGCAAAGCTATACCTGCGGTTACCGGCGTTTTTTATCGATCGCTTACCTTAAGGCCCTCCCTCAATGATGGATTAATTCGTGTGCAAAAAATCGGTTCATTCCTAGATCATTTAATTTTTAAAAAATTTTATGAAGATTTTAATTTTAAAAAGTTGTACGAAGCGACAAATTTATTAGAAATAGAAAATAAAAGGAAGTGACTGAAGAATGCGAGAATGGAATGGTGGAATGGAATGGAAAAATTTTTAAAAGTTGCGAAAATATTCAAATATTGATACTCAAATATTGATTCAAATGTTGATTCAAATATTGGTACTTAACTAAACAGTCAGTCACAGAAACCAAAACGTTGGTAAAAATTAGTTGAATCAAATTGCGTTGAAAATTTTTTTTTACAGAAAAACAAAACATTGGAGAGAGAGAGAAGCAGGAAAGGAATAATTAGGATGAATACAGGGTTCATTTCTCGAAAATAGAAAGAGCATATTTTCCTACATTTTATACACAATTATTGCGTTTCAGATGTATGAAAGCTTGGTATGAATTAGAAGTTAGAAAGCTAAATATTAAAACATGAGAGTATAACGCTCCTATCACCCCAACGATATTTTATTTTATTCAAAAAACTCTTAAATTTCATATAAAAGAGTTTTGGGTTATACACAAAAAATTTTCGGTCTAATGCATATTATACTTACACGAAAATTATGTATTCTATTTGTACGCCCATTCATTGGCACGCCCATTCATCCATTCATTCAATATCATTTATTCGAATACATTCAAATAGTCTATAAAGTCTAAAGGTTATTTTGTATAAAATTCCTCGTCCCCAAAAGAATTCCACTTGAAAGATTACTTAAAATAATGAATTTAGCAGTAACTTTTGTAAGCGAAACAGAAAAATTCAACTCATTTCAGTTGAAGAAATCATCAAACACTTACTTTCACAGTTTTTTTAGTTTAATTGATTTATTTACGGCTGTCTCTGCGTTTGTCTATGCTCTTCCTTTGCTTAAAGTCAAGTTATTTTCTTCCATCTCTACCTTTCTTCCTACCTCAAAACAGTTATTTATTGCACCATTTCCTCCCTGCGAATTAATTTAAACTTTGCACTTCTTGAGTTCGAATTTCCATTACCGTGACTATCAATTTCCAGATCGTGTCGGTATTTCTACAAAATAATTTAGTGCAGAATTTCCAAGGCTCGTGTCATTCGAGAAACTCTTACAAACACTTTAACTTGTTAAGGACGACCAACAAACCAGAACACTTGCAACACCTGAGTGGATTCTACATTGTATTCTATTGTAGGCACCAAAAGCGCCACGCCTCATAGATTTTTTGAGTCAACTCAGTAGGGACAAGCCGTTACTTTGGTTCAAAGACGTGTTGTCGTGACTTGGTCTGTTATAAAACGAATTGATACGAAGTTAGTAGAGTGTTTCCTTCTTTGCTTTCTGTGCTTAACAGAAATTGTTGCTTTCACTTAGACTGAGAAAATATACTGTTAAATTTTACGACGCATTTAAGATCTTACAAATAGCTAACGTGCTTAAGCCGACTTTGTCAAAAATACTGTATGCAGGAATTCAAGACAATTCTTAGAGAAAAAAGGTCGCCTGTATTGCTCTCTAACGGGCATATGTATGATGCGCTACTCGACAGAGAGGGAAGGCATATGGATGAACAGACAGGGAGTCCGGGATCCACTTGAAATTGGATCAATTACACTTATGATAATGAATACGTTAAAGTTATTGGAACAGAGCGTAGGTGATGACAGAGCACTTTTCTGAATTAATTATTTTTTAATTTTTAAATATAAAAAATATTTATATAAATTTATATATTTGTGAAGAATAAAATGAGGAACCTCATATACCGTACACCCGTGTTGTCAATTTATAGTTTGGCTCCAAAAACTTGTGGCCGCCAGTTTTTGAGAATACCATTCTCTTGGACGTAAATATGAAAATAGAATTTGAGCTTAAACAGGTTTTCATATAAACTCAGACGATGGTAAATGGTCGTTTGCAAAATGTGGTGATCAAAGTATTCAAATAATATAACGTAAAAGCAACGAAAGTGATATCAGAACGAATAGAATAAAATATACAAAGCTATAGCAAAAATTTGTGCTTCCTGTAAGCAATAAATGCCGAGAATTTCTGTCAATGAATTGACATAATAAAAAAAGCAAAAATGAAAATGAGGACTAAAAAAACGAAATATCAATAATATAATAATAATAATAATAATAATAATAATAATAATAATAATAATAATAATAATAATAATATTAAAAATATATATATATATATATATATATATATATATATATATATATATATATATATATATATATATATATATATATATATATATATATATATATATATATATATATATATATATATATATATATATATATATATATATATATATATATATATATATATATATATATATATATATATATATATATATATATATATATATATATATATATATATATATATATATATATATATATATATATATATATATATATATATATATATATATATATATATATATATATATATATATATATATATATATATATATATATATATATATATATATATATATATATATATATATATATATATATATATATATATATATATATATATATATATATATATATATATATATATATATATATATATATATATATATATATATATATATATATATATATATATATATATATATATATATATATATATATATATATATATATATATATATATATATATATATATATATATATATATATATATATATATATATATATATATATATATATATATATATATATATATATATATATATATATATATATATATATATATATATATATATATATATATATATATATATATATATATATATATATATATATATATATATATATATATATATATATATATATATATATATATATATATATATATATATATATATATATATATATATATATATATATATATATATATATATATATATATATATATATATATATATATATATATATATATATATATATATATATATATATATATATATATATATATATATATATATATATATATATATATATATATATATATATATATATATATATATATATATATATATATATATATATATATATATATATATATATATATATATATATATATATATATATATATATATATATATATATATATATATATATATATATATATATATATATATATATATATATATATATATATATATATATATATATATATATATATATATATATATATATATATATATATATATATATATATATATATATATATATATATATATATATATATATATATATATATATATATATATATATATATATATATATATATATATATATATATATATATATATATATATATATATATATATATATATATATATATATATATATATATATATATATATATATATATATATATATATATATATATATATATATATATATATATATATATATATATATATATATATATATATATATATATATATATATATATATATATATATATATATATATATATATATATATATATATATATATATATATATATATATATATATATATATATATATATATATATATATATATATATATATATATATATATATATATATATATATATATATATATATATATATATATATATATATATATATATATATATATATATATATATATATATATATATATATATATATATATATATATATATATATATATATATATATATATATATATATATATATATATATATATATATATATATATATATATATATATATATATATATATATATATATATATATATATATATATATATATATATATATATATATATATATATATATATATATATATATATATATATATATATATATATATATATATATATATATATATATATATATATATATATATATATATATATATATATATATATATATATATATATATATATATATATATATATATATATATATATATATATATATATATATATATATATATCTTAAAATTTTATAATGGTGTTCATTGATGTTACTTTATTTTTAAAATTAATCATCATCTTTGACTTGAATTCACTGCGTTTATTCATTGCGTCTGTTTGGTCGACTGCAATGCGTCCGCATTCGATTGATGCTAATCGGATGTTATGCTTTTGATGTAGTTGTTGGTGCAGTTATATGTTAGCCTTTTTATAAATGTTACTGCTAATGCTATTAAGTTGAATAAATTACTTGATTGCGTGTGAATCATCAATGATTCATTAAACATGTCCAGCTGGACCCCATTGAATTTTTCTTCTTTAATTCTTTTGTATATTCTCTCATTTTTAGTCGCCTTTTTCATTTTTTATTGGTTAATTGACATTTAATTTTTGTTCGTTATTACATTTTTTGTTACTCCTGATTTATTGTTCTTCTTCTTCTCTGATGGGAATCGTAACATTAAATAAAATATTAAGGAGAATCAACGACCGGATGTGGCGAATACAGAATCAACTGACCGAAATAGATTTAATACGTTAAAAGAGAATTTTACTTTAACATAAGATTAACATAAAATTATTAATTAATTTTTTCATTTTAAAATGGGCTAATATAATATATACTTTGTTTAATAAAATTGTTTAGGGCTTCACTGGCTTTTTATGCGTTGTTGATTATCTGACTTCTTTTTTTGCTCACTTTTTCTGAACTTTGTCTGCAAATTGATAGCAGTATTGATTACAAGAAGTTAATATCCGCATATGCATATTTTTAAACTTCGTAAATGTTTGTTAATCTTAAGTCACTTTCGAGGGACTTGAAACGCACCACTTTTCGTTTGTTATGAAAGAAATTTAGGAAATTTCATAAACTAAAATTATATCCCAAATATGGATGCAATATATTTAAAATTTATTTCACAAAAGCGAACTTTTAACTAGTTTTTTTTGAACTCTAAAAATAGTTCTTATTAATTTTCATTTAGCTTAATATGGGCTTTTATTGTGGTCAATTTCAGCTCCTTAGGCACGTATATGAGACTCATAACCAAAACGTTCCCACGTATTAATAAGCACAGTCCTAAAAATAAATAAAACAACACAAAATATAACTATTCTAAGGAAGTTTAAAAAATTTCACAAATAAAAAGTAAAAAAAAATATTAATCATTAATTTTGCACAACTTATGCATGTGCTAAAGGCAGAAAGGCATTCACACACATACTTTTGAACAGTTTGACTTCTGGAAATTCTTTGATACGAGTTGCACATTAAAATTCATTTAGACACGATAAATATACCCTCTATCATAGCGTTCGACTGATGAGCATGATCAATTTAAGCGTGTGACTTATAGCTATTACTTAAGTATTCAATATGACATGAGCTGTAATCACTTCAAGCTCAAACGGAAGAAAATGAGTACGTTGATGAGATTTAAGGTCGTATAAAATTAAAGATACACGGCACAACTATAAAGGAATTGTCTGATAATTTGTTTGTGATCGATTTTGTTCAACGATTAACCTAAATTAAATTTTATTCAATTTATTTATTAATTAATAATTTATTTATTAAATGTATTTATTAACAGTGCACTCTTAACTAAAATTTTATTTATAGTAGTGATATCAACAAACATTAATTACATTTTAGATAAGAAGAGAGAGCGAGAGGGAATGAGTGATTTTATAGAGAGAGTGAAAATAAATCAAAGCTAAATAATATGCCACAGAAATATAATAGAGCATTTGCGGGATATAATAGTTTAAGTAATAATAATTTAAGATTTATATAATTTACTATAAAGGTAACTTAACTACTATAGGGGCAAGTTAAATGTATCGCATCCTCTATATCGTTCGATCGGCATGCTGCGATAAATTGCGGGAAGGTGGAATCCTTGCTAAAGGCATGCGATAAAACTATAGTAAGTTATGCGACGAACGTAAAGTAAAGGTAAATAACACCTGATGATCCAATATGGCTTCTAAAAGAAAATGGTGATTGTTCTTAAAAGTTTACAAAATCTAAGACCAAGAATTTATTTATGTTTCTGAGATTCACCGGCAGAATGTTATAATAAAACGATATTAAGTATTTGTAAGAGATATATGATATTTTCCCACACTCATACACGTATAAAACACAATCGCCCACATATCTTGGGACTGGACATATGCGGTCTAATGAACAGTGTTTAGTTTTATGGTAGTTTTTATGAGGAATTATATGAATTTTATGACGCTAACGAATGCGTGTAGAGAAAGGTTTAAAAGCGGATGACAGTCGGAAGAATTTGAATCGATCGTAAAAGATAGTCAGACAAGTAAAAACGCAGACGTGGTAGGCTAATTAATAAAAGGTGAAGCGACATTTCAGAGAACGTCGCGATAAATAAACGAATGATAAAGCACGGGAATACTGTGAACGGATGTTAAAGGTTAACAGTTCCATGAGCCCGCCTAGTGCGAAAAATTCTTCACTATTTGGCATAAATTAATTTTAATTATTCAATTACAATTAAGAAAAAATAACTTTTGGACTGAAACCTTTTAATTTGAAAAATTTTAATATAAGAGGAAATATTTAAGGAAATATTTAATATAAGAGGAGGTCGAAGCATACTTATCCTACGCTTATCGTAAAATATCAGTTTGTAGTTTGATCAATGGAGGGTGGACGCCAAATATAACAATGCATTCTCCTTTTCAAAATATATGTTACTCCTCCTGTACTTACGTTACAAACGGAGTGACAAACAATGTAACCGCTAGGGTTTAGAATATAAGATTGATATTGGTTATTTTGAGGGAAATCAATATATTTTAAAATTCAATCTTCTTAGAGTTTAGATCAGTCTGGAGTTCAAAATTAAAAAGCCAAAAGAGATCAATGATATTTCAGTGATCATATTCATGAAAAAATAGTAAATGAATTTGTTACAAGAATAAGTTACCATGTGGTTTTATTCGAACAGACAGTAAAGTTTAAAGAAATAATGAATTAAGCGTAAAAATCGTTAAGCGTTTTCCATTCGACAATATCGAATACGCTTACGAGTAAATTGTATACACAAAGTCAATGATAAATTTTCTGCAAAAAATAAATTGGTCAATGATAAATATCTCTACAGATTTAAGCGATAGTAAATAGAAATATAATCATTTAAATTCGTCAAATGAGAATGTGACGAAAATGTTTTGAAGACGCTTTGGTTTTAATTAACTAATTGATTAATAACTGAATAATAACAATTAATGAATTGTTATTATTTTATATATTATTTTAATTAAATAATAATAATTACTCAAATTGAATTATAATAATTAATTCATTGCTTTTTAGCAATGTAAAACTATTGCTAATTGTTAACAATGTAAAACAGCAACAATGTAAACGAATTAATGCACATTTTTTTAAAATTGTGGTACCAGACAGTGAAACTAGCAACAATTTATTGTAAACTGCTTCACGTCCTTTGCTTCGTCATTCAGCCACTGCTTGTTGATAATCGCAGAATTTTGTACATTTAATTAAATTATCAAGCCGTTTCTTTGACTTATCTAACCGAACTGTTTTTGATGATTCCTACAGTAATCGACTTCAACTTTTTAAAATTAGTTGAAATAAAAATTAAGTTTTGGGTACGAGAAGTTCCTAACTTGTTGTGTTGGTGTCGATAACACGGCGCAACAAGATTTTCCTCCAAAAACCAGATAGTGATTTTCTATAGGAAAATTGTCCGCTGATTCCGAAAATGTTGTTAGTTTTCTAGTTGCGGCTTTAGTTTTCGAGATATCAACAAAAATTTTTTTGTTGGTATTTCGAAAACTTAGATTTATATAATTAACTGTGGCTTCCTAATTTTTCATTTTTTTAATAAAGACCGACCATGGAAGTAAAGGTAATTTTCCAACAAAAATTCTAAAACTACGTTTGTTAAAATCAGCTAAGGAATGCCAATTCTATCGCAAAAAGAAGTCAGAAAAAAATTAATTTTTTTCGATTTTTTGAAAAAATATTGAAATCATCAATCCAAATAAGTTATAAAACGTATCCCTCCAAAAATGAAAACTCAAGTTTCTAAAGTAAAATTTTATGCGGTTTTCAAAAATGCTATTAGTTTTCCTATCTTATCTCATTTTTAAGCTATCGCCATTTATCCAAAAAAAACATTTTTTTTAATCATACTGAATATAACAGATATAATGAGAGTAATCAACCGCAGCTCCTTTATTTCTAATTTAACAGGAAAAATTCTAGGTGTGCAATGACAGGTAATCCTTTAATAAAGATTTCAAGACTCATTTTGAAAAAATCGGTTGTAAACTGTTACCTCGGGAATTGAATTTTTGTCAATTTTTTATGTTTATATTGACTTTGGAAAATTACCTTTACTTCCATTGTCGGTCCTTATTAAAAAAATGAAAAATTAGGAAGCCACAGTTAATTATATAAATCTAAGTTTTCGAAATACCAGAAAAACGGTTTTTTGTTGATATCTCGAAAACTAAAGCCGCAACTAGAAAACTAACAACATTTTCGGAATCAGCGGAGAATTTTCCTATAGAAAATTGAACTTTCGTTTCTGGAGGGTAAACTTTTTCATTTTCTGTTGCGTTGTTGTAATTTATGACAAGCGAATTCAACAAATGATGTTTCGTCTTAGTCGACGAACATTGAGCCAACTCCTACCTAAAACCGGATTTCATTTAAGAATTTTCCTCCTACGATTTTACGCAACTAGAATGAATATGGAATGCTATTTTTCTTTTATTTTTCTGTTATTTGCCTCAACTGGAATCACTTGCGCTTTTCGAATAAAGTTTGGATGTGAGAATTTTTCTTTTTATTGACTATTATTTAATTTTACTTTTTATTTTGTAACCCTTCGAATCAACGCTGATCTCGGGTAGCAAGAAATTTCAAATATATATAGAAAAATTATTTATGCTCGAAGGGTGAAATTCCTTTTCGGGATATGCGAGTTTAACTAATTACAATTTAATCTCGATGGCAAAATGATGGAGTTATTCAAATTTTTCTAATAGACGATTTTCAGTGTTTTGATGCACAATCAAAAAAAAGAAAAAAAAGAGCCAGAGATTATTTAACCCCAAAATAACTTTAACAAAATATATTGGAAGAAATTAGAAAACGGTAAGAAAATGAATTTTTTTGTGAAATTTTTGCCTTATGATTATCACCATCATTGCAGTAGTAGTGGTTATCCACCAACTAATCCCTCATATTAATCACCACTTCCGTATAAACCGCATTAAACTAACGGCGTCTATTTGTCTAGCGTTCAGTGTTATACTCATTCTTTTTCAGCTTTTTTTCGTTAACACCGCTTCATTTTATTCAAATTTGAACGAGTTTGATAGGAAACAACAACAAGACTAGCAGAAATTATGGAATTAGAGAAAAATGGCTTTGGCTTTACCACGACAATTGAAAACTTGGTCTGCGGAGAAACTGAGCGTTCCGCCTCTCACCTCACTAGATGCTTTACTGCGAGCGTTGGGGGCCACATTTCGTTGGTTCTTTTCAGATCTCAGGCAACAAAAAATAATAATTTTGAATGCATTTTTAATTCTCACTTTGATTTTTTCCATTTGGTTTCAATGGTTTTCGTTTAAAAAATATGAGATATTTTGAAAATGTGTTGGTTGGTGAGACGGTATTTACAATTGGCGGTTTAAGTAAAACGCAATTGTTGTTGTTCATAACATTCTCTCTTTTTGTTGTTATTGTGGCTGTTACAGCTTTTATGCTATAAACAAAACCAAGGCGGCGTAGGATTTCTATCGCTTACAAATGTCAAAATTTACATTGCGCTTATGGGACCAAAAGATAAACTTATTTCTCAGAGAGATCAGTTGTCAGCTACAAGAGACGGCGCCTGCCAGCCTCGATCAATTTATAATATGGTGATACTTATCTCTGTAAGTTCTCTCTCAGTCTAGGAACTAAGGAACATTACTTGCTAATGATGTAGATAAACGTCAATTGTCAGCGACTTTCGATGCCGTGGTTTTGTGCAAACGCGAAGAAATTGTGACTTAAATTGTAGCTCGTAAAAAAATCGACTTGGGTGTATTTATAGCAATATTATGTGAAACCTCTAGGAAATCCGGTGACATCACAATCACATTACAATCACAATTAACTTCCCAAAAGCTTAAATTTCTCCTAAGTATACAACAATTATATGAAATCTATGAAGTATATATAATACAAATAATATAACAAAAATAATTAAATATAATGTATAATAAAAATGAACAATAAAAATATAATGAAAAATGAATAATATAATAAAAATTAATCAATCTTTAATTAACGCGTTGTAGAATGCTGTACCTTGACTTCGCTTATGGGAAACAATCAGAAGGAAATATTCTCCTGGTGTTTCCCCTTTCGTATTTTTTACCTAAGAAGAACCTTGAATATAAGCACCCAACAATTATGTGAAATTTGAAGGAAATACCCGAAATACTTATTTTATTTTTTATTAAAAGTCGAACTTCTGTACATTGGAAGGCATTAATAATTCTTAAGCTTTGTTTGGGGCAACAACGCCTTTTCGATAATGTAGCGATCTTGAAGTAAAATTCCACTTCAAGGAAGATATAAATTTACAAATAAGTTATAACAAATTGTGATGTTCAGAAAGTGTTCATTAAAAGCTGAACACCTTCTGGAAAAGGAGGTAGACAAATTTTATACCGTATGCTTGATCTCATAGGTTGAGTTTGAAATAAAGTTTAGCTGTGGAAACTTTAAAAACTTTAAGTCAATTTGGTACCTCTTATTGAATAATCCCCCGCATACGAACTCAATAGTAAGGAATCAATAAACATTACGCGTTAGCTGTTGTTTGTAATGTTGTTTTTATTGTTGATAATGATGATGACGTTGTGAATTGTTTAGTTTATTACTGTTGCTGTTGTCGTTGTTTACTTGTTTTATAGGTGGTATTGCGTGAATGGTTTGTTGTTTTTCTTTTATAATTTTTACCCGTTTCTGAATTTTTTTAATACTTGTTTCTTCCTGTTGCATTACTGGTATTTTCTTTATCGAATACCCTTGATTTTCACTTTTAGTGATGATGGTGATATTGTTGCTTCGATGGATCGCTTAGCTGCTAAACCGATTATATGCTAAAACAGAAAAAAGATAAAAGCTATAGAGGAACAATACTCACACATGTGTGGATACACAAATATGTTGAAGCTGAACAAGCGCATACGTTGAGGTGGGAAAAGCTACTGACTTTATTTCCTGTATATACTAAGCTTATACTATGTACATTAACACTATGCATATAATATTCATTCCATGCATATAATATAATGCATATAATATTCATTTCATATTCATTCATTCAACTATATAGCATATTTGATGTATCCTAGGTCTGGCAAGAAGGAATTTTTTCGAAGTTCAACGTCTGGAGTTTCTAGAGTTTTCATAACATTGTGTTGAGCTCATTATGAGCTCATGTTTTTTAAAATAGAATTTAAAGCTCCCACAATAATTCATAGTTTCAGCAATAATTCTGCTTATTTTATATGAATCATTAAATTTCATTTGAGTCAGTTTTGATTTCTTTAATAATTAAAGGAGGACACCACGAGATAGAGCTGATTCATTTAGATAATTCAGAGTGAAGTTGAATAATCTTGGCAATAATTCATCGAACTTTATTATAGAGTATTATTTGTTTTATTATTTCTGCTGTTGTCTTCGTTGTTGTTGCCAATATTTTATTGAGATGGTTCATTCTATTCATTTACTTACTTTAAATAATTTTGCACACGTGCATAATTTGTGAAATTTGTTTTTATGAAACTTAATACTGACTGCCGACCCTTCTCTGTTTCTTCTTTTTTTCCTGTTTTTTCTTTTACACTTCTGCAACTTTTTTGTTATTCATTCTCAATCTACTTAAGCCTTTTCTAAAACCGTTTTGCTTTTTTGTATTCATCTTCATCATCACCATAAAACTTATTTTTTAATCTTCTCTTATCTGCGAGTTCTGCTGTTATTGTGGATTTCCAGTATCACAACTAAGTGTTTTTTCTCTTTCCTATACCCTACACTTTCCGGTGTGAGTATGCTCGCTTTGGGCTTCCGTTCGTATCGCGTGAAAAGAAATGTGAGAGGTATAGAAAAGTGTATATGTGATGGTCACACACGGACGACACAAAATTTGTTACTCAAGGTCGTGTTTGCTTATATTCGTCAAAGCTTAGTCTTTTTGGCCTTACTAGGGTTTGGCCCTATTAGGTCAAATATATCAGTAAAGCAATCAGGCCTAAATATGTCGTGGACTAACGGGTTAAACACGAAGACGCAAGAGATTAAGAGAGAACAATAACACGAAACACGGCTCCATACCTATCCACTTGTATATAAATACTAAACATTTGAGGGGCGACAGTTTCTATGGAATTTGCTCCAGAACCAGGATTATTTTGTAATAAAAAAATAATATTGGCCGATGAATTGAGATAATTAGAAAGGCTTGATGGTTGCAACGTATTGTGTGTAAATGTCTTTATATTTATGCAAAAGTAATATAGCCATTAAATTTTGGTATGCGCCTGTAAAACTGTAAAAAAACAACAACCACCAAATTATCAAATTTATAATAAATAAATAAATTTATAATAAAAAATATATCAAATTTATAATAAATAAAAATGATTTCTGGAATTGATACATTGCATACTCCATTTATGGACCTAAGCTATTTGCTTCTCTAAACATTATCATCATGCGCATAATTTATTTTAAATAAAATAATTTGACGGATAATCGAGCATTATCTTTTGCTTTTTAGCAAAATTTTCTTTTTCCACATCTTCTGTCAGGTCGCCGGATGATGAAGGAAATTTATTAGGAAAGTCTATACGCAAACCAATGTTATTTCTGTTATCCTTAGTTTCTGTTATCATCGCTATTTTCGCTGGTTGAAACTGCCACCAACTATATTATTAACAATGTGCTAATAATTCTATCTGCGACGTTTTTGTTGTTGTTTTTATGTGTATGTATCCATTTGTGTGTGTTGTTATTTTCGCTGCTGCCAAATATGAGTTGATGGTATGCCTAAAACTGATGGTATTTATATGTATATGGTATAAAAATTTTGATTTTGTTGCTAAAGTAGTGTGTATAGTATTCATTCTGTTCATTGCCACAGGAGAGCTCGATTCAGCTCAAAATAGGTCTAAAGCGCTTCAAAGGTATATAAAGAATTTATTAATCAAGTCGCAGTTAAGTAGCAACAAATACTGTACAAATGGGGGATAAATCCAACAAAATTTCCCAAAAAAAAAAATACTATGGTGATTGCGTAATTTTAATGTTTGGAATCTAATGAAATTATTTACAGTTTGCGGTCTCCGATTGGCACAGCATGTGCGTTCCACTGACGATGCCTTTTGCAAAAATTTTCTATTATTTATTCGCGGATGATGAGATAAGTTACTCAAAAAATCCGCCCTAAATTAATTTCATTAATTACTGCCAAATTACAACTACAACGATATAAAACCAGCGTTTTCAATATTTTCCAATATTTTCTTTTGTTAGCCGAAGATTGTTATATTCAAAAGTGTGTAATTGGGAAGATTTATTGAAATTTTCCTATGGGTCTCGAGGTCAAAAATTATTCACTTTTTTCAATCGCGGATTTCACTTTTACCATGAAGATTAGTTTCGTTGCTTCTGCCGCGCCTCTTTAATGTATTGTAAAACGTAAATAAGAAGATGATGCAATGTGTTGCTGGCGCTGTTGTCGATATTGCAAGTCTTGATAAATTATACTTTTCTTCCGGGATTAGAAATGGTATTTGTTCAACGTGGTGATAAATGGGAATGATGGTAAAGGGTGGAAACCAGAAATAGAAAAAGTATTATATTTTATAGAGAGCTTTCAAGAAAAACTTTACATAAATTTAGCAGGGCCAAATTGGATAAGCAGTCGGTTATTACGATGGACAAGGAGCTTCAGTTCGAGAGTTGCTTTTGGTAACATGAAAGAGAATATTCATAACACGGAAGGTGCCTTAATGAAAAAATCCGGAACGGCGGAAATCCACCGCTTTCAGTCAGTCTTCGCTCACATCAAAGTTCTGAATTATTAATAATAATAAATGTTTCATAAAACTGGATGCGAAAGCGGTATTGGATAAATACGGGCCAGGACGTTCTCTATTGAATATAACTGTATTCTGAGGTATAGAAAACATGTAGTATATAATCAATTTCAGTGCAATATTAATCTCAATTAGTCGATTCCACAAAATTCTCAGCACATCAGCTAATTATGTGCTGAGAATTTTATGGAATCGACTAATTGAGATTAATATTGTACTGAAATTTATTTTGTACTACATATTTTCTATATCTCACGGATACAGTTATATTCAAGAGTGAACGTCTTGGCCCGTATTTTCTAATACCGCTTTCGCAGCCAGTTTCATGAAACATTTATTATTATTAATAATTCAGAACTTTGGTGTGAACGAAGACTGACCGATCGCGGTGGCGATTTTTTAGAGATTTGTGAATACTATGAAAAATTATTTGAGAAATATTTCGGAATGCATTCTTGTTCAATTACCAAGTGGGTTTATATATTCTGGATATTTTACAGATAAAATATATTAACTATTTTCTATTATTTTGTGCACGATGATGTTATGATTTAATAATTGTCTAATTCTAGGTAAAATAATTATTATTTTGGGAAATAAAAATTGTGTACATTTGAACATTTTCGAGTCCAAAATATTCGTAAATTTTAAAAACTATAAATGCATGTAAATCGATTTTTTAAAGATAATGCTTTTCAGATTATGCGACTTTTATGGAAAACTTTAGAAATGTATTTATAGTAAAGATAAGCCAATTTTTCGTATAAATTATTTGAAAATATAAATGATTTAAGGGCTCTTTTAAAGCCCACTTCTATTTACCGCGGAGTTCTCTCCCCACAATATCTGTTTGTTGTCCTTGCCACGCTAATAAAGTTATGCCGTGAAAGTTTCCTCTGAGTTAATGATATTAACCTTCCTTATACTAAAACTAATAAAACAAAATTAAATATTAGAACAAAATGGAAAATGAAAAATTTTCAGGAGCAATAATTTTTGCATTACGCATTAATTGACATGACTTTAGATTTTTCCTTTATTATTCATTCGTTTTATACAAATTTCCTGGAATTTTTTAAGGTGTAACTTTTTTCATTTTATCACTTATATTATGGGCATCTTCGCGCTGAAAACAGAAACAGAAACTGCAAGCTATGTCATCAGAAACAAGCTGGCTGTTGACTATGTTGTGAATGGGATACACCGTCTCGATTGGCGATGGGAAGAATTCTCAATATACACATTTAATAACCTACCTCCAGACTGTTGAGAAAGATACAGTTTCAGCCATATTGACAGTATTTATAAGGAATAGAGAATTAATAAATATATTTTCGAAAACGGAAAAATATAGAAGCAAAATATTTCTAAAATTTAGTTTGTGTCTTAAGTCTATCGTTTTAGAAAGTTTGAAGTAAATAATAGTTTAGTAAATAGCGGAAGTTAATATTTAAATATACCTTTGAATATTTAAGCGCAACTTAACATTTGAATATATTATTTCTGTGTCTTAAATATGAGGTTCCTTTTTCATTTGTTCAGAATCTCAATGCGTTTGGGACCTAGTTTTAAGGCTTTTATTTAATTTATATATGCATGACCATTTTATCATACTACATTTATTTCTGAACATATGCTGGCGGAAAGGAAAGCTTCTCAGTCAAGACGTTTTCAATGAAACCTTTTTTAAAAATCTAAAGCTCACAGCTTTCTGATTGTGAAATATATTATAGCATTCCGTAATATTTTCTAAATTGAATAAGTTATATTATTTCATCAAATAGGTTTTTATTTAAGCATATCAGTATAATTATGGTAATGATAAATTTGGCCTATTAGCCACCCCGACAAGCTAAATAAATTGCCAGACACAAAGTGTTTAATTTCAATATTCTGTTATTTTAAGAGACTTCAACAGTTGAAAACGAAATTTTGTTGGAAGACTAGTAATTGCAATGTAACGAAACAAAAGTATTTATAAGTAGCATTTTCGAAAATATTTGAAGTGTAATAATGGCGACATAAATTCAAGGAAAATATTTCGAGTAATCTATTACAAGAATCAATAAACAATTATTAATAACATAGTCATCAGCGTCATTATTGCATGGAGCTCCTACAAAATGTGTTAGAAACAAGTGTCGGACTTACTGGACGCAACGCTTTTTCAAAATAATAGTAATCCCAAGAGTCATCTCATGCGAAGTAGAATAAAAGAGAGCAATATCAACACTCGTAATTTATAACAAAATGTAGAACTGAGTCACGATAATAATAATAATAATGATGATGATGATAATAATGATTGCATTGATAATGCGCTGTTGTTTTAATCACACCTTGCCAAACTGCACGCGAAAAGGGATTGAACTCAATTCAACGAAAGAGTTAAGTAAAAGATTTATGAATTGGGGCGTGTTTCAGAGTTTAAATAATACGTTCCTGCACAGTCGGCCATTCACGTCTATGGCGCACGCTCAGGCTGAAGCAACGACCACGACGACAAGTATAATCATCAAGCCACTTACTTTTCTTTATGTTTCTATCGATTCAGCTTATTCTTGCCTTTGCTGTTTAGGTGTTTGCAAGTGCTGCTCAGTTGGTTTTATACCCTGTGCCATTAAAGAAAATGGGAGAAAGGAAAAATCAATGGACTTTACTACTAGCAGGACTACAAATACTGGTAGGATAAAAAGAGGACATTGGGAAAAGAAAGAAGAGAGAGAGAGAAAGAGAGGAGACGCCAGAAAGAAAATAAACAAGAGGAATGGCCATAGTGGCAACACAAACGACCAGGGAGCACTTAAAATAAATGAAGGAAAGGATCAGGGGAGGCAGTGTTTAGATTTTTTGATGTGGAAAAGAAAAATAAATGGGGGAAAACAGGTTTTAAGAGATATTGTTAGGAAGTAAACTAAAAGATGAAGAAAAAACTGCTAAAGGGAGGCTATTTTTCAGATTCCAAGAAAAAAAACTCTAGTGAAGCGTGTCATTTTCCTGGCACCAGTCGAATTATATGGTCCTTTCCCTTTGCTGCACCGACGCTACGTGTAGTGAAAATTATAAACTCAACAACATATTTATATTAATTTGTTATTACATTTTCAATCGCTACATTTTGATTGTTTGTAGCATCGATAAGGAGAAATTAGTACGCTCGAATACACCTCGAAAAAATTAGTCAAAACGAAGATTACCTATTAGGTTGTGTTTCCACAGAAATTGCTCCATATATTAAAATTTGATTATAGAGTCTAAAATATTCATGCATTTGTGGGTAGTAGCGAGAAGCATTTTCGAGACTAAACTGTGTAAAACACTGACTGGATATAGAATTTGACAGCGTCTTGTACTGCTAAAAAAATCACGCGAGAGTAGAAACAGAATCGCTATAGTGAAATTACTTTAATATTGAAATACTGCTCAAATGAACGACACCATTCTAGAGATAAAGTAAGGGAAGACGGCTAACTCTGTTGTGTTTGCTTTTTAGATGAATTGAAAATATTTTTCATTTGGAGCGTGGTTTATACTTACTTATTGTTATAATTTTGATAAACATTTTCCTTTGTGCATAATTCGCTATCATTGGCAACCCTCACCACAATTATTAAAACCCCAATCACATCACCAAACATCAGCATACAGCATACTTAGTCGGTGCTTGCTTTTACATCATCGGTTCATTATCGTTCTAAACGACCCACAGTCTAAAAATATGTGGTTTTTAGATTTTAAATAATTTTACTAATCTTATTTTAAATTGCATAAATTTAGAATATTGGCTTTTTTGTTTTGCTTTTTTACTTTTTCCTAATCCTTGATTTTATATATTCTAATCTTACATTATGCTCTCATTTATTTTCCTTATCTGCCTAAGAAAAGGTAAGGAAATACAAAGTTTTAATATTATTGAAATGATGTTATACATTTTTAATATCTGCACCTATGTATAAAGTTGTGTAGTTTTTTTACTTTATCCACATAAAAAAAATTTATATTAGGTATAGTATTTTGTTTCCTTTCCTTGAAACTTTTGTAATTTTGTTTGCACGAAAATGAGACAGAATTAAAATTGTTCAGAAAGGGAATGAAGAGTGAGACGGTTATGCAGTCAGCATTAGATAAAGCACTAGCACACAATCATCATTTAAAGCAGCAACGACGAAGCAACAGTAACAACCAAAAAAGTACCAACATCCACGGAATAACGCAAATACGATTCATTTGTCAAGAGTTCGAGACTCTGCAATTGGTAAGCAGTGTGAGTGTATTTCTACAAATTCTTGATTACTACTTTGGCATGCAGTAAAACCGATTCCGTACCGTTTTCATGCTGTTCCCTCAGAGCGGAACGGAGTAAATTGAATGGAGTTCCGCAACGAAAGAATCACAGAATCAAGAATGATACAATCACAGATACAAATTTTTCAATGCGTTAAAGCTTCCTTAGCCTGCCCGCTTGCAACAGATGCAATGTGCGTAAAATTAAATTTGTGGCAATGTGTGGCAAATTCTCCATGACAATTTCCTCTAATTTTGATGCACCCTTTCTGGATCATTCGTTACCATATTCTTAATATTCGACCCCAAGTCCTTTTCCGTTCCAACGAATAAGTATTTCACATTTTCGATATTTAAAGTTTTAATTATTTTCTAATTGTTTGAACTTTATTTCGTTTGTTTAAGTTATTGCTAAATGATGTTATATCTCGCTAAATTTTTCGTAGATTCCATTTTGACGAAATGTGAAATCATGGACTCCGCCCATAAGGAAAATTCTTGTATAGATAAAACCTTGTGTTTCGCATGAGCGTTTTTCTTCGTCATATCGTCGTTAAAATATTTTAAATTCTTGTATAAAAAAGAACAATAATGAAGAAATTTCGTTTTGAAAAAAGGTTGATAAAAGTTTTTATAAGCCTTTTATTGAGATGATATTTTGATGAGGTCTGCCTAAAAGTTTAATATTTTGGTATATTTTGACAATACTTTCCCTCGAATATCTTAGACGTTTATTAAGCGAATATAAATAGGAGAGCAAAGTCTCTTTAATAATTCCCATAGCAACATTCGAACGCTTCAAATTAGTCTAATATTCTACCTTATACGCGAAATATTATAGTATATTATGTTTTATCCTCTGTTTGTAACGCATCAAAGGTGGCGTCGTAAGGATGGAAAATATAAATTTGTCTGCTGTCTATTCCTCTGTCAATCTGTCGTGTGTCTGCTGCGTAGTAGGCGTGCTATTAGGCCGAAGTTAGCTTTCTCACTTGTTTTATATTTAGTATGCAAAAGTGTGCAGAGAGCGAAGGAAAGAAAAAAAAATACTTGATAAGCGACGCGGATCGCCCTTAGCAGAAAGCTAAACCGGCAGAGACATCACCATCTTTGTGGCTCATAATTTTACGCGCATCTATCATTTTTGCGCCGTGTCAAAACAGCATGATGGAAAATAAACTAATCCGCTTAGAGCTCGGAGGCGCCATTGCAACCAGTTTGTGATGGCTTCAAATACAGATTGAGAAGAACAAGTTGAAAAAGTTGATTGGCTTAATTATTGAGTCTTATGAAAGTTGTGTGAGTCATGAGCAGTTACGGAATCTATCACTCTTGCCTTTGTTATTATTGCTGTTCCTGTTGTTCAAGGCTAGCCAAATGTAGTCTTAAACGACTACAAAGGCAAAAGGAAATAAGTTACCAAATTAATAAAATCTCTGCTATCTCTGGAACGCCCCGCTAGGTAAAGACAAACTATTTATCATTTGATCTTTCGCTGTTTTTTCTTTATTACTTCTTTAAGGCTTTTTTTAGCTTCTATGCGCGTCTTCTGCCACATAAGGACACCTAAGATTTTTAATAGTATATTTTTGGGTCTTTTGTGTTCTACTAATTATGTTACTGTTTTTCTTTATTTTACTATTTCCTTCTATTATTGTCTTTACATCTGGTAGTTTAATAATTTTTAAGTTATACTTAGATAAAATAAAGATAGAGGCCAATTTACGGCTCCAGTGCTGGGAAGGTAGAGAGAAAGGAATAATAATAGCATAGGCATTTGACCCTATATTTCAAACGTGATCAATTTATAAGTAAATTTTTACTTACTGCTAAGAAATAATACCAAATTAGTGGACGGAAGGGTAATGTAGGGCGTAATTAGTAAAGAGTAAGAACATGTTTAAAACAGTTTCTTTGATAAACGATTAATTTCACAAATTATTTTACCAGGATTAAATAATTATTGTATATTATAACAGAATTTACCTAACATTGGAGTAAATTTTAACAGGAAAAGCAGCAACACTACTCATAAGAGCAAACAGGTTAAGTATATACCAGTTTCAAGGAAAACAATGTTAAAACAGTGGTATCATTGTTAAACATTTTGTTGTTCTGTGATATTTTTTTTACTTTAATAAACTTAAATGGGTTTTTGCTTTTCTGTTTCGCGAATACTTAAAAATATTCAATAATAATGAATGAAATCAATATTTTTTTGAGAAAACAAGAAACAACTAATTTAAAACAAAACCATAAACACAATTGATCCGCGATTGACGACAGAGTTGTCGTCATTGCAGCAGTAAAAACATTTACCGCAACATTTTTCAACATAAATCACAACGGAATTTATGACAAAATCAGATAGAATTATACATTATATGAATCAGCGGTATAGTCATATAAAATATACGAACTATCTGCTTTAGTAATAACAACAACAACAATAAGAGTAACTGCAATACCTTTGCAACAACAACAACAGCAATAAAAGCAAAAATGACAGAAATCGTTTAATTGGTGACTTAGCGAACAAAACGAATTCGTCGGCGACCGAAGTAACAGAACAAAGTGAATGAGAAACTTTAGTATATTCAAAGAGCTCAGAATGAAAAGACAGTAAAGTAAGAAAAAATAAGAATAAATATATTTTACCATAGAAAATTTGAAGGACGCGCAAATCGCCACACGTAGTGCGGCAATGGAGCAACCAAAGCAAAACGAAAACAATTGCAAATATGACTGGAATCAAAATACAATTTTAAAGCTAATAAAAATTTGGCTTCAGTTTTAATTAAATTAAAGGGTACCATGTGGTCAACAGTAGTAAACTGGCCTAATGGGCGCTTAAGATTTTGATATGAACAGATAAAACCCAAAGATCGAATCAGGCCAAACAAAAAATAAGCGGACGCTTCGATTGCAGGCGTTTCCATTGCACAGTGGCTCAAAATGTAAATCCTTCGACCAAAAGTCCATAACTTTTAAACTTTTTTTATGTTGCTTTCCAATTTTCAGAGGACCTAAAGGTTAAGAAAAACTCACCATATTCACTTGATGCTTTGCAGGAATTACGAATATATACCCAGTTTATTGACAGACATAAACGAGTTCTAATATTTCACTTGTAAATACATTTCTTGCAAATAAATTTCATTTTTCGATTTTGATAACCTACAGTTTTGACGCCGATTCCATTGCAATGGTACTTCAACAATTCCTTTCCGACTCCACAAAACAGTGTTCAAGATATCCATACGTTCTATAGTTATAGGTTTTTGACCGATGGAATTTCATTCTGAACCACTGTGGCCCATTGGTGAGGAACAACAACTAGAATTACATCGACAATAATGCCACCAATAACAGTAATTTGACATCCATTCAAAAATATTTTATGCCTATGCAGACAGTTTTGCTATGATTTCCACTGTAGTGGAATTCATAAAAGGCCTTAATTTAATGAGCGAATAATTATATTCGAAATCGAAGTAAATTTTTAAATCAACCACATAAATATTCGTTATAACGTAGCGACAAACCACATGCACGCCAAAGGACACAACTGCATTAATAATACCAAAAAAAGGTAGAGTCAAATGGATCATGCTGGAGACCAACAATAACGCTTGCAATCTATGAGTGCATTTTAAACACGTTGGACCGTGTCTCAACTAAACCGCCAAGCAATCCACCAACGAAATAGTCAACCACCTCGATCAACTATTCAATCGTTCAACCGATCAATACAGACAGAATGGGCTGGATATCGCCGATATCGAAATCAATACTGTTGCTAGTGGTTAGGCGTATATTGCAGTTACTGCTGGTGCTTACTTTGCACTTGTTTTGCACATATGTCGCAACTCAATGGGACTCTACCTGTAAACATGCAGATGGCGGTCTGATATGACAGACCCAATGACAAACCCAATTATCACAATCATAATCACACGAAATTTATAAGAGTTAGACGGAATTAATATGAGTTTATAAAATAATTAAAAATAAATAATGAAGTAAGTAAGCACCAAAACTTCAGCTGTGTTGGTTGGAAGAGATAATATTACCATAAACACGCCATAACGAATGGAATGAGAGGTATAAAAAAGATATTTTATATTAATATTATTTGCGTTTTCACGCGCTCTAAATTAAAACTCGATCGAAATTTAAATTAAAATTTAAAACGTTCAGACATGAGAATTATTTATCAAAAACCGTGATAAGGTAAATATTAAAACAGCAACAAATTTAATTTAAAAATTATTGTTGGGATAGAGAGAGAGGGAAGTACGATCTGTGCAAGCTGGTGGATTATTAACGCTAATACCATTTCGTAATTTGACATACTTTTCTTTGTTTGATGAGATTAACTAAAACTGCAATGAAATCTGTATTAAATCCTCACTGAAAACATAAACACTTATACCGTTCAGAGTCACCTGCTGCGTCAGTCATTTGAACAATCAGAGTTATTTGGTGCGTAGAATATTACGATCGAAAATTGCAAACAATCTCAATAATTTCTAAACGCTGTAGCTTCATAAACTACACCGTAAGAAAAATATTGACCTTCAGTAACGTTCCAACTTTGGCATATTGTGCCTATCGTGCCTAACACGATAAGAAGTCACTATAATTAATACTTATTTTGGTTGCTTAAGCCTTGAATACCCAAAATATTTTAACTGGAAATCTTAGAACAGCAAAATATGAAATTTCTACAATAAAATTATGAGTGATTAGTTTATAATTCACTACTAGTTTCAATCCTTTGGCGCTGATCCGAATTAATTCGCGTCAATTTTACAAATTGTTATGAATATTTGAATATATATTAAATTTGTTATATTTATTGATATTAACGATGCAGTAGCGTTGTTAAAAAGTGTCAATAGAAAAAATCAAATTTGATTACATTTTATGTATCATCTTTCTGCTTTATTAAGAATGATTTTGTTGTGCGGCAAAGGAAAGCAAATCAAAAATTGTCTCTATTAAATTTTCATAAATATTCAAAATGATGAAAATCATCATATTCGCAATAAGGATTATTTAATTAAGGAATTGATTTAATCAAAATTAATTACCCGTTTTATCTGTTGCTGTTCCAGCGGTTTATAATTTATATGTAATTGAATAGGTTAAAAAAATGATGTTGAAATTTGCGGAAGAAAAGAGTTGAAAACTTACTTCGATACTGCTTGATTTCATAATAATTTTTTGCCAGTAAAATGCGCAAGGCAATTGCAATTGTAATTGCAATTGTTATTGTTGTTATTTTTGTCTTCTTCATGCTCATCTTTATCCTCAACTGATCATTTTCACCGATGGCAGTTTTACGTTTGGGATGGTAAAGCACATTATAATTTGTCTGACGAAATAAACTTGTTTCGATTACATAAAAAGTATTCAATTTATTTGCGTCTGTTTCTTTCCTTTTTCTTAAAAAAAATTTATTTTCAGACATTCAGTACTTATTTTTGTTTGCTCGTGCTTCGTTGCTTTGTAACTAATTTTTTAGGTAAAAATAGAAAACCTTAAAAAATTAAAGTCGAAAAATTGAAAAATTCATCAATCCTTGTAATTAAGCAATTTTAAAAAATTATGAGTAAGAAACTTAAAACAAAATAAAAGCTTAAATAATTTCTAGCAATTGAAAATGAGAAATGTTAAAAATTAAAAATTAGTTATATATAAAAAGGTTAAAATTAAAATCTAGAGCGACTATCAAATTTAAAGAAAATTTAAATGTTTCCATTATTTAGGGGTAGAAAATTGAGGAAAATCAAGATACAAGTAATATTTATACCCAGAATAATTACTTTTTACCAAAAGGGAATTAAAAGCGGAAAGGTAGTGATCGCCAAACCGGCAAGAGATTCAGGCTTATTGCTAGGCTTATTAAAAATTATTTCGAAGCAGTTCGATGCTCTTATTCGTACAGTCAGTTAACAATGACTCAAAACGCCAAGTGGTCCAATAAAAGGGGCGAACAACGGTTTACGTATGAGATTTTCTTCCGTTAGCGAGTATTTTATACTGTTTGTCCCTCTTGGTGTATATCATGAAATTGGTTTAATAATATTGGTGAGATCGATTTTGTGCATTGGAGATACTCAGAAAAACTCTTTTCTTTTTTTTTTAAATTTTCAGCTCCGCCCTTATATACCATTACATGCTACTTTCTATATAACACGTTTACAAGTAACCCCACAGAAGCCAACGAAATCAATGTGCTCGTAAGTGAGAGCGTGATTGAAAAAGATCGCTGGCTAAAATCATGAGTGAAGCATGTGCAATAGCGTTATTAATTATGCCGCGGCGTTATTAATTGAAGTCAATTCAGTTTTGAGCAACCAGTTTGATCGCATACCTCGTTTGATTGCGTACTACGTCTGAACAGGGGATGTGACACGAGGAGGATGACTCGATGGTGAAAAAAAGAACGAATGAAAGGCGAAAGTGAAAATATATACGAGGCTGTTTGTCGCAAAACTCACTACACGGCGTCATATAGTACAGGCATTCATGGTGCACCACCGGCTACAACAAATGAAGGCGGAAGAGTGCAAACGATTAGCATCTTACAGTGATGTCAAATTGCAATTACATTGAATCATAGCCGGTGTAATATCATCAATCATTATGTTTTCTTTCATCTTTGGTTTTACGCCCTGTCGAAATTTCCTAATTGTTGTTGGTGTTGTTTGTTGCATATGTGACTGTTGCAGAAATTAGCACGTTGGACATTTGTCGATGACTGTTGCGACGGTCGTTGGTCGTTTGAATGGACATGAGTTATCATTATATGTGATGGTAGTATGGAGTCTCTAATTTTCGTAGCGTGAGATAATTGATCGTCAGTAGTCACAGCCATAGATTCACAGCCAGAGCCATATCGATGCCAGCGCTTGTTCATGAGTAACCCGAAACCAATTCAAATGTTTAACGACTCCATTTTATTATACGCCAAGGGCATTCAGATGGTGTTCAGGTATATCACGAACCGTCTGCCTTTTTGTGGTTTAGCTTAAACTGTGGCAGAAGAGTTTTTTCCAGTTTTCCCACTCCTATATAGTATTTATGCAGAACACCCTGAGCACCAACTATACCTTCTAAGCAAAACGGTGCCATTATTTTTAAAATTCAGTGCATTTTAGAGGTTTTATCGTGCTCGTCGGATGTAAGAAATTATTTATCTCACTTGAGATAATTGATTTTAGGGATCTTTACATCATCTTAAAATAAATTTCATAAATGGTCTGGAGTTCATTTCAATCAACGGGTTTGTAAAAAAAACAGGGATACTAACAATTGTTATGCAATATGATAACGATGTAATTTTTGTAATTGTCTGATTGTTAAATATACCGTAGGGTCAAACGATAATCTCACGAGTGTTTTTAAAGATATTTACTAATGGAAGAACCGCACAGAATAATAGTAAAAACCATTTAAACGTTTCTCGGAACTAATCTAACTATCTTTTAATCTGGATGTAATAATTAATTAAATTAGCCAATTCATTTAGTCGCATTAACTTTATACGGGATTGTTTTAAAATCAATGCAATCTATGCGCTTGACCTTCAGAAGTACATCAACAGTTTCTATTGTTTAATTACCTTTTATTCAAATAAATGTCGACAATTTAATAGCTGCAAATTTTCTTTGACAAATTGACGAGATTATTTTCTTGAGATATTAATTTACTTTTAAAGTGTCTGATTGTTTTGAATGGCAAATTGAATTGAATGAATTTGACTAGTCATAACCCTGCCTACAACAACAACAATCGTTCTAACGAATTTTTAAAAAAAACACTTTGTAAACGTATCTCGTGCCTCGTAAACGGCTTGTAATCAAATCAAGTGAACGCGGTTGAGTCAAGTGATGGCGTCCGTTTCGCAGCCTGTCTGCCGTTAAGTCTGTTGTTGTTTATATCTTGTAAACCATGATTTCATTGATATCCGTGCCTTTAAATTGTTCGAAATAACAATTTGTCTCTATTACACAAATTCATTTTTGCCTTTAGATTTTAGTTGACTACTTTGACTGAACTAGATCAACGTAATCTATTTATTTATTTATTTATTCATTCATTTGCCGACTTTTTTATCAATTTTCTTAGAACTACTTGCTTGAACATTTTGTTTTTTCAACAATTCTTAATGTTTTTCCGTTATTTTGAATGCGAAACCATTTGTAAAACCACCGACGAACTAAAGCGAACAAAAAAAAACACCTCAGGTATAAACGAAATAACTGAGACATCAAAAAATCGAGCTGAATAGAAAACCAACGATAATATAGATACTAGTACACAAATAGGTAGGAAATTTAACTAAATAATAACTAAATAAAAATAATAATTAACTAAATAAATATTTAACTAAATAATAACTAAAATTTCAGAAATGAGCCCAGAAAAAAACGAAAAAAAGAAAGCAAATAAAATTAGTGTGAGAAATGAAAGTACCCAACGTAAGTGAAATTAATAAGCAAAAGTTGGAGGACAAATAAAATTGCACACGTTACAGCTAGTTTATATTTCTTCTTTATTTTTGGAAGTATACTTTCTCTTAGTCCGTAAATTCCAAGATAAAGTTTTATTGAAAATTGTTCAGAGTGAAGTAACAGTTATAAGCACCGCCCGAGTAGGCGTATAACTGTTTGCAGTTTTCCCCATTTTCTAAAGCAATATGTGTATAGGAGGTAAAATATGGTGTAAAATACATAAAAACAAAAATTCACTGCACGCATTACGCTAATTTTCTTTTTAATGTTCTTTATAATATTTTTCTAAACTCGAATGGGCAATTCGACAATAAACATAAAATAGATAAATAGAACTAACTAATATTATCTCTAGAAAGTATGCATGACAATGATCATCAAGGCCAGGCAACTTGAGAAGATATTCTCGCAAATTAACTGACAATACCTCTATTTGCTCTTTGTAATTTCCACCACCAGACAAACATACATCAAAGTTCAATCGGGTGTTGATAAGGGTACGAACACATGTCCTACCTTATATCTTCAGCTTTTCCTTAAAAAAAATATAATCAAACAAATACAATCTCTATGTGTAGAGTATAAAAACGAATGAAAGTAAATAGAAGACTGGAGGGAAATAATGAAAAAGAAAGAGTTCCGATACTGAAGCTTTAGGCAACGGTTTACTTTTCATGTATTTTCATTTGTGGTAATCATTTAAAGTTCGAACTGAAATCGAAATTTATTACCGACACAAGCTTTAAGCTCTTCCGCCACGCATTGGGGGAACATTCAGCAAATGTGCTAAATTTCAACAAGCACGCAAAGGCAATTAAAATTATTTAATGATCGTCGCGTTACATGATTAATTGGGTTGAGGACGGAAAAGAGAAAGGAAACAAATAGAAAACAAGTAAGAATACAGGCTGGTCGTAGTTCATAAACCACATACCCTTAATATAAATTTATAGTTTGATCTTAACAATCAATGGATGCTGCGCACCTATTTTAGTCAAGTTTTTTTGTCAATTAGACGTAATAACTCTTCGCAATAATTTTCAGCACATGTGGTGCACTGTGGTGTGGTGAACTCGTAAAAAGTCCACATGTGGTAGCCACAATTGTGGGTAGGCTACGACCACAAAGGTTAGAAGTGAACTACACATATAAATATTTTATATGGGTATCATAAACGGACATAGTTCGCATCCAATTTCTCCCATTTTTTATATTAAACAGCTAATAACTTGATATATACAGCAAATAAAGGCGAATATTTGCATTAAAATTTATGAAATTTACCTCGATTTACCACGTTTCGTTCTTCTGTCATCGCGATTTCAACAGTCGACCAGACAGGCAGCCAGATAGACGTGGCTAAATTGTTTTAGTTTTTTTTTTGGGGTCATTGTTAGTGTCGGAGGATGTCAAAATCGATTTTTTTTTGCACAAAACAACTGTATTTTTTAAATAATAGATTCAAACGACATCGCCTGTAATCGCCAGTAATAAGAAATCCTCCGCGAGAGATGTCTTCCTTTGAGATATTTGCAGATTTTTTGTAGTTTTTTATATCTTTTATATTTTTGTTAAATTAATAATTGAATTATCGGTTTGAAAAGTTGGTGCTAAGGATATTATAAAATTTAAATAAAAACCACTATTCTAATTTTTTAATTGCAAGCATTTTACCGAATTTTTATATATGTGCATAAATTTTTATTAATAAGCGTGTGTACAATAAATATTCATTAATGTATCCTATAAAAGTGAAAATATTTGTAACATTACATTACGTTGAAATATGGAAGGCAGAAAAACCTGGAGGCAGAAATTTCAATATTAAGAAATAATTAAAGACGAATGAAAAAGCTTCGGTTTTCATTTCGGAATTTATTTATTTAAAATTTTTAAGCAATGCTTATTGAGTCATGATTGCATATAAAAACTTATCTCTTTCTTTTGACTTGGTGGTTCTGAAAATAACCGATTTATTGATTCTGATAAGAACCGATCTGGTTGTTTTTTATGTTTAAAATATTTTGCGCGGTCTTACCACTCCTTTGCTCCAACAACACTCTGAAGTCCCTTCAGTTTTTCTGTATATTCTAAATGACATTTTCGTTGGATTGTTTTACATTTATTATGTTGACCATTATACGAATACAAACTCACGATAACAACGTAGAAGTTTTCATCATGCCAAGAATCGTTGAACGATGTTGCGTGCTGCGCAAAATTAAGGAGTAAATATCTAAAGCCTTACCGCGGGTCATATTTTAATCTCATTGGTGTATACAGGTTCTAAAATTCCACATTTCATCCGCTAGAAAAATTCATCATATTTCCCACTGGTTCCCCAATAGGTTTCCCAACGGTTTCTCCATTTAAGAATATAATACATGAGTTGATTGATGATAAGACTGAAAAATTCAACATATGTTTATTAGCTAAAATTCATTTTTAAAACGAATTTTGTAAATTTCAAAAGAACACAATGCAATCCAACAATCTAACAATTAACACCAATAAGAAGAAAACCGTATTTATTATCAGTAACGATATTTATTTCTAATCTTCTAAAGTCTTTACTGTTAGTGAGGCAGAATCTGCATTAGCCACTTTTTTCTGCACGAACTTCCACGCGACTAGAGTACGGCTGATCCATAAGCGTCACGAGGTAAAACCGTATAAGTCCAAGAAGAATTGGAGCAGAAAAACAAGATGGAGTAATGTGGCCTGGTTGCATTAGGTGAGCAAGATAAAATATAAATGTAAATGTAAAAGGTAAATGTGTATCGCATCCAGGAAGTGGGCGTGCAATTACGATAACATCAGACATGGGTCACCAGAGAAAGGGGCATATATTTATAATTTTTTCTATTTTGTAATTATTTTTTTGGAAACATGAATTTTTTATACAGGTTTAAAAGTGTTTACTAAAATTGGGAGCGAGAATGCTGTTGTTGTTGCCATTTTGGTTGTTTTCACTACTGTGGAGAATTGATTAAATTAAAATTTAAGCCGGTCAAATGAATTGTTCATTTTTATTAATTCAGGATTTACACATTTTTTCCGAATAAAATCTGATTAGTAGAACAAATTCAAAAATAAAAAACAGAGACAAAGAAGAGACAAAACAAGTAGAGCACATGGCAGAAATTGGCAAGGATATTGTTTTTGTTATTAATATTTTTCTGGAATCGTAAAATGCAACAAATTGGATTTAGTGTCAGTTAATCCGACACTTGAGTAATGTTCGTAATAAAAATGTTTCTTAATATTGAATTGCTTTTGTGATTCTTACAGAAATGAATAAAGATTGGATTTTAATTTAGAATTTTTTAACCAAGTACATTTTAAAAACTGAAAAATTTATGGTAGTAGCGTGTAAATCATACAATTATGCGACTTTAAATTTATTTGATTTTTAGCAATTCTGATTTATTTTTTATTTATTTTTTTTCTGATGAATTTTTTCTTATAATCCCTTTTATTGCTATGTTTTTTGGGTACTTATACTTACGAAACTTATGAATAGAAAATGAAAAATGAAGAAAAACAGAAAATGAAAAACCAAAGGAGCGAAAAAGCAAATCTTCAAATGGTTTGGCGGTGATTGAAATGAATCGATTTTATTGCAGATATTTATTTTATTACAAATGTGTCGTAGCAGAGAACAAACTGAATGGACGAAGCAAAAAGGAATAAAGCCCACACGATATAATTAAAAAAGACCCAAAACATAATTACGAAATCCATAAAAAACAAAAGAAAAAAAAAGAAAAGAAATAAAGAAAAGAAATTAAATGTTAAAAGTTAAGAAATTTTAGTCCAATCCCGTCCAAATAAAAACTAAGGAGACCACTTAAAAATCATATTTAACTTAAATTAAGTCACTTTTTGTTTAAAAATCTTTAGTTTTCTAAAATAAACTTTTAGCTTTTATTTTTGTTAAATTAATTTTACAATACTCTCATTGCTCTTCTTTTACGTTTGTCGTTGTTGCTTTTATTTTAAGTGAAATCGTTTAACAGAATTAATAGATGCTCACAAATATGGCCGCAGTATATTTCTGAGCATCTATTAATTCTGTTAAAGTATTACACTTAAAATAAAAGCAACGATGACAAACGTAAAAGAAGAGCAATGAGAGTATTGTAAAATTAACTTAATAAAAATAAAAGCTATAATAAATTGTTTACGAAACTAAAGATTTTTAAACAAAAAAGTGACTTAATTTAAATTAAATCTTACCTTCAAGTGGTCTCCTTAGTTTTTATTTGGACGGGATTGGACTGAAATTTCTTAACGAAAGGCTTCACGAGGAAAATTACCTCACACAGAAATTAAAGCGAACTGAGATTAGTTTCAAAAGGTCTTTAGCTGCTGCAGCATTTCAGTGGTTTTTTATTAAATCCTATGGATAACAACCATGTGATCAACGAGGGGATGTGGGAGGATCTACATCCCCTCGTTCATCATATTGCTGTTATTCATACGATTTAATAAAAATATTAGAGAACAGCTGCAACAAATAAATATCTTTTAGAAGTTTTTTATGAAACTTTTCATTAAGCGATTTGGGTTTATAAAAGAAATGTTGCGTGACCAATACATGATTTTATATATATTCACGCCTATATCAAGAAATTGACGATAAAAATAATTTCATATAAATTCTTGGTTAGGATTTATGCGATTGCTTTAGTCCCCTTTCGTTAAAGCCTGTGGTAATTCTGGAACTGTGAAAACGAGATAGAGTGCGATAGTATATTATTATATCCTGGGGTCCAGGATATTCTATGAGACTGTTGTAGCTGTCACTCATTAAATGTATGTTTCGCAAAAACTCGACGCTGTTGCAAAAAAATTTCATTGTGTTCGTTCGGGCGCCATGTATTTTTATGAAACACGTAATTGTGGCAAATGTTACTATTGTTGTTGTTGTTGTCGTTGTTGATATTTCAGTTGCAATTTTATTACAGCTAAACACTTTTCCGGTCTTATGAATCTCATAGTTTTTAATTTCAGCACCCACGCAGTCGGTTCGAACATCCTAATTGCCAGAGCAGTTACGCCGGTTGTTAGGATTGAATGAAGTCGAGTATGATTTTATTTTTATTTTTTTTTATTCAGATAAAAATTGTTACTCAGCTAGAAACTCGTATTCAAATACAATTTGTTAATTGAACTTGTTAATGTCCACGAAACTGAATAAAAAACTAACTGTATTTCTGTAAAAGCAGGCACACAAATTCGCTACGGCCATAAAAAGAACGGAATTCTCAACGAACAAATTCCAACTGAAAATAAATTCCGAAGCTCGCACGCTGATGACAATCTTATTTATAAAATAAATCGTAACAACTAACTGTAACTAATATAACAATATGAAACATAATACAAAACTGGATACTTGCAATATATTTGATAAAATGTAAAAAAAATATTACAAAAATAATTGCAAAAGCATTTACTAAACGAACAATTGTTTTACAGTTTTATCACAGCAAAATAACTGATGCAGCGACACCTACCTCAACAACAACTACAACAAAAGGTGAGAAAGGCAACACAAATAGCAAAGGTGTGACGCAACACAACTAGTGACAGCAGCAAGCACCAACGTAACAGTGATAACTAAAGTGACATCGACAACGACGGCGAACATTTGTCCGGAACAAGCATTTCGTTAAATTTGTTATGAACTAAGCTAGCTTTGTTGTTGTTGGTATTATTTTTGCTCTGTTGTTATCTTACTGCTTATTGATATCGCTGATTGCATATTGTTTTTATTATTGTTTGTTCCTATGGCTGCGCGTGAAAAATGTTTACACCTACAAACATATTTTAAAGCGATTGTTAATAACTATGCGCTTGAGTTACCGCTGTTTCTGTTGTTGGAATTCTCTATATGGTAAGTGCAAGTATTGGTTTATACATCCGGAATTTCGCTTTAAAACGGTCATTTCGGTGATTCAGTTTGACTTCGTTTGTTGCTTTTTTCGGGGCTTTCGCATTGCGGTGATATGGATAACGTCGATATTACAAAAATTATATCATTATATCGTAACAATGCAATATTTCTCTCTGTACATAATTAGGAATACCTCCGATAAGGTGTTGGCAGGATGGGTCATGCTTAAACAAGCCTCCGTAATTTTATTTTTTAAGCAAAATTTCTAAAGCAAACTTCTAAAGCAAAGTTGAGATGATGACACTGAAGTTATTGAAATGTCATTCTCATTACTGAGTAAAGGTTTAAGGCCAAAATCGGAGACAAGGCTTAGAGATTAATTGTACGGCGACAAACCTTGCAGGTATTAATATGTATTTTCCTCTTCCTAAACCTTAGGAAGACTTCCTAAACCTCTCCAGCATTCTGCCATTCATAGTTCCCCAAAAAGAAAAACGTAAAATCAACATTTAAAAGTCTATTAAAATGAACAATTCAGCACTTTTATTTTTATAAACTTGGTTTTAAATATGTTTCTTGTCCTGCTTTTTGCTATTTTCATAATTTTGTCAAAAGATCATGCAAATCTCTTTGTAAATGTTATTTACGGTTCAGAACTGTTCAAATTGAACACATTATTTTTTATATTGAAAAAGAGGAAATATTTATATAAATTTCTTAAGAAATTAAAAATAAAAAAATTAATTAAGTAGACTGGGAATCACGATTCAACTTCATGTAGGGGGACCAAAAAATAGTTGGGTGTTAAATTAATAGGCAGAGTAGTATTTTCCATCAATACCAGTTTTGCCATTTTCAGTCCTATAACAACCTCCAATGACACAGAAAGTCCATGCTAAATTTCATGTCGGTATTTCTTTATTTTCTGTTGTTTTTGTGATGTCCACAGATTTTCAGTTAGACAGACAAACAGATATGTCCCCAGACGAAGGACAGATATGGCTAAATAAATTCAATAGAGGTGATTCTGGGCAAGAATACACCTGCTCTCCTACACCTACCACATTTCCTTTAATACGTTACAAACGGAATCGAGTGTAGGGTATAATTAAAACCGATTATAGTTTGCCTCGTGTCATTTTGGCTTATTCCTTTTCTCTATGATTTTTCACGTGGTGAATTCATTTAGTCCACAATTAACCATACTCATCCTTCACAACAATTTGCAGTTCATAATTTTTTCAAGTCAAGAATAATAATGAACGCTTTAATGGCATTAAAGAGAAGGAGAAAAGGTCTAGTAAATTCTAGTATATAGATTGTGTTCCGTTTTTTTATTTTCTATTTTGCTTTTGTAGATAAAGAGTTTCAAATTCTGTTTTCAGTCGTTTATTTATTTTGTAGTTTTTTGATCGTATCTTGTAAAAAATTAATTGTTCTTCGGAGAGACCACACAGAATTCATTTTATGCTAAGTACTAAAAACCGCCAAAAAGTGTGATATAATCTCTTGAACGTGCCAGCAAGGGATATAACATTGTTATTGTACAACAATAGTAAAATACATACAATAGTAAAAGAGCACCAAGAATTAGCAACAGAACCAAGCAGACAATCCCATATTAAAAGTATGTATTCTAGCGAATTTACTAGATCTCCTGCTTTTTAATACATTTAATTGATTATATGCTCACGCAACATGCGTGACATTTTATCACCGTTCTTGACTTTGGGTCACGTCCATTTTTTTGTAAAATATTTCAATATTCGTGGATGAATTTTATAAAATATTGTCATCCAATTCCATCGTTATTAACGGATGAACAAACCTGGTATACACCAACCCTTGTATGTAGGGTATGTAGTGTGTAAAACCTGAAGCATATACACATGAGTGTAGGGTACAAAAACTGTCTCGGTTTTAGGTACCAAAAGTGTTAATTCTTTACACATTTTTTCGTTATTGGAAATTCGCGGTTGGTGTTTTTTATGTCAATACGTTAGTGTATGGTGTTACAGCACGTAATGTATTTGTGATGATAGTAAAAATCCAGTGAAGCAGCCAAATTCAAGCCAAATTCATTAATCTATTAACTTTCCTAATTCATAAACTCAACACTTTAGGAGGTAAATTAAAATCTAGCATATAAAAAGTTAACATTATTGATTACACGAATTCAACCGCGTGATGACCCAAAAAATAGAAATATGCTGAAGATATTTCAGAAGGAAGCCACATCTAATGACACAAAATTACCGCTAAAAATAATGTCATCGCTATTAGCATTATAGTTATGCGCATGAGCTAGAGAAACGATGATTGATCAATGAAATGAACGACCACCGTTAACAACAATAACTTAAAGCTTTGAATTAATATCACGGTGCAACACAAAAACCGTTTTATTGATGACGGAGTCTAGGAAAAACCTACTGTTAATGCATTTTTAGGTTATTGAAGACCAACACAAAACGTCAGCATCGTATAAAACCAATCAACAAGTATGCAAATTTTGTGTGATATCATTCAGCTGATTATGATTTTTATCGGAACATAATTCCAAAAGAAAAACCACACGTCAGTCGTAACAATGTAATGGTGTAATAGTCGTAATGGTGTAACGAGATATATTCAATATTGCGCCGGTCCATGAAAAGTATCCGCCTCGACAAGCTCTTATGCCTGTCATCGAAAATTATGTTCCTGGCGATGTTTATCATCCTAATGATGGATGACGAGGGTGATGCGGCTGTTCTCTCTCTGGTGGTGATTTTCTTCCAGCTTAGAAATATTCATTAGAAAATTCAAATTAAGGATTTTATCATGTTGTTCACGGCGCCATGCACATCATCAGCATGTTATTACATTTAGAGATAATATTACAGTCACAGCCAGAGGCTAAGCATGATTTCTTCATCCGATAAATAGTGAGAAAATAATGAACAATAATGAATCAGTAATGAATATTAAACACATTTAGACGAATATTCTTGATGGCCTTCTATCGGAAGTAGTCCTTGAATAGAACAACTCAAGGCTCTTATGAGACGTCTTGCAATCGGCAAAATGCATATTTTTTTAAAGACGTAAGACAAACACCTAAGTTACACAATATAAAAATCTTGAGAAAACACTTCCAATAAGTATATTTCAAATATAAAAAGAATTCAATGAATTAAAAAGAAAAAATGAATGAAAAAGAATTCAATGAATTTTTAAGAATTCAAGGAAAATATGCTGCATATTCTCAAGTTTTGCTTTTACTCGAACTTTTTTTGTTTTTGTTCCTAATGACACGGACGTGTTTGCTTTAATAGAAAAAGGTGCAACATCATTCAGCAAACTCATCCTGGAAGCTGTTACAAACTCAACTGATTGCGGTCGAATTTTCTTAATTCAACAACAAGAAGCTATTCTAGGGTAGGAAGAATTGAAAAGTGGATACATTTCAAGAAAGAGAGAGGAGCTGAATTAGTCACAATCATAGCGTCCTGATGTCTTCGAGCTCGACGCCACGAAGGCGTATTAAGTCCAGGATGTGTGAAGGCGAAGGTTTAGATAGCATCTTCTATTACTGGCGGACGCTATTTATTATATTTGTGTGTGAGTTTTCATCGTCGTTGTTCTTGTTGTTGTAATTAAAGGAATGCATCCTTTTCTATTGGTGGTGGGAATGTTGTTCAATGAATATCGGCGATATTACATCCGACGTACCTGTGGAACAGTACATATCGTCAAAAGACGTACTCCACACTGCTATCGCATCTCGTTGAGCTCGCTGAGTATCACGGATGAGAAACTACTACAGTACTACTACTACAGTAGCAGAAAAAGAGAAAAGGAAAAAAGCTACGACGCGCCGTACAGTCCAGTGGACAATAAACTTAATATTACCACCAACTTTAATATATTTGATATAACTAACTTAAATATATATTTATATATTTAATATATTCGCAATACTACTAAATTCCTTTTGTAACACATCTCATTAATCGGATAATTGCTCCATCACCTTACCCCTTCATGATCAGTTCTACAGTTTTCTATAAAATTATTCGATTATTTGTATATTCGTTTGAATATCTATATTTTTGGTTATTCCGTTTTCGTTTTGGGCGTTCAATTTCTTGATTACACGCTTTATCGTTCGTTCTTTATTTGTTTTTAGATATAATTGTCAATTTTTCTATTATTTTGTACTCTTTACTTATTTGTCTATCTCGTTATTTTACTTATGCACTAATTTGTTCCTTGTTTTGTATTTTGTTAGCAATTAATATTCCTCTCTATGATGGAAAATTAATTTGCTTTTAAAATGCTGCATTAGCTGTTGTTGTGCTTATGCCGGTCACAACAACTACAGCAGGACAGAACAACAACATAAAACTGGTTCCCTTCTAAATAATTCTATAAAATGTTAATCGATCGTGTCGAAGTTGAAAAATATTCTCAGAGAAGACGAATAGGGAAGAAATTGATAGATTGCTGTTCGAGTCATTTCAGAAGCATCCCTATCATGCTAAATATTATAGTATCACTGACCGATGGGGTTTACTATTCATGGATTTGATTTATTTTTATTTAATTAAGCTTCATTTTTAAATTTCCTTTTCTACCATTACTTTCTGCTTTACCTTTAGCTTTTGTTTTCAGTTTCTTATCGGTTTGTTTTCGATTTTTTAAAACCTCCCTCCACTTAATTATTTCATTCTAAATGAACTTTTATAACAAATTAATTTAGATTGATGTTGACTGCTAAAAGTCATTTTCTTACCTGTCCTTACGCAGAAATGATATCGTGAATGTATGATAGACATAAACAATGCTCGTCTCCCGAGATTTGTTGAATACTATCCACTATTAAATATTCGAGCAAACGATTAACGTCAGCTACTTCGTCCAGGGCGTGTCGGCGGGAGTAGTCTAAAATGGAAAATAAAAGGTAAAGGAAGAAGATAGATAAGTATGGGGAGACATATCGATAAGGGGAAATAGTGTAGGGTAGAAAATAAGAGCGAAATATAAAGGAAAGGGTTAGGGGGAAGGAAAGAGTGAATAAATCAAGCATTAATCAAAGTGACGACAGCTTTCCGGAGTTACTAAAAATGTTAAAATAATCAACACCATACGCCGATCAGTCGACAGTTACATGCATTCGGGTTCCACAAAAATCGAGACAATAAAAGGAATAACACGGTTTGGATTCTAGGTTGTCCATTCGTTTATGAACCCTACGTGCTATGCAACGACTAGCCGAGTGTAATAAAGCAGTGCTGATGCATTTTCCATAAATTAAACTAAAACTAGCTATAGCCAATCATGGAAACAGGAATATGTTCTGCTTCATATGGTAGTAGTCGGAATTAGTGAGAGCCTAAGCAACAAAAGAATCATTAGGTACAGCAGCAAAAGATTCCACAGCGGTAATAAATACTTGACAGTAATAAATACGTAAGAGTAAAAGATATTCAAGCGTCAATAACGTCGTATCGGCAGCAGTACTGCTGCTGTAGCAGCACAGCAGCATTGTCGAGAGAAATGCTTGAATACAAGCATTCCCATACATTTTGCTTTGTTGTCTCTCATTGCCTCTATGGTCAGTTGCTGGATCCAGTTGCTTGATGACTTGAATATCGTTTGTGCCAGACCTAAACATAATTACAAATATCAATCAGTTGAATGACGTTTTATACGACGCATCATTTATGTGTACAGGTGTTCATTACAAACAAAAATTCAGAGTTAGTTCTGTAGCGGTCGAAGGTACGACCGTTCGAAACAAAGCGAGACGTAAAGGAGGAAGTGTTGGACTGCACTGATGCTGAATGACTTGGCCGATAACACAAGCCTAAAACAAAAAACTACGTTGGAACAAAAAATCGTACGCCGACCAACTATAAAAGTTAGTAATGCTCACATAAATTCGAAATAATAATTAAAGGAGACAGACGATGGGACAAAACGAAAGAGGTGGAAGGAGGTTAGGTAGGAAAAAGTAGGAGAAGGCAAGGAAGGGAAACCACTGATTATAAATGATGGAAGGTTTACTTTCACCGTAGTTTAATTGAGGAAGTCAATCGAAGCTATAGAAAGCAGTGAGCCCAAATGAAACCTAAAGAATCGCAAAAAACTCAAATCATGCAAACCAATTTGCAAAGACTAGCCAATGTGTTTACAATAATCATCGAGTGAATGTCCGAGAGCTTTTCCTTTCCAGAATATTGGGATAGGTTGGGAAGGTTAATTCTGTTAAAAAAACGATTTTTCCAAACTTTCTTTCAAAGCTTTTTAGGTTTATGTCATATTTAGTATTTCTTTAAGATTTGCCGAAGTCTTCTTAGAAAAGTTTTTGTTTGTAATTTTTGAAGCTATTTATTTTAATGTATTTTATTGCAACATTTTCATGCGGGGGCAATTTTCATATTACAGTCCAGAAATTGTTTTTCTTAAAAAAATTTGTTTCCTTTTGATAACAACTCATCTCCCCACCTGCTTCGATACCTTTAAACGACTTCAAAAAGAAATGCTGTTCGATTAAAATTCTTCACTGGTGACACCCGACTATTGATGCTATTTATTTCAACAGCAAATATTACTTGTGAAAATTGTTTGATGGTGACTTTTAAGCTCCGCTATTTACTTTTAATCCGAAAAAAACTTAATAAAATTTCTTGCACGAATGGGCAGTAATGGCTCCCAAAGTCAAAAGACCTAAATTGCAATTGTTTTGAATTTAGAGACCAAACCAAGAAGCTTCGCCGTTAAGGTAATTCAATTTTTTTATACACGCATTGGATGTTCCCTATATTTTATAACTCTACGCAATGCAATGCTCGATCATTAATCAGCGGCTACCGAAATCATTGTAGTGAATAAAATATTAGAGAAAAAAATATATAATGAATTAACAAAAATCTTGTGGAATTTATCAAATTACTGCAAGCGCTCGAATCGTTGCGATTTTCCGAATTTCCGTAACGATCTCAAAATTACTTCTCATTCAGAACTGACCATAAGAGCGCCCTCCCTGGTATTCGTTATTGAAAATCTGTTAATCATTACTTGTGATGGTAACTTCGATATTTGTTGTTGCTAATGCTGTTGCTATTGTGGTCCAGCATTATTATTGTTGCCCATTTTAATTGGCTCCGTGTACTATACAAGCACATATATTTTTAATTGGCGCTTCCAGGAAGCGCATTTCACAAATTCTTTACGGTGTTTCTAGAAATAGTTACAGTTTTGCCCTCATTTTTGCCATCGTCGTTGGGAACGAGAGATATATATTTGAGTTGTAACATTATTTTTCAACACCACTGCTTTGAAGAGGTTAAAATTGCTTAAACTTTTCAACAAATATTGAACGGAATAAATTTAGCAAAATAGAAAAAGTTAGAAAAATACTTCTGCATTTTCTGTTTATGAAAAGCAGGTATAATTATCCTCAAATGTAAATGTGTTTCGTTTGAGAAATAATAGTAGGTTAGATTTTAAAAAACCAAGAAATACACTGTTAAAAATTCTTAAATATTTTTTTTAATTCTTAATGGATTTAAGTGCGTTCTCTTTTTAATTTTAGTATTTTTCAATCATGAGTTTGCTTAAGTTATTTAATTTTATTACTTTTGCGTTTACCTGGAAACCAGAAATTAGATTTGGTCTGACAGCGAATAAAATATATAGAAAATAATAGTCAAATATTCTCTGTGTCTTCGGGTAAAACGTTTTTTTTTGGTAGGATATTTCTTAAGCGAGTATAATTTCTTTTTATTTCTTTTTTTAAACGTAGGTTAAAGAGCTTTAGTGTTATGTTCTTTTTTTAACAACTCAATGTCGTTTATTTCTACTTTTTTTATTTTTTACAAAATCAATAAAAGATTGCGTAACCAGAAACCGGGTATAATAATCACAGCTATAACGACGGCAATGGCAAGAGTAATAAACAAGGACGATAGAAACAATAACAACGATTTATAACCTGCTTCATGAATTCTTTTCAAACAAATGTTTATAACCTGCTAACGTCGTTGTTATTTCCAACACTAAACAAAATCCTCAGAGGAATTATTGTATTATCTCTTGCGAACCGATAAAAACAATTTTTTCTCTCCCACACTCGAATTCGTATGAGCGGAAAAGAGTTTTTATATTGGCTAACCCGAAGAGTTCAACAAACTTCAATTACAAGAAAAGTAAAATTGAAGGAACAGAAGAAGAAAAAAAATGGGCAAACATTTATTTAAAAAAAAAATTCGCCAAAAATTAATGAAGAGAAAAGGAAAACAATAAAAAGCAAATAAAATGAATACCAAACAAAAAAACAGATATGTTCGGGATAAGTTTCGAATAAAGTGTTTCGAAAAGTAACGTTGTTTGAACTCTGAACCGTTGATGACGGTGATGGTGTCGTGGTACATGATATTCCAACAGCTGCTGCTTCGTTGTTATAACTGTTGTTGTTGTGCTGATACATAACTGAAAACCTGACACTCTCTCTTTTTTCTCTAACTCTTTATTTACGTGGGGGTCCTAATATTGACCTCAAAAAATGGTATTAAAAATAAAAAAGTACCTAAGTCCGCGAATGGCTTCTTTAAGAATGAGGCGAATTTAATGAAATTCTCCACCGCAACTGATAAAGCTCTTCGGGTATCTCAATCAGAAAAAATTTACTGCTTTCGCAAGAGAGTAAAGTTTAGAGAAAGTTGGAAGGTTACGAGAAGAATTGACGGAAATGGTCAGCAATGGGAAGTTTACGAACGGTCAGTTTACAGCAAGCAACAAAGTAAGCGTTTTATTAGTTACTGAGATTTGAAAATTATTGTGGAGTAAATAATCTTCTACAACTCAAAGCAAAAAGACCAACGAAGGTAAAGGCATCCAAAGTTATTTATTCGAAAATACATTCGGATTTTGTTTGCAACTTGAGTTTGCATTCAGATATGCTTTAGTACGCCCAAAAAAATTGCTTAAATTATTTGATAAAATCGAACAAATTTATTTACCAAAGCAGATAATGCAAATTCAATTGACTTTATTGGAGTGATCAATAAAAAGCGCTGCAAGTCGAGGTTTGCACAAATGATTCGTTCAATACAATAAAAATGTTATGTATACGGTTGATCAATATCGAGTAGTGATCGATGATCATGCGATCCGTTCGAAGCATGCGATTGATTATTAGAAGCCTAGACTCATAAATATCTAAATAAAGCAGATAAATAACTATCTAATTATGCTTTCCTTTAAATAACTGTATCTACCTTCACCTAGACATTCAATCAGGAATATTGGTCAATGAAATTATCAATTGGTCGAATATTCAATAACTCCCAAGTGCTCAATCAGAGAGCGAAATACAGAATATAGATTAGAGCAAAAAAACTAATTTAAATTTTATTAAACTAACTACTTTAAAATAATCCATTTTAACCACGAACAAATTAAAAACCAATTCGTCAATAATGTCAATAACGTCATGCGCTGATATGTCCCGTACGCTAGAAGGACATAAAAGAAGAAGAAGCTCTCAATAGATAGAATATAGTTCTCAAACTGTACGATTTCTATGGCAGCTTAAAGTATTTCTCATGTGTTTAAATTATGTAAAACAATAATTTCTCTCATGTAATATTACTAGTTTATAATTTTTATCTCTCTGTTTATAACTCTAACCGGCCTTGACCACTGTATTGAGTCATTGAGCATCAGCAGTTCCAAACATTTATGAGTCGGTACAGCAGACAAATTTCGCACCACATTAATTGTATTCAATTAAGCCCTGTCAACCCTGTATTCAGGTAAGTCTGTTGCTTTTGCATATATGATCCTGTCATGAATATTTACTTCCCTTTCACTCCCTCTGTTATTTCTGCCTGTTTAGCTTTTTTCCAATGCTCGTTGTAGTAGTGTTAGTTACGCTGGTCATGGATGTGATGGCAGTGTTGAAGCTCTTCTTGGTGTTTGTTGTTCCTTCGCAGTAATTTTGATATTCTTTGAAACAATGCCTTTGGGTAAAGCTTGGACACTGACGACTGGAGATGTGCCTTTTGCACACTTTGAATATATTAAGAGAATCTATCCATGCATATTGAACTCTATGCAAATTTTCTTGCCTATCTTTCTTCTCTATTTCCATTTCGTAGCAATCCATAAAAATCCATATTAATTTTTTTAAAATGCCAATGCTCTTAAACAGATTGGTAGAAATATTTCCTTTTATGTTAATTTGTGAATATTTGATGTTTTTGTCTGGCCTTTTGAGAATTTGTACTTCCAGGCGCGATACTCATACGCGATTTATAAAGCTTACAATTTGCCAGTCTCTTGATGTATGCTGATCATATAATACAATTTTAGGGGTTTTCCTTTCGCTATGTGTCCTTATTATTAAGTGCAGTACCTACATGTTATTATAACGTGTTGTTACTACGTGACATTGATTTTCGCTAACATACTTGAATAGAAGATCAATGAAATGGACGAAGAGATTTTTTTGAAAAAATAAATTAAAAATGTTGGCGCAAGAATTCATCGATATTATCTATCGATAAAATGTTTATCGGTGTAAACAGGCGAAAGTGTGCATATTTAGTTTAAAAATAATTCCTTGATGTTTCTACCATATAGCTTCTAAATCATCAATCATTTTTAAGGAGTAGTTATCTTGGATGAGTTTATATAAATAATGAATCAATAATAAATATGTATTGGTCTTTCCATCAAGACTCTAACATATTTCAGTCTTAGTTTGCACACCGGATTAAATGATCTTTGTAATGTATTAACATGAGTATGCCGTTGGAAGTCGTTGGAAGGGCTCTTTACTTATGGGGTTCATTATTGGGCAGTCTGTTTAGGTCTAGAAAACCACGAACGCAATTTTGTGTCTGTAGTCGAAATTTTAAGGGCGATTGGTCCACATCTCGATGCCATTAGGCGTTTCTCCGGGCAAGCTAAAGGTGATTTTCTAATTTTTAGGCTAATTGCTACGCCGTTATGGATATATTGAAATTAAGTTAGCAATGAGTTGAAACAGTCTACTTTACAATTCTTTTCCAAATTGGAAATCGATTATTAAAGCCACAATCCTTTTGGTTAGACTCTACTAAACACTTGTTATGTCCTTATTGAAAATACATATATGACTGAAACCACTCCAATGAAAACGATATAATTTAAAACAGAAAAAAGCAAAATAAAGGGAAAATGATTGTTGTTTGTTGCTTCAATTATTTTCAAAGCAAGGAGCAAGGAAAGGGAAATTAGCAAACAGTTCCCCGCAACTGAACATAAGAAGAATATAATAAAGGAAGAGCTAATGTAATAAATTGGTATGTCATTGATTTCCGCTATATAGAATGTGCTAGTAAAGTCAATCGAGCGATCGATCATGATTTCCAAGTGACTATATCGTTCGGTAGTATGTAAAGTGCGCATATGCACTTGGCCGACATTTGGAGAAATTATAGATTATAATTTAATCTCTTTAAGGTCGCGAAAGTATGAGATTCAAAAATAATTTCTACCTTAGGAGAAGGAGATCCTATCGTGATCGTTATACTTTCTTTCAGGCATTAAACCTTGTGTTATAAACAGAAGAAACCGAACGACAGCGTTAATATTTTGCTGTCTTTCGTCATCTAGGGGTTTTACAGTTCTTCATTCTTTCTTTTGGACATTTTTGTTACCTTGGAATGTTACGAACTATTGACACAACTTGACAAATGACTAACAAAACTAAAGTTTATTAAGCTGACAGTGTGCCAGCTTGATACTGTCAATTGTCAAAATAGGTAAAAATAATTATATAATTGTTTCAAAATCTTTTCTTTTAACTCTTAATTCTTAAAACAAATCTAACATCAAAATAATGGGAGAGAAACTCTAATAAATTTTTAAGAATATTTCGTCTTAAGTTCCACCTTACTTTTTTCCTAGATCGGAACAAGGAAAATTGATAAAGTGTGTTAGATGTCCGTGTCTTAGAAAAGTAGTAAATTTGCCTCCAAAAATGCAATCACTGTGCATTGTTGTTGTTGTTGTTGTTGGAGTCTTCTGGCCGTTATACTATATAACGGCAATAAAAATGGAAACTGGAAGGTACAAAGAAAACCAAAAGCAATAATACTAAATTATTTGCAATAAAAGTAAATAAAAAATATAATAAAGTAAATGCAATAATAGCAAAAGCATGACTTCCAAGCATGCATAAAATTAATGACTGGAATTTTCTAATTTATAGCGTGGTTGTCGTTGTTGAAAGCTGTTTGCGAACACCGGGTACAAAAGAAATCATAAACAGGCAAAAGGCAACAAAATTGTTATGCCCAAACAAACATTAAAAGGTGAAAAAATGCTCCATCCATCGAAAATGTTAATAAAATTGTGTGAATTGACTAAACAGCAAGTGTAATAAATAATGCGCGGATGTACGCTTTCTTTGTTTTCACAGGTTTTTATTAAACAATGAATACTAGAGTGAAAATAAATTCTAGAATCATCCCCAGCCTTGGCGCCATTGCGTTTTTAGACACAAATTTTATTCTCACGTCGGTATAATTTGAGGGGGAAAATCTTTAGTCACAGACATTGATTGTTTGTTACTATCAAAACGAAAGTGCAAGAAACTAACAATTCAAGTAGATCCAACAAATCGGTAGTAATTCCTTCAAGAATTCCGTCAAGAAGAGCTTGTGCAGCAATCACAATAACGCTAACATTCATTCATTAATAGAACATTTAAAAAAATCTATATTTCTACAAAAATGTGAAAAATGTGATACTTCCTGATCGAAGTTATTCGCACGAAGAACGAGTTGTTGTTCGAGCGTGCTACCGCCGGTCAATCCTGAATAATTTGATCTGAATTCCGATTCGAATTGTCGCTGTTTTTGTGATCGTTTGGTAGGTGTCAGTATGTAGTAATGTCAAATGGTCAGAGATATTGGCTAAAGTCATTCAATGTTTGTTGAGATTTTATTACATCATTCAATGTTCTTCGTTTTGTAACAGATATTTTAATAAAAAATAAAAGATCAGCGTGAGGTGCAGAAATAAATTCAAAAACGACTTTACAATTTTATTTACTTAGCTTTATCCAGTTGTTATGGTTCGATCAGTTAGGAGATATATACAGATCGAAACACGTCAATGAAACATGTTGCACTAGATGGAGTAAACATTACAGCTAGTTTCGACAATATATTAACAAATATTTAAGTTATCGTGGTTGGCAGAAATTCATGCAATTTTGTGAGATTGTTCGCTGTCAGTAGTCAGTGTCTTTGAGTCGCGAATAAAGTTTACGATCAAATAAACAAGAAATTTATTACATGAATGTTAAATATTTATGAGGTATGTTTCAGCTCTGTTTTCAATACTCAGGAACAAACAGGTGCAAGAGTTGCATTCATGAATCAATGATTTCAGTACATTTTACAACTGGTGACACAACTTGGATAATAATAATTACAAAAGTACTCGTTGTAGTCATAACAATCGACTTATGAAAAAAACTGCTACTGACGACATAAGTTTTCTATTGCTGTTTCCGTAGGATATCTAAAATGATATATAAATATCTATCCTGGTGGCCGAAAAGTACTTAAGAGTACATTGAAGAGTAGTATTCATACCTTGAGTATTTTGTGTGGTGTTACGTATTGTCAGTATTTGTTGTGCGTCGTACATTGCATTAGTATTCTTGGCCTTCATCAACCATGACGGGCGGCATATAATGATGAGCCCCTTCTTGAATTTAAATTTAATATAGGCGAACTTATTTTAGAAAATAAGCACACATTTTTAATGTGTCGTGTTTAAAAAATTTAATGATTGTAGCTTGTAATTATTAAATTTTTTCTTAAAATACAAAATTAAATTAAGCCCACAGAGAAACTCTGATGGCTCCAATGTGCATTCAGAATGCCGATGGAGTTGGCAACTTGCTGAAACAGAGTCGTCCCCATCATGGCGTGACATAAATGTTATCATTTCAGTTACATCTAAAACATATTTGCATTATTAATAGTAATGATGCCATAAGCTCCGTGTAATGGAAAGGTGACAGTCTTTAAAGAGGTGAATATTTTCCTGGGTAATATAATTAATTTCTTTATTTTTTTTATTTAATTTATAACCATAATATATTAAGTAAATTGAAATATTCAAACTAAGCATCATTGTTTTGTTAAATACAAAGATTCAATATTATTTTCATAATGAATCAAGAATTACACAAGAAATGTAAAATTTTATGTTTAGCAGAAAGAGAATATGTGAATATTTCGAAAAATTAATAACATATGACATAGAGTTAAACCAGGAACAAGTACTAGGCAAATCTTCACGTTGGAAATCTACAATGAAGGTCGCGTAGACATTTAGGAAGTTATTTGAAGAATTTCGAAGTGCTTTTCTTAGTGGCTTTTTCGTAAAATGGCAGCCCCCATGATTTTGTGAGATTAAATACATTGTTGAAATATTATTATTATGTTCTAACTAAACGTTCTCACTAAAAGGCTAGAACGATTGAATATTGTCAGTTCCAGAATTTAGTAAAACTAGTTTAAAAGCTTGAACTATTCCGCAATCCGATGGAATATTCTCTTTTTTTACAATCTCAAGAAATAAAATAAAATTTTGTAGACTTAAAGGTGAATATCACAGACAATTTTTATAATATTCTTTAATTTCTAATGACATACTTTTAATGAAAAAGGGCAGACGATCGAAGAAAAAAACCATAAATAACTTCAAAAAACAAATGAAGCAAAAAATATAAAACCAATGTTCACTAATTAAAGCATCTGAATTTACATTAACACTTATTTTTAAGAATTGATTAATTTCAGCAATACACGCCTTACAAAAAATGACCACAAAAACAAAATCACTTCCAAAAAAATAAAAAAAAAACACAAAAAACCACAAGAAAAACAAAAAAGTGTATAATTCAAATTAATGGTTATGTACTGGTATGTTTGATCGTGATACGCGAAGCCTTGAAATACCTTTCAATCGATCTAAGGTTTAATGTAGGTGTTGCAAATCAACGTCGGTGTACCCTGTATCGAGTGCGCTACATGGAGAATATTATTATAAAATATTGGTTAATTATAAATTTGTTTGTGAAATATCGAAAGATCTCTTCGGAAGCTGTGAAACGAGAATTAAAAGAATTATAAAAAGTATAAAGCGTTGAAAGTGTTTTAGAGCAAGATATGTAGAAAAGAAAACCTACAAAACTTACACTAGAATAATGCAAAGTGAAACAAAGGTATTTAGGTCATTATTGATTCTATTCAAAGTGTTTGTCTGTAATGAAAATATCAAAAATTATGGACACATTTGACCTGCCGGGCTATTACGTTTACCCGACGTTTATTTTATTTATTTTATAATTTATTTGTTATTAATTTTTTCAATTTGCGAGAGTAACGTGTGCAACGTTGATGGTGGAAACCCTGGTAACAATGGTAATGCACTCATTCCCGATCTGGTGTTCCATGTAATCAATTTAGTCTACGCCCATTCATTTTATATCCACATATTTACGCTGTTTGCTCTTAGAACACGAACTAAACTATTTGTTGTTATTGTTATTATTCTTGATGACGATATATTGATTGTCTTGATCGTTCTTGCGATTGTTGTCGTTAATAACGTATTATTGATCTACAAGAAAATCAGCAGAACGGCTGCAGCAAATTATATACGATGTGTGTACGTTTCAGTGATAATTAATTTTATAGACTCTAACTGTGTTCGTCGGTTAGTAGTTAGCAGGTAAATCTTGTGGGATGTCGTTTGGTTATAAGCTGAATATCTTCATAAACACTGTCCTTCCCTTTTGTTTTTCCTTTTGTTTTTTCAGAAGTAATTCTGTCAATCCATATAGTTTGATAAAGTTGTAAAATATTTTTTGATTAGTCGGTTTCAACTAGAAACAAGTTTTTCTAAAACAATTTAAATAAAAAATTCGACAATAAGAAAATTAGTACCAGAAGTTATAAAAAGATTAAAAGAGGGGTGAGATGAGAGATGTGATAAACTGAATTTGAAAAAATTGAAGTGTTCAGTGTCAAATTCTTGAAATTTCTTATATAAAACTTTTAAGATTAATGAACTTTATGGAAAAATAATTACGAGCGATTTTAATTAATAAAATATGATGAATGAACACAAATATTAATTTATTTATTCACAAATTTAAGTATTTAAGTGATCCTATTTTAAAATTAAGCATTAAATAATTTCCAATATTCAAAATGAAAAATATTAAAAATGTTTTGTTTACGATGTTTTAATGTTTCAGGCAATTATTTTGAAACTGTTGGTTTAACTTCTTTTAACACCCTTATCAGGCCTTACCTGTGACTATATTGCTACGATGGTACCAACAAAATATAAAGGCAGGAGACACTTTTCAACTAGTTTTCTTTTGGGTTCTTGTTATCGTTATCACCTTTAAATGGTCTTATATTGACAAATATGTTCGTACAGATCTTTACTCAAACAGTTTTCATTGGTTTGCTTTCAATTATGTCGGTGTCCAAAAAATTGTATTTTTTACGCCAGACGAACTTACATTTTCTTTTAAACTAAACGAGCGAATTTAATTGCAATTCCTTATAAATTAAAAATAGATATATAAATATAATATAAATAAAAATATTAAGTAAATATAAATAAATATAAATAAATATAAATAAATATAAATAAATATAAATAAATATATATAAAAAATATAAATAAATAAAAATATAAATAAAAATAAATAAGAACAACAAAACAGCAAAAACGCAAACTAAAATGACTAACAATGACACAATGGCGAAATGGTGGTATATTTTGCACTGCCAGCATATGAAAAAAAAATATAAAAATGATCACTGTTAAGCAGAGATACTTAATGTAGAGCGTAGTCAATTTTGTCTATTAAAAATTAACGAAGAAAACGGCGAAAAAGAAAAAAGGATAGTCGGTGATTTAAAAAATTGAGGAGCTATAAAAATAACAAATATAAAGAGAATGAACGAGAATAAGAAGCGATGAGCAAGGTCATCGTCAGCATACCGTTATTTACGATCGGCAAATGAGACCAAGCTCACATAATTGCCATATATTTTAGTATCAAATCTTATTCTGCACGCATTCACACATTCAATCCTATGCATATATTTCTAAAATTATTCCAATATAATCGGTTTTGTAAAAATGGGAGGGAAGCGATAATGTCGCGTACAAATAATTATGGCATATTCTTAAGTATTGTAATTAATTTATTCCTCCATATTTTAATAGATAATAGATAATGTTTGAAATTAGAAATCACATTTTTAAGCTACTTAAAATTTTTACAAAAATCATTTCTTGGAAAATCATTTTCATTAAAATTCCCAGCAAAAATTTTATAAATATCTTTAATTAAATTTAAAAAAAGAGATAGAAAACAAAGCATAAATGCTCGGTTCCCACGGAGTCACACAGAGCATTTTGAATGCAATAACAAGACGTTAAAGGAATTCTCCTGGATGTTGACTCGAGAATATATTTCGTTTGGGTTCTTATAAACGGTGCTGTAAAAATTATTCGTGGTTTTATTGAATCAAGAAGTACAAGGAGTGAAACTGAGTCAAAAAATAGCAGCAACGTAAAACTAGGCTCAAATAGACTGCAGTGAAATACGTTAAGCTATGGATGAAAGGAAATTATTAAAAACCACTTAAAGTCTTCTCATACATTAAACGCTTCCTTGACGTGCTACCGCCTTAAACAGGCTAGCCTCTCATTAGGTAAGGTATAATTTTCAATTTTTGGTTACTTTGTTGTTAACCTTCATGCCCTTTTCTCCCTAGGCATTCTCTCTTTAATTTCATTGTAAGTTATGTACGCCTATTACACGCCTAGTTTATGAACGCATGTATATTCTGCTGCGGTAAATTGTTAAATTGCTTTATTAGCGCAAGCGGCAAAAACCTCTGGCACTACAACGCTCTTGCTGCAATTTCATTATGTACTTTTATGATATTGCTTTCAACACAATGAGCATTGCCATCATCACCATGTTATCATCACCATCACTTTTATCATAATAATCAAAAACAAGATTAAGATAAACTCATAATATTCCACAAAGGTCTTTCGATAACGTTCGTATCATTATCAATAACATCATTATTATTATTATCATTATAATGTCAAGCATACATGTTAAAATCGAATGCGACTTAAGTTCTCTTCATCATAGTTGCAGCAGCTTACATTCTTTGCTTTTCAATAAAACGATTGGGTGTTTCTTGGGGAAGACAAGATCGAGCACCAATTCCGCGCATGGATTAGTGCATATCGGCAAATGTGGTGGCAGAATTTGCTGGCAAATAACTGACATTAAGAAGAACTTAATTCTGTATTTAATGCTTCCTTTGGTTAAAATATTGGAAATAAAATTACAGTGCAAGTGTATTTGCAAACCAAATACGTTTGCAGCAGAAGAATTGCTTTCCTGAAGCCCACTGAGTGTTCTATTTCTTAACGAATTTTGTGTCAATTTTCTGATTCAATATTCAATTTAGAAAATGATGTATTCAACAATACAGTAACTCTTTGATCAAGCTTATCGGCAGATGAGCTTTCACTTTAATGCTCTTTCACGTAATCTGAAGACTATAATTGCACGGTTTTCAATTTGCGAAAGATTTGAATAAAGAATCTGCAAATGCATATAGTATTTTGTTAGCTGTAAATCGTGAAGGGTTCTTCAAATTTTCTTTGTAATTTCATTCGAGTCATAATCCCATTCGGTCATTTAAACGACTCTGGGGATATTATTATCCACTAATTGCTAATTAAATAATTATCAAAGTAACAAAGAATTCAGTTGAAATTTATGAAAAGATTGCTATAAAAGCATTCTTCCTTCCCTTTTCTTCTCGTTCCTTTTGAGATGAAAACGAATAACAAAATTGTTAAAACTGGCGGCCACGTTTCACGATCCCTCCGGTCATTATCATTAAAACACAAGCTGAAAATTAACACAAACATACACGTCGCCACCATACCCACACTATCCTAGTCAGTCCGTCAGTTTTTTGCATGTATTCTTGAATTTGTTTCAACAAAGCACAAGTAGTAATGAAAAATTCTAAACCCAAGAAGAGTAAAACTTACAACAAAAAAAAGAGGTGAGGAAGAAATGCTGCAGATGCAGCTTTATTCCAGCCGACATCCAAGATAATCGTGCCATAACAATAATGCTCCGAATTTATTACCAAAAAAGGATAGAATAAAGAAAGTAACAGACGACAACAGTAAGAACTAACGCCAGAAACAACTGTATCAACAGGCAAACAATAAAAAGCAATACTTTGTTATTGTTGCCAAGACCAAAGAAGGAAATTTGAAGACAACTCAAAGCATTTTATTTTAACCCTTATCAGACAATGTTGCCGCTATTAATGTTGTTGTTATTGCTATAATTATTGGTGTTGTTGCTTAGGTTGCCATAGGAGACTTTTATAATTTCTTACCCTCTTCTAAGGAAATGCTATTTAATAGTATTATAAACTGGTACGTGGGTTGGGGGTGGGGGGGATTAATTAGTATTTCTCTGAGCTAGCAGATTGAGTTCGTTTGAGCCGAATCTCTGACTATATTCAGTGTTGTAGCCTATAAAAGTATTGTTTATGAAATCGATTGAGAGCCAATATTGAAAGTAAGGGATTCTTCAGTATGTTTTCATGTATGTTCACTTTAAGAGTAAAAGGCTCTCAGCATGACTGATGCAAAAATCGTTAAAGAAAACCCATGAGATCGTCGATTTGGAAAACAAAAGGCCTCGAATGGATCCATGCAAGAATCATACAAGAAACGTCGGCGTTAACATCGAGAGTAAGAAATCACTGGGGGCAGATTAATTCAGGAATCGTAAATTATTAGTAAAATTCTGAAATTTTGACATGTTGAAATTCTGACTATCTTGACACATCGTCGGTTGTTTGCGAATAAGTAAAATTTAATTTTGGATGATATAAATAATTTATTTTTAATTTTTAATTAATAATTAAATAATAATTAATAATTAATAATTAAATAATAAATAATAATTAATAATTAAATAATAATAATTAATAATTAAATTAATGAATATATTGGGGAAAATAGAGGAAATAAAAAATAATCTCTCATTTTGAAAAGGTACAAATTCGGCAGAATGTGATTTTAAATCGAAAATAGAAAATAATATTCAAGAATTTTGCAAGGAATAAATTATTGGATTTTAATCTCGAAAATAGTTCGCATGCATTCGAGCATGCATGCTCCATTACATAAAAACGCGATACTAAAAATGCACAACATCAACACCTGTCACAAAAAAAAACATCAAAACCCGGATCAATTCATAAGCAGCGTAATCCACACATAAACGTCATTTATTATACAATTACTACCGTTCAACGAGTGCGTGTCTTTGAGCAGCAACAAAAAATCGATCGAACTAAAGTGACAGAAAATAGATAAAAAGCGAAAAATTAATGAACGAGCAGTTTTGAAAGTGACTTGATTTCACCAAAAGACGATAGACACACATACAAAAAATATTAATGAAAAGTGATTTGTCGTTTGTTAAAAATGGAATAATAACATAATCAAACACAACAATATCAACACCGGCAACAACATACAAAAAAAATCCATAATCCAAACCTAAGAACATTTCTCTTCAAAGTTGGGTCGCTCGTATAGACGATATTTCTCACTGTCCGCTGTTGTTGTTGTTGTTGTTGTTGAAGAATTCGCACTGTTGTTGTAGTTAGATTATTATTTAATTTTCTCGTGTTTGACTTCGTTTCCTTTTCTGGGTTAATTTTTGTTAGTGTTTATTCTCGCAAACCGTGTCATATGCAACATGCAACATGTCACATGCTACATGCCACACATGCTTGAAGAAAATTTATGGAGTACTTAATGCAAACCATGCCACAGAAAAGGATTAAGATGAAGAAACAAAAATATAATATAAAAAGCAAAAAACAAACAAAGGATTAAAAAGAGACATTTAAAAAGCTTCCCAATTATTAGTATTCGTCTCAAAAAATACTTATTTGCCAACAAACTGGAGGCAGTGAAAAAAAAACAAATGTCAAAAAGCATGTAAAGACGGAGGGAAGTAAAGAAGGAAGGACAAAAGGTGAGAATGTAGAAACGACGTTGTGATGTATAATTGGAAGATTTATGAAATTGGCAAAGGGAGGAGGGTGCATGTAATCTCAGTCTGTCTTCAGACGTTCGACGAACGTGACGCTACGATTTCGTTTCGGTTCTCCTTGGTCTGTGGAATAGTTGAAGCACATTGATTTATTATCCTCTTTGGAAGAGGGTGTATATTTGCATGGTAGTTTTTATGATGAGACTAATGCGTTGGGACTTTTGCACTGTTCGTTAATGCATGCGGTGGAGTTCAGTGGCTAAAGGTCTTCAGCGTGCCATCGGAGGACTTACTTATTAATGGAAGAAAATGGAATTTATTTAGCGATAGCTTAGTGTCTGAGAACTGAAGTGAAAATGACTTTTGAGCATCATTAACAATGGCAACGTCAGCAAAAAAATGAACAAAAACAACAACAGCAACGACGGTGGCAGTAGTGGCATCAGTTAGTAATAAAAGCGAAATATTATTTATGTGAGATTAGTGCTTGTTACCAGAATGACTGGTATAAGACATTTTCCAGTTGAACATTTACCACGTGTGTAGCCACAATTTCATTCGTGCGAGCATAAGAAGATATTTTTCCTACCGTAGGTGAGTATGTGTTTGTTGTTTTGTGAGCAGGCTTGCAAAATCTCCGATAGAAATAAAAGGGTTCCACGGGTACCTGATTGATGATTGCTGATTTTGCTGGTAAACTCATGTGTGTTTATGATTGTTTATTGACAGATATTCCCAGATATGGTTTGACTTTTGAGAATATTTCGTTAGAGGAGGATTCTTGAAATTGTATATAGTCTATGACAATTCCGTAAAGTATTGCAAAATACAGTGTTCAAATTTTTTAAGTGCACGCAATTCCACAATGTTCGTATTTATGTGTGATGCTTTGTTTATAGTTGTAATTTTGTGCTTTTCACGTTCTCGTATGCGTTTGTTCTTGTTTGTTGTCGTATATACAACCATGTCAAAAACGATTTTTCATAGAAAGTCGTGATTGATAAACGACTGTAGAGGCTTTCAAAGGACAAAGATAGAACGACACGCCCGAAACGAAAACTGCAGATATAAGTATGAAAAGCAAAAAATAAAGTTGGGAGGATATAATGATGAAAGTGCTACAAAAACAATTATGTAACATGCCCCAGGGGGCGCTTTTGGGAGTGTTAGGGTGAATGAAATCAACGCCGGGCAACATTTGATGAGAATTAACGACTTGTGGTAAACTCAAGACGCGTCGAGGGACTAACGCGTGTCGTTGAAACGATGGAAAGCAATGCTATAAGAAAAGTTATATCCCTTAGTTGTTCCTGCGGAATGTAAAAAAACACACAGATCCCATAGCATTAATCTGCCCTCGTCAAAACCGCGGAAAAATTAAACTGAACAGCAGTAGGAATAGCTTGCACTAAATCCGCCAGAAATAGATGGAGAAGAAGATGTAGATGAAGAACAGGGAATACAACAGGCATGGTCAAAGCAAATGATTCTCGTCTCGGTGTTGCGTGCACAAAATTATTGAAGGACGGCAACCATAACTTAATGTCCAGCAAATGCGGCCCCTATGTTGCCCAGATCTGGTCTACAATGATGTAACCAATAGGCTACAACTTCATCAAAGTCAAAATTCAATTTACGCTGAAATCAGCGAACCGCCGCCCTTCCACTGACCGTCATGATAACTGATATTTAAGTATAATGAAAACCACAAAAGGAAAACAACATTTGCTTTGGTTGCGAGATATCGTAGTAGCTGTTTTGCAGCTGTGTATCATAGCTGTGCAAGTCGCCCGGGCTGAACGGTGTGTAATGCATAACGACTGGACCTGAACCGCATCGTTGATGGTCGTCTGCTTGCAGGCGGCCATCATTTGCATTAGTCGAGGAGCTTAACAATTAATAGCAATTATTTTAATTTAGTATTAGTGTCTGCAATGCATTGATGTTGGTCGTTATGACGACAGTCAGAATGGATGGATGCCGAGATATAGACACGAACAGCATGATCTTTGCTGTTAGTGCAAATACTTTGCCGTTTGTTGCTTTTTCATGCTGTGAGCTGGTTGTCTTCTCGCTTCCTTTAGATTGGTTTCCTTTCTAGTCGGTATTTCATTTCCGGTATTAGTCATGGTGATGATGGTGATAATGATGGCAATGATGATGATGGTAATGGCGATGGCTATGGTGATGGTCGGGATATAATCGCACATACTAATTCTATAACATTCCCGTTTTATTATTCCTCTCTATGGGTTATTAAAAAACGATAATAAACTTTGTAATTTAGAGTAACGGCAACAGTCTCACCAGAAGTAACTACAGCAGCACAAGCAGCACTAAGGAGAGAGTCAGCATTGCAGAATACAAAATAATTGTCAAACTGGAAATGAGGAATGGATTCTACCGACGGATTGCATGAAAACATTTTCGGAGGTCTATAAGGCTATTTGTAATCAGAGGTGGCGCATACGGTAACTGGCGGATTTTGTTACTTCTATTTCTTGTGCTAAATCTTGACATAGGTTTCATTTAATTATAACTCTACTTAATTCAAGTGAGAAGTTTATTTTTCAAATTCTTCAGTTTGCTTCCATAAATTCCATGTAGAATCTTTTTCTCTGTAGTCTTCAACAGCAATTGTTTATTATCATTCTTTATATTTTAATTATTTTTAGAGGTTATACGGTAGGTACTCATCATTTGAATTGTTGACGAGTTTGTTAGGATTTGTTTTCAGTCGTCTTTGTTGACTGAATAAATTCTGAATTGCGGATTCCGTTTCCAACGTTCAGTTTATTCTTCTCGGTTATTATTCTTTTCTTCGTTTTCTTTCTTTTTAATATATATTTTAATTGCATCATATTTTTCTTATGATTTATGAAGCAAGATTATGTCTAGTTTATTTCTTAAGTCTTTTATTACTGCTGACTGCAATAGAAAAACATTTCTCCGGAAGGAGTAAGGGGTATTTTAAATGGCTAATGTTTAGAGGCATGGACAATTCCCGACATTGCTTGGTTTGGGGGTTTGGAGAGGATATGGATGCACATTAATAGTGTCCAAATGGTTTACGACCAAGGTATGTGGCAAAGCAAGGCAAGGCTTATCGTTGCAGGTGAATGAGTTTCTCTTCAAGACTATTTACCGAGGTGTCGTTCTGAAAATTAATAGTTTAACACGAACATTTTAATGAAATTCATAAAAGATAGACACAAACCTACAAAGGTTATGTATGTTTACCTGCAAAGGTTTGCAAAGTATGCTTTCAAGTATAACGTTTTCAATTGTTTTTATTTATAAATTCTTTATTTGAGGAAGACTACGTGATCATGATCCATGATTTATTATTGGTCAATATCCAAATGGCTGAATATTTCGCAATAACAGTAAAACTAACAAACATACAATCGTTCCTCCAATGCAATTTTCTAAAATATTTCTATGAACAAAAATGAAAAAAATTATATGAAGATTCTCTTTCTCTTTTACTGTAATTACTTTTTGCTGTTTAGTTGCTTTAGCGAACTCCAGCGGGTATGAAAGATCTCATACGTATGATTAGGCACACTTCTCCGTAAGCTGAAATATTTTATTATTGAAACCTCTAGAAGGCAGAAAATGCTATTGCCAGTAATTTATCCTCGTAAATATACATTTTACAATAAGCTAATAAGAGGAATGTAATAAAAAATATTTTAAGGTTAGGGTTGGATTTAGTGCTAACTAACTCTCTGCGATCATCTATGTCGTCGTTGTAGCTGCTTCGCAGCTGCTGCAGTCAGCTCCGCTGACGCTCTGTAAAAACTTTTAAAAGTGAATTGTGAAATTGAAATGGAAATTGCTGTCGGCATTAAATTATTTTGCTAAAGCTGCTCCTTCTGCTTGTACTGCTATCTGTTGCTTGTTTTGCTACCACTATTGCCGTTGCTGTAGCTCTTTCTTTCTCATCGATATTTGCTAATGTTTCGCACACGTAAGACACACAGTTCCGTAAGTCATGTTCCGCACACGGAAACCTTTTTTTAAGGCCCGACTCGAGTTTGATTTTATTTGATACGGTTAGAATTTTTGTTGTTCATACAACTGCTTTGTTTTTTCTAACTGCATAAATTGAGGAGTACCCGTCGCCGCACGTAGATGCCACAACAGGCGCCCACAGTTTTTACATTGTTAAACAGTTTCTATGCTCACATTGTTGTGATATTGGGTGGTATTGCAGGATGGAACTGGAGCCATTGATGCTGATTGTTGCCTGATGATGCTCATAATAATGATGATAATTATTATGATGAAGATGATGATAATGATGATGGTGATGATGGTTGGGATGGTGATGTATATGGTGGTTGTAATATTTTCCATGCAGACTTTACGAACAAAATTGCGTTATTGTTCATCATATTGAATATTTGGTTGAATTGTGGAAAGGTTTGGCATAGGTAAAGCAAAAGAATCTCATAAAAATCTTATAGAACAAAATGGGCCATTGTTTGGTGCCTATTCAACTTAGCGTTGCAAACCTAACGTTCCCGATAAAAATGTTTATCGATGTTATTACTCTATGAAATATTAAAAGGAAATCTTGTGAGAGAATGACGAAAAAACGTCCCCAAATTTCCCCTGCGATTTTTATACCCTACGATCGAAGGCATAGGACATAATCACCTTATGCTTCCATTTGTAATGCAACAAAAGAGGCGTGGTAGGTATAGAAACTATACATATTATTCCCCAGAATCATTTCCTGGGCCGATTTAAAGATGTCTATCCTTGTATTTTTGTATCTGCTTGTGGGAATCACGGTTACGGCCGAGCGGAAAGACGTACCGGCATGAAATTTGGCATGAATATTTTTTGTCGTTATAGGACTGAAAATTCGATGTGTTCCACGCCCAATTTTTTATGAAATAAAAGCGTAAAGCTGCCTCTACCGAGAACTTGAAGCTGAAATTGCATGACCGGAAAAGCGGAAAGGTGGTGGAATTATAAATTCAAAGGAAGTAGCCGTATCACGCCTACTATTGTACTACAGCATGAGTGGGTCTTTGAGAAAAGTTGTGTTGAAATTCAATTAGTGGACCGAGAATAATCAAGCAAAGGGAAATATATTATTATGCGAGGCTTTTACTGCTTACTGGTTATTGTAATTATACCGTATATTTTATATCTAATACGGTTGCAGAGTTTATGAGCTTTGGCCAGGCGGAAGTTAGCAGTCTTAACTGTTTTATTTTTAATAAAAGGTAGCATTAAGTTTTTCTAACACGATATCCTTCCGGATAGTCAAAGTTTGTATATCAACGGGATATATCAATATCATATCTTATGACATGATGTATGCTGATTTTTTGAATATTTAATACTATCCGTTGTGTTCTGTGTCCATTGTATGGCTTGTCGTTACGTTAGTTTAGTACTTCTCAAATGAAAAGCGACTGCGGTGTGGGGAGTCTATATCTACTGTAAACTCAATTATTATTAACTCCCAATTGATAATAATATCAGTTGAATATTTAATTATTGTTGCAAAAGAATGTAGAATTTATTCGAAATATAATAATTTCTTTGTATCACTTTGGAACTCATTACCACAAAATGCGTTTTCTAAAATTAATGTGAAAAAAGGGATTGTGTAAAATAAAAACTGGCGCAAAAACTTCAAATTTAACTTGCAATTAAATACACTAAACGGATTTATGCGATCGCGATCATGATATTCTATTCCTGATCATGCTCACCTTTACTGACGTTATAAAAGGCAAGAATTTGATTAATAGTTTTCACTAAAATAATGCTTTAATTCGTTATTATATTTACAGATTTTATAACTTTCTTTCATGCACGAAATGATACCCGTTTGTCCCGTTTTTACTTCGCTTAATTCAGATTTTTCCAAAGCCGCCAAAATTTAAATCGTATACGAACAATGTATGCCTTTAGCCGAACTGACACCGACCGACGACTTAAGCGATATCTTCAGAATAATCCTAATTTTTGTTGATGATGATGATAATAATATTTAATACAGTAAAAGCAAATGATAGTGGGCTACAAATAAATAAGAAAATGAGAACTTATTGTTAATAATTGAAAAACAATTGTATGAAGTTTATTTCAAAAATATTTTTTTAATTTAAAGAAATTTCTACGAAACCATTTTTCTTGATAAAGATATTTTATAAACACCATTTATAATAAAATTTTACAAGTGGTTTTCTGATATCAAGGTTTTAATGAAAAAACTTAATGATGCATTTTTTGAAAAAGAAATGAAAAAATCTTATGAGAAATAGTCCTTAAAATAATTTTGTATAATCAGTTTGCTAACTAAAATTAAATTAAAAAATTCTTTATAGGAAACTTGTAATGAAATAACTTTTTTAAAAAGAATTTCTTATAAGAACTTTTTTATTATAAATTCCTTTTAACGAATTTTTATAACAAATTAAAAAAAAGACTTCTTAGCTAAATATTAAATAACTTCTTCATAATAAAATGTTTATAACAAATCTTTTAATACGAAAGCTTTCAGAAATGTAATTAAAATTCCATGTAACGACATTCGAAGAATTATGACAAATATAATACAATTATAATAATTAAGATCTCAATTGAAACATATTAATACAAAATAAAGGAAACGCATAAGAAAATTATACTGAGAAAAAGCTAGTGAAAGGAAATTTTTAAGGTCGGCAATCATCGTTAGAGTGGCGAACATTGGTTATCCACACAAAACCTATTCTTGGTTGGGACCTGGTCGGTCATTAAATCATAGTCTACATACCGGTTTTATCTTCATACCAAGGGCGTATCCTTTCGTAGAAGTAAAAACGCCAGCTCAATGAAAATATTCTATAGATTTTATTTTCATAAAACTTGAGCATGTCTCTGGTTACAAGATATGATAAACCGTTGCTCATTCATTCATTCGAAATAATCAACATTAGTTTTATTCATAATATACTTTTGGTGCGGTTCGTGACAGTTATGGATCTATTCAAGGGAAACCATAAAATAGTAGTATATATTGCATTGAGCAGCCGCAACAATAGCCGCAGAGTCGTATTGTCTTACTAGAACGTTAAGCAAAGGAGGGGAGATCTGAAGGTGTTGCCTTGCATGCGAACAAATTCAGCGTTTGGTTCTGATGATGATGTTACTGCAAGAAATTTGGTAGATAAACCAAATTTTTAAAACGGTTGTTAGTCCATTCATTTCAAGAAGGTGTACGTGGAAATGCAGAAACAGCCTGCGTTCGTTTAGGACTTTCGTTCTTCTGTTGTATTTTCTTTCAGCGGGTAAAATAAAATAAAATAAAATTCAAAATGTGCTTCTGCATTGCGAGGTGATAACATCATAACTGATATATTTCCTTTAATTTGATTTGATTAGAATTTTATTGTGATTTTGATTTATAGTCCAATCAAAAGCAAATCAAAAGCAATGCCTGCGCACTATAGGTATATTTGGTATATCTGTGGATATTCTTTTATCACTCTAACTAACTGAGAGTGACAGCAATTTTATGGCACTGATTTCCTTCAATTTTCCTGCATCCAAAGTATTAAGGAACTTAATTCTGTTCTTCTCTTCTGAATGACTATTATATAATTTCTTATATTTAAAATTGATGGTAACAAAACCGCTCGGCTCGCTGATTGTTTTCTATAAATCTTTTTTTGTGGTCTTGATTTCACTTCCAAATAAAAGGAATGTGTGTTTAGTAGTGTGCTTGTTATTGTTGTTGCCTTATTGCAGATGCTACATTTATCACTCTGTTACTTATCTTGCTAGAATTATTTCTACATGTTCATCCTATTTCTACAATATTTTTTTATTTTACTCTTTAAATACTAAGAATATTTTGGAAATATATCGCATATATAAAATTGTTATCTCGATGGAAAATTGCGTTTAGATTTTGCTAGATTGGAAAAGACTTTTCTGTTTCATTGGGTTGCGCTTTTTGGGAGGAGCCTTTTTTAGCAATGTGTTATCAAAATCAATCTATGAAGCTGTTCCTGTTAGTGATGCGGATCACGATAAAGATTGTTATTGATTTTTAACAAACTAAGAGAATCCTATAATTTAAAAGACAGCAGGATAGAAGAAGACCTCTCTTCTCAGATGATCCCGAAAAGTTATCTCCCGAAAAAGAATCTATATGGATTCCGTTCGCTGCTGCAAGACATTGGATTAAATGGTAGAGTTTTGTTTCGTGAAAACAGCAGGAAAATCAAAAATATCAACAAGAGCTAAAACTATCGCGATTATTAGTAAAAAAGACGATGAAATAATAATAATAATGCTTCTGCTGATGTTGGTGGATTTCTGGGGACGGATTGTTAAGTTTCTTCTTCTCAGAAGGCTTTCGGCCCGCTTACCCACGTGTTTGGCAAATTACAGTGTTTTCTAGTTTTTACAAAAAAATGTTCTATATATAAAAAATAATGGACACACCGGCTAGGCATGTACTGTGCACTTGTGTCCACCAGGTATTAGCCTTCATCGTTATCCACTGCCAGCAATCAGCTCAGTTTTTTTATGATTTAGTAGACTTTATGTGCAGTCGCGAGATCGAAATGTTATGAAGGGTTGGTTGGTTGGTAGATTAAGAGTCGATTGTTGGGCTTGGTCCATGTTCAACGAAAAGAAATTTGATTTTCACGCTCGATTTAAAGCATTATAGTCGTAAGTGCATCAGAAACGTGCAATCAAAACGATTTAACAGCTAGATATGTTTTCCCGTTTGCTTGAGCAACGGTTTTTTGCATAACTTTTTCGTTGTTCTTGCAATCAATGTTATTGAAAATCCATTTCTGGGTGTTGTGGATACTGATGTTCTGGTGTTGTTGCTTATGCTGCATTGGTGCAAGATTTTATTATGCATTTTGTTCTTTTGAGTCGTTTGGCCGAGAGACAATATTGCGTGGCACAGGTTGCGGCTCATCACATGAGAGTGACAACACATATTTAAGTAAGAGAAATGGTTGGAACTGCAGGAAAGATGGTACACCTATTCAATTGATAAAGGGATAGCCAATGCTCGATATTTTTGACAAGCATCACGAGAGGAAACAGTTGAGGAGATATTGTGATCGCTTACAATAATTTGGTGACCTTTTTTGGTTGCTTTAAAACGGAATCGAAAAGTACGAAACGTTAACAAATTGTATTATAATCCCAAAGACTTTTAGTAAATCTCAATTAGTGAATTTTTACTAATTGAGTAAAACGTGAAAATAATTAAAAATAATTGTCAGATAACTGAGATTATGCATCCAAAGTGTGATTAATTGATTAACTATAGTAATCAATATTATTTTGTCAATAGCGGAGAAGATGAGGAAGAACATAGAAGGCAACTTAATGCAAAATTGTTATTTTTTGTTAACTCTATTTATCGTGGTTTCAGGAAAACATCAGGATTAAACAATCAATAAAAATGCAAGAGTTTAAGAAAGTAAAGGAATGCAGTACTATTTCCCAGTTGCTCGAACCAATAAGGTAATCGCGCTAAACCGCTGAATGGGCTACAAAAAGGCTGCACGTTTTTGGAAGGATAATTAGAACTAAAAAATCAACAAGGAGGGAATGAAATAAAAGGGATGGATGAAACGAATACACAAGAACAAAGCTAGCTAAATACAATAATGATATACCGGTTAGCAATTGCAGGTAAGGTCAAGAATGCAATCACAAAATAACGGTTGTCGATCTTTAGCCATAAGTTAGCAGATATCACCGGCAACATCGCAAGCAGCGGTAACACTAAAAGCAGCAGCACGAAAGGAGCACGTACTCTCTTCTAAGTAACTGTTCGCAGTATTGTAGTAGTGACTATTTCAGCAATCTTCTTTGGTGGGTTAGTGGCCCAGCTGCAGCAGTATCAGCCAGAGCTTTAGCGCCAACATCCAGCAACGGACAAGACTCCCCTCAGTTTTTTATAATTAGTTAACGTATTTTGTTCGCTTTTATGATGCATGAATTTGATGCAACTTTTTCTTTGATATATATTAGAGTTTCTGTTTAAGTCATCATTAACACAAACATGTTCCAACTTAATTATTATCACCATAATTTTCATTAGCAGCATAATTTTCATCAGCGTTTGTTGTAATTTGTCAATTGCCTTAAGCGTTTGCTTTTATGAGACTCAACTTACGTTTTACATCATTCTCCTCAACTTGTCTACCATTTTCCTTCTGCAACCACTTTTGTCATCTGCGACCATCTCCTGCTCTATGTGTCCAGCTGCTACGGATTCTTCAACAATATTTTTCTATGTTCTCAGCGGTACACTGAGGTTAAATTGAGCTCCAACTAATCTTAAACGTAGTTTACTTTCATGGTCTACCTAGAATTTAAGCTCACCTGAAGCCGACAGTACTGCACTGCATCTTACCCGTACTTCATCGAAATGAACTGAACCGTATCAAACAATGATTTAATAAAGGTGCAGTCGAGGAAATAAATGTTAGCAATTTTATTCTGGATAAGGTGACCACCGTAACGTGTTCCTTAACAGCATCTAAGCGATGCCGCCAATGATCGTGCCCTGACCAGATGATGCTGCCGCAAAAACTATCTGAAATTGTTAGGTGGCAAGAGATACTGTGTCGCATTTCTTTTGATTCCATAATTTCCAGAATCACATAGCGCGTTCTTAAACGAAATTATATGGCCGCGATTATTTTATGCTTAACAAAAAATGGTAATATCATAAAGAAATTCTAGACAATTTATTTTGTTCTTTTGTGTTGCTGACGGTAACCTTTTGCGCAGTATACAAAATTCGTATAATGACTATAGAAGAAGAAAAATTTCTTAGTAAATTAAAAAAAGCAAAAGTTTCGCATTGGATGATGGCGTGATTTCTAATATTTATAAAAGATTGCATATATTAAAACTGCCATTTACTCAATTGTTAACTGTCATTTACTCAATTGTTAAAGAGTGCTTTACCTCAGGTATAAATTTTCCGGAATCCGGAAAGAAAACCAGTTTAGGCCTGGACAAGGACTCGAGAATAAAGTACTTCCTATGAAATAAGATAACACGTCGACAGGCGGGTTAGATCAGGCAAGACGAGATTCAGTTAGGATGAAGTTGTTTGAACGAGATTTAATTTGGTTCATATTTAGTTCGGACGGCTTTTAGTGTGGTTGTGATTTAGTTTCGGTGGGACTTGTTTGGGACACTTATCTAGGACTTGTTTTAACACTTAGTTTGGACTTTTTAAGAGATTAAGTTGTATTTTGAGCTCAATTTGCGTACAAAGATTTTGTGATCAAGATTTTTAGCTCAATTTTCAGTAAGGACGACATTTATTTCGGATATCATTTAGTGTCGACTGGACTCAGTTCGATTCGGTTCAGTTTGGATGGTTTATTTTGGTTCAGTTTGAATGATTTAGATCTCCTAATCCGTGGGTTTAGACGGCAATCAATTTATATGGTTGAGATAATATATGTGCAATAATTTCTTAATGTATTGATTCTGCTTGAATCTTGATAATTTGTTCCCGTAGAGATCAAAATGTCACAACTTTTTACAATGTTTTGTGGTATTATTTTGGATTTTCCGATCGCATGCATGCGTTTTCTACAGCTGGTGTGCTCATTTTGGTTTTGCTAATACCTTCGCAGCGCACCTGCAGCTGCCGTCTTTGTTTATATAGATAGTGAAGCTTCTAGTGGAATCACGTTAACATTTTTGCGAATATTTAACGGGAACAACCGTACGTATTATATACATGCAAAATATTGCCATAAAGAGCAACGATTTATCGGAGGAAAAGATATAAAGAAACGGATTTGCCATGATTTCATATTTTTTTTTAAATTGGTGGCTTCTATTGTATAACTAATTAAGCAGCAGTCGTTGTTGCTCACGGGGCTCACGAATAAGGTTGCTTGTGTTATTGTTCTTCTTCTTTTTGTTCTGATGATCTCGTAGTTTTCATTTATACTACAGAATACTAAAATTAATTTGGAATCAGATGTTCACTTCCTTCTTCTTCTTCTTTTCATTCTCTAGCTGGTCTCTTTTGAATTAATATTGTTATGAATGCAAACAGGTGGTTATAACGATGATGATAACGATGATGGCAATGAGAGAATAGTTCGCTGCAAATTCCAAGGCACGATTACGTCAAACTTGTACTTAAATTCTTTTAAACCGTTTCAATTGAGCCTCCTTTTGTAAGAGTTGTTATTGGTCCTTCTGAGATCGCGTGGATTCTCGTACTGTCAGCATTAAAAGACTTAAAAATATGTCATTCATAAACTAGTCAGAAATAGTGACTAGCATATTCGTCAATAGTACATCGCTATTATCATCATCACCATAATCATCATAATGATCATTATCATCATTATTACTCAGTGTTATGTCGCCACAAAAGTCACTTTTCAAAAATTTTGATTTGAGAATTGCTTAGAATGAGTCAACCTTTTCAAAAGACTGACCGGGAGTTAGCACTTCAGTTTCTTCACATCTCAATCTACCGAATCCACTCATGTAATTTCAGGTGACAGTCTGTTACCGCGGACTTCTTGAACGTTTCTTGGACGAATCAATAGAAGTTCCTTAGAACAAGTGCTTACGCGTGTACGCTTTGTGTGTTGTTCGTGAATTAATCGAATAACTATCATCCATATGAAGCGATGGAAAGCAACTAAAGTAAAGAATAAGCATGCCGAGGTAGATATTTATTTTCAGAAAAACTGCAGAGAGGGGAGATAAAAAGTGGATTGTTAAAATTTCCATTTTCACATAAAAAAGTATGTTTGATACTTATTTGGATTTAGTATTTTTCCGCTAAAAATTGAATGCTACAGAATGTTCCGGAACATGTTTCCTGGAAACATGATGCTGCATTACAAAGCTCTTAATATTTCTCTTAAAGCTTTTATTGGAACAAGTATAGATTTTCTCTAATTTGCTTATAAAATGTTGATGAGGACACATTACTATAAAAACCTCAAACTCAATTTTTTACTTTCTCTTGATGGGCGCCTTCATTATGACCGTAATATCACGGATTGCACAGAAAGCCATAAATAATTTTTTTGGTAAGAATTATGAACCTATCCATGAATTGAAAAAGGGTAAAAGGGAATCTAAGTAATTCTGAAGGTAAGAAGAATTGCTGGTTGGTTGATTTGCCCGAATAATTTCGACTTTAGAAATATGCGGGTAAAGGAAACTCGAAATTAATTTGCTCAATATTTCATAGCCTTCATTTAATCAATGTCAGGAATAATGATTAAAAACTCTAGACATAGATACGCGTAGATGAGCTTTTTATGAGTACAATGATAAATCAAAGGAAACAGAAATAATGAGAATAATAAAATCAAGACAAACACGAGACTAACCATTAATGAGCTTTTTCTAAAATGAATGCTTGTGAAAATTGATAAGTATGTCTTTTATTATTTATGGCATTTGGTGCAATTTGGTGCTCATTAAAACTCTTTTCCCGCTTCTATTCTTGCCTTGCTTTCCGTTTGTGATGATCGTTAAAATCACGTAAAACTTCCATTTTTTATAAAACTCCATCTATTTAAAGGCTATTTATGTCGACTTTAAAATCTCTTTTTGGCTTGCATTCTGAAAGCATGACATTCATGTTATTGTGAAAGCTGCAGAATATAAAGATACTAACCATAAATTAATAGGATAAGTAGATGTTGATAACATTAAATTTCAATTCATATTACTTGGTATTCTGTCTTTTTTTGTAAATATATTAGTTAAATATTTAAAAAATTGTTTTGAAATATTCTAATTTTTAAGAAATTTCAAAATTTTTTCCAAATTTCGTCATCACAAGGATTTACTTCGAGATAGAGATAAATATAAGCACTAATGAACAAATGTCTTTAGAGAAGATTACTGCCAACTTTACTATTCTTAAATACTTTTCTCCCTCAATGCCTTTAAAGAAGAAACCATATATTTGTAATTTCTGCTAAAAACCCATGTGCTGTCGTTTTCTAAAAAATTTGTTTAATGTTATGAACATTCCTTCGCGAAAAGTAAGATATAGGAGTGCCGTTTAATATTAAATGTAGTATGAGAATAACGATTTTTTGGAGTCAAATAAATTTTACTCTTAATTTAACAATGATGGATAATGATTCCTTATTTCCTTTTTCGTTCTAAACACTCATGCGTTCGACCAACCCGGTTGATTGACTCGGTTGATTGTCTTAATTGATTCGTTTGATTGTTGTAGCTTAAAAGCCATTGGTTTGTGATGGTGAAGAAAGGCTCAACGGACGGCAGTTTGTAAAAACGCATTTTTTATTATCCAAAGTGATGGTGGCATCGCTCAACGTTTTACTATCATCTTCATACTGCTGCTAGAAATAAAATTTGTTACGAAACGATCAAATCGAAATTATTCTTGTGAACTTTTGAGATAAATTTCCAACGGAATTTGGTGTAATTGCTATAATTTTATGGTGTGGCTGAAATGGTTACATTATCAAAATAATAACTTAACAAAATCTTTAACTAACTAATTGATCATTTAGCGAACGAGATAAATAAGTATTTGAATTATTATGTTGAAGGGCGCGGAAAAAACTGCGTTTGCATTATGCCGAAAGATTGAATGAATAACAGTTTTCCTCGCAAGCTCAAATGTAATTGGCTGTAGAAAGTTTTGAGTTTTTTTTTAAATCTAAATTTCTCGACTTTTTGTCGCAGTCGATTGGGCACTTTTTTGTAAATTTTTGTATAATTTTGGCTATAACCAAAATAGTACTAGCCATAGAAACATTATATTTTGTACTTTGGACTGCCTTACTAACCAAATCTGAATCTCCATTTTGGCTATTTAGGCTCTACCTGACGTGGCTTCTTCAAAGCACTCTTCCGAAATGGGTTCTTAGAAAAGAACTCAAAAAGGGATGCTATTATGTTGTCCAATTTTTCTGTTTATGTTTTGCGATGGAAAATTTCTTAGGATTCCTCTTGTGACAGTTTTTCAGACCAAGAGACTGAATGAATGCCAAAGTCTGAATAAATAGTTACCACGATTTCGTGTGTTTCTTACACACGAAAAAATCAAAACCTTTCTTTATTCTTTCTTAGAATTATTCATAGATGTGTTTAGTTGAATTTAGGTTTGTTGTTTTCTTGAATTTCTTGGTTTGTGTGCCTTACGTTTGCATGAATTCTCTTTCGATTGGGCAGAGATACATATTTTGCAAAGCCTGCAGAAACTTTTTCAGAGAAGGCGTTCAATTATGACAGTGTATTTTAATTCGCCTGATAGTCCCTCCGATGGTTTGACTTCACTAGTGATCTTTTTTTGGCTTTGCTTTTGCTGTTTTCTTAATAACAAACACCTGATCGACCAATACAACCATCTTGTTTTCTGACGGTTACTCTCTTACTCTCTCTCTCTAACATCTTCCTGTTTTTTATTTTCAATTCAATCGACTAATATCGTTTTTTCCTTTATTTTGCATAAATTATGCTCAAATATATCCTGAAAGAATAAAAAATGTAAATTTAATCATTTCTTGTGCTTAGGCGTCCAATACTTTTTGTGTTCGTTGAGCAAACGTTAACGGTGGCGACGATAATCACAGCAGCCACTTCTTATGCTGCTGCCTTTTATTCTCCTTTAGATTTTTCTCAATTACTGTTTCGGTGTTAGGACCAAAGTGGCTTAAGATCAATCTAATCCTCTGAAAGGAATTGCAGGTAATACTGCTATTGCCGTGCAACAACAGCACAAATGCCGTTAATCCTGTCGTTGTTCTTGACTTCGCAATTTACTTTTGTTGTTGCTATTCGTGATTGTGGTTGTTATTGGGTGCTAAACTTGGCCAAAAGGCTATCTCACACCCGGTACCATTCTTTTTCTTCCTTTCACATCTTTCAATGAATCGATCGCTGCCACCGTTCTAAGCATTGGTTTTAAAGTGACATTTGGAGTAACCGTCATTGTCTGCAACCGTTGTTGTTCTTTTTTTCGTGCGTATTGTTTGGTTTGGTTGAGACGGCTGGGACTGGTTGGCCTGCTCGCGTTTCTTTAACTCTTTGCGAGCAACATATACTACCAAATGCAACAACAATAAAAACATCAAGAACAAGTATCACCAGACGGAACACTGCAAAACATTGATTGCGCTAATCCACCTTATCAGCAACTGTCGATTTTGCTGTCGACATTATTGCCCACCTTGCTGTGATGCGGCTGCTCGTACTGCAGCGGTTGCTTCTGCTATGGGTGAGGCCTAAGACTGTTTGAAGCACTTGGGAAAGTGGAGCAACTATGATAGTGGTAACAACAAAAGTTGTAAAAGACAATAATCACAGCCCCAACTCGAGATCCTAGGTGCGCTTTTTGCATAATCAAATTCTTAGCAAAAACTGCTATTCTTTTATTTGATAGCGACTTTCGTTGAAACCGGTTGTTTTCATTTACCCTTATTAGGTTTTGTGTGTACGTATTCTTCTCCTTACTCTGTCTTTGTTCTGGCTTTGTGCACTTTTAAAGAAACGGCAATAGACCACAAATTATCCATTTGCTGTTCCGGAGATTTTTATCTAATCAGATCAAACTGACCGGAGTTAGCCAATGAAATTGTAAAGTACAAATAGTTTTGGTTAACAGATCAGAAGGAAAATAACCTTTTTGTATCTACCAAGAAAGAAGAAAGGTCCCATCAATTTTAATGAGCTATAGAGAATAAATTAAACAGGTTTAGGTTTCTTAGTATTAAAACAGAAAGCAAGTAAGAGCGCTAACTACGGTCTGGTCGTGCCTTGTATACCCTACACTCGTAATACAAATTTATAATCTGACACTAAAAAGCAGTGGGCGGTGCTCGCCCCTTTTCATATTATATTTTTCTTTTCTTGATTAGTTTAGATTTACTAACTTATCTTTAACCAACCTTTGTCAACAACCTTTGTCAAAAAAGTCTTCACATGAAAGTGGGTACACTCCGCCAATTTTTGTGGAGAAATAATACCTAATACCAAACAATTGGAAACATATAGAAGTTCAGAAATCGGCATTTTTAGGGGGATTCTTTACAAAATCGGTCCGATTTACTCTATTTTCAAGTCCAGATAGCATATAATGCCAGAAGATATTCGTGCCACATTTCTTGTCCGTATCTCGATATACTTTTCTATACCTGCTACGCCTCCTTCAATGCATTACAGTGTGGGATACAAGGAAGATATTTGCATTAATGTTTTGGGATTTTTGTTAGAAGGACTGTGGTTGTGATGGTTGCCTTTTCCAATTTAAAATAAATTAATACTTTATCTATTAATTTAGTATTATTTGGCCATAAAGTTTTTACTGTCTATACGGAAAATCCTATATTGCAAAATCCCAGATCTTTTGAACTGCTTGGAAATTTTTGTTGCACCCTTCGACTGTTTTTTGAAATTGCGGTGATTTGATTTGTAAATTAAAAATTTTAATTAATTTAGTAAATTTACAAATTAAGGTAAAGAAATTTGTACAAAGTCAAAAGTTGCCAAAATTTTGTATTTACAACAATCTAAAATTTTATTTTTATGTTATTTTTATAGTTTTATTAAAAACCTGTTACATTGAGACGATTTTTTATTCAATAATAAAACATAAATTAAGATTGATTTTAATTTAATGTTTCCATGGAATTATGTTTATGCTTATATTTGTGTTTGTTTGCGACCTTTCCTTTTTTGATTCGATAACCTTTTTATTTTACTTTTTTTGTACTAAAATAGCATTTTTCATTTATCTAGACAACTTTTTTACTTATTTTTTTTATTTATTTTAAAAGAAATTAAAAAGCTTGATTCACACCAAGTGGAAGAAAATTGAATCGGTTTTAAAAACGAACGCATAGATTAACAGGTTTTTAGATATTGTTCAAAATGCTGCCTTCATTATTGTATTTGGAATTTCCATGTGAACTAAAAAATCATTAAAAATAGATTTTGTGCTTCGCAACATTTTTTCTTTTTATGTTAATTCTTTCTTTTTTGCTCACAACTCTGTTAGCAATCGGTTTAAAAGTGTCTGGTTTTTGTTATGTCATCGCTGTATTGTCTTCCTACAAAATGCTCTTTAAAGTATTTAATTACTTTTACAAAAATATATTTCCTCTTTTTACACAGATAAAATTCAAATAAAACAAAAGGTTCAAAAAGAAATGCGTGCAAACGCGTTAAACTTGAGTAAAAAGAACGCAGAAGCAAAAAAACAACTCGTTACTCTTAAGCAAATAATTCAAGAATAAAGAATACTAGACGAAAGGAAGCATCGCATCATTTGCTTATTACGATATTTCGAAATTGGTCTAAACCGATTTGCGATAAGAGTTTTTAGATGCTGGATATTGGTCACGATAATTTTGTATTTCTAGCAGTCGTTTCTGTCTCTGGAGGACATGTTTTTGTGTTCTTTTTGTTGTTGGTGTTGTGGTGATTTATAAAAGAGAATGGTAGAACCTTAGTAAAGATTACATGGAAAAAGTTGGTAACGATGTCATTCATTAAGTGCGCAGCTCGGGCCTTTTTTGGACAAATCAAACAAAACCAAAATCAAACAAAAACAAAACCAAAATCAAACAAAACCAAACTTAGTCAAGCGTGTTCTGTCTCAACGTACCGACTGTATTGCGAAGAGTTTTAAGTTAATGGAAAAGGGTATATCTTTCTAATTTTCCTACTACTCCTTTATATTATTCATTCTTCTTTCTTATTAAAACCAACGAATTAATATTTTTTTTTAATTTTGGTTTTTTGCTATTAGTTGTTTGCTTTGTTCCTTTGTTTCATTTTGCGATTACTTTTCGTATTCATATTTGTTTATCACTATCTTATTTTTAACATTAGTTTCTCAAGTAGATATAAATCGCCCTCGTTTCCGCATTTATGCTTTAGTTAAAAAATGCTACAAAAAGATTAACTACAACAACTGAAATACGCAATTACTGATCCATTTAAAACCTTATATAGGACGACACTTTTCCTGGCAGTTAAATTAAACTCATCTTTATGTGATCCTTCGAGCTGCGAATTCGATTCGAAGCTGGTGGTAAAAGCTGGATTCAATTATGAAGAGGATCAGAATGAAAACAGTTTGAATCTTTTCAAATACAGCCATATGAAATATTCTAACATAAGTTGGGTTGAGCGAGGTTAAACAATTATTTGAAATTCCATTTTATGTACCTTCAAATTTTGATGAGATAATCGAAGAAACGAGTTTGCCACTTAAGTCTTTTGTTTCATAGTTATATCTTGTTCACTTTCAGACGAGTTTTTAAGTTGTGTGGTGAAGTAAGAGCGTACCTCAAATCAATTTTAATAGATAATATATATCATTATCTTAATTTTGTAATTACATAGTATCTACGACAATAGTAACAGCAATAGCAATGGGAATAATTGTCACCATATTAGAAGCAAATTTCTTTATCATTGAATGGATGCGATATTATTTATTCAATCTGCTAAGTACAATTACCTTAATTAATACACACTTTAGATATTTGTCAGTTTTATTGAATAATTCAATTGAAATTATGTTCTGCTACCTGCAGAGCCGGTGGCGAAGTAGTGATGTTGTCAGTAATAGTGATGGTTCATGTTGCAGCTGAAGCTGCCTCTATTGCTGCTACTAATGTTGACAATGCTTATGTTTAGAAGTGGAAAACAAACTTCGATTCTATATTTATCACCCGCTCATCAAAAATATACAAATAGATATCCCAAAAACAAAAACGTGAAGGATAGATTGAAAATAAAGAAGGCAGGGCAAGTAAGCCGGACAATTTAATGGCGCAAATAGTACACAAAGATAAACTAACTCATATTTCCGGCAACAAGCCGTTTGTTTTGCAATTGCATGCTCCTCAAGATCATATCTAGAGTGTTAGTAGTTCACCACAAAATACACGGTCTGAGCACGTGCGCTCTGTCGCTTTAAGGCTTATTTTGTGTATGCATCAGAAGCCTGCTGTGACCATTTGCGTGCCGGCCTTTCGATGCATTTGTCTGAAAACGAACATGTTTTGTGCAGCGTAATTTAACTGTAAGATAATAAAATACTCTACGATTGTATGCTTGAAATTGTTTAACAGATGATTCTGTGGCGCATAGTGTTGCCATTGCGCTACCATGACGGTAATAGGTATTGCATTTCTTCTACATTTTTATTGACCAATTTTAAGGGATACATAGGTCAAATAGATATTAGCTGTTTAATTCATGCTGCAAGATAAAGATACAAGGGAAAAATTAAATCAAGAATATTTAAGAAGTCTTCCAGAATATAGTGAATCTTTAATTATTTGTTATAAAATTAATAAAATTTTGTGACAGATCATCACATTTTTCTCGATATTTTATTGATATTTCATTGAGATTTTGTTGATATTTCATTGACAATTTCGAAACAGAACGGTAAAAAACCTTTTTCCAAGGAGGAAAATATGGTGAATTATATAAGAAGCAAAAAGTAGGAAAGATTGAGATAAAGGATTGATATATTTTTAAAATTGGCCATAAATGAATAAATGTAACCACAAAAACGCGGTGAACATGCAACCATTTGTAAGTGCCGAAATGCATACATTAATGCGAATGCACACTTCGTATCGTAATGTAGCTTTCCATGACCTAGTAACGTACGACAATCGCTAAGGACAACCTCTGTATCGTAGTGAAACTCGCGAATTTCGTTTGCCATTTGAGTAACTTACGAGAATATATCAAAAATGCAGAATCAGATAGATCAGAATCAGAAAGAAATACTTACGAAATAAATAATAAATTAAAACATTCCAACTTATAGGATAAAGCAATTAATCTTTGAAGTAAAACAAATACCTAAGAAGAGTATTGACCCTGCAACAACAAAAAATATGTTACATTTAATTTATGCAGTACACATTTTCTTTGAGAGGAAGTATTATAAGGATATTGTTTCCTTGTTTATTATTATTATTACAAAATACTTTAATAAATTGTACTTATTTTTAAAAGAAGATATTTCAAAAGCAACTACAATTTATAAAATTATTTTGCAATATTAATATCAATCAAAGTAGCACTATCGCCTCAAGTATCTCCAGTAACTGCTGCCGCTGCTGTCGTGCAATGAGCAGGTGTCTATAATTTTTTTTTGTATTTTCTAAATAAAATTTTTATTGATAGCAGTAAATCATTTTAATGGAATCCATTACAGTTAAAGCAAGTGAAAGTGATGTAGCAGTAAGAAGAAAAATACCTGCTGATTTTATTGATTTCAATCTATCAAAAACAAGATAAGGAAACTCAGCAACAAAAAATGTATACAACAAAATAATTTAATTCAACAATGATTCCATAAAATTACCTCGTCAATATATGAATTTATTGGCAATATAATTTAAGATGTATAATATTTTGATCATATATATTTTTGAAACACACAATTCTCTTTGAACAATTTCTACATTTATTCGCAATATGTTAATTTCACTTGTTTCGTGTTATAGTTGTTGTTGTTTGTTATATTTTGTAAAAGTGTGGGAAACAAAAACATGTTTATTATAATACTGGTATTCTGAAATATCAGAATTATTGTCTAAGTGAAAATATTGTAAGGACTGCAAAGGATATACATTTACATTTCAGATTTCGCGTAGTCCTAATCTAGAAGAAAAAACTGGAAACAATTAAAAAAATTTTTTGATTTTTAATTTTTGCATTTTTTCTTTAGTTCAAGGTTAGGCAATGTATGAGTGTCTTAACCTTCAGGTTTTCTCGTGATTGTTTTTGTTTTATACAAAATTTGGATTGTACCTCTGGTAGAGAAGTTTAAAATGAAAGGAACTTGAAGTATTTCAAAATTTAAGACTCGTTTTGCTTGAGACTGTAATAAAAAATTGTTTGTTTCCTCGAGTTTTACGCTGTTGTTGGTATTTTTATACAATTGAAACGAGTGTGTAGCTGTTGATTGCTGTTTACTACGGGAATGTCATATTCAGTACGGTCCAGAATGTAAAGTTTTTAGTGAAAAAAATTTTGAGAATTAAAACAAAGAGGTAAATGGATAGGACATATATATAAAACGTTTATGAATAGAGGATGTAATGAGTTACTTTTTGAAGAAACTTTTGAGGGTCTAAAACATATCAATAGGAATTGTTTAAGGGACCATTTCGCATAACACGCAATTAGTCAAAAATGTTTAAATGAGGCTTCATCTACTATTTGTAGGTTCTAATATTCCAAAATTTTACATTCACTTCTTAATTTTCTTCTTTAATACGATTAATTTAATCCACAAAAGGATTAAAGGACATCAACCCCTTTGATAATTACGAAGGTTTCAGATTTATTGTTCTTCACACAGTTGGGTGAAAAGTGCCATTGGTTAGGACAGAGAAAGTGAACCATCCATCACACTTTAAGTACGCGTCAATAAATTGTTATAACAGTAATCTTTGCAAACTTTAAGTAATATTGGAAATTGAAGTAATCGATATATTTCTTTCTTACTTCACTTAATTCTTTATCAACTGCGGTGTCATCAGGAAATTAGAGGTGACCATCTGGATTTTGTTGAGACCAATATCATAAAATTTAACAAATTATCATACTGAGAGAATTTCTCCACTTACCGCTTATTTAAACATAAAGTCACGAGACTATGGAAGTCCATCTATGCTTATCTAGCTTTAATATATGGCGAGTAAACCGTTTAATGGGTTATTAATAATTATGCGTATGTTTATTTGCATTTGTATATACGTGTGCTAGAACTATTTGCTTCACTGCAAACCAAGATAGCTAAGCGAATACTGGCGAGTAAATTGAGAAGTCGGTCTTGGTAACAGATCGTGACTATTGTTGAGCAGCAAAAACTTGAGGACGAAGAATTTGGAGGATTAGGTGGATCAAATCAAATAAAAAAGCTCTAGTGACGGTTGTACAAGGTTATACAAGTACGTTAAGATGGGATGCGTTGCCGTGCGGTGCAATTCTGTTTAGTTGGTTTCGTTTTTGCAACACGAGCTATGGCTTAACCGGCATTGAATATGTGGCGAGGGGCGTTGTTAATGTTTTATGTGCTTCACATTTGCGATGAAATAGATTGCAGTTCAGGTTCACACGTCGATTTTGTTAACATAGAAACACATAAACAGGTTCTCATATGTGCTACATGCGTATGATTAAAAGGAACAGGGAATATTCAGCCACTGCATCGTTCTTCACAACGATGGCGATAGCAATCACCAACATCACCAGCATCACCTAGTAATAAGGAATATTAAAGGAGTTGCCAAACGGCCGAAGTCATGGCGATGACGATGTCGGCGATGAGAGATTGATTTACGCACAGTAATTTACGTGCTATCTCCAAGCACGTTATATTCTTACGCATATGCGGTACAGGCAGAGCTCACTTTACGATCATAGAAAAAGATGGACGGTTTACGTATTTGGTAACGCATATGCGCAAAACGTACACAAACGAACCGAGAATCAAAACGATTGAAGTGAGGAGTCGAACGGGTGATTGAGACGAAAAAGGACAATAAATCGAAATGAACAAGTAAGTCTACAACAATAATGACAATAAAGATGGTGATAATGATGATGGATCCGACAGAGACGTTTTACAATGAATAAAAAAAATGATGTTGTAATCATTGGAGGTATCATTTTCTCTATGCCAGACAGTGGTGGCGTCTGTTCTGTTCTTTTTACCGTCTGCTGCAAATGAAAACGACCACTATCGGCAACAACATCAACTAAAGCAAATCATTGCAGACTCAGAACTAAGTGTGCGAATATAAGAAAATATTTTTCTGAAATTTATTGATCAGTCGCTACGAAAGAACGAATGACGATATAAAAATAATATTAATATTGGAATTTGTTTTTAATATACCCTACCTTACCCTAGGGAGAGGGTACATACACTTATTTCTTCCTTTTACAGCCTTTTGTATATATGTATTCCTGCTCATTATATCCTCTTGAGTCGATTTAGTAAGGTCTGCTTGTTTGTGTGCCAGCCTGTCTCTCTGATTTTGTGGAGGGTGTGAGCCACACCTACTTTTAGATAAAAACTCAAAAGTAGCGGGGTCATTATCAAGACCTTCCAGTCTATAGTGCAGTTTTGAAGTAAAAAATTTTGTAGGCAGGCTAATCGGCTCAGATTTTAACATACCACAAAAAAAACAATTAGCATGTACTGCTCACTTATTATTAGGGCCAGACTATGAACTTGTGATGGGTTGTAGGGTATATGAACTTCGGCTAGACCGAAGTTTACGTTAGTACTTGTTGTTTTTTGCTGAATTATCATTGATACATCCCAAAAAGCAAATCGTACGAAAACTTTTTTCATGCGTATGTTTTCTACTCGTGGCGGTTTCGATTTCACCGATTTCACCAAAGTGATTCCTGACTTTTTCTTTTCTGCATTACGGGCTAAATATTTCCTGAACTGTCAGCGAAAAGTTGTTCAATATTTTAATTGTTATTACTTTAATAATAATTTTTATTATTATTAAGTTATTATTATTAAGTTATTGCTTAAGTAAAATTTCGTTATATTCGTCAATATTTCACTGCTCAATTTTTCAGAATTTTTCAATAAGAAACAGCAAAAACAAAATGCAATGATATGTTGTTGCTTTGTCGTAGTTGTTTCTCTAAGCAAATTTTGTGGTTATGTTGATAGAAAATATATTTATCTGATATTTTTTTCGTCTTTTGATGTTTATATTTGCTCTTACTGTTTTGTTTAGAAAAAAATAACATCTTGTAATTTTCATCGGTCTCTTTGCTTTTGGTGGGCTACAGTTGTGGTTGTTGTTTTTGTTTTTGTGACAATGGTGCATTCTAAGGGTGGTCACTATATTCTTATTTTAATTCATTCGTTGTCATCTCTGATTGGTCTTCGTATGATTTTTTATTGTTTTTGTTGCCTTTATGCCATTTATGCCACAAAAATTCTGTCGCAAATTATTATTCAGTTTTCCTCGCCGAGTTTGCATTTGTTGCAAACTCTAAGTTTTATGGTTTAGAGTGAAACGTATTTTTATTTAAAAAAGTCATGAAAACAATAACAAAAATGTGTTTTGGTATTTATTTTTTATATTGATCGAAAACTGCTTCTAAATAAAGAAAAATTGAGGACAGAGTAGGAAATGATAAAGCTATTATATGGAAACGTATTTCACTACAACTCCTGAAAAAATGGTTTAGTGCAATTTTAAACTTTATGAAAAATCAATGAGATGTAAATTTAGAACAGAATTAGGTAAATAATTAAAAATAAACCCTACCGGGTAATTAAACTGAAAAGAAAACTGAAAAAGTATTTCCCAAAAAATGTTGTAAAGACGAAGACACAAGTGAAACGCTCGGGACGTTTTCGCAAATAAAGCTAGAAAAATATTTTGCAATACTGCGAAACACCTTTTCAATAAAAAGAATAAAAGAATAAAAGAAATGATAAAACAGACTTTAAAATTACCAAACTAAGTCGTAAGCATTTTCTCGCAAACTATTAAAAAATAATAATAAAAACCCTAAAGTAATGATGAAAAGAAATGAAATACGAGATCTGGAGCACCAGTTTTGTAAGACTTCGCTTTTTCCGTAATAAATTGATGAATTGTAAATTTAAAAAATTATGAAATGACAGCAGAAAAGAAGAAAAACAAAATCAGTAACAAAATAAAAAAAAAAAACAAAATTAATTTAAACCAAATAAGCAAAAAATGGCAGCGAGGCAAATAAATCATTGAATAGGTACGACGTAGGAACAATTTTACCATTTTGATACAGAAATATCTTAAACAAAAATAGCTATAAAATATATGCTGTTTACAACAAAAATACAAAGAAGTTATAACGAAAATTTCGTCACCTTCAATTATCGCGGACATACGAAAAAGTGAAAACTGTAATAAAGAGTTCATGGAAATTAAGACTCGGAAACTCTTGCTTTAGGATTTCGCGAAATTGTTATCTTTTTTTTTAATTCACGATTTAAAATTTGGGTAAATCTAATGAATCGCAGAGAAATTTCTATCCGTTATTTACTATCTCATTACTCTTTACTAGAAAAGGGGCCCTATTGCTATCCTCTTGTAACTCCCAGACAGGAGGTATACCTTAATTATTTACAGCCGAGACTCTTAGAACCCCAAAACTTGTCCGCTTAACAATGAATTAATGCTTTGATTGAATTTTGTGCGCTTACATGCCACCGCATATACCCCGCATGTACACCGCATATATAAAAGGAATCACAACTGACATCTTCTTGCTTAGCTGAAAATAATGCCTTAAGAAGTTAGAACATGTTCAAAGACGCCAAAGAAATAATGCTAAAAAATTATGTTACGAAAGAAGTAATTATTTCTGGAAGGAAAAAGCACCCAGCGAAAGTAACAAACAAGAAATTAATATGAAGGGAATAACAGTTGAAAAAGGAGATGAAATAACGAGTTTTCTATTCAAAGACAATATCAACAAAATAATTGCTACAACAGAACAGCTATCTTGAACGATCACTAAATAGATAACCGATGCCAATGCTATTCACTGCTTGACAGACTTTACTGTTGATGTCTTTTGTGTGACCGCTTTTTGGGGGGCTTCCTACCCCCAATCTCAGCTCTAAAGTTACTCTGCTCCACAACGACCTTTTTAATAATCATAATTTTCAAAAAATCGTGGGGGAAACATTGCCGATTATTTTATGACAGACTTTGTGTCGTCGATAACGATAACGATTTTCTTCAGAAGGCTCGTTTACATTTTATGCTATTAAGGGCTTGAATGTATACATTCTCATTGCAACTGTCTGGATTTCAGTAAGCACTTTTCAACAAGAGGTGTTACTTTAAATTTCACATCTTTTAAGTCTCCCTTAACTTTACTATTATGGATTATATATGTCACTATACGATACATATCTAATATGTTCTTAAGTATATTTAAAAAATTATAAATGAAAATGAAGAGTAAAGGCTTTAAAAAGATTTCTTTAAAGTTCTTTCAAACTCAACAAGCTCAATATTATTTTAAAAGATTCCATAATCTTGAGTTTTGTTAGATATATATGGGTTATATTTTGCACACATACCATTTTACTAAATATTTTTAAAAAAGATTAGTCTTCAAACTAGGAAAGACAGAAGTAAGGATTTTTTAAAATAGTTATTAAAAATGACTTAAAACACAATAAGTTAAATAATATTTTAAACAATCCACAAAACTCCGGCAACTTAATAATTTAAGATTTTAATTTTTCTGCTAGCATTGGTAAAATAGCCTGCAAAATACCCTTGAAAAATTGTGGAAAATGTCATGCATGATTCGTTTATGCATTTTGTTCTCAAAAATTGACTCGAACAGTAGGTTTAACATGACATGAATAGCTCGTACATATGTGCAATTGTGCTGATATCCGTCGTCGGTTATTGTAGCTCACATAAAAATTTTAATAATTTAAAAAATTTTGCAAAAATTTTTTTCATGATTTTTGTGGAGGGTGCTCGTACATATCCGTACAATAAAGCACAATTTATTTTAGAGTACCGTTTTATTGCAGGCTGCAGCATAGCAATATTCCCAAAAAACTAGGCAGTAGCTATCTGGTTTCACAACAAATATATCATATTTTGGTTCGGTCGACGCACATTGACCAATAAGTGTATTCGGAGGGTCAGCTTCATACAAAAATTGTTCTGCATAAATGTCGCAACATTTTTGGAGGGAAAAAATGAGGAAATATTAATAGTAACAATATCAACAATTTCCAGAAGGAGCAACTAGAAAACAATTATTTAATCTGTAGCAAAGACAAATTTTTCGTGCCTATACTTTTTAAACATGTAGACGACTTTTCAGGCAATGAATTTTTATAACAACATAAAGCAAAATGAGAGAAACACGATATCAAAAACGAAAACAGAGATGAATAAGAAAGAATATAAGGTACGTGAGACTTAAGTAACAAGGCCAAACATGGCAAAAATGTAGACCTACAAACTCAGCATTAACTCAGCGTGAATCGCATTACCGGATCGTCAAACATTGCAAACAACAAAAATAGCATTTCTAACAACATTCTAGCAACAGTGCAGAAATCACCAATATCAGCATGTCATACGTCATGTGTGGGTGAATGTGTTTTTGTATAAAAAATTATTACCAAGCAAACAAATTAAATATGATGTAATTGTTTGCTCTAGAACGTGACTCCTCTGTCTAGCGGGCATTATTTCTTCATTTGTTTGCTTGTTTGACTTGGTAAAAAAGCGAAGATCTTGTTGGTTTCATTTTAGTTGTTGCTTCTACATGATCATTATTTTTTAGTTTCCTTAGCTACACGCACGAATACTTGCAGATGTTTGTCCACATGCACTGTCATTATTATTATTGTTCACATTGTCATATTTCTCTGTTAGAATTAACTAATATTTTGTCATGCAATGTACTTGTACCGCATACAATTTGTTTGCTATTGTTTGTCAGGGCTTTTTTTTGTTTTCGATGACTCACTGATTATTTTACAGTTATGGTAGTTTTTCTCTTGCTTCATAGAATCTTGGTTAATCGTATTCATAACTGTTTGCGTGCTTGTTTGTTTGTTGCTTTGTTTGTTTGTTTGTTTGTTATGGTTCGCGTGATTAGATTCAGTTTCATTAATATTTGCTGAAATTGTACAAGACCGGAAGGATCAATTTTTTTGAGATTATTTTTTATATCATATCTGCTTTTTTATTGCCCTTAATATCTTATCTGTTTTTAGTCGTTTTTTTGTTAAGAAAATAGCACAAATCAATCTCCGCATCTTTTGGGGATTTAAAATTATCTGAAGTTGAATCTTCTTCTTAAAATTAAGCCAATGCTTTATTAGTTTTAATATCAAACAATATTTTTATATTTAACAATTTATTCCACCTTTTTTCTCGCGCATATTAAGCAATTAATTATGTTTTTATTCAAAAATAATTATAAATCAATTTCCTTTTAAATTTGATCTGCAACAAACAAATGTTTGTTATGTATTCCTCTTGATTAACGCCCAAATGCACAGTGTTATACCAAAGAATATAGAGTAGTATACTCTAGTATACTCTATATTCTTTGGTTATACCGTCTGTCTGACAATGTTTTTCGTTACGTGTTTTCTTTCCTACGAAGAAGTAAGTAACTAAATTTTTTCTAAACATATTTTTGTTTCGGTTTCACCGGGAGTTATTTATTGCAATTTTAGAGTTAGACTTTCTTGAAAATAATTCATAATAATTCCGTGAATGCAACAAAGTGTTACATATTTAGTTGCTGGTAGACAAGTGACAAAAATATTTAATAGACTGTTTGCTGCTTTGAAGGCTCTACGCAACAGCAAGAGCGTCAATGGCACCGTAGGCAACGAAGCCATTTTTGTCTTCAAATTAAAATTACAGAAAAAATATTCAGGAGGCAATCAGCTCTTCTCGGACTGTGATATTCTAGTCGCAGACTACATAAAAGCTATTGATTTATTGGCTAAGAAAAGTCTAAAAAGGATAAAGGCAACAACAGCAACAACGGCAGCAGAAGCGACAGCTGCAACGCTAACTTAACAACAGCCGCAAAAGCAGCAAAAGTAATTACAGCACACAACACATTGGTTTAATCCTAAGCCACCGAGGCATTACCTATTAAGGCATTTCCAGAACTGGCCAGATTGGGATGAGCCGTAGTTGGTATTGTTGTTGTTGTCGGCGTCATTATCGTGTAACCAAATATGGCTGAAACGTGGGCAGGAACCGATAACGTTTATAATAGTTACTGACATAAAGCTATATCTCAGACAGAGAAATAAAGAGAATGAGAAAAAAGACGATTGTGAGTGATGGAAAATGAGAAGCAAAAGGAGACAAGCTAATACTTTAGAACTCTTGACGGAAGGATGTAGGCAATAACAAGTTTTTATTAAAGTATTTTTGATAGTTTTTTATCTTTTTCGGATTAACTAAACTTATTCTCTTATTCTTTAATTACGTGGGAGAAGCCGTTTCCGGTGGGCAGCTGGTTTACATTTAGTGAGGGGTTAATTTTTACTTTTACATTTATTTGCTTCTCCTTACGTTTTAATTTGTAGCACAAATAGTTATTTCGAAAAGGTTCAAATTGAGTTACTGAAATCCGACCAATGCTGGACAAACCCATTAAGGAAAGTAATAACACTAAAGAATTTCTAAAGATATGAAAAATGTGCTTGAAAATTTCTCAAAATTAAACAAAACAATATTAAAGGCGCTTGTTAAAACCAACCTCTGACTATCACTGATAGCTCTATTGATAAATATTTTCCTCTAAAAATGGCTTGTTTTGTGACTTCAATGGTTTAATTTATATTCGTGCCAGCTACTACGGATGCCTTTCCTGATAATGAGTATTTTCTCCTAGAGTTCTTGGAATCATTACCTGCAGCATATTTTTGACTATATTTCGACTAGTTTTCTATTCTCTAAACGAAACTTTATCTACATGTCTTTAAAATAACTCTTTCTGAATTCCTTTCTGGCATCAGCGTAATAAAGTAATAATTTGAAATTTATTCTCTGTCTCTCCGCCTGTTTATCTCTTCTGTCTCTTCTGTAACTGGCATTCTTATTTGTTCCTTCGTATGTTAACGCATTAAAGGAAGTGTTGCAAATATAGAAAAGCACATATATTTTGACTCAGAGTCATCTTTACGGTCGATTTAGCCAGACGGCTTACAAGATCTAATCGAGGAAAGGAGAATCTGATGACACTGTGTTCAACTAACTGAATGTTTTTTCATGTCAACTTACTTTAAGCTATGCTCAAAATATTAAATTTTGTGGCAGAGTTATTCGAATGGCACTAGGATCGGAATTGCCGCAACAAACTGTTTTGGAGAAATGTCACCGTTCGATAGTCGCCGTTACGAAAAAACTGAATGAAGAAAGTAAAAAATGAAAATAATTTGAGATTAAGAAAAATGTGCGACATATCATTAAATAATCAGTTGAGATCGAATGAATAAATGAAAGAGTGTTTCAGGAAAATATTACGAATATGTCCTGAATTGGTTACATGAGTAGATAATTTTGGCCGCAGTTAAACGAAGCCAATATAATTTTTTTGGCCAGCATATTTCGGTTTTAAATTTTTTGTAGTCATTTCAATCCTACATCTTACTCCGACTTTCTTTTCAGTTTTTCACTTCACTTTAATTTTAAAATTTTATATGATTGTACCTACCAGCTGCGAAAAGAGGCCAGAAACATTCATATGTTTGACTGATCTACCCACCGTCTGATCAACCCACCCACACATCCTTCGATCAATCCCAAAAATATGTTTTTAAGGAAAATAATTAAAAAGGTTTTAGCGTGTTTTCCTTCTTGAGAAGGAAATACTTTACTTCCAAAACGGGTGTAGTTTCTATCTAGGAGAGAAATAGTACGGAGAAGGATAGAGGAAGCTTGAGCGAATTTTAGAGTTGATTTGTGTCGGAGAGTAGCACCTAAGCTATTTCGATCGTCAACATTTTGGCCCAGCATTTCAAATCGCCTTAACGCACTAAGGTCTTAAGTTATTCACGGTCTTTAGGATAAATTCGATTTATTTTTTGAAGCACTACGAAATAACGCCGTTAATTCACTTTCTGTCATTAAGAGTTAATTAACTTAATCAAAAGCACGTTTGATTTCAAGGGCTACCTTCGTATATGTCCGTTCTGGTAATAGATTTGTAACTAAATAAACGAGTCTGTAAATAAATGCTTGAGCGACTCAGAAGGCACCCAGCCCACATTATTTAGTTGTGCAAAACAACATGCAATTAACAACATGGCAAATATGCAATATCAGTTTATTAAGGATATAACTAGCACTAGAAATAACAAGACATGTAATATAAAAATTAAATATATTAGGGTTGGGTTAATATTACATATTTTCTTCTAAACGTAGCCGAACGTGTATCGTATGATATATGGTTTTAAGTTTTTATGTTACAGAAATTATGTCAGTTTTTTATTCTTTATTGTTTATCCTTCATATTTACATTTCGGGAGGGAAAATATCTCATAAACGAAGGTATCCATGCTTGACCCATTTGCAAAACCCATAACACTTACATGTCGTAAATATTGTGACAATATTGCGTTTTTTTGCAGTGACGTAAAAATATTGGCTTAGTTCAAGCTAACGCAATCAAAGGCAGAAATGAAATTGTTAAATTGAGAGCTCTACAAAAACAGTACGAAAATAGAATAACACAAATAAATTAAAAATAATTAATAAAAATATGAACAATTCTATTCATTTCGAAGGTAAAAAAGAACAAAATTTGTTATATGAATTGCTTTAAATTGAATGACTTCTACGTTCTGTGGCTTGCAAATAACGTTAATAAAGCTGAAAAAATACGCGGCACCTAAAGGTCAAAGCGTCATATAAGTGTTTAACGATGCCGCGACCATGGAAGGCATAACCACAACTTAGAGAAGTGGGAGGATATAAATTCGAAAATCACTCAAAAAGAAAAGCTTTAAATGAGTCAGAACACTTTATGTTAGAATGAGTTGCCGCGACACGAACTTGCAATAAATAACAATAAAAACAACAACAATAAAGGCAGAATTTCTTAAAACCAATACGCTTAAATTAGATTCCCGGATTTCAAAATTTAGCAACAACAAAAATTACAGCAATGTTTAGAGTGGCTCAGCGATAGCATTTACAATAGTATTCAACATTTGTATTTCAAAGAAATTGACACGAAATAATTAATAATTTTGATTGATTAAAACAATAAAGCAGTTGATGAGAATGTGATTGATTGAAGCGATAAAGAAACGCACACAAGACAGTATAGCCATATTCTATAAATTAATTAATAAAACCATTTCTGTTGCTGTTTTTATTAGCGATATTGGTCGGAACGGTTTCTTTGAACCTTTTATTGTTTTTTAGAAATCTCGTTTATTATCTTTAACTTTTTGTTCCTAAAATTTACACCATTCTACCACAAAATATTTGAACAACAACAAGCAAATATCAAGATAAGCTTTTGTGTGTTTAGTAATTAATTCATGGTTAGCGTATTGCTATTAGAAAAGCTCTGCAGCCTTTTTGTTTTTGAATTTTTATTTTCTTTATTGATCTCTAATTTATTTTCAGAAAGCTTTAGGAAAGGTTTTGTCCAAAGAAACTTCTTTATTATATGGCGTTTTAGATATCATTATAAAAGATTTAGACGGTGTGAGACGTGAACAAAAGATTTAGACGGTAATCTCTAGGACGTGAACAAAAAACGACAATTATATTAACAGACGTAGAAACAGTGACACAAACAAAAGCACATGAATAATGAAAAAAGGGAAAAATCAGTCAAGAAAATGGAGGTATCTAATAAAGGAAAAATAGAATAAAACGCTAGCAATTAAACAAAATATTTTGCGCTTTGATGTCGAATACATAAATTCAATGAGGTGGTCTTTATTGTGTTTACACCTTATAGGGTGTACTTAGGCATATGAGAAAATCTAAAGCCTAACAAACAAATTGGCATTAGATAACGAAATTACATAAAATTTTTGTGAGAAAAAGAATTTGACCAACTACCTCCAAGATTATTTAATCAATAGATTTTTACGTATCCTTTTAAGATTGGAATAAATGGCAATCGCGAATTCCTTTGCGATTTGACACTAAAATTTAATACCATGCGAATTGTTGGAAAAATCGCCAAAGTTTTTTGAAGTTTACTATATAATTTGACTATTAATTTTATGTTCCTTCGATCATGTTAGTTTAAGAAATATTTAGTTAGAAATTCGCAATGTGTGAAGGGAATATGAAAACATAGCCTTTAGTTTTAGAAATTAGCTTTAAAAAGAATGCCTCACTCTTCGGGAGTGTTGGAAAGGAACTCGACGGTATTTAGTTATGTTTTGCACAAGCCCATAATTCAGTACACATTCTGTCCATCTGTCGTCTCGAAACCTTTTAAAACGATTTTCCAAAAAATTATTTTGAATTCGGTCACTTTGCAGTTAAAGGCTGAATATTGTTACAAGATTGTTGTTTTTAGTCTTCTTGTCTATTAGTTAGGATACTGAATATTAAAATAAACTGGATGTGGTGTCCTTTGGTTTGTTTTAATGATCATCCTAGTCTCCGTCAATATCAGTCTCATTATCGATTGCGTTATTGGCAATGTTATCGTTGTTAAGACTGTTGTTGTTTATGCTTAGTGACGCTCATGTCGGTGCAATATCTCATTCTAGTCATAAACAAACCGAACTCAGTCTTTGCATTTTAAAAGGCTTTCTGTATAATTTTATATAATTTATTTTTATCCAGAGGCGCCCTTGCTGTTTTCGGTGTTGCTTCTTTGTGTGACTGTTGTTTTAAGCTGATTGCACATCTAATCAGTTTTCATTTTACACTGGTCATCGCTCCCTTTGTAGTTTCGGTGTTTTTGATTTGTGTTTATTTAGTATTCCTTCAACGGCTACTACTGTCTGCCGAAGTGTACTAACAATTTTTGTCTAGTTGAATGGTTTGACGGATAGAACGGGCACTATTTAACTATTTGTTCTTATATATGTTAATATATCCTTAAATAACTTACCGAGAATTCTTAATGTTTTGTTGTTCTTGCTACAAAAATATAAAAGGGGTTCCCGAATGGTATTGAAGACACACATCAAACTCATTTTCTTTTATAAAAAAAATTTAAATTAAATATTGCACGCCGCTTTTTAATAAAGGAAGCAAATAAAAAGAAGAAGAGCAAAATTATTCAGGCTAATTCACTAATTTCTTACGGACTTTGGTTGTTAATTGTGCTTCATGTTTTTTACTCAAGACTGCGGCGAAAATTTTAATGAGTTATTATCCCCTTTTTTTAAAATTAAAGTCGAAATATCGCCTTCCTGCGGTGTCCAGACACCTACTTCATTTTGTTCTTCTTCGCCTTCTTCGGTCAACTCAGTTCAGTTAAATTCAGTTCACACCAAAAATGCATTAACAATTTGAAATTTTTTATCATGAAATCATTCTCACAATCACCATCAAGGAACATAAAAAAGAGAAGGGCTAAAAGGTTTTGCGTGTTATAAAGTCATAAGAAAAGAAAAACCTTGAAATTGGTGTTGTTCACCAATCATCATCATCATCATCATTAGTAACAATCGCGACCATTAGCGTAATTTCAATCGTCTTCTTTAAGAACGAATGGTACCTAATTATGAAGGGACGCTATTATTCTTGTCGTTACTCCTCGTACAATTGTAGTTTATTTCCTGTAACATGATCACCAAAATTTCCTATAATTATTTTCTCATCATCGACATGTTATATCTTTCGCCTCCTTTTATATTATTCTCCTTACGAAGAGGTTCTCATGATTTCAGTTAATTTGGGTTTATCGTGATGGATTAGAATTAATGGTTAAAGATTAATCATTAAAACTTTCTCATATCGTCAGTGTCAGTAAAACAATTAAAAAGATGTAAGATCGGTGAACAAATTAATCGACAAAATAATCAGCAAACAGACAAAGCAGGAAATCAACAAAGAACCCACCTGAGGAATCAGCAGACAATTTAACGTTAAGCAACAAACAAAAGCAGCAAGCAGTTCAACATAAAATCGGCAAACGAATTAACAAACAATTCGGACAGACACTAAAACGAACGAACCAAAAAGCAATTTAAAAACACAAATCGATACATAAATTAGGAAACAAATCAATAAACGCGTTGATGAACAAATAATTATTTGATTGTTTTTTAGTTCATTATACACGAACTACGTAAGCATATTTTACACATATTGTGTATTAGTTTTATATAATATATATATTTTTATCAATGATTGAATGGTTTTCAAATTGACCTCGAATCGGAATCACGCTTTCTGGTGACGCTTTTTTTTTGCATTTGTTATTGATAATCTTAAGCGTTTTATTGCACATTCCTTAGTCGGTGATATGTGACATGCTTAACACTTCTGCATAATACTTCTGTTAACGTATGTAAATTACAATAAATAAATTACATTAACGACATGAATAAATATATTTCTTATATCTTTGTTTGTTTGTTTCTTCATCTATTAAGCGTATGACACCCATGTGCATGTGAATGTGCCTGAAATGTATATGTGTAATTGTATGCGTATTTGTGCATATGTGCGTGCTTGTAAATGGGTGTAAGTGGTTAATAATGAGATTAATCAGCAAGAAAAAATTAACATTAAACTTTAATAAATAAAAGCTATTCAGCGCATTAATGCATACCGTTTAATTAAATGACTATTTTGAATCAAGTAGAGAAATACCAAAAACGTGCAAGGGCACTTTGGAAAAACATTTGCAGAGGCAAAGGTAAACTCAAAACAACAACATCAATAATAAGCACAACAAGTTTTCAGCGTTTCTGCCAAACTGTATTTTTTTAATTGATTTAAACTAATATTGTTTGACTGTCTTTTTAAATCGTTAGATAAAAACACAGAGAGATAAGTGTTTGCCTTTGAAGCTTTTTTCATCATCCTTTTTCTCTACTTCCTTCATTTATTAGTGCTGTTGTAGACAGTATTTTATGCACAATGCTATGATACCGATATAAGTGAAATGTATTATTCCTTCTAATCCTACCGTATGTATCTCTAAGACTCAAAAGACTCTAATTATCATATTAAAAACATACGAAAACAGTAATGAGAAATGATTAATTTGATTTTTTAAATCCTCAATCAGTTTTTAAAAAATGTTCGTTTTATGAATTTATAATTTTATATGACATAAATCTTAATTAAATTCATAAAGTTTCTTTAATTGGCTTTAACAGAAACCTGTCTTCGTATTGCTGATTTTTGTTGCGAAGTAATTGTTAGTCAATAAATCAAAATCAGTGAATGTGGTACGAAAAAGAGAACAAAAGAAAAAATTGTTAGAGGAAAAATAAATAACAAAATATATTTTATTCTGATTACTTTTACGAAACCTGTATAGAAACCTGTTTTGCTGGCATTTCTTTTATCGGACTCTTTTTTGAAAAACTAGAAATATTAGTATTAATTTCTTAATTTATGCTTAAAATAGATTTATTGACTTATGAATAAATCTGTTCATAATTTGTGATTACAATGCTTGTGTATATTTCCTTAACATGGGACCGATGAAAAACTGTTTAAGACAGCGGAGAGATTTTGCGTTAAACGAATAAATTAAACGAACAAATAAATAATAAAATAATAAAGCGAATAAATTTTTTCGATCTTAATCCTTAAGTCGAATGGAAAAAACAAATTAAAACAAGTAAGGACCATAACTTCGGCTTGACCGCAGATTATATACCGTATATCCATAATATAAATTTACAGGGTAATCCTAATAATCAGTGGGCTGTACACGGCCCATTTAATGTTATATTGTTAGTTAGATCTAATAACTCATCATCACCTTAATTCCCCTCAAGAAATAAATTCTATTCAACACATGTTTTCTTGGTGGATTTATAATAACAGTGTCATAAAATTTTACATATTTGGGCCATACAAATTCTGTTTCAGGATTTCAATAGAGTCTTAAAATGGGACCTTGCAATTTTATTTCAGAAAAAGTAGGAGTGGTACTAGGTCTATTTCGCCCATTTTAAGAAACAAGAGATTTATAATAACGATGAATATCGATATCGTGTTTCGTGACGATACGTACATTTGTTCTCCTGAGGTACTTTTTATAATTTTGACTATGGTAGACTAACCATGTACACTTTTTTTACAAACCAATTTTGTATTCATGGGAGGGACAGGCAGACAGACAAGGCTAAGCCGACTCTGAAGATGATTTTGGCTCAGAATACATATACATTTCCATAGCAGTAATATTTCATATAATTCGTAACAAATATTCCATTCGGGTGTAGGGTCCAAAGAGCAATAAAAAAAGCATTTTATTTTCTTTGGCATTTTTGAGCTAAGACCGGGGAAACCGATACAGAAACAAATTAGGAGGAAAGGAAAATGCAATAGAAGCAACAAACAATTGAAAATGACAATTTGGTGCCTTTTACAACGCGATGTGATGCAAAGCAAAGCGTTACGATGTTATAGCACCGCATCGAAAATGTGGCCGTATTATTGATGTTTCCTAAACACATCGACTTCCACTAAGTGGAAATTTAGATTGACCTTAGTTTAACTGTTTCTCTTTCCCCATCTCTTGCGCTCTTTGTTTCTTATGTCTTTTTAATATTATGCTTTTACTGAATTGAAACTAATGTTTACGCTCGATTGTGGTCAGGTCTGTTTAAAATTAAGATCTGAAGATGAAGCTTGTTTTTCCCTTTTCGAACAGTTGGCTGATATTCCCTGTGGTATGCTAGAGTTAAAATATTATTGCATTAAAATATAAATCACACGGTTGATTTTGGTGTATAAAAATTTCTACAACCGCTTAGAAGTGTATTAGTCGTAGTGTTTGTAAAATAGAACTAAAATAAATGTTAATTTCATCCAAATATTTCCATTCACTAATTATATAAAATGATCGTTGAAATGACAATTTTTGCTAAAACAGCAAAATAAGCAAGATTAGGAGAAGCATATATTCGTTTTCAAGTAGAAAAGACATATTTTCGGTGAATTTTTTAAAGATTTTAAACATAAAATAATGGAATTAATGATCGCAAACAAATTTCCCAACAACAAAATGCATGCTAAACAGTATTACCTACTTTTCTAAAATGTAGACTGAAATCGTGTGTGATTGCTTTCTGTTCGAACATAAAACCCGACTCATGCAAATAAGACATCACTAACTAATAAGACATCATTAACGCAAATTTTTATGGAATGCTCATTAAAAAAAAAGATTATCCTCCACAAGGTCAAGAGCGTGTTTAAAACTTCTAAACAATTTTTTATTTATTTTGTAAATAATTTTATCTTTTTTTATCATTAAGTCGGTATCTCAATTAACGAACTAACTATAATTGCATTCTCCGAATGGGCATAATGAATGTATTCCAGGAAACTTAAAAATCAACTGGTGACCGAGAGATATTGATGACACAGTTAAAATTATTAAGCGCCGACTCTAAATCCCATTGCTTTCAACCAAAGACTGCCTAAGGGCGGACGAAAACAAAAATCAAACCCATAAAAAATTGAAGTGGTTGAAGCAGAAGGGATCAAAACGGACCACGTGCGGCAATCAAATTAACTGCTTTTGCAAAACACAAACTAGACACAATCCGAAAGTTTGCTGAGTTCTGAACCGTAAACCATACCGAAAACTGTAAAGTCAATGATGAGCGAAAAACATTACAAAATAAACTGAAGTTTTATATTTCGTCAAAGTAACCAAACAACAAAACTAATATTAACAAAATCATAAGCAGCCGCGGCTCCCGTTTAACGCGTTAGAAAGCTACTAGCATCTACTTAATCGGCTTAGTTTTTTGCTTGATCACACTTTTATAACATCGACCCCTACCAACATACCATTTAGAGATAGACAGAAAACAAAAGGGAGAAGACAGCAGAGAGAAGTCAGTTAGACTACAGGATCAGATTCAGATTTTATCAAAATCGTGCCTTTAGCATTTTAAAATTTGCCACAACTCTTGATTTGATGGAACATTTCGGCACCTTAAGATCATTTACTCCATTTATTTCGTCTTGATCTTTCGGTCTTCTCTGCTAAATTTGAGAAAAAAAAACTACGGTAATAGGTATAAAACTATGGTATAAATTAAGTCTAGAGATTGTTTGTTAAAAATGTTTATCCAAGGTTCTATTATAAATTTTTATAGCTTAACAATTCATTGATTTTAAAGCATATTTTTTCAAAGTATTATTTAGTATTTTTTTAAAGCATAGAGTTTTTATTTACATCTATTTTTATTATGCAGAATTATAGAAAAAACTCAACACTATTTCTATTTATGCGGTACATTTGGCTTCGTTCATATACTTCATACCGATTTTACATATGTATATGTGTGAGACACATTGTCACTCTATATAAAACACATTGTCACTCTATATCAACGAATATATATTTTGTGTCAAGTGCCTTTTCGGTTTGTTTTAATAATTTAAAAATATGCGTGGTTTCTAAAAGACTATCCTTCAACTTCTACTTATTTTACATTCATTTCACAAATTATACTACTCAATGGAAATTTTGAAATCCTATTAGAATCTTCCGAATCTATCAACATTATATAAAATGAGATTAGAAAAGGCGCAAGCTTTCGAGGCAATTTCAAATTTTCTGGCTGACTGAATTTTTTATAGCTTTTGAAATAAACTAGTATCATTCATACATAGATTTCATTCTTTTCAAAACATAAAAACTCACTAACGAACTAGAAAGGCAATTCAACACAATTAAGTTTAAAAGGCTTTGTAGATCTGGATATTTTTTGGGCAGTCCTCACCTCAAATATTTGTTTATTTAAATTGTTTTATTATTTTATATCCAAATTAGTTCCTTTTGTCATTGAGAATGGCATTGGACCCAGTTTATGCAAACTTAGGTCCCTTAGATCACAAAATATTTAGAAGTCTATTGATTAATTTTCAAAATTGGTTTGCATTTTCTAGACCGAATATTCATATTTTATATTTATCTTTTGGAACTGAATAATATTACTTAAAAAGGTTAGTATTTTCTCTGACTTTTAAACGGGAAGCCTTAATTATTTACTTCCTTCTTATATTTAATTTCATAAAACTGCCTTTCAACTGTTCAATTGTGGTTTTTTATTCTATTCAAATAAAATTTTCAAACATTTCTTATATTTAATACTAAACTCTGATTAATTATTATAACATTTTACTGAAATCATTTATTATAAAATGCATCGAAAAGGAAAAGAATTAAAATTATTTTTTGGCAAACATTGCATCAAAATTTTGAGGTGAGTGTTCTTTTATTTCATATTGTGCTAAAATCATCTTCATGTTTAACATTTCTTACTACAAAGAAAAACTGGGATCTAAGCAACGAGAGCCGCATCATTTGCTGTATGTGCTCAGTACCCAAAATATAAATGAAACTAAAGAAAATAATATGTCTTCTAAGGCTTCAAAAAGTTATAAAAAAAGAGTCCAATATAATACATGTATATATTCTGATTCCACTTGCGAATGAGATTCAGCGACATACACACGCACGCCCTCTTAGAAACAAAAATGGACAAACAGACAGAGAGAAAGACGGACAAATACACTTATAGATAGACAGTATCTTGGAAGCACTAACGCGTGGTAACACAAAATCTTCTTGGAATATGAGAAATGCGCTTAAGAAGTTAAGGTGAGTCAGCAACTCCAAATACGAGAATACAAACAGAAAATTACGATTACAATGCCTCTTGCTGTTGTTGTTGCCGTTGCCGTTGCTAACTTTTTGCTGTTATTAAAGTAGCTGCAATCCCGTCACCGATCCTACTCCAGATCTTGTTTGCTCACGGGAACAGAAACGAATAAATTGATAATGTGTCATGAAAATCTGATGGCACAACGATTTCTTTCTAATTTAAATTTACTATTTATCACATTAAATAAAACAATAACAGCGCCATTTATAGGGTGGTTCAGAAGACAATTTGAACAGGCAGTACTTTTAAAGCTAATTAGATTTGGACTGTGGTCAGAATCAGTGGCGAGAGGTATACGGCAAGTATTCCATATGAAATAGCTTAGGTAAAGCCTAGGTATCATCAATCCAAACGAAAACTAATGAATACGCCCTTGCAAAACGAAAGGAGTCATATAATATTAAAGATTGGATAAAAGTATATGCATCATTGCTTTAGGGGTTATTTCAGGGCAGTAATTTACCGAACGAAAATGAACAACCATAAAATTTTTCGATTTATCAAACATAATGATTTAATCCCACCCCAATTCAATTGAAATTACGAAAATTAAATTATAAATAATGAATTAGGTTTGTTATTGAACTTCATGAGGATAATATTGATCTATTGGCTAAAAAGGTTTAAATGAATTCATATGCTAGGGAAATATAAAAGAAGGAAGGAAAAAGTAGGGAATTATTGGGGTAATTTTGGAACCCCGACCAAATGGTGATTATTACGAGCGAGTATGGAAAACACGTATAATTCGTAAAATTTGAGACCTCGTTCAGAAATTTATGCTTTCTCTCTCTTAACTTGAAATTAATTATTATTAATATAAATAATGAGATTTCCTTCCGCGGCGATATGTTTACAGTTTTATAAGAAGCACATGGTTTTTAGACGGAATTAGTTGATAACATTTCATCCTCGAACTTATCCACCAGTACTAAATTGTATTGCAGACAACGGGCGGGGTCCGTCCGTTTATAAAGGAGATCGATTCAAAGGAGAACGTTATAAATTGTTATAAATTGTTTATTGTTTAAATGAGCGAAATCGAGTAAAAATCGTACCTAGTTCTAACCAAGGAAATATAATATTAAAACTGACTCATTATTGGGATCATACTGGAAATTTATAACGGTTGCAGGGTGTATAAATTCCGACCAGGCCTAACTCAGTGTCCCTCATTTGGCTATTCCTAAAACAGATTTAATGCATATTAATTTTATTTACTTGATTATTTATTTATTTATTTATTTTGATGTGGCCTCCCTTCTTATTTTTTTCTTCATCTTGCATGATTCTACTTCCTCTCTGCCCCTCCTCCTCAGAAAACTCCTATAGATTTTTACATTCTCTACCCTTTCTCCGAGAAGTCGCTTGCACTTGTTCTAATTTCCACCACTTTCCCATTTTGCACCACTCATATATATTCATTCTTCTTGTCATTATTAGGAATCAGGCGCTGCGTGTTTGCCCATGGGTACTTTTTTAAGAAATTCCTTTGGTTTGCTTAAAATCCGGATTACTGAAAAGTAGGCAAACCACTTTCCAGACTATTGTCGTTGTTACAGACGGTAATTATAATCTTTTGTTAGGCTGAATGGAAAAGATAATAAAAGCAAAAATAATTATAAACTTGGCCTCATTAATCTCGCCTCGTCAAGACTAACAAGACTTGGGATTATGGAAATACGCCAAGATGCAGCATTCGATTAAGAGACGGACTATAAAATTAAACGTGAAAGTTAAATCACCGTTAGCGTCAACCTCATCACCGATACCATCGTAACCAACAACAACACGAATATCTGTCGATTTCGAACCGGCAGAGAAATGTGCAACAGATTGGGGTCAACCACTCCCATGCGGACTTACAGACATGCAGACGAAAGGCAATAAAAGGAACAACAGAAAGAGAACAAAAGAACAAATGATTGAGAGAAAATGTAACTGAATCTTATAAAAATTTTGCTTAAGGCATTGCACTCTTTTTTTGTGTTTTATGTGTTGTTGGACACATACACAAATATAAAGAATGTATTAACACACATATAAAAATATACGCACACGTACCCAAATGCTGATAGACTTGAAAGTGATCACAGATAATTATTTTCTTTCACTTCTATTGAATTTATTTCAAAATAATGCAAGTCGAATAGGAAAAGTTTGTCAGAGGGCAATGTTTAATTTTTTGCTAGGGAATAAAGAATAATGTGACTGCATTACTTATTACATTGACGGACGGAGAGGCAGCAGAAGACGAAAGGATATATTGTAATGAGAATTTAAACCCAATTTCGTTTAAAATTAAATAATAAAGAAGCATTATTTTTCAGTTAAAGAGAGTTACCTAAAAGGGGGTATTTTATGACCAGTCGGCGACTTCTCACTAGAAATTTTTGTAAAACTTTTAATGACCATTATCATTAAAGGGAGTTGGTGTGAGAGAAAGTGAGGGCGTAAAATTTGCATTAACACAGTGGTCATTGGCGGCCTATATGTAATTTGTACTCAAACTAAAAAAGTGATCAAATTAAATATAATTATATATAAATATGAGGCAACTCTGAGACATTCTTCAATAGCGGAAAATTAATAAAATCTCCCTTAAATTTTGAAAAAATCATCGTTATATCAAATCAAATTAATTTTATTGATATTTTCTTTTTCAGAAAACTTAAAATTGTTTTACATTGCACATACATGTTTTGGTATCTTATATCTTTAGGAGTTAAAAGGCGGTAACTCTATATTTCGCGTTTATAGAAATTTGGTTTCAGCATCCATTTCTTACAAATGGTTTTAATTAAATTTCATACTTTTTTTCAACTAAATTTAAAATTCTTCTATTAAAAGCAAACATTCTGTTAATGACTCTAAAAAATATTGGTGTCCAAAATCTTGGACCGACAAGTACCTGCCGGGAGATTATTTCGGGCCTTACAATTTATGATAAATGTTATAATTTTTGATAAATCAATACATTTAATAAAATCATGAACTGTCTAAATTATTCCGTATATTATAACAGTTCGGTTAATTGATTTCGTCAAATTTGTATTGTAATCTTCTTGATACATCTTTAATTTGTTATGTTTAATTTATTATGTCACGTTTATTATATTTGTGAATATTTCAGCTTTTGTTACTTTTATTAAATTCCTCAAAATATTGAATTTTAAGTGGCAAAAGACACATTAAACATAACGGCGCAAATTGAAAATGTACTAGCATAAAAACCGCCGATTGACGTTACGAAATCGGAATTATTTTTAAACCCCCACTGCGTCATCACACAAGACATAACCAAAGTACGCTCAAAACTGATCGGATGCATTGCAATCCGATTGCACCGATCGGCGATTGCGAGATCGGCTTTGAAAAAGAGTCTCTTTGAAAATGGAACAGTGTGCGATGAGGTGAGCAAATGCAGCAGTGTGTGATCGGTAAACGTGGTCTGAAGGCTGAAGAGAATGTGAAAGAGAAAATTACGGAGGGGGCTTGTGGGGGAATAAATAAAAACAACTGCTGGCAACAGCCGCGAAACCGTTTCGCGACTTCCAGGTACAAATATATTCCAAATAAATTCAGAGAAATAGATGTTTGGATATAGAGAGAATGGTCTGGTCGTGACTACACAATGTAAACTCTAGAGGAAGATTCGGCAGCTCAACTGTTGTTAACAGTATTCCTGTTATCTCTCCATTTAACACTCTTTTTTCTCTCCATCACTAATACAGATGCGCTCCAGAGAGTGAACTGAGAATAGAAAGAACCACAAATTAACATAAATTAATGCGAGCGATGTAACTAAGGACATAACTGAAAATAACTTGCAGATAAATGTTAAATCTATAATAGTTGAGAGAACACACGATGAAAGTGTGCAGATTGACATTTATGGCCTTATTACACAAACCGAAACGCTGGGGAAAACTTTGGGAAGACGCTCGGAATTTTTGTACTTTGCTAACATTCGTCAGCTTCCTTAGATAAGGTCTGTTTTCCATTAGCCATCCACCTACTTCCGTGCAACAAAAACACCCTCCCCGCTAAACGACGTCCTGAATGTTACTAAATAAATTTTTACGACGACGCTTCACTCACACCCAAGCGAAAGGTTTCTTGCTCGTGTTTTATTCACTAGCTGTTTCGGCACTGGCACTCAACCGGAACCCGGCCTCGACATCCAGTTTTTACCTGTAATGTACTGATAAGCACTAATAACGTTTGTTTATTCGTGCCCAACGAAATTTATCTTATCTATAAGCTCTCAAACGGAAACGAAAAAGCAGAATAATTTCGCTTTGTGTAATATGGGCATTATTTTTAAATTCATAAAAATAAGTGGAACAAAATAATCTTGAGAGGTTTGTTTAAGCCATCTTTCAGTATAAAATTATAGCAGCATAAACGTCTACTGCAAATATTGGTATAAGTTAAAAATGGGTACGAAAAGTTATTTTCGTTGGGAATATGAAGAATAAGATATTCGGTTTTTGGAAGTTCTTTTTACTAATTACGCGTAACAAAAATTTTAAAGTCCTTTTCAACGCCTATAAAATCTGGCAAAATACATTTTTATATATGTTGTAGATCTCCTGGGGCACCGAATACCCCTAACCATATCTGGTATATTTACCTCAAGATATTGCCCCCATAAAAAAATCGGATTGTGGGTAGATTGTACGTCAAAGAAGAAGTAAAGGCCGTGCTAAGCTGCGCTAGTGTCAAAAATATTCATCTTCCGCATTTATGAATACCAAATTTTTAAAACTAGTTTTAAGGTTAAGCTCTGGTTTTAAAGTCGCAACATCTTAGAGGATCAGTCTGACTTTTTTATGAATAAGGTTGTAATAAATAATATGAAAAATTAAAAAGCTACTTTGAAGTTATCAGACCTGAGTCCGTGACGCCATCAATATGAGATGGTCGCAAAAACGCGTCATGAATGAATTCACCTTTGTCATTTGCGATCTATCTCTAAATGCAGACCTATAAGTTATCCCTTTTGTTGTATTTGCCGTAGATATAACATTGCACTAAAATGATGACGACTAAATGCGTTAATCGTGCCCTGAATATTTAATGAAATGATGCAGTAGACTCTTTAAATTATTGTTATTGTTATTGTTATTGTTAGCAGTCTTTGTCTTGAGAACGGCAATTGAGCAGAAATATTAAAAAATTAAAAGGTAAAAACATATTTAATACAATGTCGGACGCTCAGAGTGTTATGGTCTCCGAAATTTCAGAACAAAAGGATTTTGAATAAATTAGAACTTTTTCAAAGCGAGAAAACGATTCTAAAAGATTATATTTTGCCTTTTGTTGAGTTTTGCTTTGAATGAGCTTTAGCTTATTTTGAATATGATAAGAAGGTGAACAAAAACAACAATGATGAAAACGGTCAATAACCTCTAAATGTAATAACAATAACAATAATTTAAAAGAGTAATTAATTATCGTTAAAAAGTATTAAAAGTTTCGTATTTTTTATAAACTAATTTATTTGTTTATTTTTTTAAATTTTTATGTGCCTTTTTTGTTAAATAACGTCGCTAAAAATCTTTTAAAAGAGAATTCTCCTTAGGAAGATGTTTCCGTTTTTGTTTTCATTAACGTTAATTAATGATCTAAATTTATGGTAAGTTGGAAGATTTTGTGGGAAATAAACTAAAGCTTAAAAACATCAAAGAGAGAGAGAGAAATAAAATCAAATGAGAATAAATGCCACTGGAATGTAAGGGAGCTAGGGTTTAGATAAGGGAGGTCAATATCGATTTGAATGAATTTCTACTGTCATTGCATTCTATTGTCATTTCACACATTTTATGGAAATAAAACCGACCCTTTCCATTTCAATTAAACTTGAATGGCTGCGAGTTCTTTTGACGCCTTTGAAATTATTTTGATGGTTGCGATCACGTGGCTTCGTTTTTCCATTTTTCTAACTACCTCCTTCCACTGAATTCAATCCGGTGTTTCAAGCAAAGTCTCTGCAACTATTACCATTTTTTTTCTGCAACTTATTCAGATTAGTTGAAGTATAAAAGCCAACAAAATAAATTAATAAATTTAATTGCATAAACAGTGCAATCACGTCCAAACACAGCAAATACAAGCACAATTTAATGAAATAATCCATTATAGACATCATTATCTGTTCTTCGTATGGCTGATTTGCTACCATCCCTAACTTTTCTTCTCTTATTTCAATTTCCTTCTATCTTCATTTAAATAAATGCCATGTGGCGAGAATAACGTTTATGAAAATTTGTTGCCAGCATGATTTACGATGAATACTTATCGCCAGCATCATCGACAATTGCTGATGATAGCGATGGTGCCTTGTATGAAAGGACTTGGGCGCTCTTCTTTAGGCTTGGGTGGTATTTTCTGACTTCTAACTCTTTTAACTTTTCAAATCAGATAACGTTTAGGCACAGCACGCTTCTCCATTTTAGCCTATACTTAATGGCTCATTAAAAGCCACAGAATTAATGAATTACATCCGGTTAATGAAATTTTAATTGATTTTGTACATGTGAAAGTCATTGCAGTATTCATTCATTTTAATTCTTTACATCAAAATAAAATAATCGCATCAGGATACAAATGAATTGATTTTTAATTAGTTGATATTCCTCTGCGTCTCGCCTTCTCTCAATCATTCTCACTGCTGCTGCTGTAAAGAAAATCAACTAATTAAAACGTAATTCCTTTGTATCCTGTTGCGATTACTTAATTTTGATGTAAAGAAATAAAAAGAATGAATACTGTAAAATCTTTCACATGTACAAATATCAATTAAGATTCCATTAAACGGATAAACGATTGTATTACTAAGGCCATAACCGTCACTGTTGATATTGGTAGCTATGATTCTCGTAATAGTGATATTCAGCAATATCTTCACTTATCAGAAAGGCAATACGAACGTTTTTAAGAGGAAAATGAGCTCGTGTGATAATATCTATAATGTTAGTGAAAATATATTTAACATATGCTTAAGTATTCTTGAGAGAAAACGAGGTGGATACTTGGCATGCCGTATGTAATAGCAATGTCTCCACCTTAGATTTTTTTCAACTTAACTGAAAATGTTCTCAAAACTATTGATCTGTTCTGTAGATTTAAAATGCTGAATACCTCTGTCTAAAGAAATGATGTCACCAAATCATGACGCTGATAATGATTTATGGTTCACTGTTGCAGTTGCTCCAATTGGTTTTCTATTTAGATTTTGCCGTAAAAAATATTTTCATAAATTTTTTAATTTTCTATACTCGTAATTATAAGTATAAGCAATCGTTGTTAGTTTTCTTAATATTTTTCTTCTGCCGCTTCTTCTGCATCTCTTGCATCTGTGTCAGTGTTAATACCATTTTCTTCTTCATTCTTTCTTCATTACACGTATTTATTCATTATCAATAGCTCCATCATAATCTCCGTCAGCATCTTTATCGTTAGCAACCGGTAGCATTTTCCATATACCTGTGTGTTGAGAGTTTTGTACAATTTAATGGATTCAATTTTTCCAAATTTTAAAGCACTAGCTTGCTATTATTGTTGATGCTATTATGTTTCTGTTGCCTTGCTGTTATTTTTATCGCTGTAGGTATTGAGTTTGAATCAAGGCCTTTGGTCCTGACTTCATTTCCGAAGCATTTTCTGTCCAATTTTCGGAAACATTTTAAATTGGGCTTGTTTGGTGGGGAAAGAGGAAAGTGACTTTCTCATTGTAAGCATTGTAAGCATGTATATTTTTTTAGAGATTTTCCTTTACAAACAAACGATTTTAATTAAAATAAACCCTTTTAAGTTTAAGACTTTATATAAGAAACTAATTTTCTCTTATAAAAATTGAACTTATTTTCTGGATTAAGAAATTCATATAATGAATTAAGGAAAGAGTTTCAGCAATAATTTTAACTTCAAAATTAAAAGCGCTTGCCTTACCCTCTGACTTCGACGTACCGTCGATAAATGCGTTTCCTAATATGCTGGTAAGTAGATAAGTTACTCGATCGGCCAGTCAGTCGAACAAGCCACATATGGATGATTGCCGACCACTGTGGAAGCAATGAAATGCCTGCAAATTGGCCAAAATATGCTCTCGTTAATATTAATGTTTGCTTGTTAATGAAAATTACAATTTATTTAGCTTGGACAAATCAAAAGGTTGATGTAGAAAATTCATTCGCTTGAAGAGTCAGACTTCGATTTATGGCATCAATGGAAGATAAATAAAAGTGTTGTCTTAGATTTCGTAGACCACTTTTGGTGCTAACGGGTTGCAAAAATTGTTTTTGAGGAAAAGAGGGAGGCAAGAGATATCTACTACCATTTAAAATGAAGAGAAATTAAACAGAACGTAAACAGAAACAGCTGCGAAACAAAAGAAAAGTTTTAAGATTCACGGAAGAGATTGCTCTAAAATGTTTCGGTTTTGTTTTTTTCGGAATGTGAATACTCGCGCTCGAATTTATTTAATTTTGTACTCCAAAATAATTAAGCAATAAAATTAAATGTTTCGCAATTAAAGTGTTGCTTTTAATTGAAACCATTCATCAAAAAGAAAATTTAAAATAAAGAAAATTAATTAAACTTGAAAATAAATTTTGACCATATCAGTGCAAAACATCTGAAAAGCCTTTTTCAGTTATCGTTTCCTTTAATATTTTTTTCATATAATACATTATATTAACCTTTTCACTTTTGAGTTAAAAAATTTCATGTTTTTTAGCCACTTTCTTCATTTTTTCACGAATGGTCATGGTGTTGAAAGTCTATAAAATTAAGTATAGTTTTTTTAACGCTTTATAAGAAAATTAAAATATACGCTACCACTTATATTCCCCTAATTATTTACTTTTGGCGGCAGTGATATCTCTTTCAACAGCAACGAATTCTTTGCACGCAATTCGAATTAAAACTTCTGCTAAAGAAGGGAATTGTTATTTCACTAACGTGGATACCATTGATGGTGATGGTGATGGTCATACAGAGGGCAGCGCCTAATACTACTTAACTTCTTAACGCCGTAAAGATCGTTTGCCGTTTTTGGCCAATTATTTGTAATTTTTCACACAACTCAAATTGCTATCAATCAACAGTATCATCAAATATCATTTGTTGCAACTGGATTTGCTACTCTCTGGTTATTTTTTAGCTTCATCGTGTTCTAAGGACTATATCGATTTTGCAGCTTTTTAAGGGTTTTCAGTGCTCTCCGAAAAATATTTAAAGGTGTCTTGAAATGAGTTGCCGAGGGAAAAATTTAAAAATTGTCCAGCATTTTGTGTTCATTCATTGCGGAATGGGACAAGTTTTAATTTAATTCCATTTTCATATTTACTGTCTTCTTAGCCAATTAGTAAACATTTGGATTCAGGAAGTAAACAACCACTGCAATTACCACACTTGCAATTTGGAATGAGCAAAGTAATACCACACATATTTCTGAATGGGTGAAATGGTTGGCATGCACGCCTGAAACAAACATCTGTATGTACTTGGGAAATTGCTCGGACTATTGTAATGAATACAAAAAGTTATATCCAGAAAATCGTCATCGCTCAACATCGTTCTTAAAATTTTCGTTCTCACGTCTTCTTTCTCACTAAAAAAAACATCTGAATTTTCATATTGTTGCCAAATCTGGTTTATAATTGTCATACTGGTGATCAAAGTGCTATAACACATTCACTTTTCGCGAAAGGCATTTGTAGCATATGATGAGACCCGTTATAATAACATTAGTCGACACCATTCTCTTTATTGTTGTGGACATCGTTAAAAAACAAGAGAAGTAAACTCCTTCAATGGTAAAATACAGATCGTCTCCAAGGTGATCCGGTGTGTCAACGATGATTCTTCTTGTAGCATATAAAACTGTCTTGCATTCATCATCACCAAGACAATAAAGCTTTCGTCATCATCACCACCATTAGGGTATTGCAACAATTTTTGAAAAGTCACGGCAACAATAATAACAAATAAAGCAAGAAGAATCAGTACGTATATACAGAGATTGCTTACCATAACTAACTAATTGAAGGAAAAAATAATACGAGTAAAAATAGGTTGTCAATGAAACAAAAAATTAAAAAGAGGAACAAATGAAACCAAGCACAGTCATCGATAAAAATATTAAATTGCGATTGACATAGTTGTTGGTGGCAGATGGTGACGGAGATAATAATAAGAGTAATATCAACTGATGGAGCAACAGCATGCGCATCGTCAGAACGTGAACGCTGGCAACTACCATTCACCTTTAAACCAACTTTTAAAAACGAGTGTTCATGTCATGCCATGTATTAAGTACTCATTTATTGATATTACTGTTGTTGCTTTCGATGTTGCTTTTTCAAGCTATTGCAAAATTTCTTCATGTATTTAACATAACCTTTTACTTTTTATTTTTGCTCCTTTTTCTGGTTTCATTTTGTATCTTTCGTGAAGTCAATCAAGCATACTTCCATCTTGCAAACTTCCATCATTTCCACTTATGCATTTAATTTCGATTGGTTTTAAGGAAAATCAAAAAATTGTGCATTGTTTTCTTTGGCATGCGACAACATGACAGGTAGACAGATGGTAGACAGGCACAATAAAAACAACAATGATAGCTTAAATGACAGTAGGAAATAAATGGCAACGAATACACTATAAAAGAGTTTCCTTCGATAATAATTATATAATAGTTTTTACATTTGATCATTATTGCTGTCGTTGTTGCTGTTCGTTGCCACATGCTGTTTGCTGTTATAATTGCTGTTATTTCATACGTGCCATGTGTTTGCAATTTTTGTGTGTCGCTCTGCTTACCAGGTTTTTCTATGGTTAAGATTTTCTGATGCTTTAATGTATTGATTTCTATCGATATCTGATGCTGACACGAGGATTCGTATTGTTTTTCATGACCTCGAAAATCAATTTAGTTGGCTTTCGTATCGGATTCAGAAGTTTCGTTTCCAATTCAAGGTTTTGTGAAAATTCATACAACAATTTTGGGTTCAAACTAAAATTTCTGAAATAAAATCCAGACGTATTTTTTCATAATTCATTTATAATTCAATATATTTTATCTATTTTTTTCAAAATTTTTCATTTATAGAATAAAATTGAAATTTTTATTCGAAATTGAAAACCTTCCCTTTTCTATATTTTTTAAATTAAAGAATTCTTTAAAATTTATGAAAAATTTAATTTTCCAATCTAAAATTCAAAGAAATTTTGAATTCTGGTTTAGATATTTATGCTTCTTATACAATTTCTATCCTTATAAGAATGAGAATAGTGTTCGAGATGTCTGTATTGCTCATTGTGGATAGCAATTATTACATCATTACGCCAATCTGTTGATATCTTTCTTAGTAATTCTAAAATCTCAGAATTAATTAAGACGATGTCTTTTGTTCTTGTTCATAATTTTATTTTACTCCATTTTTCGTTGATTCGTTGATTTTCTGAATTTTTTTAAAATTTGAATATTTCGAAAACTAGGCTGCTATTTTGTTTATGTGCTTTTTTGTTGTTCTCTTGCTTTATCTTATGTTTGATTTCATCACAATTCCTACCATCGAATGTTCGTATCAAACAACAAGTGCATTACTCCTACCATATTCAGTCATTTAATCCTTTTTTGTGCATCCTCTGCATAGGTTGACCCCAATTGAAATGAGTTTACTAATATTTCATATTATGAAATTATTGCAATCAAGGTTGGTACACTTCAATGTAATTCTTCATTTGTACGTGAGTGACTGGGTGAGTGTAGCGAATTTTTTACAAGGATTTTTATTTCATAATTTCAATCATAATTTTAATCATAGTTTAATCATATGAAGTCCCCTAACCTTCCCAATTGGTTACTGGTGTAGTTATGTTGTATCGTTATTGAAAAACACTTTTAATTTGAGCCATAAATATGTTTTCTGCGGTGCAAAGTAATCTCTAAGCACACAACGATGGCGAATAAATATTAGCAGTTTTTCACATTAAAGTTTGTTTTTTAAGCCCAAAATAAGTAAATAATTGATAATTTAATGCCATTAAATAAATTACGCTAATGCGCTAATTCTATGCAGTAAATACTATTCCATGGTTTTAACTCCAATTGAGATCAATAACTTCTGCTTAAGAAATTTAATTTGTTCTCAACTTTAAATTGTCTTCTTAGAAAACTTTATGGCAGCTTTAAAATTCAAAATAATCTGCAAAACGGCTAGACAAATAAGGCAATCAGCAATTTAAATCGTCATATACGAAAATTAAATAGCTTAAGTATTGGTTATAATGAAATAAAAACATGAACTTTATTGAGATATAAAGTTTAGAAATAATCCCTTGATTTTTAACGAGGTTTTAATATGTTTCAATAGATATTTTGAAAACACACATACGAGGCAAATAATCGGGTAATAATTTTTAGATAAAACGAAGAAAAAGTATTTAATAATCTGAACTTGAACTAGTGGTGAAAAACTAAAACAAGGAAGGAAAACTAAAGGACTGGAAACTCAAAATTACCGTCATATTCACTATTGAGGAAAAACACTGAAAGAAAGGTGCCATTAACGCGAAAGACTTATGGCCTAGGGTGCTACTTTCGTATAAGGTCCCGAAATAAAATATCGCAAATAATTACCAAAACCACAAATAATACTACTTAATAAACTGCGAAAGTTTAGTGATCTGTCGAAGCAAAGACAGCAAAATCATTATTAATAATAACAAACACAATTAACGAAACGAAACCGAAGATATAAATATCGAATTACTGTAAAACAAAAGACTTAAGAAAAAAACTTGGAAAGTTAGGAATTTAAAAGTGAATTAAATGGTCAAAATATCAAGATCGCAAATCAAGTAGTTTCTCTCTATTTCTCTTTATTTATGTCTTTATCTTTGTATTATCTTTTTCTCCTTTTTTTATCTGTTTTCGAAAAGAAAATCGGTTAAATCGTTAATTAATTTCATCACTTTTGGTTATTGTTCTTCATAATTTCCTTAATGTCCGAGCTGCAGCTTTTGCATTGCTATTGGTATCGTGCTGCTAAACACACCGTGGGCACCAACGGCGGCACTTGTCGATATTTCGCAGTCAATGCAGGTGATTTCAAACGTACTTGACGCAATTAATGAAACGATAGTTAAAATAGTTGAAATCTGTTTTGGGTGACTATTATATGTGACAGATTTTTATGACAATTACGACATCATATAGTAAGGCTTTGCTATATTAATGACTAAATTAAAAACACACGAAATGAATCATTTCAACGCGGAAAAAAATAAGCAGAATGTAAAATGGACTAAGAGGCACACAAGCGGACGGCTAATAGATCGATAAATGGATTAAGTGACTAGGCCTACACATATTTAGACTAGCTTGACACGCTTATAGCTGATTTAAATTATTTACCGTGCTATTAGTGTTACGCCCGTTAGCCTTACTTATGTGTGTGCTGTTGTTGTTTTTGAAGCATTTTTTTAGTTAGTTTTATATTGCATTAAGCGCCACACCTGCAAAACTATAGAAATAACGAACAAACGAAGTACGAAAAGAAAACAAAAATTCAATCAACATCACATGACGATTTGTGAAACCATATAGCGAGCAAAAGAAACAAATCAGGAAGTATTCAAGATTGCCGCTTTCGATATCTGTTGTTTGCTTTTTGGTTTTGTTATTGATAGTAAATCTTTTTATGAGTGCGCAACGCATATTTGTTGAAGTGTGTTTTGACGCATGTAACATGTCTATGCACGCTACGTCTGAAACGAAATGTTACAATTTTCTTAACATTTTTTAGAAAAGATTGTGTATTTATTTGAATTTTTCACTTTGCGTTCTTTTTTTCTGTGATTTATTATGTTTCTATATAATTGATTATTTTTTAAAGTTTTTGCCATCTCATATTTCGCCATCAGGGAATCAAGTGAACAAGTGGAATTAGAGCAATATCAACAGCAGCAACCGTAACAACAACAACAACAACAGATACAACTGATTAGTGGAAGGTTTGCTAGACGTTGTCGTGTCGGAGCATGTTGACATCATCAGTACATATAAAGTCGATGCTAAGCATCGTGTGCTTCGGTTAAATAAATCACATGAAAATATTGTGTGTTTCTCGTTGAATATTGTGGACTATTTTCGCTTTCATTCGATTGCAATCGAATGTGGTTTTTTTGTTGAACGAACATTACATAAAGTCGATGGAACTATCACGCATTTTGAGCTTTTCTAGACTTTACTGAAGTGAGACATTATCTGATTTTAACTCAAATTAATTGAATACTTTCTAGCTTATACTGATTTCTTTATATTTTAAGTGTGTTTTTTCATTTATTTTCGCTTTGTTTATTTGAATTTAAATTTAATTAAATTATGTTTAAATTTTTACAATTTTATTTTGTTGAATTTATTTTTACGTTTCGTTTTTTGTTTGACATGAATCGACCAAACTTCTCCTTGAAGTCTAAGAAAGTATAACTTGATAAGAAATGACTAAAACCCAAACAAAATCAAATTATCCAGATCACGATTTTGTGCACTGACATATTGAAAATATTATTTAATGATACCCAACTGAAAAACTAAAATATCATTTTGAAGATCGAACAAATTGAAAATAATCGAAAACTGAAACGCGGTGGACAGAAGAAATAACATCGACGTTAACATCAAACATCAAAACCAATTAGAAATCAGGATGTTAACATTAACATCAAAACCAATTAGAAATCAGGAGTATTCTGGAGACAGAGTGAAAACATGGCCACAGACGACGCAATTAGCAAACAATGCGGATGTATTTCTGCGAATGCGCCATTGAAATATACGGACGAGCACAATTTTATAAAAGCAAAAACGAAATTTTATAAAAGCTAAACGAATACCTCATCGAACCATCTGCCATCTGAACCATTCCCCCAACGTTTCTTATGTGTATTGAACAAAAATAACGAGAACTCAACAAAAAAGGGGAAATGGATTAGACTTTTTACAATTTTTGGTTCCTTAAATTTCTTTCGATTGTTCTTAGTGAACACAATCGGTAATTAAATTGGCAATGTATTGCAAACTATTCTGAGCCCCTCCCAAACTCAAATGCGTCACAATGTGGCGAGCTGTTGTGTTACCGCTTTCACAGCTTCTCGATCTTCTTTCATTTTAATTTCCTGTAAATTTTCCGCAACTCTTACGAATCAACAGTCAACAATCAAATGGCGAAATGATCATCATTATCGATGAACTATCACTCCGCGTAACCATATAGTATGCGATTCTTTTATATGTCAGTGTCTTTCGTTTCCCACCAGCAAGCTTTTAGCGGAAGCATTTGCTACGGACTGACTGGAATGTCAATACTTATTCATGGTTGCAACGTTTCTCCGGATAATTGTTTGCGCGAACATTCCAATTTTTACTCTGTAGTCACCGAAGAAACGGTACCTTCAGGCTTATGATGGTGGCAATGTAGCACATTGTTAATCACGAGGAACCAACGCCTTGTTAAAACATTACTTGCGAGTGTGAAAAACACTTTATTGTTTGAATTTTGAAGATAGTGTTCTAACTCATACATAATTTGGCTAAGAAATTGTAAGCTTGTCGGTATTTTGGTAAGACAATTGAAGCGAGTTTTCGTAAGACTAATGTCAGAAAAACTTTCAATGAAGCTGGCCAATTTAACGAAGAGTCTAATAAAATAATGATGATCAACTGAAGAAGAAATTAATTAGAAAACGTGTCGACGAAGGAGAGAGACATTTACAGCCCATTGCCCTTTTTTATATCATTTTTTTCTGTATATTACAATTAAGTCTAAAATAAACACACTTATACATTTTTATTTATATAATAAAAATTTTATAGGAAAAGGATTTTTTATGAGCTGTTTTTTTTTATTTTGTGTTATAAAGATGAATTTCTTTGTTTTGCAAAACATTGCATTTGCCAACAAATTGTTTTATGTTTTCAATCAAATGATTTGAAATATGTAAGAACTGTGGCCAGTTTGCTTGGCAGGTTACGAGCCATAGAATTAAGTCCACAGACCACAAATCATCATCACATAATTTGAGCCATGTTTTTTTCAGTCTTATCGTTTCCACCAGGAAGTTAAGGTAAAGTTAAGGAACAAGTTGAAAGCTACCACCGACAAACATTGGCATCTGCTTTCCGTCTGGTCTCAGCCAACAGCAAGAATAGTTCACCGAAATCCAGTATAGTATTTGTTCTTCACAAAGAAGCGTTTCTTTGTTGATTTTAGTTTGTGTCGTTTTAGTTGTTTTATCCTTAACAGTCTCTTACCAGCAGCTGTTAATTTAATAATTTTTTCAATTTATATTTAGATTAAAAGTATTCACATCGAGTACTAGATGCATCTACTTAGCACTTAAAGGTTTCATCGATAAATTGAAAAGGAAGAGGAAGTGCACTAGTAGTCACCGTCGCGTTACAAAAGCAATCAATTCCACTTTTGTGGTAGCGAAGATTTAATCTTTCAAAGTGTTGCCAATTTTAATTAAAATTCTATTTACAGCTCGTTCGCATTAATAAAGAACCCAGCAATCATAACGAAAAAATATGATGGAACGAGACGAACAAACGAAGCAATGAAGCACAAGAAAATATGGACAGGTTTTAAAGGGAGGGATGACGTTAAGGAAAAGGAAATTTGATTGAATCAGTTCTATTGTATCGATCGAAAGTTAACTGAATTGAAATTAATCACATCGATTTGGGTGAACGGAAGGAAAAAGACTTGACTGGACCAGTCTTGACCGGGAAGAAGTGATTGTAAAGGGGGAAGTGATTAACAAGAAACACTGATTGGTGGCAGCAGGTGTTAAATTGTTTTTATTATTGACAGGGTTTACACACGTGCACATGTGTGTGAGTGTGTGTGAAATTATACTTCTTTAAGAGTTAGATGATGTGTAAATGATAAATTTCTATGAAACAAACTCACATTCATGTGTTTGGGTTTTTAATTATTGAAGTAGTATCACAAGTGGTAAATCAAGTGGCCCAAAAAAGAGCATTGAAACCTTAGTGTCAGAAATACTGCAGAGAGAGATCGAGAAGTGAAAACAAGGAAAAGATCTATTGATTTTAAACAGATTAAGTTTTCTCCAGCCTGAGAAAATATTAGAGGTCAAAAATGGTGTTTGAAATGTTATATAAGCTAGTTAAAGAACATAAATCAAATTAAATAAAAGAACGTAATAACAACACCGTTCCCGTAGATACGCCAATGATATTGCAAGAAAAAGAAAGGGTTTTTTTAAAAAAAGAATATCTTTAATAAGCGTATCGGTTGCGACGAAGTGAATACATACTGCCCGTAATTATTGACTACAATTTAAACTCAGAAACAATCTACTAATCAACTTGCTACTAACCAGTCACACCAATCAACTATTCAAACTCTTGGTCCATCAGTGAATACCCTACAGCTATCGAGTATACCCAAAACGGTACGGTGATAAGGCAGTTGCTGCTGGTGCGCTTGTTTTACATAAATGAGCCTATTTGTTTCAACGCTGTAGGAGTTCTTCGATAAGCATACAGGTGCAGAGTTGGTGTTACCTAATGAAGTGCCGCAGATACGGTCTACTGACAACGCCATCTACGCCAATTCTGTAAAAATAAATTAGAGATACGACAAATGAGCGCTGCAATAAAATAGAATTTATTACAGAATGATTAAAAGCAAATAAGACGAAATACTGAGGCATCGAAAGATGGAGAATCGGGATATGAAACGCAAGGATCCAGTAGAGCTTAGTAGTTCAATTAAATTGGTATATAAAAATAACGTCTTATACATTAATATGTGCGTTAACTTTTGTTAAATGAATTATTTTTTTTTTGTATTTTTATAAAATGTACTTAATACTTAAACTTAGTCTTACACGACACAAGGAGGAAATTTTGTGTCACGTAGCAATATATCTCCACACCTGATTGCCGTGAAAGCTTTTAATTTTTTCTCCATTCTTCATCCGTAGTACGGCCAAGGTTAGTGTTCTCAACCCTTAAAGTTGCAGCTGTTGGCTAATGGTTTCGGTATTAATTCGGTAATAATTTTAATACATACTAAACCTTTCTAAACCATGCACATCTCTCTGGTAAATTGGTTTAGTTTATGTGACGTTTTTGTATTAGTAGCCAACTAAAGCTTCCGTAATGTTTCGCACTAGGATTACTAGGTCTAATGCCCAATTTACTATTTGCTATTATATATATCTACTATTTTTATATAGATTACTAATGCCCAATATTATTGAAATTCTACAAAATCACCATTTGGGCATCTTGGGCAGCTCTGTTATGATCCCCGTAATAATGAAAAATATTGAGGGTGGCCTGTTGTGTAAACACATTTATCTTTGAAAGTGTTTTGGCAATGAAGAGGAATAGGATAGTCTGTCTCTCTTCATAAAAAATCGAATTCCCAGCTGACGGGATAATGTTATTTTTATTTAATTTTTGGGCGATATACTTAATCAAAATAGTTGAAAACATAAGAGTGCACGATCCCTTTAAAATACCAAATGGCTGAGGTACCAGAGATCATTTAGTCTCTGACATTCGGCTCAAGACCACTCTCGCGTAATGTTAGTTCGGCGCAGCCAATAGTAAAATTGATAGACGAAGATAGATGAAAGAGAGGGACAGAGACAGAGATAAGACAGACAAGGACCACACCAGGAAAAGAAAGAGAGAATTGACAACTAATGGATTATTTTATTTGGCCATTAAATTGCATGACAGCATTCAAGATAAAAAGCGTCTCAGCATGATTAAATTGTCATCGCCGCCTATCAAGCCAATCAACCATTCCTAATCATGTCTGCTGTTCGTGAGCACGTCCCTACAAGAGTCAGGACCATATCAAGTGGTGATAGTGAGCTAATTAAATCAGATTGAATGTTAAGATAATGACTGAAAAATTTGAAAAAATTTACATCGATTATTTCACCGTCTTCCAATCTGCTGAGGACGAGGGTGAAAAGTAAAAGTCACCACAATTTGAGAGAAAAGATGCAATAACTGTATCTAAGCATCACTTGCCAGTATTTAGAAGCTTTGTTAAGACCCGATTCTGATATCGATCAAGTATGACGCTGTACATCCCGGCAGTGACACTAAGTTGTAAATAAATCAAGCAAACACACCAGGCTTGTGTTTTTACGTTTCCTCTCTCTCCACACCAAATTTATTTTCCCCAACTATTGTCAATTTTATAATGCTATCGTTGTTGAAAAGTCGTCAAGTCTTCGGTAACTGTTTTTCTACTGGTAGTTGGAGCTTATTTTTTACTGATGATCATGATACCTTATATTTATAATCAGCCTATCGTCGACATCGGTGGCAATAGCACGAAGGCGGTTCACAGTTGGACCCCGTTAGCTTACGGAATGTGAGACCATGGAAGATCTCCATCGTTTACAGGTGCCCCTCTAGAGCGATAGTATAATGAAAACGACTCAATTGCAATCGCAATTTAGAGAACCTTTTCGATGGCCGGTCAATTAAATTCAAAAGATTGTCATCGCTAAAGGCACTCTTAGTTAATTTGTTCACTTTGTAAACGTTATTATCATCGATTGTACAATGAAAGTGTCGTGCACGAAATTGATTGTCGATCACCCATTCGATTGACTGCTAACATCTTGATTTTGCATTTCGGTGTTTAAGAATACCAATTTATTTAAATATTGTTCTGATATATTTCTCTCTCTGTCATCGTGATCGTGCCGATAATCGCATTTCTGGTTTCTATCCTCTATATCCGGTTTCCAAACGTACTCAAATCGTAATTGTTGGATTAGTGTAAAATACAGCCAATATTTCAGCCTTTTAATGACAAGAGACAATTGAAATTCGAAAAATCCACTTGCATTCTGACCAGCAGAATGCTGGATTCGAAAATATTTGTTGAATTTTGTAAATGCAGTTCTGCCTGTAATTTCTCCCTCCACATTAAGGTATTGCTCTATGGGCGGGAGAGCATTACATTATTTCTGTTTTAGGAATCTGATCTTCTGTTATGTTGTATTGTAATTAACATTGTGACATTATAGTAATTGTCATTGGAATCATCAAGGGAGAGGTCACCCTATTTTGCTTCTCTAGAAATTCTAGATCCTCTTTTGAAAGTTTCGTATAATTTTTAACAATAAAAACTGATTATCATCTCTTAATATCTTTATCCAATTATCCCCTTCGTCTTTTTTCGCTTCCGCTTCTACCACTCTTTCTTTATAACTTATTTTTATTATCTTTATATTTTCTCTTTCGCTTTTAATTGAATGAGTCCATTCAATTGTATTTTTTCCTTTTGTTGTTTGTGATTGTTGTGATGTTGTTGTTTTATCTGATCAAATAATCCGCTATTTTAAGGTTGCAATTGCATCTTTCCTCTTCTGTTGTTTGTGTTCGCAATTGAACTCCCAAACAATAACCAGTGTTACCGAGTTACAATATCTGCCACCATAAAAATCACTGTCCGCGGTAGCCTGCTATTAAAATGTCTACTAGTTTCAAGCACAACTTTTGGTACTATTATTTCCATTATATATTTCTGCCTCTCATGTCTGCAATCCTCTAAATTGTTTTTTTCTTTGAAGTTGGCCGATGAAAACGAAGAAAAGCTAACGAGTATAATGATCGGAGTCTTGCTGAATAAAGTCACATTTTATGCCAAAATTTAACTGAGAATTGCAACTCAATTTCTTGCTATTTCTGTCTTATTAAATACTCGTACCTTTTTATCTTGTTGGTTTCTTTACAATAGTTTTCTAATCTGCTACTCCCACTTTCCTTCTTTTTCCTTTTCTTATCCTCATTTTTCTTTTATTCCTTTTCTTTGGTAATACCGTCATTACGTTCGGCATCAACATATTTTCTATTCCTCTATCCTTCCTTTATTTCCTTTTATTCCATCATTTGCTGAATTACTATGACACAATAGTCAGTTGATTTCCCTTTTCCTTCTTTTTTTGCTTATTTTCCCTTTTTTTCTCTTTCTCCTTGACGTCTTTTTTTAGTATGATCACTGGCTTTCGTATAACACTTTCGTCCTATTATCATTTCTACTCCACTTCTACTGCTTTCACTTTTCCCCTCGCTCATGGTGTTTACTTTTCCAAATTGTCTTCTTCATTTTGGCCAGATTTCTGTTTTTTCTTCTCTTTCACTGTCCTTCACTGGCCCTTACATCCTGCCAAGTTTATTTCCTCCTATTCCTCGAATGTTTAACAAAAGTTACAAATATTCATGTTTTTATTTATACAATTTTTTTCTTTTACTACTCTTTACTACTTCTTTTACTACTCTTTGTTTCTTTTGTTACTGTCATTGCTGTTGTTATGGTTGTTGTTTATACATATTGGCAATTAAAACTAAGCGCTACATGTAAGCTTTATTTTTAAAACAATCTTTTAATTACTTAAAAAACTTAAGAGTATTAGAAGGGAAGTACAATAACAACAAGATCCATACCAACTACTTTTAGAACCTACCTTCAGTAAACAATCAAAACAACCATGCGTTTGCCCATACTACTCACAAGTCCTGGTACCATGCCAATCGGGATAACCACACAAAAGCCAATAGTCCGAACCATTTTTCTTACTTTCCATCCATAAAGTGCATGCGATGAATAGAGATTATGTTCGTGATTAAAATTAACATGACGTATGGTTTTGGAAGACATTGAAATTAAGTAGAAGTTCACCGAATTGCCATGGACGTAGTCGTAGCCGTCATCGTCATTACCATCCTATTATGTGGCGAGTTAGAGTACTAGAAGTCCAAGAATTGAGAGTTAGTTTGCGTTTTCGAATAAATGTTTTTTACTCAAATTGTTCACTCAGTTATATTACATGTAATTTTTAATCTATCCGTCCTTAAAACTCTCCACTTATTTTATTATTACACCCTACATCCGAAAGGTATATTAACTTACTTCTGCCATTTGTAACGCATTAAAGAAGTAGTAGGTGCAGATAAATATACTTCTGGTAAGAACTACCTCCCAGTAGTTATGTTCGTCAGTCTATCTGTCTGTCAGGCAACAGGCAACGTCGATTGCTCGCTGAGTCCAATCCACATGAGGTTTGCGGTGTAGTAATGCATCCACAAAAAGCCATTATTTGATGCGAATTTTGGGCCGGCGGTGTCATTGTCCCGTCCCTTTTGAAAATAATGTTGATAAGTCATCATCATCATCATTACCGTTCTGTATGCTACAGAACGGTAATAACGGATGCAGATGATTTGATTTAAGCAGGACATTCACATGCAGGGCGAAAGGCGACACAATCGAATGTCTGTATGAACGATTTGAGTATATGAATATCTCTCACAGAGAAAACGCGAATTGCCTGCCATGATAATGCGATTCGCTAAGACTTTTTGTTGTGACGGTCTCCTCTAATCGCAAGTCTATCTATACCGATAAACCACAATCAACCAGTGGCCACAAAATCAATATAACCAAAGCCATTGTTCAAATTTAGCCGAGTCCATGAAGCAGAAGTCTATGAAGCAGAGTCATTGAAAAATGAACCACTCTGATCGGCGCCATCGTGGGAACTTGCTCCATTACGAGTGTAGGGTATATAAACGTCAACCAGGCCGAAGCTAGTGCTCTTACTTCTTCATTCTGTATTCGTTTGTTATTCTTTGGGTGAAAAATATGTTGCGTTTAAGAACATGGAAAACGAATCATGTTTTTCGCGAAACATTCCTTGTTTATCGATAAAAAGATAACCTCCTACCATGGATGGGAGAAAACATGGCCACACTGGTAGACACTTGAATGGATTGTGGTGAAGAAAACATCAAAAACGCTTTAGTAAATCTTTATGAAATTCTCTAAATTTTTAAATTCTAAATTAGATCGTTTTAATCCGTGATCAAATTTGGTTATTCTTGTTGCTATCGCGGTTGTTGTTTTGTGTGTTCTAAATCTGCCGCGTTCGATTTTGTTGTGCATTATTGTAATTTTTACGTAACGTCTTGAGATGGGAAAGCGCTAATGTAGTTTGCGTACCTTCAACCAGCTGCTGCTGTTGAATAATATTGCTGTTATTTCTCGTTAATTTCCAGTTGTTTAGATTCATTGCAAACATTTACGTGAATTTAGACGTAACCAATTTTATTACGAGAAATATTTGGCACCACACTAATCAAGAATTTTATGCAAATGACAGTGCTTTGTGAACGTTAATCAAATAGCCGAGTTTATTAACTCTGCCATTATCGGTGCTGTTGTTGATAAATCTGGTTTCGCTCTTAAGGAACGTGTTGCTGGTTTTACTATTATTTCTTTCATTTTCTTTTTAAACTCTGCAGAAAATAACGAGGCAGTGAACGACTAACAAATAATTTTGCTTTTAATTGTTGTTAGTGCGATGTTTTTCACAGAGCTGTAAAATACTTAATGTAAGCCGTGGTCTTACCATTTTATAATTACGAAATGCGTGTTTCACACAAAAAATTTATTCCGATTGAAGTCAGCTATGAAGTTGGGTGATTGCTAATGATGATGACCATAGCGATTAAGAGGTGATGGTGTTGTTGTATTTCACGTATGTAAAACCATCGTTGGGGCTTGATTTCATATACGACTCGCTTCTTTACGAAATGTATAAAATCCATTGAAAGAGAATTCAATAACTTTATTGTCTAAATCTTTCATATTTTAATGGCTTTGACTTTTAACATTTCCAATTTTTAATTGAATGTTTAAAAGGGCAACAGTTTTAATAAAAACTTGTTCAATTTCGAAATTATTCGATCATTAGAATTAGAATTAGAATTAAAAGAAAGAAGCGACTTTAAAAAAATTGGTAAAGGTGGATTAATCGTAAAACTAGCACAGGTGGAGACATGATTTTTGTGAGAATTTTTCTCCGAAAAGACGTTTTCGATGTTTCTTCTACCCGCATATATTCGCGAATGCTGGTTCATTTACTTCTAAAGCTCAACTTGATGTTTATGTGTGCGGTTTATTGATGTTAGGTTTTCTACGCCCCCCCTTTTTGGTAGTAAAATATAATTACATTATTTCGGTGTGGTCTACATTTACTTACTTTTAATGGTAAGCCCCGTCGTGAAGTGACCAAATCATGATTGCTTCAGATAAGAAGAGTAAAGGTTAAGACTGCGTTTATGTGCTTGTTCGCTCTTGTTGTTGTTGTTATTATTATTGTAATTTCTGTTCTGTAAAAAATCTGTAAAAATTCAGTGGCAGATTAAATGAAATTGTACGAAAACATTAAAGTTTAGAGGAAGAGAAACGCATAGTACCCTGAATAAAATCAAACCAACAACAAATAACACCATACAAATTTTCATTGGAGTGATCACGACAATGATATATGTAATAATAAGAACAACAAAAATTGATAAAAACAACAACATTTTAAGCATTGTCAAATAACAATTCGAATTAAGAAGACGGAGAACGTTTTAGGAATATTTTTCAAGGTAATTTTATTGTTTACTAAGTTGACCGTAGTAAAAATAAAAACAACGGCGCCAATTAAAAAAATAGTTATCCAATTTAGTCCGATGTGCGATTATATGAGCACTTTTTTGAATTTATCAATTTATTTCCTTAAACGAATTCTTCATCAAAAAATTCATTTCAACAATTTAATTAACAGCGGACGCTAGTCGGAATAAGTGATAGTTGTTTACAATACCATCATCAATAAATAGTGAATGAACAACAAACGATGAATGAACGGATAAAACAACAAATGTGTAAACAAAAACTGTTAGACAAACATAGTTTTTGTTTCTTAGTATTAGTTTTTGTTTTTATTATTTTTACTTTTATGGATACTGACCAGTTTTATTAGTTTTGTTTGTTGTGTGTGTGTATGTACACTACAAACGTGAGCAAATAATTACAGTTTTGTGGAAATGATAATGGAATTAAATCTGATAAATTTAATTGATATCGTTATTGCAATTTTATAAAAGACATTTTAAAGGAAACGTGATCGGCATAGAAAATTATACATATGTCTGCATGACTATCTGTGTGGTTGCCAAAAATTGTCAATGACATAAATTGAAATTACGCACCGGTGGCAACTGGTGTTTGAGAAATGGTCTGCTTGTCAGGATTTTAGGAAAAAATCAGGAAAACTCATAAACCACCAAAAACTACACATGAAATAAAATAATGAAATTTTACAACTGAAAGTGGTCAGTGATGGCAAACTTTGTTCGCGAATGAAACAAAAAGGCATGTTTACTGAAATAAATTTTGATTTGGCTTTTATGATATCCAATTTTTCCTATTTTTCTTATATTTGTTCTTCTTTCAAATTTTTCTATTTATTTTATATAAACTGCAAAAAGAAAACAATTTTTATTAACTAGACTAATCGAGCACTGGATTACTTGAATTTAACGAAGAATAAGGTTCTGGTAGAATATAGAATATGCGAAAAAATAACAAATTGGATTTTATCTTTGCATAAACTTTGTACGTAGTTTTCAGGTCATTTTGTGAAATCATGCGATTTTTTGCTGCGATTTCAGTAATTGCTTGCTTCTGATATTACTTTGATATTATTGCTTCTGATATTACTTCTTGATATTACTGATATTACAGTAATTGCTCATTCATTTCTGATATTACTTTTTTATTGGTCTATATTTTTTATTCCTCATGTGTAAGTATTAATTAATTTTATTAATTTTTATTAAGATTCATTTACGAGTTAATAGTTAAATTAATTTCCCTTCTGCTTTTTATTTCAGTAACCCCGAAAACGTTTGATTCTGAACTAAACAAAAACATTAGTTGGTATAACAGAATATTTGTTCACTTCAAACTGTATTGTTCTAGTCTCAAAAAATTAATTTCTTTTAAGATTTCGTTATCTGTTTTGAATGGTTTATAAAATTAATTCATTAATTTAAATACATAGAACACAAAAACTAATTTGTTAGAAAACTCAAACAAGTGAAACTAATCAAAGTATTAATTCGGTGATTAAAAATAATCGACTTCGTTCGTTATGTGTTAAGCGTGCGGTAGACCATAACCCACGTCATCAAATTAACAAACCACATATAAATTTTAATTCTGTAAATGCGTGAGGAAGAGTGGAAAACAGAAAGTGTCAGAGAGGGAGTTAGAAATGGACTTAAGTGGAGTTAAAGACGAATGAATGTGGCGGATAGTAAAACAATAGAAACAAACAGGAACGCTAAATTCGATCTGACCGATATTTGTATACTCTTCACAATTTACAGCTCGATGCTAGTAATTAGTAGACGAAGCTCGTCTCTTAATAGCACTTTTCTTGGATAAGTAAGATCTATTAAGCCATCTTAACCACAAGGCTTAAAACGTCCGAACATTAAAAGGTCCAAAACTTTATAACCATATATATAAGACAGATAGACAGACAGATGGACAGTCTAAATTGATTCAGGGGACTTATTCGCCAGAATATATATACGTTTGCCACGTCTCTCCTAATGTTTTACGAACGGAGGTACAGACTTCATATATCCCAACCTCTAGGGTGTAGAGTGTAAAAATGTATATATAGAAACTATCAGTTCTTCTAGCTTGTACTTCGTAAAAACTGATTCAAGTCTGATTTAATAATTGACAACACAGAACTTTGTATTTTATATAAAACTGTATAAATTATCAAATATCAGTATAAAACTGATGTTTATTGTAGCTAAGGAATATAGCTAATATGGAAGGCTATTATATATATATATCGCATCCACTCGGAGAGAACGAAATCTTATACACTTATTTTTAAGTGTTTGTGCGGTGATATCCGAATTGGTCTCATTTTGAAAGGTATATTATTAATAAGAATTATTAAGAGTCTTATTAATAAGAATATTCTCACCGATACTTGTGCCAATATCTCACTTTCCTGTATTAAGGTATTTTTCCAGTTGTGATCCTTACAGGGTTCAAAGCCACCAGAGAGAAATAAATTAAGTGCGTAAAATAAGAAAGAAAAAAATAATGGGAAGGAGAGCGATAGATAAAAATGGAGCAGGAAATAAAAGGAGTCGGAAAAATTAAGCAACAAACTATTATAGAAGGAATGTAATAGAGAAACTAATCAGAAGCAAATATAACAAAAAATTATAGTAATGAAGGACACAATCGGTCCTTTTCAAATACGGGGGTCTGATACAGCAGGGTATATGGGAAGGGTAAGGCAACAGCAACGGAAGACAAAACATATTTGCCAACAATAGAAACTGCATAATTATTCATTGCAATTTAGTCAGAGGCGATGACCAAATATAGTGGCTGCAAACACAACAACAATAAAATATGTTAGTGTTTTTCTCAAGGTTAATTTATTTTTCACGGTGATGCTGTTGTTGTTCTTGCTCCCAAAAACATGAGTATGAAATCATTTCAGTTAAGGGTTTTGAAGAGCTTCATTTTATAACCGATTATTTATCATAAAGTTATTTATTTTATTCATAGTATTTTAGTACTATTCATAGTATTTTATCTACTGTATGCAATACTAATTTTTGTGGCCTATTTTTCCTTGTGCCCTTTGATTTGGCCACATTTGTTTCTTTTTGTTTAATTTTGAATAACTAACTTTAGAATACAATAGAATGACATTGGGTTTAAATTAGGAACAGTCACTTATACTAAGAGTTAACTTTTCAATAAATTTTCAGCTTATTATGCAAATTACATGACCTCCAAAGTGAAGACGATAAACATTTGGTTTTTGTGGATATGAGTTCGACATGGAAAACTATCGAGGCTTAAGCAGTCGAAATGAAAATTTTCTCCTATAATTATTTTTGCTATTTTTTATAAGAGCTTTTTATAAGAATTAAACACTTAAAGCACTTATAAAGCTGGTCAAGACAGAAAGTCAAAGACGTAAACAGTCCTTGGTCTGAAACATTCCATACTCCTGTAGGTACCAGACTATTCGCTGCCTTTGTTGTTTCTCACTTTTTGCTGTATTTATCGAAATAAAGGGCAAAAAATTATATTTAATCATTCTGTACTAGTGTATGCAACCGATATGCTATTGTTGCGTCAAGGTTATGACTGCAAATTTGAAGAGGTTTATTCAAATGTAAAGTGATTGACAGAAGAATATATATGAAAAAATAAATAAACGAAATAACAATCGATTCCACATATACATCATTATAATTGATGTTGATCGGATTTGATCTGATGGAGGCAGCACATTGCCAGTGCGTTTGCTTTTGTTATTGCAATTACTATTAGTGTCGGTTTCGTTGCTGTGATTTTTTTTTCTGTTGCAGCACTGGCGATAGCCGCCAAAATATTCCCAAAAGTTTGATTTTGTTGCCTTTTTGTATACGCCGAAAACAATTTAACCTGCCTCGTGGTTACACAAATTCCATTTCATACACTATATAGAACGGAAATAAAAAACCAAATCATACGTTGGATATGGCGAGTAGATCAAAAGACATAAAAACGCCCGGACAAATAAACAAACGAATATTCCAATATTTTATATTTTGCGTTCGTATTCCAAACAACTCATATTCAGACGACTTTCCTAGAAATAGTATGTTGCTCACATGATTCAATCAAGCCAAGGAATCAGGTAGACCATTTAATCACAATGCGTCAATTAAAAACCGCTAACTTTGTCTAATGTGGTTAACACAAAATCGTGGTATAAGCACTCTCATTTCTTTAGATTTTATTTTGGTGCACGAATTATTATGAATAATTATTTAGGGCTAAAACATGCTTCCTTCTTCACCTATCTATCATTGTCTATCTCTAGCTCTATCTGTATCCCTCTGCCTTCAAGCTCCACAAATTATCCACGAATTATCGTAAGCTTCACAAAAATCGAGAAGCTATTTCTCTTTAATTCCTAGTGAATAAAAGGAAATAATCGCGACAATAACGACGCCAACCACAGCTGCAACAACGTGAAGAAAATTGGAACAACAAAGAAATTGGAGCGATATTGATCCGGAATGCGTTGAATCCCTTTTAAAGGCTTTTACGCCATGCGACATGCGAGGCATATAATCATCTGAATACGTTGACTTGAGCTTCGTGGCAAGATTTGGTGTTAACAACTGCATGCTACAAAATAGCAAAACAAGAAAAACAAAAAGCAAAAAATAGGATAAAAAACAATAAATAATGGCATGTATGCATAGACAAAGATCATTAATGCGAATTAGAAGCTAAGAAGTAAAAGAACAGCAATAACACCAGGCGAGCACACGTGACGTGCATTCAATTTACGGAAAATTGTTTTCTTGAAAACAAGAAGCAAATAAATCCTTTGCACTCTTTTAAAGAATGCTCATTCCGACTTTAGATCTTTGATAATCAGTTGGTTTCTTGAAGAGTTTATGGGTGTATGCGTGCATATTTTCTAGATTGCGAAAAGAAGGGCGATATTTTTTTCTGTTTTTCATTTTTTATGAACAGAAAAGAACATGTTTTCTTCCGACATCAGTCGTTTAGTTGCAAAAGGGCTTATTGTTTGCTTGCGTTCTTCTCCTGTGTTTCTTTATTGTGGCGTTCTCGCATCGATAAAATGATTGCTATAATAGAGCCTACTAAAGTATTAAGAGCGACAGTGGCAACAAGAGTACAAACAAAATAGCAAAAATAAAGTACATTTATTTAAACTGATTAGACCAATTTATTACTGAAAGATTTACAGCATTTTACAAGTGTCGTTTAACTTTATACCACATTATTATACGCTGCACCCAAAGCCTGAACGATCTGTTAAGTTAGTTCCTCCGTGTGTAACGCGTTAAAGAAGGCGTGGCAGGAATGGAGAAGTATATACTTTATGGCTTACGACGATCTCCTGAGCTAATTTAGCTTTGTTCGTCCTACCGTGTCAGTCTGTACGTAAGAGAAGAGAAAATAAGGGCAACAACACACGACAATAAAATATATGGAAATAAGAAATAATGGCAGCAACATTAATAGATTGCTACGCTCTTTGACGTGGTTTTTCCCTTGGAAATTGTTGACGAAGCTGTTCGCAAATACTGTTGAGTGACGCAGACGAAATACTAACCAGAAAACACTAAATTAATCAATAATTGTTAATTTGGTATAAGACTCACTTAAAAGTCATTTACGAAAAGCAAAGGAAATTAAAAAGAATAAGCTTAGAAAAGTAACAGTTACACGTAAAATAGAAAAAGTTTGGAAAGTATAAAAGACATTGATAAAGGATGTACTTGACATTTTGGGAGCTCAACATCAACACGTCCAACATGTCGTATGTGAGCTTTTTTCTTTATCTCGAACTACGAGAAAGTGATTAATTAGTTACTGCAGATAACGAACAAAATCGTTACGCAAGCGTGTCCAATATTGTTTTTGAGTTTGTCAGAGTTTTTTTAAGAGGAGAACAAGCATACTTTCACAATGATTCTATTAATATAAATTAATGATAAATTAATGATTCTATTAATACATTTTAATTAAAGTTTGTACGGCTTCATTTAGTCAAACAGTAGGATGTTGGATCTCCTCTGAAAATATTGTATTGTTCCGTTCAATTTTTGATAGAATTTTGTTCACTTTATACAATATTATACAAACATCTAACATCTGCGCGTAAATTTTCGAGGATAAAATTGTGCCGCACGTTTGATCATCAGAAAGTTAGCTCTCAAGGGTGGTCAATATTATATTTCCACATTTTCTATTATCAAAAAAAAAATATCATCTCTTCGGAAATTACAGTTATCGGAGAAAATTTTTTTTAATCACTAACTACTAATACATTCTACAGAGTAAAATACATTGGGTCAAAAAATTTCCAAATCTCATTTTATGTACTTTTTTAAATGGATATGGATCACGAGTCTTCACATCAATGAATGGATAAAAATGCAAAAGGTTCTTTTGTACTTTAATATTTTTTGGGCCAGAAGGTGATACGATTCGACTACTGATTTCTTCCTGCTCATTGTGTTATAAATCTCTAGCTTTTATATCGGCTGGCGATGAGAAGCGAAATAAAAGCGAAACCTCAAAGCGGCAGAACCTTGAGCCGCACATTGCTCGTTATGATTAAAAATTTCTATACAACATTACATTGAAAGAAAAAAAAATAGTTTACCGCATTAGCTTTGTAAAATGGCAAAAACAACGAAACAATAAAACATTTTTAAATCATGTACGAAATGAATGATTGAGCAGATCATTATCATTAAGTTAAAAAAATAGTGTGCAATAAATAAAAGAACAAATAACAATTCACAACATGCCAAACAGGAAATATACAACATCGAAACATGACAAATAACATGACAGTTTACTCAATGGTCTGCAGTCATCAGTATTATCAGCATCATCATCAATGACATAGCAATCACAAAATGACAACAACAACCTCAGTAGGAATGGAGACGATGGCAATATTCAGCTTGTCTATGACTGTTGCGCTATTGCTGTTGCCGTTTTTGGTGATAATCGATCTAAGATAGTATAAAATTCTGCTCAAAATACATCAAATCTTATTTTTGTTGGTTACAGGGTCGTTGTTTTTGTTGTTGTTTTCATACATTTCAGAAAATCAGTATTCAGTATTAAATATTTATTAGCCTTCGATGCTAGATTCGTAACGCTTCCAAACATGGAAAAGTAACAAGTTTTGGAGAAAAGATGTCGTGGGAATTCTGATAAAAATTTGTGTCAGTCGATTAGAGTCACACCATCGATGAATTGCTCCAATGAATAACGAAGGGAACAATAAGAAATAATAACGTTAAACTCATGATAAAAGTCTATAGCGTGTAACCAATAGACAGTGGGCGGCGCACGCCCATTTCAATGTTACATTTCCCTTTTATTTGTTGATTTAGCTCTACTAACTTGTTTTTAATACAGATCACAAAAATGTATCCTTTTGGTATTCGTGGATTTATTAGGTCCAAAATCTATGCCAATTTCGACCATTTCTAATACGAAGCACATTATAATGCTAGTGAACGGATATACAAATATTCAATATGTGTCACATTTCCTGGAAATGTTTCATTATTTTTTTGTAATGCGGTTTTTTTTTTACAATTGTGATTTTAGTAGGTGGACTATTTCAATTTTTTGCAAAGTAATTCAATAACCGTAAGTGATTTCAAGAATGCAGAATATTAATATTAAGTATCATTATAGGACGAGGTTCGAGTGTGATTTCACCCATTTTCATTGGCATTTATTTCATGCTTTCAACACACAGGCAGACATGCAAGAGACTGACAGACGGCCATTCCTGCTACGCCTCCTTTAATTACAAACTAAACGTACACTACACCCGAATCAATTTGAAATAGTTACAACAAGAGCATTCACAAGAATATGCACTCAACACGCAGACAACCCTCAGAAGTCACACAATCCAAGCAACAAATGGCCATTCATAATTGTTTACGGGTCAACGAGCGCCTTTTTGAACAACAACAACTCCGGTCAGTGAAAAGTAACATGGAAAACACCAGCAACGAACGATCTGAGAGCTGAGAATGAAGGGAAAATGTGGGTGAAAATGAATAAATGACAAAAACGAAAACACGTTGGAAGTTTTGAGCGAGATTGGATGGCTCTTCCTCAGACAATTTCAGACGATTTTCATTGTTATTTATCACTCGTCGCACGTCGAATATATTCACATAATACAACAACGACATAAGTAATACTAACAACAACACCATATTGCTGAAGACTGATCGATCCTGCTCTCTGGTTTTTTTATCTCTGTTGTCTTCCCTTTTGCTATGAAAATTGTTTTCACCGTCGAAGTAATTGCCGCTTTCAGTTTTTGAAGCAATTGTTTTTTCCTCTCCTTTATCTTTAGCTGGAGTTTACCCGATGTTCAGCACCAATCAATAGCCTTGATTGTTATTATTTTTGCTTTTGTTTTTGTTGTTACCATTGTTTTTGTTATTCATTCCGTCATTCCGTCTTTCCTTTTTAGCTTCAATCTTTGATTTTTTTACGCTATCGTCAGTGCTAACGATCTTAGTCTTTAACTTAGGATAACTTCTAGAGAGGTCCTTTATAGAGTGTTAGGGTAAGAAAGAAGCAGAGAGTGATCTAAATAGTGTTTATCTGCTCCATTTTTTTCAAGGTGTACGTTGTTTTTATCACTGAAGGCTACCATTTAATTAAGTCCTGCTCGAAATGTAATGCTCTGTCAATTACAAAATAAACATAAACGCCCTCTGCCATCGCATTAATATTGATAAACCTGATCCGAGGTTTTCGCTATTATTTATTTCGTCAATTAAGAGGACGGAGTCGTGGCAGGTATGTGTTTATAAGTGGTTCAGAGTAAATAATCTACACCTAATTCGAGTCGATTTATCCGTGCCCGATTTTAACGCAGGCTAATTCACTCATTGCAACGACGGGTCGTTATCACGTAATGATAGTTTTCTGGATAGCAGTAATAAACACATAGGAAGCATTATTACCTTTTCGATTTCTCGATTTCCCCGATTGAATTGCGCTACTTTCTAATCTTGAAGATGCGCCCTAACCTCTGCCTTGCCTTGTTCATTTTTTGTGAAAATTGTTGCGAGGTTTTCCGAAATCTTCAAGCAACGTTCATCTATTTTTTCCCATTCAGCGTTAGTATTCCATCTACCATGGAATACTAACGCTGAAGCAATTGTAAAGGTAGAGTAGTTCAGAGGTTTGATTTGGTTGGCCTAACGATAAGCATGATCGACACAGTAGATATCGAGCTCGGTGATCACAATTGCATCGACAACTCTCCACAAACTTCTACTTACACTACTAATCCCTTTGGTAATTTGAAATCGGTTTAGTTTGTTTGCCTAGCAGTTTTGGCTGGTATATTCACTGCACTTGCATTTACTGATGTTCTTCTTCTTCCTTTATGCAATAGATTCGTGCTAATACTTTTTATATCTTTATTTGTCGATTGATCGATAGGAACGCATATTTATATTAAATTATATTACCAAACAAAAGCTGCAAGACGAAAAGAGCAACAGGAGGAAGGAAGTTATATATAAATTACGTGGTGTTGTTCCACAGAATTATCATGACTAATATACTTGGTTAACCTTAACCTTATTAGAAGTTATAAAGTATGGATGCGTGATCGAAGAAATTAAGTCAGACATTTTTATATACCGTGAGATATATTTAGTTTCTACGACAAAAAAGCTCTTTGAAATTCTTTGTCAATGAGAAAAGAAAGTCTCATTAAAAGGCAAATCCAACAATGACGCAGACAAGATACAGACATAAGTCAAGTTAACTGCTGAGTTAACTATTATTTTAGTGGTACGTGCTATTCCGCGAAGATGCGGCTGAACTTTCTGTTTGCAATATTCACTCATATAAATATTTCCATATTTTTTTTCAACAACAACCTACTTGGGGTTGGTATTTCAACCCTTCTACAACCTTGCCTACTTTCACTACCTTATTTTGTTTCGTTATTTCATCCTCTTACCCTAGAAAACCTATCAGGTATCTGCCTTTTAATTCTGCACTAAGTATGAAAATTTACTAAAAATATCAGTTTTCTATTTTGGTTCTTCTCTTTTAGTCTTCATAAATGGGTATCAGAATCTAATTTCCGTTTGGTCACTACACGAACCTTCTACCCAACATATTTTATACTAACGGAAGAAATAAAGGATTTCGTATATTTTTTACGCGAGTGATACTTCCAACAGTATTTACACAATCATTACTGACATAGCAAAATTTTGGTTATCTTGCTTTAACCGGAGTGTACTTAACCGGAGCTCGAGGGAGATCAGTGTGTTAAGTAAACAAAACATGATAGATCATAAAAATTTCCATTCCATTTACCCTCGTTTAGTGCTTCATTTTCGAGGTAATGTTTCAAAGTATAGGAGTGCTGATTTATTTAGCAGTTTATGATTCTTCTAGAGTTATAATTATTAACGTTAATGTGAGGGTTAACAAAAAATTTTCTGTGCTAATCAAAATCTTCCTTGTATATCAAAACATTATGCAGAAGTATATTTTGTTAGTTGTTTTGTTTACAAGTTCTTGGTTGATCACGAACTGTGCTACTGCGTTCGTTGTTATTCTAGAATTTCCTCCCAACAATATTTTTTTTTTTGATTTTTTCAATTCTAACGTTTTTCATTTCCGAAGTTTTGGAAATTTTGGAAATAACATTAATTATTGTTAAGAAAACGACTTTTAAAAAAATCTAATTTTCTTGAGAGCTTTCAATAGATTCCAGCGATGATGGTGATTCTAGCGATACGTTGGTTCAAAGAAGCAAAATTTTTTTCGTTAAAAATGACCGCCGGAATGGAAGAATAAATAACAGCAGCTTTAGCGATCACTTAGCTATAATCGGCTGCTTATTAATCTTTTCAGCCTAATACCGCTGAAGTGGTTCCCATGCCAAAAGTCTTCTGGTTATCAAGCGTTGTGTGTGTTTCTCACACGCAGAAGTAAAAAAAAATACAAAAGCCTTTTACAAAAAACCTGAATATAGAGGAAGAAGAAGATGAAAGCATCAAAACATAAAATGCTTGTCTAGCAAAGACTTGAATAATTAACACAGTTAGGTTTATCACCACATTCCAAGAGATCCACTGTCATCATCATCACTATAATTATGATCATCGTCATCATTATTATTTTCATTGCCATCATCATTGCCATAATAAAACAGTTATTTTTATCATTAACACCTTTCGAAAAATTTCAATTCAATATTGATTGACTTGAATCAACATCGTGTCGAATGTGTCACTTCATCGGTCTAGTCATTTCCTAGTGTCAAATTAAGCCAGTCAGTCTATCGGTCATTCATTTCATACAAAGAGTTTGCTTTCGTGGTCCTCGTTAACTCTTCTGGAACCATCATTTCATCAAAAGAAGTGAGTATTCGTTAGCCTGAATACGAACGTTAGAGACACACGCTTGTTTTTCGAAAAATGGCATTCCTATCATTCAAATATGCCATTCAAGGTAAAAAAACTGCCATTCAAGGTAAAATCAATTAAGATAGTGTCGATTGAAGTGGTTAAATCTGATTTTGCCCACTTAAAAACTTAACACTTTTTCGAAAGGGGTAATCGTATGTGATAAAATTGATTTTAAAAATACTTAATATTTGAATTGGTAATGTGAGAGTTTATCGTGAGGTGGCATAAATTTCGAAAACTTTAAAGGGTTGTAACTTATTAACTAGATAATCAATCTCTTAAACCGTTACACTCTTATGTAAAAAATTCACAGAATCAACTTTACTGCTGGAACAGAGCTTTTTCTAAACCGCAAACTTTGATCCCCAAAACGTTAGAAAAGCAACAAAGCAAAGCTCGAAGATTTTTCCTCGGAACCGCCACCTGTGGAGTCGCATCTTATATGTATTCACATTTTTTGTGAAATTTGTCATTCAATGAGAAACAAAAATTTTAAATTAACAAGAATTATTCTTTCTATAACCTGCACCCGGAGTGGTAGTGTATATTTACTTTGTGCTTCAGTTTGTAGCGTATGTAGCCACTGACTATTGGATTTGAGCTATAAATTTAAATTATGGGCGTAGAGTATATGAATGTCGGTCACGCCGAAGATAGCGTTCTATTTTATATTACCTTCAATTCTTTTTCCATTGAGGTGTATTTGTTTCAAAAGCTAATTTCGAGATCGATGTGCATTTTCGAGGTTTTTCGAGAAACCACAAATTTGCAAATTAAATTAGTAAATCATTAGATTGCAAAAGCTTTAATGCACTTTTGTTATTGTTGTTGCGGTTACTGCCAATTAAGTGCTCCACAAAATATTTGAAATAATTGTTTTTATTGATCTTAATGAATGCGAAACTGCAAACACTAATACCACAGACTCCAGTATCACAAAAGCCAGTATCAAAAAAGCAGAAGTAGAGCAAGAGCCGCTGAAACTGAAAACCGCTTGTTGCAAACAAACGCAGTATCTTTGTTTGACTAGTGTATGAGTTTGTTGCTTTAACGGCGCATTGTTTGGTTGTATCATGGGCTGGTTGAACCTGGTGGTTATTTAGTTGAAGTTGATGTCGTTGGTCCTTTAAATTCACTTAGGTAAATCATTAAAATATTCACCTGAGTTCAGTCCTAGCTGAAATTAGCAGTTATCGGATGATAGCTGCAAGAGATGATTTCACAAACAAAAATTATTGCAAACACAATACAGAAGAAATTCAAAACCGCATTTCAATAATGTGCGTAAGTTGACAGAAAGGCGTAGGCGGAGATATGAACAAATAGACCAACGCACCCATTAATTTTTCAAGTTAAAATATATTTATTTGTATCAAAATAGCACTGGAGAAAGCAAGCGCTGCTAATTATTTCTTTATCTTTTTACCAGTTGGCGAAACACGCTTCGGGAGATATTTTGTCTTGGGACTTGTATATTTTGCGAACATAAATTCAGTTTTATATCATCTCTAGTGACTAAGAAATTATTCTCTAAATATTTACGAAGTCATATTTACTGTAAAAATAAGTCGTGGCGCTGATTAGATTTTGTTAATATTCAATCCCGAAAAAACTATTATGACAAGAATACCTCTATACCTCTTTCCGTCGGGGTGTAATCGTGATTTTTGCAGATAGACACACAGTCTGGCACTCAGAGAGGCAGACAGGCGGATACCACTATATCGACCCAGTAAGTAATTCTGAGCAAGAATATGTATACTTTCATGCCTTTCATTTATACTTGTCATGCCTCCTTTAAGGTGTAACAAACGGGACCAGAAAGTGAATATACTCCATCCCCACGTCTGGGGCGCATAAAATGCGGGTGACTAAAGATAAAGTAAGTTAAGTTGCAACACAAGGCATAGCAAGAAAACCGGCGCATAACAATTGCCAAACTAACGATAATGTTGGGAGTTTTACAAAAACTGTAATCTCATCTCTGGCGCAATTTATTTCCTCCTCAGTTTTTCAGTCAGTTTGTCAATTGCTTACACCGAGCAGAAACGAGACAAACAAATACCAGATGGTTCATTAATTATATATTTTCCCTATGCAATCACATTCAACGATAATATCAAATTTTGTCGTGGCATCGGGTCGCCACATCGAATGAGCTCAGCAGTTTCCAGCCTTACCATTTTTATGGTAATCGTCATCGTAATCGCCATCGTAATTTTTTTCGTCGCTTTCCACATCTTCTTCGGCGACTCACTAATCAGTGACTCCCAATTGACTTCGCAACCCATCTTGAACGCCAATCAATAAACGCTTAATAAATGAATAGCATCCAGCAGCGACCAGCAGAAGCAGTCTTATAGTCTGTCGGGTTATTGCATCGACTCGTGATGAATTTTATGGCTTATATTGCGCAACAGAGACCAGCATCGTTAAAACTGTGAACTGCCGAAGAGGAAAGTAAAGGAGAGATGTTTAGATGACGGCAGTGACGACACCAACCGCTACGATTCCACCTGAATCTCATCATTGCTGGGTTTATCTACGATCTTACAGTGTTTCTAAACATGTTTCCCCCGTCAATTCACCGAGCAATTTCCTTCATCAATTTTCCTTCATTTCCTTCATTGGAATTTTCATTTTCATTTGTGCGCCATTCCTTCCGGCTAATTTCTAGATAGCTTTGTGGCTTGTTTTCTTTACATCTATTGATGCGCAATCTTTGTAAGTTATGTGTATGCGGGTCAACTGCGCGCCGATTCTTAATGACAGTAAAGGCGAAAGTATACAAAACAAATAAAAGTATTTGACAGATGATATAAACGGAATAAGGTAGAAATAACAAAGACCTATTTTGGAGACTGCAATATCCGTTAGATGGAGAGTAGTTAAACTTTATCTAATGACGAAATAAAAAATATGCAATGAAATTGGCAGTTGACCGAATTGGCCTGGCTTGGTCTAGAACCGAATTCGTCGAATTTAGTCTTTGTCGCAATTGGTCAGTAAAAAGTATTTAATTTATTAATGTTTCAACACGGGATTTAGTTAAGCGGAATAGCAATTACACTCAGAGGATGATCAGGAAGCGAACAAAGTTAGGGATCAAATAAATCGACAGTAAGTTGGTCAGTTTTTCTCGTGTTTCGCTCATCTGTAAAATTCCAAAAGGTGGAGTTGTTTTACAATTTTCGAATGAATACGTTTTTTGACTCAACTTTCACCGTGACTGATTCCGATACGGTTTTTTCAAAAAATATAAAAGACTAGCAATTAACGTTTATGAAGAATAAACGAATGAATCGTTAAACGCTTCAGTGGTCCGGCATAACATCTATCTTTTAGCAAACGTTCAACCGGAATAAATAGCAAGAAGCGATAAAGCTGACTCCGGCCTGACCGAAAATTATGTACATACATATTATATACAAACAAAGATTATATAATATAAATTTGCAATGTGATCCGTATAAACGATTTCCCTTTTGTTGGTAAATTTAAATCTACCAAATTAACTTCAACACGGTTATCCTCGAACAAGTCCCCTAATTGTATGGAATAATGGCGGGGGCCCTGCGACCCTTTTTGATCTATGTTAATATCCAACACCGCCGCCCCAGCCATGAAGGTTGAGATCGAGAATTTCAACAGAGACAAAAAAACGAAGTCTTGCAATGTTAACTCCTAAAATAGTAGACGCAACACTTGACGGAATCCGTGGGTGAGTTCGAGAACAACAATTTTGTCATCAAATTCCAAATACAAACGTTCAAAATAAACCGGGCATTTGGATATGTTCATATTAAGTGAGTGTGATTCTCACCCGACTTCACCATTGTCACCCGACATCCATTTTCGATACCAAAAAGCCGACAATAGGGAATATGTGTGTCAGGCAGGAGTAGAGAGATACGGAGAGCCGAGAGAAATATAAGTTGTCGTGGAAATCTCGAAGACTAGAAATTTTATTTGATTGACTTCCATTTCCATTTCCAATCTGTGACGTGAAACACAAGGAAAATATTGAAAAAAATTTAAACTCGGCCGGAAAAAGTGAAAACCTAAAAAAGCCTCTAATAGTTGTTGTTTTTAACACTAGCATCATAGAAGAGGTTGCTGATATAACCGACGGGCTTCAACCAACTCCAAGCGTACACTTATCCGCCCCTTTTCAAACAAGGTACGCCCTTTAACCTTTCTGTCAACAGTAGCATACCCGGGTATGTTTTGCTTTTTCAAATCGCTATATTTTAAAAACTAGCACACGGATTAATATGAAACTTTATGATGTCCTCAACATAAAGGTTTTACAACATATTCCAAAGTATAGTTGGGATTGGACCGCCTGGGCCAAGGATACAGCCATTTTTCGATTCCTACCCCTTACGTCAACAGCTGCATACCCGGGTATGTATACGACTACTCTGGGATCTGGGAAATCCTCTGGGATCAGAAAATTGTGGTGGCACAAATTTTCGTCTTTTATTCACTGTGCCCAACATTGATAAATTGCTGTCCATCATCAAACATTTTGCCAAATTGTAGCTGGTGAAGAAATTATCGCACACGATATTTCGCCCACTTCCACGGAAAAGGTTGACGCATAAATCCTTTACCACTCTTTCGCCAACATTTTTTTCTCTTTCACCGGACGCTGCCTTTCCCGTGTAGATTTGTCCCTTCAATGGATAAGAAGAATCAGAATCGCATACCCACCACACTTTTATTCCATATTTAGCGGGTTTTGAAGGTATGTATTGTGTGAAACCAGTACCACCACGGTAAGGATGTAGCTGTTCATCAACAGTGATATTGGTTCCTGCTACATAATTTGTATGTAGATTGCTGTTCATCATCAGGAAAATGTCCGCTATTGCTGCTGCCTTATCAAATTGCTTGCGTTGCTGGCGAGTGTTTCCGTTATCAAACCGTATAAAGCGATTTATTGCCCAAAATCGTCGCACGCTCATTGATGCACGATATATCGGATGTGAGATTGTTTTCCACAAATCTTTAGTGTGAAGGTAACCGGAATGGTTAACGCCACTCAGCAAAAGAAGACCCAAATACGCGTCAAATTCACTTTTTGTTACAGCTTTCCATGTGGTCGTTCGATTTTGTGTAGTCCCACTTCTATAGTATTGGCTTGCCTTTCTATTGGTTTCCCGCACAATAACGTCGCAGATTTCATCAGACATTATCAATCTGAATGTTTCTCCAATGGTCAAACCTTTTGATCTTCCTACTGGTCCAGTGTTCGCAGATCGTAGTATGTTGTGTGCTCGAAATCTTGCAGTTTGTGGGGGTGCAGCAGACCAAAGTGTACCATCCCTGCTTGTATATTCTTCGTCGGTTTCAACTGTTATATCACCCAGTTCTTCATCACTTTCGTCTTCCGGATCGTATTCTGGTAACTGGACTTCTTCTTTATCGGAATCATCTGGATTTATATTTTCTTCGTTGTCGTCTCCAATATCTTCAGATACCAAAGGCTCGTCATCACTATTTTCCTCCCGTAAATCCTCTAATCTGTGGCTAATGTATTCTTGCTGTTGCTCAAGATCAAGCGCTCTAAATTGTCGTGGAGTAAGCCATTCACCATCTGCCATTTTTGAATTTAAAAATTTTTTGATTGCGTAATAATTGATAATAAAAAACTATATGTTTTAAAACTATATGTCTGAACTCAAAATTTACCCATTATGAATTGTAAAAAAATGCCAAATCTTAAATACTTTTTTATACACGAGTTTTTCAGGTAGGGTAAATTGTACAGGTGGATTCTAACAATTAAGTCAACCGGAAAAACTCGTATACAAAAAAGTACTTGAGTATTGACATCCTTCTTTAACATGATTATAAAATTTTTATACCTGACTATCCTCTCTGCATACACCCTTATACAGTGTGCTATAAAAAACAACATATTTTTCACCAAATAATAATTAAAAGTAGGGCAGATTTAAAGAAATGTATAAAATATTAACATTTTTGTCACAACGCAGTGCTACTTCCTATACAGATTGCGACGATTGCGATTTTTTGTGTTGATGGAGCTGTTTTTCCTAGAACCTCTGCTTAGTTTTCCGTGATTTATGGTATAGTTTACTACCTTGGCTTATTTTTGTTGATTCTGTTTATAATTGTTGCAACTCTTGTGACTGTTTCTGGATTTTTGCGGTGGTTTTTGCTCAGCCCGTCACAGAGGCATAACATTTCGTACTTGCTACATGTAGTGACAAATAATTGTTTGCCAGCAATTTTCGAAGTTTCATTTCTCCTTTCATTTCTCATCTTTATTTTTGTGTCCTTCTATTTGCGCCTCTTGGGGTGTATTGATTCCTTCAGTGTGCCATGGAAGATGTTGGCTTCGATTATTGCTGATGGAAGACTTTTCATTGTTGTAAATGTACAAGCAACACCGTGCATTTGAAAAAAAATTTATTAGTACACAAAACCAAATACATTCAATCGATTATTTTCTTTAAATATGAAGTATCCTTTTAGTGCATGAACTAAAAAAAAATTGAAGTAGGAGCTTAATAGGTGAGAAGCGAATTGGTGTTAACAAACACTATTTTGTATAAAAATTGATTTCGATTTTGGCTTCAAATTGTTTTTTCAAGGTTTAAGAGAAAAGAACTTTCTTAGCTTATTCCAAAGCTCTCTGGATCGTGAAAGTTATACAAGAATACCTTTTTCCACTTTAAAGGAATATCAAGATTTGTTTAAAGTTTCATTTTATGCGAAAAGGTGTCACAGCATATTCCCTTAATTGTCATAAGCCCCAGATATTTTCAAGGACGCTTTTATGGAATATTCACAAAATGAATTCCTCACGCCATAAAAGGAGCAACAATACAAAGAGATATATTATAAGCAAAAAAGTATACCGATATGGGTTTTATATATTGAATGCTGTAATCAATATTTATGTCAATACACACAGGCACGCATGCACACACTCCCATATATGCTCCCACGTGCATATATCCTACCTTCGTAATATACATTTATAATTTTGGTCGAATAATCAGCGTATGGTACACAGCCTTTTAATATTACATTTCTACTTTTGTTGGTTAAAATAGATTTAATAACTCATCATCAACACAACTATTCTTAAAAATGGCAACCCATTGTATAGGGCAATAGATGGCTCGGCGACAAGTTCGTGATGCGGTAGAATTAAAATCTACCAATAGAGCCAACAGAGACTGAAAATTGGGCTTGCGCAATTTCGTTTCATAAAAACTAAGCGTGAACCTAGGTAAATTGCGACCATTTTCAATACCAAACAATTTATAATCAAAGAAAATATTAGTGCATCGTTTCATTATAATACCTCCACTACTCGTTCTTCTGTAATGCATTCTTATAATTGGGGTTCTTGTAAGCGGACCATACTACATTCTGGCGATATAAAACTATATATCCACATGTGAAACTTGAATTTCGCATATAGGTATGTTAATAATAGGTATCAAAAGTGGGCGTATTTCTAGTCTGATTTGCCCCCACTTTCGACTGAAAAACAATTTATAATGGCAGAGAGTATTCCTGTTATATTTCACAACAATATCTCCTCTCAATCTCCTGTAATTCGACTTCTTCATAGCTGCGGTTCTGGTGGGCGGACCGCATTAATTAAAAAAACATATCTTTATAAACACTTAATTTATCTTTTTTTTAATTGGATTTAGGGACGTTTGGACTAAGAAACTAAGTAAACATTTAAATCCCCTTGACGCGGTGTGATTTTGACAGTTTTGCATGACTGAATGTTCGATTAGATGCTACATAATATCAGTTGGTTGAAATCAATTTTTCAGTCAAACAATTAAACACTTTTACGCTTAAATATTACAGGAAAGTAATTTTACTTACTTTTCAAAGGACATTAACTACTACGAAGATATTTTCAATTACTTGTATAAAATATAAGCAAACAGAAATTATTGAAGTGCTTTTGCCAGACAAATATAGAGACAGATTATATTGATTGCGAAACGACTTACAATCAGACGAGCTCAGAGATGGCTCAGAAATTGTTACTGTTACTTTTATTTTATGATCGAAATTTGAAAGATCACTTGCAGCACATTGATCCAACTTTGAAAATGCGAAACTTTTCGCAACCATAATGTTTTTGTGTACTTTTTTAATTATAGTTTTATAACTGGATAATTGCACAATGTGATTTTTTATGTATTCCGTAATGAAATTTTTAAATGAGCAACCGCTTACAGCTTAAGAAAAATAATATCGCTTGAAACATTCATTTAAATGGCATTATAAACACAATATGAAAGCGCTGTCGAAACTGAAATTATTTTATTAATTTTTTCTCACGGAAAAATCTTTTGAATTCATGCACAAAACAGAGACGTATCCGTTTTAGAGAAGTTTGAATTGAAAGAGACACTTAATAATGTCGTTCAAAACCAAATCAAACAAAAATTGTTGAAGTATAACATAAATATTAAATTGAAAGTAATACGCATGTAATGTATTTTTTCTTTCAATCCCTCACAAGAAGCCATACGAAGTCTGGTAAATCCACTTAAAAAAAGAAGGAAAGAAATGAAGAAAAGCGAGGAACCAATCAATAAGAAGAAGAGTTGGTAATGAGCGGTAACCATCTGCTCCACTTTGCCATATAAAATTATGGTCATAACTTTAATGTAGTTTTAATGAATGCTCTCTATTATCGGGCGACTAATTTAATCGTCATAACCGCTATCACATTCGCAATGATCGCAATGGCTACTAAAGTTAATTAAAGACATTAGAAGTGAAGTCAATTTGTGGAAACGTTCTTTTTTGAAGTTAGAAATAATACAAATGAATTTATTGGCTCATTTGATTAGCGTTTATCTCTACGATGTATTTCATTACTCTTCTCGGTTTTGTACCTTAGATGATGGGATAAGTCTGAATGGAAAGCCGTTGTTGATGCGAACTCCTAAGTGCACTTTGCAGATCTTAGCAATTCCCATTACTATCATTTCTTTGCAATATTTCTATTAATGACATACAAATTGTGATCATCTCATATTGCATAATTACCGTTAACTACCATTAAGAACAAAAATTCCCGTTTCTTTGGTCGAAATCTAAGTATAAAATCACAATAATTTCATTACCTTCAAATCAAAATTCCAGCAAGAAAATTACACACTTGCGAAAAGCAATGTTAACTTCCTGGAGGTACTTTATTGGAAAAAACAAAATATATGTAGACGGTGTACCGCTTAAGAGAAATGGAAAATACGCAGACTGGTAGTAAGATAAAGAGATAGAACGCTCTGCAAAACGTTCTGCAAATTAAAGATTTGTAATAAAGGTAATTTTGTGGTCTATTGAATTCGCAAAGACATTTTGAAAGTGTTATATGAAGAATGTTGAATACATCCCATTCAACTATTCGCCAACGTAAAAGAATTATCCCATTGTTTCTGAAAATGCGCTGAAAAGTAGGAGGACTTTCTCAGAAATCTACTGACAGGACGAAGGTGGATATTTATTTTTAAGTTTTGAGCTATTGATTGAGCTATTTGAGCTATTGTTGAGCATTATTTAAAACACTTTCTGTTAGTTATGGCCATTGAAGCTTACTAAAAGGTCTTTATTTTCTTGATATTATTTCATATCTTTTTATTCGAATTCTTATCATCTTTTTCTCTTTCGCCTACACGATTGCTTTATTTATACTTGATGAGGCTACATTATTCCTAGATTGATCTGATCGGATCAATTCTCTTTCGAAAAAAATCAAATACCGGATGACTTTCTGTAGTTGTCCAATTAAATCCATTTTAATACCAGTTTTTGGTGAACCAATGAAGTAAACAACAGCGAATGTCTTCTCTTGCTTTCTAATACTGATCGTCATTAGCGTCAGTACCATACGATCTCGTTTTATATACGCTTTCAAAAACACTGCCTTTTATTCTCTAATTCTCTCATTCAGAAATTTAATTGCCTTTCATGTCATTGACAGACTGACTTTCTATTTAATGGCCAGGTGCACGCGAATTGAGATCGGATGTCCAACATCAAAATCTAAGATGACCAAAATCAAACATTAAAAACTCTTCATTACACTAACCATAGCCATCGATGGCTAGAAGGCACCGACGGTAGAAGGCACCCAGCGATGAAAATGACACTGAGGACCATGATGTTGAATGTAATGATCACGAATATCAAAACGGTACTCTATTAGACCGCGGGTATTATCTAGTTCACTAATGTTTTTTTCAGTTTTGTGAGTTTTAGTTTCAGTTTTGGATGCAAGGGGTCCCTCCTGCTTCTTCGTCACTTCCTTGATCACCCTCATGCATCCCGCTGTCATGCTATCCTTGATATTATTCAGACCAGCCCCGGCTATTCTACTCGAAAATTAGGGAGTTTCGTACGTAGAGGAGAATATGAGGGATTTAGATTAACTTATTCGTACATAAATACGATGGCACAGACATTAAAATAATTCATTAAATTATGAAATTGTCTTAGAATTTCATTCCTTTTTAATTCTAGAAAATACACGTCTTTTCGATTTACTCTTTGAATACTTTCTGTTAGCTTTTTATGTCTAAGAATTCTGGCTTCAGGATAAAAATCCTTAAGGACAGCTCCTGCCGCCACATATCCGCTCTTGCAAATAATTTATAGATATTCAGACAGAAGAATAATCGCAACCAGTTGAGAATCATTCATTCACAATACACGAGTAATTGACTTGTCTGATGGGAAATAAGTAATGAGATCACAAGTCAATAACAATAACGTAATTATAAAACATTGCCAAATGCTATAAAAAAGAAAGAGTAAACTTAATTGACAAACATAAAGGAATTACCGAAAAAAGGGTCAGCAGATGTGAAAGTAAAGGATGAAATCACCGCAAGAAAAATGGTCGCTGCAATAAAATATAATCCCAAAGAAATATCACCCATAAAATCCACCAAAGAAGACCAAGAATGGGAGAAACCAACAGAAGGAAAGACCAGTAAGAAACAATATCTCACAAACGGGAGCCCGTAGAAACGAAATTCACAAAAATAATCAATAATGAGAGAGGCAACCGAAGGAAAGTGTCACCTTAAAGAAGATAATCCAAAGGACGTGTATTGGGGCCCTTAATTCCCTACCACTGAAGGCCTAAGACTTATCGCCCAGGGGACTACCCTCCAGGAAAGGCAGGATAATCTGATTACCCAATGTTATTGTAGGTTTTATGTTGATCATACTGGTCTTTAAATGACACTTGTAAAATTTTCTTCTAAAAGTTTAACGTTAAAATTTATTTACATTATATAATATGAGTCGAGAAGAATTTCATAAGCATATCCGTAAGTAATCCATTTTCGATTTATATCGGATCTGCTTTACGAATACCACTCTTAGTAATCAATTCGTTTGTTCGATGGTGCACCTCAGTGTCGCTTGAACGCCATTGGCGGTTGATAAAATGGAGTTGTTGAACATTTGAATTAGCTTTGGGTTGCTGGTCAACCGGAACTACCGCTGGTGGTCAGTCATCGATTCGGTTTGGCTGCGCACCTGTGGAGTACTGACGATCAAGGACTTCTCGTTATGGAAATGAAAAATAATCCGCAGTTCTTGTGTGAATAAGACTCTTGGTACATCATAATCTCCTAAATAATTATTGGGGTGGTTTTCTGCTGATGACCATACGGTCCTTATGGATTTCGTTAAAACTGAGGAAAAAAATTTTTTTGGTTTTATAAACTTCTTCATTTTGGTTATGTTTACTTGCTACTTTTATTTCAGTTTTTGTTATAAAATAAATGTTTGCAACTATTTCCTGCTTACTAAAATATTTTCGTTCTGTATTTTCGTTTATTTGGGAGTTTTCTTCGTCTATGAAGCCGCTATTAAATCAATTCTTGTCATATTTGCTGTCATCAAAATTATTGCTGTTGTTGTTTCTATTTTCGGTGTTGTTGTTATTAAAGTGGTTTATTTATATATTATGCAATCATATTATTTGACATTTGCCATAAATTCCGTTACAATTTATATCGGAAAATGTTGCCAGAAGCTTTTACAGCAGCCACGACAACAACTTTTGCAAGAGTTTGTGTTTTTTGTTGTTTGTTATCTTCTCAAAACATATTTATTTCATTCATTATTGCTGAGTGTATTTCTGCGTCCATTTTCGTAAACAAAAAATATACGAAATTTAACTTTAGTAAACGACACAAATAAATGAGTTAAAATAAAAGTGACAACAAATGAAACAACAAGTAATACAATAATTGCATAACAACAATGTGTGTACGGTAATATCACTGCATCAACGTGATTCTCCTACAAACGTGTATATTATATATTTTGTTTGCTCTTAATTCATGAGTTGGTTTTTAATATTGTTGTGGGGTGAATTTCTGCGAAACAAAATAAATGATATTATTATGTAAAATAATATTTCTATGTCTGCTTTTTTACGTTCATTCAAATCGATGCAGTTAATTTCAATCAAGTTTTTGGATCGATTTAATCGCGTTGTGCGAATTGCATAATCCTCTTTTATGCAGTTAGTTCATTCCTCGTTCGATAATTTACTACACTTTACTTATAACATTCTTTTCGTCCCTTTTCTCATTCGTTCGCTTTAATTAATCTATTGATTTCTCTGTTGAAGCGATAAAGAGCTGTAAAGAGAACTTCAACTAAAAATTGCAAATGCTATTGAGGAGTATGTTTTTAGAGGCTAATAATGATTGCTAGCATAGTAACCAGTGGGCGGTTCGCCCCATATTTAACAGCGCAACTCTACTTAAATGGCGAACTCGGATGTAAAACCATACCTTCAAATTTCCTCCGAAAGCTGAAATGTTCTTGCTTGTTTTTACTTCAAGAAAAATTATTTTGTGGACGATTCCTAGATTGAGCAGTTAAGCAAAGGTTCAGTTTAAAACAAAATTAATTGAACTTCATGTAAATTTTTATTACAACAATTCTTGTTGAAATTTTAGCAATTTAGTAAATGACAACATAATGGAAAATATGTTTTTATTTTTCGGCTGCAGCCAAACTTTATGTGCTTCAGGTTATCTTTTCACTTATATATTCGGGATTGAATAATAGAATTTGTTTGGTACTAAAATTGTGAAGATATCATTGGCAGTAAATATATGCCAATATATATCCCGAAAGCTTTTCTAGATTTCGATTCAGTGTTGGAATTATTCAGATAAGTAATTGCAAGATCCCTAAAAAACGTGACACGCGCTCACGCACTTAAAACGAAGAATAAGCTCAGCAGGAGAATATTTAACGGATTATGTTTTTATATTAGCGAATAAGAGATTCACGAATAGAAATATCTTGAAGATTGTGAATGGTTTTTCTTCAGATTTTAAGGAGTTCGGAGCTTGATATTTTTCGCATCATCTGAGTCCTTGGTATTAAATGCAGCCAAGATAATGCAGAACGACAACTAACCATTTATGCTTCCTTTCCGTATGCAAAATCACTATATCATTTGCCCTAATACGTCTACATAAATACAGCGAAGAATTAATGTGACCAAAATAAGGTCGCCCCATTAGTTCTTTCTCTAAAGCAGTACTCTGTTTGTTTTAATGTAATCGTACATTCCAGGATTCTTATCTGGAATTATCAGGAATTATCAATATTAGTTTATTTCCAATCAAGCGAATTTTTACCTCCTGCTTATTAGATAAAAAAGCTCTTAGTGCACAGAAAAATTACGATAAATTCAGAAAGAAAATGAAGAGTGGCTTGCGTTTCGCTACTGAGAAATACTGAGTACTGTTTCAATATCGAGCATATCCTCCAATACTTTTAAAGGTTTATTTGAAAAGCACTAAAATATTCCTTAGAAATCGATACATAAATATTAATTACTCAGAGGTCTGAAACTATAAAGCTATGATAGGGAAATAAAGAAGAATAAGAAGCCCCACCGCATTTAGAACCATTTTATGGCAGATACGTGAATTGCTTGAAATTACTTGATCCAATAAGGTGATGCGGCCATTAAGGCCTTAACCAATTGAACAGTATTAGGATGAGGCAACAAAATCATTCGCTCACTATATAAGGTCTTGCGTATAACCATCACCATAATCAGTGTCGTCGCACTTATCACCAGCTTCAGGTTCAGCATTAGTGTAATAGTTGTCTCCTTTAACAGAATCAAAATGGCTTTGTTACTCAAAAGGCGTGATAGCGTCACCGCCATATTGATGCTTGTGATAAATAATTAGAGCTAGGTTTTAAGTTTCTTAGTGTTGTCATTTCTTTTTTTATTTAGTTGCGATTGAAAACGGAATTGACCGGCTAAATGATTGCAGCTAAATACTGAAAAGTAAAATAAAAGACTCCCAAATCAGGAACATGTTGTAGCAAAGTTATTTTTTTCCTTTTTTGAAATGCTCTTCAATAATTTCTTCACGTTGAGGCGTACACGCTGGCCAAAGGAACGTTAACATTCACAACCAATTAATCATCAGCACAATCACAGACAGACGAGTCAGAAGTGAAAGGGATTTAGAGTAAGATAGAGACGAGAGGGACAAATCTCGTTCACAAAACGGTCATCGGCAGCAACTTTTCGAAGAAGAAAACAAAGCATTTAATGTAAAGGAAGTACGCACACTTTCAAATACTCACGCCAACCAGTCTCGTAAGTAAGACTTCATCCTTAAACTTAATTCCAGGGTTTTAACGCTTGACGCTTTCTGCTTTTTCCGGTAACGTTTCTCTTAACCGTCAACTTTCTCTTAATCCGCGTCTCATTATAACTCACTTTTCTCTTTTAATCATTGATACTGACCTGACAGTTCGACAAAGGTTTCTTACGACGCTGGACAACTGCCGGCTTTCTCAAGCAAGCTCCAAAAAATCCGTTACAAAGTTAATTGCAATAATTTTTCGGAGCGTAGCTCTTTGATTTGTATAAAAACATTTATATGAAACATTTTGATGATAGCCTTTAAGGACTTTAAACTTATTGCCTAAAGTTATTTATTTTGAGATTAACGCGGTTAAGAGATGCATTGTCACATCAAATACATTAAAAGAGCTTCACTAAAAGACTTTCCACCTCTTTAATCACTCCATATATGTTCGTCGATTTTACAATTTTTTATTTTCGATGGAATTTTTGAATTTCTGATAAAAAATTTACGTATTCAATGAGACATTTTATAAAATCTTTGAGAAGTAACGAAATAGAGAAAATATCATAAAGGTGTTCCTTCAAACAAAGCTTTGCTCTGCTCTGCTTCCTGCTCAGCACTGCGCTAGATGTTGTTGGTAAAAAAAGGTACCACTTTTCATAAGGTTGCATAAGGTTGCTGATTAGTTTTACATACGTTTTGTTATAGAAATCACAATTATTCCTATTCTTCCGTTCTCTTTTCTATTTAAAATTCGTTCTCATGTTAGAAGATTTCACTATTTTTATTCTTTCTTTAATCATTTCCTGACCATTCTGGGGTTCTCACGGAAGTCCGACTTATATTAAAATGAGTTAGTCATACTAACAAAACACAAATATAACATCAATAAAACTTGTGCCGCTGCGCATTCGCGCTTAACTGTTAATACGCAGAGAAGGTTTCAGCGCCTTCGTTCTTCCCAATAAATGGCCAGCCCACGTAAAATTTAGAAGTTACGTTTTTCGGCACTGCTGATGGTCTGTTGTCACACAACTGCTGAAATTATTTTATATTTAGATTTATATTTTTATTTATGGCGCAGACAAAGCTATCCAATATTTGAATTTCATTTAAAGGCCTTTTAAAGAAAAAAATTTTATGCAAAAAAACGAAATCTATAAACACTTTATTATACTACACTCCGGTATAAGCACTGTGCTATACTATACTATATGTCCGGTTAATTGCTACTTAAGAGGTATTTATTGTGTTTTATGAGCCACTTTTGCCTTCTACGTAGCCTCTTCTTCCCCTGAAAAGAGAAAGAATCAGTTATTTTTTTCAATAGCTTACAAAATCTTTAAACTCAATTCCTGGAAATGTCTAAAAGAAGAGAAGCAAAAAATAATCATATTTAATGAGCTTGCGATATAATATTGATGTATCCATTGACGCAGTTGTCTTCAACTAATTCGTGTATATGCAAAAGTTTTCCTTTTTCAAAAAGTCGTTATATATACATATTATTGTCGAGCTCGTTTAATATTATTGATTCTACCTAATTTATTATTGCTTTCGAATTTTATGATTTGCCTCGCCTTTTTAATTACCTCGAAAAAACCAATTAACAATTGGTTAAAATTTTCCTGATTGCCATTCGTGCAGTAAAACTGCGTTCAATGCTTTGGCATCACAAAATATATTTAATATCCTTTAAAAAATTGTCGTAAAGCCGAACGCTGTCTTTTGCGTATTCATTCCCACGCAGAGGCACTCATTCTTAGGAGTGTGCGTATGCTAGAGTGCCACTGAAAAACGTGAAGGGAGAGAAGGCAAACACATTTTTTACAAGTATTTAATATCATTTAATTAAAACACTCTGCCGGTGAAACTCAAAATATAAAGGAGTAAATTTCTGAGCACAATTATGACTATTAGACGTTAGGTTAGGACATCAATTGTTATCCTGTTTAACTGAACAAGTTTCTCGTACGCGTGACTTATATTGGCTTCTTTTTAAATACGTTCAGCCTGCCGTAGACAATATTCCTTAAACTTCTCAAAGCATTGTAATAAAGGAGCGATGGATTCTTCAGCATTATATTGTTGCTTTGAGTTTGTCTAAATTAACTCACGTTGCCTCCAATGTTCTGAATATTTTATTTAAGAACAATAACGATTAAGTTTTTTTCATGATTTTTGAACTATATTTAACATCTATAACACATTACTTGACTTAGTTTTATTCTTGGCCGTCTTTGCGATATCTTCCTTTACGTAGATAGATTTTCGTAAGAGCTTCTAAACTACAAAACTGCAATTTGTGATAACGTTAATTAACGTATTCGAAAGAAGTATACTATAATTTACATAGGAAAAAATGGTCATACAAATCGTTACTGATTATATCATAACAATTTTGGGCAGCCAAACACATTTTATTGTCCATAACAAATTATGCAACCTTATTTCCTTTTATATGGTTGTTAATAATACTATAGTCATTGGTTTTTAATATTGCCGATTTTCCGTATACTCGAACTAAATTCAAAAGCAGTTTCAATACCAACAAGGAGGTAAATGTGCAAAAAAGTAGTACTCTAAAACGAACATGCACGCGAATGTGTATGTGCATCTTGAAGACAAATAATTTGCTTATAACTTGGCTTTTTGTGATTAAAAATAATTATAAATATCGTTTCTCTGAATTCGGCCATTTTGTCCATTTTCATACATATTGTGGCTAACATTCACAGAAGACCAAACCAACTTCTTAACTGATGCATCTTGATTACTTGAAGACGCGAGATAGTACCCTCCATATGGAGGGTGTTTAAATATGCTTAGGTTAAGTAATTGTAAGTAAACTCCTTATAATTGGGCAGATAGACGGCTTCCGCAATAAATGTTTTTGTGAGATTTACCAACTTTTGTAACCTTGTTAATAACGGAAACAAATGGGAAATCATATGAGGTCATAACATTTTTCAACATTATGTTCTTACTTCCATTTTTGGCAGAGACACAGTGCTCAATAAGCCACCGTGAATACCGTCCAGACCGTCAGTAGCAGGAACTATTACGCAAGACATAGGTGCGGGGAAGGTAGGGGGATTTAATCCGCTAACGAATATTTTTTTCAGAAAGAAACAGTCACATATTCCGTGTAGTAACATATAATTAAAGTGTTTTTGCTACAGCAATTGCAAATGTTTTGGGGGCGTAACAATAGGACTGAAAGGGTCCATGTTGTAATCAACATGTAATCAGCATACACGGAGGCATTCCATGGCCATCGTAACCACCGGATAAGACGACGTGTGATTTGCATAATCGGGTTATCTTAAGCGTAAAGTGTACTGTAAAAGATATTCAATTACTGTAATGTATTCCGTTAGAAGGTATTCAGGCACAAGTCGACGCAATGAACCCGGCCCATTGTTCTTCCCATTTAGCAATACGAGAGCTCGCTTGTAAGAGTATATTGAAAGGAATGGACGTAACTTGAAGGACACAATTTTTGAATAGTGAAAAAGTGAAATTCTTCTGCCCTACCCAGAAATTTCCGTTCCCCTAATCCACAAACGTCTATTACATATAAAAAATGAAATAAATTGTTTAATATATTTGTTTATTTTTAATTTAATTTGAGGCTCAAAATATCTTAGGTGACGTAGCTTATTTATGGTACAATTTACAACATTTAGTGTTACAATAAGAATAACCCTGAGAACTTACCAGGTAGCAGAAAGCTCAGTACCAAAAAGTAATTAAAAAATTAATTAATCAACTACAATTTTCTATTACAGTTTATTTATTCATTAATTGGTAACATAGCTCATCAATTTCTACTAGTACATAACAAATGTCTCTCTTTATTTTAATTTGGTGGTTTTAAAAATAACCGATTTACTGATTCTGAGAAGAACCGATCCTGCTTTCTTAGACCAGATTAAAGAAATTAAAGCCTTTAATTTTCTCAGCAAGCTCATAATGATTTTGAAGCATATATTTTCTGTTTACCCATAAAATAATCTTCCAACGGTATTGCGCGTTTTGAAAAATTTAAAGCAGCAAGGAAGTCATACAAAATCTAATCCAAGGACATACATTCTTCTTTTCATTGACGTATTTGGATCCTAAAATTGTACTTGCGACCTTCGTCCTTCACACAAATGCATTATGTATCATACACCGTGCACACGGCACCGCATTTGTATTTATGAAGGCAATATATAAAATTATTAATAATGATGATAAGGCAAAACATATCATGTGCTAGCTTATAATAACCTTTTTGTAGTAACTGAATGAAAAAAGGCGTGGAAATGATGATTATCAGTGCATCTTGGGATAATTAGTGTTGTCTGGGAGTACTCATCCTCGGAACTTCATATTTTAATGACATCCATAGAAAAGTGTGCGTGAACTATGAGAAAAAATTAAAAAGAAAAAATATGCTTTTTAGTTAAATTTTTCTCGTAACTGCTATAGAAAATTTATGTTAGTGAATGATGAGTCTCTGTGGTTATTTTTAATAAGAGTGAAGTAATAGTTTCCAACAAATCTATCAGGAATAGTTAAAGCAATTAATGGGGTCCTTAGTGAAATTTTTTTTTAACTGATCGTACCAAGTGCTGCGTTGTAATTGACAGATTTTACTTTTAAACACAAAAGTAGTTATCAGAAAATCCTCTGTGTCATTTGTTATACTGCAGTAATATTTCAAAATCGGTTCCGTAAAAGTTTTGTTGAATAAAATCAACTTTTTGACGAATTTTGAATATATTTATTAAAACGAATAAGAAGCAAACAACAGACAATGAATACCGCGTCAGGAGGTGTCACATAAAATATGCGACTCAAAGAAAAGGAAAGAACAGAGGCAAAATTTTGAATTTGCTACACGGAAAAGCTGTCTGAAATACTGGATTAGCGGGTTTCTAAAGGTGTCTTTAAAAAATTACTAAAAATTGCTTCCTGCTGCCCAGACATCATAAGAAAGAAACGTTGAAATCCAAGAATAATTAGATCAGAATGGAAGGATGGAGTAAATCGTTCTAGGCGTCAGGTTCAGTGTCACAATTTAGAGTGAACAAGAAAAATGGAGATCTTGATGGCAGGAGCGGCGTAAATCACCCTGAGGAGAATTTGCCTTTACCGGTATAAAACAAAATAGGGGTTGATTTTTTAACGTGAAATTCTAGAGAAGATGAATGTGCACAGAGTATTACACATTTCTATGTCATTAACAAAACTATAGGCATACAAAAAAGACGAACAAGAGGAATTCGCTAAACTTTTTCAAAAAGTCTAGAGCTGCTCATCAGATTTGTTAACGGGGTTCTTCGTTTGGTCAGTTCCCATAACCATGTCTATGAAATTGATCTATTAACCAAATAAACCTAAATAAATTTGACGTCAGTGTTCTCAAAAAATCGGAGTAATAAACTAACTATTTGCAAAAAAAATTTCTCAAAGACAAATTAATTAAGAAATTTCATAAAGCCAGCCACACAATTCCAGCTGCTGATAAAAAATGACGGAATCCACAGTGAATAAATTACAAATGAAAATAAATTGCGAAGTTTTCTGGTTTAGGAGAGGATTAAGAAACAAGGCTTACGGATTATATTCACAAAGACTGACTGACTGCTTTGTTAACAAATCAGTAATCAACCAACAAAAGAAGAATCAAAACAGCAAACCAGTAAAACACCCGAATCATTATAACACCTGAAAATATTCAGGTCACTGTGAGTCATTTGTGCACATTGATGACAGTTTTATTAATGGACCGAGATAAGAAATGAATAAAATTAAAATAATAAATTGCAATTGAGTAGGATTAATATAATACAAAAATGAATGCATTTATTAAATGTGATAAAATGTAATAAATATTACAGCAATAAAACAGCAACAACATTTACTAAACGGAGGATTACCGTAAAGTCTTATAATAGCAATATTGTTGATACAACAATATGAACCTTAACACAAGTCACAAAGGCTATCTGTCAAAGACAAGATTAACAACAATAGGGGGATACAACAATCGTAATAACATTAACATCCTAGCGAACACGTCAGGAGCAGTGACAGCGCGCAAGAAAAGCACTTTATTAATTCCTTATGGGCATATATGAATGTCGTTGTTAATGCCGTTCTTTGTAGACAGACATCATTCTTTTTGGTGTTTTTTTTCTATAATTGCGCGAAGGCATGATAAGAACTGCTCGTTTTATAAAATTCCTCAACCTTTTGGAATAATTACCAAAAATTAACGTGGAAGAAATTTTTTAACTCAAGCTAGTTTTTGTTGTTAACACTTTTCCTTTGCTGCAGCTGTATAGATATATTCGGGTGGAAGATGGTTCTTCTTAAATCAATAGTTTCTATGCAATCTTGGTTTTTTCATTTACATTTTAACCGAAACATGTTTACCGAAACGGGTAACTTACTGTCGTTTTCATATTCACCGGTTTAACAAAATAAAGTTCCTCAAGTTGATAACCAACCTACAAAAACGGCGGGATGTGGACATGTGTGAACTGGTTAATAAATTGATTAAAATCGGAATAGCACATAGCTGTTTATGTGCCTTTTCCCTATCTGAAAAACATAACAGTATTACTAATACTGTTATTAATATTTCCAAAAAATTTAAATTAAATTCCATAACCCAATGCAAGTTGGGCAAACACCATCGCGCAAGTAGGAAAATTAATACCGAAACGGGATGGCCACGTTAAAGCGGAAGATATCATAGCGGGTTTTTTAAAACACATTTTTTATGCGCCAGTAGATGGCAAATGTATTGAACCACAATATGAAACATGGTGGGAGGTGGGCGTGGGCCCAAAAGGGGGCGGAAGGGGCGTTTTTTAGGTCTGGTCTTAGTAAGTAGTTTGGTATCTATATATTTCACATTTTACCAAGTTTTTTTGAACGTAATCTTCGTTGAATACATTTTACTTGATCGGGATTGTGAAAAAAGTATATGAAAATTATAAAGAATCTAGAATAGCACTAATTTGGTGTTCGACAGCGATTTATCGGCGTTAAGATCTTAATAAAATATAATGTCATCCATGTGAATTATGTGAACATTATCCGAAAAAACGTAATTTCAGATAAAAAGAATGGAAAACTGCCCTCTGCTGATCGCTATTTTCCCTTATTGTACCAAGTACTGGAGAAATCTTTTGTCTCAAGTCCATAATTAGCCTCACACTTTTTACTCATACATCATCTTTGATGTTGCTTTACTCCCAACCTCAAATTCAGTCGCAGGAATATCTCAAATAAAAATTTATTTCTCTTATGCTTGCCAATTTGCAAACATGCACTTCTCTATGGCCTAATTGGCAAAAAATTGCGGTTAATAAATTGTCGCTAATTACCGTAAATTATAGGAACGCCCTCTCGGTCGTAAAAATAAGTTCGTAATCGTAAAGATATTAAAATATAATCTGCTCTACTTTGGTATATTATTGACGTTATCGTCGTTGCTATTGCCGTTATTGTTATTGTTGTTTCTTGCAAATTTTATCGGTGTCATTTTGGCATGGAATAAAGGGCGGAAAACCCAACTAGCTTTCAGTCGTGATAAAAAGTAACAAAGGAAGAATGGAAAGGCGCAAAAGTAAGTGAAAAATCAAGTGGTTAATAAGTTTTGCGGTTCTACGATTAAAAATAATTATGCAATGATGGTTGTTAAGTATATTAACAAATAAGACAAAATAGAAACGAATATGGAATAATAAACTTATTATTTATCAATACAATAATAACAAGTAAAAACCCTAACTTCGGCCTGATCGAAGCTTATATACCCTTCGCTTATAATATAAATTTATTGTACGATCCTAATAATCAGTGGGCCGTGCACATCTCTTTCAACATAACGTTTGTCTTTTGTTGATTAATTTAGATTTACTAGCTCATCTTCAACACAACTTTTTTCAGCCGTCCGCATGAATTACTCGTATGATTTGAAAGCAATTAGTTGAAGTAAACTTCAATTTACTGAAATTGACTGAACCGCCCCGAGTCATAATAACACCTGTGGTCTCACGTACATAAGTTTCGCAGCACCAAAGTAAATTGAATTCAGTACGTACTATTGGTGTTCTTAGCTGTTGTTCTTTGTGTTATTGCCGCTATACAAACATTTTCCATTGGCTTCCACTGGGCCTTTCCATTGGAAAATTTCAAAATTTACGGAATTATTAATTTATTACCTTTGCCTTTTGATTTATTAATTTATTTGTGCCTGCTTGTGTTCTAACGCACTTACTGTAAGCCAAAACAAGACTGAACTTATCGAGGTCATAATATTTAAGTAATAATTTTGTTGTCAATCATTTAGATAATTTAGAAGAATGCGAAATTTAATGAAGAACTTAATATTAATTGAACAAAAATTTCGAAGAAAAGTAAAAGAAAAGGAAAGTACTCAAGAAATGTAATAATAAAGGCATATTTCTTCATTATACCCTACACCCGAAGGGATAGGGTATAATCACCCACTTCATCAATCGCTGAACCGCTTCATTGTTAGTTCCACACCTCTTGCGAATTCAGTTTTTCGTTAGTTCTTTTGTATATTTACTGGATCTGTCATTTTTCCATCTGCTTCTCTTGTTAGGTTTCACATTTTCTAGTGAACTTTCTATTCGTTCTTCTAAGACTTGCTCGTTGTTTCATTGATTTATTATTTTCTTTTGGGTTTAAAAAAATACTTTCATTCAGAAAAGAAACGATCTACTGGTAGATCAAGTTTTTTAATTTTAATAATATTAATTAAAATTATTCCCCTTATAAAGAACTCCGGATCCGATTGGTTGACGAAGCATATCCAGAGAGGAAGAGGAACAGGAAGGCAATGGCATATATTTCCGCTCAAACCCTTTTAATTGAAATGTAACCATTGTAAACGTTATAGCCATTGCGGTCGGATTAGTTTAGTACTTTTGGTTATGGCTTCTCTCTATTTACTTAATTTCTATTTAATTTTATTATTTTCCACTACCTTTTTTACTAATACTGTACATTATAAAAATTGCTTTTACTTTTGAGTTTCACTACCTTTCATTTACATTTTGGACTTTTCGAAACTCCCTTTTATTGGTTAAATTTTAAATGGGTTTTTATTGCAAACTAATTATGATCGATGGCTACTGCTACGAATGTTGAATTTTGTTACCTGTTCCTGATGGATAAATGATACAGCGAGTGTACGAAAGCAATCAGCAGTGGCAATCTATTTGTCCTCTACTGAATTAGCACAACTCTCTTCGCTGTAAAATATTCAACCAAACCATAATGCCAGCATTTTTATCCATGGCCTGATTGTGACAGAAGTAGTGACAAATGAAAACAAATTAAGCCGGAGAATCTAAAGTAGATGTATCGATAAAGGGAATGTGTGATGGAGGCGCGACAAACGGAAGGTGGAAAAGTGAATCAATAAAGTATTATTCAAAGTGAGGACAAGTTTTTCGAATTATTAAAAATGAAAAAATAATCAAAGTCCACGCAAATTCTCTGAGAGTTTTTCACGTTAAATTCTTACGAAAATCAAGACGATGGTAAGAGTCCTTAAATATCTCCCAGCCTAACTCTCTTGCTGACTTTTTGTTTATAAATATCCATATCAAATCTTATAAAAAATAATGTTTGAACATCAAGCTTTAACAAAAGCTTCAACTAAAAAATTATCCTGATCCTTCAATAGAAATCACAGCAATAACAGTAGTAAATACCTGAAAAAAGGTACTCAAAAGGAAATAGCTTAGTAAGCAACAGCAGTACCAGCAGCAGTACCAACGTCAGCTACCGAGGTACTGCGAAACAATTTGTATCCCATTGAATTGCTTAGTCACTGAATCCGTGACTTGTATAACTACTACTACTGCTCCATGAGTTGCAAAATTTTTTTCGTTCGGCTTAAAGATAATTATAGATATTAATCAGATGAACAGAGTTTTATGTAATGCATCATTTGTGTGTGTACCGGCGTTCATTACAAAGAAGATTGATGGTCAGTTGCGTAGCGATCGATCCTTCGACCACCCGAAGCAACGCGAGACGTATAAAAAAAGTCGTGGGCTTCCTTTATGCAAAATGCTGGGCCTATGGTATAAATTCAAGCCAAAAAGTTGCGTTGGAACAACAAATCAAACTGGACTCAACTGCAACTGCGCTTTTGTATAAAAGTTATTCATGCTCATTTAAATGGAAAATAATCGGGAGGAAGACAGAAGATGTAGGCAAAGCAATGTTAAATGATAGGAGAGAAAATATGGGAAGTGGAGGGAATATAAGAAATAACAGTGCACATACTTGCTGGATGTTTTTGTACACTGCAGTCTGATTAATGAAATCAATCGCAGAAAGTGATAACCTTAATTGGACTCATCAATCTCGGAAAAACACAAATCATTCAAACTAATTTATAAGAATTGATGAATCTTTAATTCCAATAATTTATCGTTTATTCTATGAACTCAAATAACCGGTTACTAAATGTCAGAAAGATTTTCTTTTTTAGTGGACTTAAATGAATACAATTTCTGTAAAAAATATTGATTTTTCCTGACCATCCGTTACCATACTTATTAATACTAAAAAAGTTAATTGATATAAAAACTATTTATTTATATAATTTATTTCTTAATTTATTTTCTTAATAAAACTATTTATTTTTATAATTTATTTCTTTTTAATATTTGTTGCCGAACCTTTTGAAACTAATCCAAAATTTACTTGCAACTTTTATCAATGCCTTCCATGTTCATACACTGTAGAAGCATTTCGCATTCCATACCATTTGTTCTCAATGTATGATTAATAAATAAATAAGAGTCTGAACATGACTTGTTTGGTACAAAGTAAGAATTCAGTCTCAGTCTCAGACTCAGACTCAGAACTCAGTCTCTTTCTATATGAGAAGGGAACAGCAACTGCATCGAACTTGTAAATAATTCAGTGAGTAAAACAGATCTCAGCAATATAATCCGACACATAGACAACAAACAGAAGGTAAGGACGCAAGAACACCAACGGCAGCAATGACAGCAGCAAATCCTATGAGGGCATTCTCATTGAAGAAGTGGTCGGGGCGGTAAGTTGGTTATCACATAATCGCAATGCGTCAAAAAAGACTATGATGGCGACCGTGGGGGCAGTGAACGTGACGACGACTAAAATTGTTTTGGAATCAGCTTGATGAATTTGTGATATAAGATTCCTAGAAGCACCAAAGCTTGAGCCAATTAAAATACGTGCGCTTTGCTACGCAGCCAGAAACAATAACGCTAAACCACACCACCAATAGTTAGCATTCAAACAAACGCTGCTGTAGTTACCATCAAGTAAACAGATTTGCGGTAACGGATACCAGCAGCGAAGTCAATGCTATGATTGGTAATGCAGAATGAAAATTACTTTTAAAAACAGATAGAAAGTTGGTTGGTAAAAACATCGTGCCCATTCGAGCAGTTGCAGTAGCTTCAGAAGTTCTAAATTCATTTATTTTTTTTAATTAATTTTGTTTTATATTTTTTTATCGTCATGACTCCCGTAGGTGATAGTTAATGTTTATTGATTGAATGCTGAATTTCATTTGTTATGAATTATGTAGCATATCTAGCGTCAACAGGAAAGAAGAAATGCAATGGAACTATCTTAACAGTGAAGATTCTGGGCTTGGTTTTTAAACTAAATTAAACTGCAATTTAGAACACCCAATTTCTTAAACTGACATCCCTTTGGCAGCTATAGCTAGCCATGTATTGAAGAAATATCACGATGTTCATTTTAAAAATAAAAGGTAAGTATGATTGATCAATGATCCAATTTTCACCAAACAAGAATTTCCATCGATTATTATTTATTTTAAAATTGAATAAAAAAGCTATAAATTCTTAATGGGTTTAGGCGCATTATCCTCTTTATTTTTGTAATTTTTTTTGGTTACCTTTATTTGTTTCATTTTATTTATTTCACTTATCGGGAAACAATAAGTTAGATCTTGCCGACCTAAATAAAGACTTTAGCGAGGTTTTATTCGTGTTTCTAGATAAATATTTTTGGAAGTCGTTCCTTAAGTGAATACCGTTATTTTCCCACCGACACTTTTTAAAAAAATTTTAACCAGGTTTTATATCACGTTGCTTTTAAAGCAAATCACGATTGTTTATTTCTTTTGTTTTATATGGTACGCAAGAGAGTATAGGAGAGACATTATCAAAAGACACACAAAAATTTTCAGAACAATAGCAGAAGCTATAGCGATAGAAAAAATAATAATGACAATTTACAACCTACTTCATTAATACTTTCTTAAACAAATGTTTATCCAGCCGCTTTTGCTAATCCCAACGCCAGATCAAGAGCTTTTTTACTCTCCCACACTCGAATTCGAATGAGCGGAAAGAAGATTTTTTTAACAAGATTCAGCCGCAGAAGTTCAACAAGCCTTAATTACAGCAATAGAAAGAACTGAAAATTAAGCGGAAGAAAATTGGTAGCGACAATTTTTCAAAAAAGCTAGAAGAAAAATAAAAACAATAAATAAGGAAAAAAATGCTAAAACAAAAAGATCTATAGGTTCGGGATAAATTTCGATTAAAGTGTTTTGTGAAATAATGGTGGGTCATCTTTGATCTGCGGCCCCTACGGTTACTCCATCATTGTCATTGTTGTTGCCAACATTAGTTGCACTGCCGCTCAACTTTTAACATTTTTTAAATTTCTTCCTTGTTTTCCAGGGGATCATAATATTGACTCGTAGATATGCCACCAAAATTGAGAATGTTCTAAAGGATTCGAATGACCTCTTTAAGAACAAGTCGGATGTTTTCTTGGGACGAGCATAACTCTGCCTAGCCAAAGACATCGATTTGAAGAAGATTGATATTTCTTGACAGCCTCTAAATTCAAAATTCACGCAATTTATGCTAATGATCATATTGATCTCTTTGTCTCTCTTTCGCTTTCCGATCTTGTTTCCGGAAACAGGAGGATAGTGATAGCGTTTGTGAGGATAGTAATAGTGATTGAGATAATGGTTAGATTCGCGATTTTGCATCTGTTCATCGTATGTATGATTCATTTGGCAGAGTTTTGCAATTCTTCTCCATTTCATGGTAATTATGGTAATTAACCATTCTAGCGACTTCAGCTGAAGATAATGGTTTTCTTCTTATAAAGATCAAGACTGCACTTCCATAAAAAAAATACTATCGCATTTCTGAGCCTTATCAAGCAAATTATGGTTATACAACAGTGCGAGCTTGTGTCGAAATTCTTAGGATTGGACGATCCCAAGCTAGATTTTCCATTGGATATATATATATAGGAAGTAACGCATGTTTAAGGGTTTAAGTATTTTAAGGTCCAAAGGTTTCTAAGTTGACTCTACTGGACTTATGCAATGTCTTTATTGGAAAATATTTTACGACTTATATGACATAAGAAAAGATCTAGTTTTAAATCGGATGAAAATTGTAAAATTATGAGCTGTCGCTCAGGTTTTTGCATCTGTAATTTGTTCAGTGAAAGTAGGGAGAAAGTAAAAACAAATTAGCAAAACTGTAAAAAATTGCCCCTTATAAAAAAAAGAATTGCAAAAAAAAAACAGATCGACCAAATGACAAAAGAAAAAGTGTAAATTGAATTCCATAAAGTAAATTAATTCCAATTACTTCGCATGACATTGACTTTCGTTGCTTTCACTGTGATACGATGCCGGGCAATGAGTCTGGAGCTATATCAATTGCTACGGTAAAGTCAATTACTTGATTCATTATGATCTCTGAGCGACTCAGCCGGTCGGGGCATGCATCGTGGATGCATACACACCCGGTAGGCATCTAAAGAAATTATAGGCGTGCAATTTATTCCGTTTCTGTTGCAAAATTTATGGATTTTCTTTCATTTTGAAGACTTCTTATTTTTCTGAAAGCCTTAAAGATAACTTGAAGTAACGAAAGCACAGCAATGAGTTTTGTATATTTTTACAAATCTTTTATTTTTTCTTTAGTTATTTTTTGTTACATTCGAGCTGGAGGCAAAGTTAAAAAATAGCTAATAAAACTAAAATGAAAGCGAAGGCGATTATCTGCCTGCCAATCCCTTAGGTATCTAGCTGACAGTGTGCATTATGTAGCAGATGCAGACAATCCAACATATTGTGGAAGGTTGATTTGGTTGTTCATTGAAAAGATTTTCAATATGACCGGTCCGGAATAAAACAAACTGTGTGTGACGCATTAATGAAATTTTTATGTATGAAATGTATACCATTTGGTACGGAATTCAACATCGTTCAAATGTCCACCACGGTTTCTTGCTGATCCTAGTATTTCAATCTTCAAAAACCCTTATACATAGCATCGGCTGAATTTGAGAGACTGTCTGGGTTACATTTGTTTTATGAGCATTGGTCGATCGCGGCTGGTATAGGTATAGGAAACTTCAGGAGGCCCGTAAAAATTGCATGTTGCATGACTCTAGCCTTGAATTCAAGTGACCTATACGAGAGATATCTTCAAATCATTCATGGTCTATTGTGGCGTCCACTCCACTTAGAGATATCCTGATGGAACCATATGCCATCTAAATCATGCCAAATGTCAAAGGAAATGTCAGTGAAATGTCTATTATCATCGTTCCGCAGTGTACGTCGTTGACGTCGATGGCTTTATGAACGTTATTCGCAAAACAGCCATTGATCAAAAATCCACACTTAGCAGCAAATTTGTGTGGATGCATTGCCATTCCGTAAATAACATGCGAGTTGGAGCCGGTAACCGAATGTCGTGTGTGTGTTGTTGTTTATCAGTTATTGCTTTATTTAATGATTTACACTTTTGTTTTTGTTATTACGGTGGACGGTTATCGTCGAGAATCCGATTGGATACTAATTGGACATAATTGACCCCTTTGCCTCCCAGTATCATGTAGATAATCCTGCTCTGAATCAATAAAATCTTATTTTTTAATTTTTTCTTATACAAGCTTTTTTTAAAAATGTGAAATCATTAATTAGTTTCACAAAATGAATATTTTAATATAACAATCTCCTCAGTTTTTATTTGCTTTATAGATAAATATTTTTCGTAGTCCAAAAATATTTTTCCTCCTTTCATTACAATATTCATCACATTCGTTCATTCATTCCAACATTGTTTTATTCTATCACGCATTCTGGTAATAATGATTGCAGAGGAAGTCCTTGCAGGAATAGATTCTGGTTTCCCGCAGATTAGCGTCCAAAGGCAAAATTCTGTAATGTTCAACTGCTGGTGCTCTGTGTTGCATATTGCTCTTTTTTGGAATAAATGAAGGTTTGGGCTTTAATACACATATTTTAATATTTTGCTTTAGTGATACCGTGTGTTATATGTAGCCATTTTTAGGGCTGGATTGTTGTGCAAAATAATCAAAATAACTTCCTGAAAGCAATAAGTGTGACAGATTTAGTTTCAGGTAACAAACATTGACAAAAGACAATCGATTGTTTGTTAAGCTCAAACCTACATTAACTCTAGCATCAGCAGCGTAAGTCTGATCTGGTAGAGCAAAAACAAATCAAACAGCAATCAACTTTGCTTGAACTGCGATGGTTCAGCCGCAGCAGTGATTTAAAAGGAGTATTAGTTACAAAAAAAAATATTAGTTCATTAGCTTATTGGGTAAGATAAGCCTTAAAAGGATGCACGCGAACCAGTAAGTAGCAGTAATGCTAACGCAACAGCCACAACAACAGCAGCGGTAATAGTAAGCAGCAGATTGGGATGAGTCGTCGTTGCTGTTGTGGTTATTGTCATCGTAGTCATCATCGGCGTCGTCATCTTGTAACCAAATATGGCTAGACAGTGGGCAGAAATCGATAGCGCCAATATTGTGTGCTGACATAAAGGCACGGTTCAGTCAGAGTAACAAAGATAGACGAAGATAACGTGAAAAGGGGAAAGGTGAAAGGAGGTAAGTGTAGACAAAGACAGTGCTTCAGAACTTCTGATGAAGAAACCGTGTGGGCGATATAAACATCTGTATCGGAAACTGATTTTTATTAAAGCAATTCTTTACTATATTTTTACAATTTTATTCAGTTTACATACTTTTGAATGAATGTACGATATGATAAAAATATGTTGCATGCATTCAATCTTCAAATACTTGGGAGGAGTCACTACTGATCGACACAATTGGCTTACTAAATTATTTAACCCATTTGTGTTCATTGTGGCTAAAAAAGTCAATATTTATGTTCCTTCTTACTTTTTATTGAATCTTTCCGGAATTTTTAATGAAGTTTATTATAGAATTTTGTAACAAATGGCCTAATGGGCTACTTGCAACTTTTGTCAACGACTGCACGCGCCTTTTATGCTTCTTCTAGCGATTCTTATATGTTCTTACAATTTACTGCAGCTCGTTTCAACACGGTTTTGTCTGTCTGTCAGTTGATGATTTCGTATTTTCGTCGATTCTATAAATTTTCCGTAAATTGAACCACAGCATTTTTGCTCCTCTTCTTTCTCATCGTTTCGTCATCCAATATTATTCCATCTCCTTCCCACTATATATCTACAGCTCTATCTTTTTTGCTTGAATATTACTTTAGCAATGCAGGATTGAAACGGTTCCGGTTCCTCTGGTGTCCGTTATTCTCATATACCAATAAAAATATTATATTTCCACATTGTACTCTCACATTGTATTTCCACATTTTTATCACATTATATTTCCACATTGTACTCTCTCATTGTACTCCACATTGTACAAGCGGTTCCGTCAAGAAAATTTGCATAATAAAAATTACTTGGTGCAAAAAGTAACTTTTGCATTATCTTGCAGAAGACGGAAGTAGGTCGTTTTTTTTTTGTTCTGGCTAGAGAATTTACATGATATGCCTAAGACAGTTTGGTTCAGTAAGCGGCTTGACTAAAGTGGTACGAGTACCACATTGTTCTATGTGGGAGTTTACTGTATACGACATCCATACGCAAAAACCATAAATTGCAGCAATAAATCTTCCCATCCTACGCAAATGTAATTATTTCTTTTAGGCAAATCACAGAAGAATGTCAGACGCTGCACGAATCCCAAACTGAGAACTCGATTTATCAGAAACTAAGTCCCATTTTAAGTCCCACTGTGGCCGACAGGAACCGAGGGAAGTGATGGCCGACCACGCGAAATTTCGTATTCAGATCAAATTACTCATTATCTCACTTTATTCACTTGCTCGTCTCTTTGAATTTGCGTTACTTCTGATGTCTAATGTATAGTATAGTTTAAAGTGTGCTGGAGACGTGGAAACGTGTTCGCAAATATTCTTATTCTTACCTGTCGACAACATGTTGAAGTGCTAGATAGAGTTACTTTAATAGCTCCAGCATCGGAAATGCGGCAGTAGATAGTTTTTAATGTTTATGGAGGACGAACGTGTGAAGTGGGAAAATAAAATTAATTTTGGATGAATAAAAAAGTGCGAAATATTTCAATTTAGGACTGAAGGAAGAAACCGGAGTCAATGTTTTTGGCGTTTTCAACTAAAATTCCATTCAATCTACTATGAGGAAATCACTGAAAAATACTCAATACTCAAATGAATACTCAATTGCATCCATCTGAAGCCAAATGAAGGATCGACTTTCAGTTAAAAGTTTAAAGGTTTTCTTTGAATACTAAAAAACCACAATGAATATTTTCATAAGGTTCACTAGTTTACAGTTTAAGGTTCACTAGCTTAAGGTTCACTAGCTTCACAAGTTTAATCGGTACTAAATCCCTTTTTGTTGTTTTCATAAAAGTCTTATCGAAAAGTTTAAAAAAACCTTAACTAAATTTAATTATTAAGATCTCAAAAAACTAAAGAAAATAAATTGGTTTTGGTGAGGAGAAGCCTTGCAAGTATGTTCGAAGGTAAATATAAACTGCTACTGATGAGCTTAAGCAAAAAATCAAAATTAAAATTTTGTCTGAGCCATTTCATAAATAAATGGTAAAAACTATGTTTTTTTAGTTTTCTTATAATCTGTCCCAAATCCTTGGCTCCTTTTTTCTATTTTGGAAAATTGCCACAAGTTATGTTTTAAAATTAACTTTAAAAAATTTAGTTTATATTTTTAACAACCAACTTCAAGAGTTACTTTTCAACCTAGGAAAATAATAAGACTCATAAAATATTAAAATTAAGTAAAACACCTGCTCAGTATCCACAATATAAATGAAATTAAGAGCAACAGTATTCCCTTTAATAGTAATAAAATGTAAAAGGAAGAAAAAACTGAATATAATGAATAACCAGACGCGTCACTTAATGAAGATCCAGCTGCCTCAAATCCTAAAAAAACCAAGCAGACACAGACAGATAGGAGGGCAGTTCATAAACCATTTTAGATACGGCCGTGTGGAATTTTCTTGGAATATGAGAAATGTGCTTAAGAAGTCACCAAGAGGCAAAATCGCCACCTACGAGGATGCAAACAGCACGATACGGTAATCATAATCTCTTTTAGTATCTCTTGTTCGTCGTTGTTTTTGTTTTTGTTACAGCTAGTGCCGCTATTGTTATTGTTCTTTTCTGTCGCAACTCAATCAGGCGACTTTTCGTTGTTCGTAAAATATTCAATGCGAACTGTTGTGCCGCGATGTCTTATCAAGTGGCATCAATAAATCTGGCGAAAGGAAGCGAACCTGTAGGTAAAACACTTAAAAACTCGTATAAAATAAAAGATAAACTATTGCAACGATGAAAAAGTTGTGCAGCAACAGGTGTCCATCTGCTTAAGTTAACCGGATCAGGTGTCATCGAACCGATAACTCACTGACAGAAAATCACGAACGACCATGACTGGCGGCGAACACCAATTAGGAGGTAACGGAAAAGTAGAGAAAATACTTTCTGCCAATATCACAAGCCACGTTACGGTACAGGTCCCTTTATTTTTCCTATTTTTTTATTAACTTGTTTTATTTAAAAAAAATCTCGTTATTATTTTCTTAAAATGCTGACTACTAAAAGGCTGCCAAACTGTCTTAAGTCTACTGTTTTTGCTCCCATTGTTATATGTTCTTATTAATTGGTATGGATTTGTTTCTTTTCCCTAAAAAGAAAAGCAGGTCGTAAAAGTATGACCTCACCCATGTTATCTCCTTCAAGTAATAAGCCTTGAACTGACATAAATAAGTTAAGGTTTTCGATCAAGGGAATGACCAAAAACAAAGTGCATGACCAAAAGTTAAATCACCGTCATAATCACCATCAGCGAAACTAACCTTAATACCAGCATCGGCCGATTTTGAACCGAAAGAGTGCGCACGAGAATAAGGTCAACTAACAGGCGGCTATATGTAAACACGAATACAACGACAGCAACAACTACAAAAACTTGCAATTGTTAACAAGACTAAAAGCAATAAAATGAAAAGCATAGCCGAAGGAACAAAAGGGCTCGACTCAAAAAATGTGGTTAAATCTTTTGAAACGTCTCTTAAGTAAATTGTTATTTCTGCCTCGGACTTATTGTTTCCATTCTTGTTTTTACGATATATGTTTGTAAAAAAGTATGCAAGGAATAGTTTGGAAAAGTTTTGTAAAGTTTATAAAAGTAATTTGCATGAAGAGATTTGAAATTAAGGTGAAGTCTGTGTGCTTTTACTGATTGATTTGGCTTGCAGAGGCCACTTTATTTTTTGTGGAACGTCATAGGCACTCACCTAAGTACTTTTCTATGCAACTACACAAAAGCAGACACTAATGTGGACGAGAAAAGCGCAGAAGTGTGGAAAGTAGTTGTTGTTTTTCACTTCTATTGAATTTAATTTTACTATAAAATTGGAAGAAAATTGTGGAGAGAAATGTTTTAACTTTTCAAGGCAACAAAGGTTTATGTAAATACATGTAAATGGCGACAGAGAGAAGAAAGAACAAAAAGCGACAGCTTATATCATATTATTTTACAAGAGAGATTAGTGCGGCCGAAATATATGCTAGGGAAAAAATGAATTCGTAATTAAGGAGCTAATATTTCTGAAGGTGCTGAAAATTTCCGAGAAGACGCCTTTTTATGGCTTCATCAAACTATCAGTTAGTGACCCCTTACTTTGTTGTGAATCGGATTTTAATGACTACTATTTTTGGTGGTAGGAGTATTTTTTAAGTAAGTCCGCAAATTTCAAAAGCAGCGTGAACTTTCGTGGGGACTGGGTGGGTAGATAGTGTGTGTTCATGAATGAGAGACGGGTATGAAGGAAACGACAAAATGTGTAACAATTTCATGAGTGGAATAATTATTGATAGCTCATAAATTAAACCGAGAGTTAGTAAGTTGTTTAACTGATATGTTGCAAACACGTGTTTTTTTTTCAAAAAACTCTCGTTGGCTATTTCCGTAATTTGCACATAACTGTAATTTTTTCTCTCCCTGGAGCAAATGATGGCTATGACCGTCGTGACGACTATAAGACATTTGCTTTACTAACTCAAATTATTCCAACAACGAAAATAACAATAACGGAGAATGTTTCCTTGCAGAAATCCTCGACTGCAGGAACTGAAATGGAGTAAACGTTTCGTACGGCTGTCGAACATTATCGTCTTTGTGAAGGATCATTAAGTTATCTCTAGATGTCAAATGTTTCGAAGCGGTGAAGAAGGAAAAAACGAATAGAAGACCTTTTTTGCACCTTACTTATGTGTCATTCAATAATTAAATATGTGTTGGTACGCTTCGTACTAACACTCAACTTATTTTCATTGATTGAAATGTACATATATGGCGACATACCGCCTAATATCGGAGAGGCTATAAATGTCATCAGTGGCAAATATCGCGTATATTTTAAAATAAGAAGATTTTACCTTTTTGTAGAAGTGAAAAAATAGACGGCAGCTTCTTGTTTTAAAATTAAAAGAAGCGACGTTAATCACTTGAAGCGACGTTAATCAAAAGAAATATACTCTTTAAAATTTTTTCAAAATTTTAAAAATTCTATTTAGTTTTGGTATGTTTTAAACACTTTTTAATAGACGTATTGTTTAGTATTTTTCCTTAATAGATGTTAGTAAGTCTGTAAAAGACTAAATTTATATTTTGCAATGCAAATAAGATTTTCTATATTTTGTTTTCTAGGAATTAAAGGTCAGCATTTCAATATTTCGCGCACCATAGAAATTTGGTCAGTCCTAATCTTTTAGTAGTTATAATTAATTTAAAATATATAACAAAAATATATGAACAATTTTATTGAAACACACTTTGGTCAATTATTTATTCAAAAGTGGATTTTAGTGGCGGCCATTTCTGATATTGATGAAGTAAATGCTTCGCTATTATATTGGTGCTTAATTTAGAACTATTTGGTATTTACATATTTTAACATTTTAATTATTTCAAAGTGGGTCGTAACCTTTGGAATACACTCTCGGTGTAAGTTATTTAAAATGTGTTCAAATTTTTTAATTCAACTATGATACTCTATTCAATTTTTTTGAGAATATGTATGGTTTTATTACTTCTATTAAATTCTCCAAAATATTCCCCTTCGTTTCAAAAGGAAACCAATAATAAATTATAAACCGTTAAGGACGCAAGACAGAGCCACACAAACCGAAAGAGTATACTAACAATTAACAGTGCCGGTTAAAAGTTACGAAACTGGATTTATTTAAACATTTTAGCCACATTGACGCATAAACCCGCAACAAAGTTCGCTCAAAACTAAATGAGTGCATTGCGGCGTAGCGGCTGAGAACAGCTTGAGCTAAGATCTAACAGTGGAACATATTGAAAATGGAACAGTATTTAATGGAGTAAGTAAACACAGCAGATTTAGCGTCGGGTAATATATAGAGAGAACAGGAATCATCTGCAGTTGGCAAGAAACAGGTTTACGCAGGCATCAAAAATAACACCAACAACTGCAATTTACTGTAGAAGTCAATTAGTTGATGGAGGGGCTTACAGGTGCACAACATGTGAGATAAATTAAAATATATAGGTTTATATGCTGTCACTTACAGAGAGAGAGAGAGAGAAAATTAAATCTTGAATTTACGGAGAGATTTCTGTGACCAAATTTATCTCTATAGCATCAATGGTATTTGTTCCCAGCTGCAGAGTTTGATTTTTACCTGCTATCAATAGACATCAACTACAGAAAATGAACTCAGATACCAAAAAAAACCACAAATTAATAAAAATAACACAACCCAACTTATTATTAAAAGAATTGTTTTTATTTTCAATAACGAAAAAATTGTACAGAAATAATGATTATCGAAATGTGTTAACATTAACATTTATTTTTAATAAATTTAATAAAACCCCTTTGAATAAAATATCATCGAGTGGTTGGGATTAGTTATATTCCTCTAAAAAAAGCTAACACCATAAATTTTGACCGCAAACTTTAGTGATTAATATTAACATTTTATGTTTACAAACAAAATTTTAGCATTTGCAGCAAGAAGGCAGGATGACATTGATAAATACCTTCTTCCACTATGTATATTTAATTATTTTAATTTTATTTATTGGGGAAACATTTCTATTTTTGAAATATTTTTACATAATTTAATTATTTATGATACATGTAAATTTCCTCACACTCAGAGCTCATTATGTTCATTAATAATCTTTGTAAGTCGTTAATATGCACAGTATATTAATATGTATATTATGTTAATTAAAATTTTTTCTAAAGCTTTTAAAACCAAACACATAACACCATAGAAAAGTCTCTGATTCATAAATAGATTAATTTACGTATTAATTTTTATCTCATTATTTCCTCTTAGAAGGGATGCTATGTGTGAATTAAGTAAATTTTTAATAATGACTTCTCACAAATTCTTATAAACAAATGCAAATTTGAATAAATCACATTATTGTTCAAAACATGTCAATCCAACTCAATCATCTGTATCTCTTCTAGAAGAACCATAAAGTAAATTGAAAGAGAACTTGTTTAACAAAAATTAGAACGGATTTGTTCGCGACTGCGCCGATAAATTGATAACAATTCACCCATTGAAATAGTTTAGAAATTATCGGGAACTTTTTTAGTCAGGAAAATATTGAAATTGGAGTAAAGGATATATTAAATTTTTTTTACATATTTCATATATTTTTACACCAAATATCCTAAGGATGAATGGAACATTAGGCTTTCATCTTTGTTAACGATATATTAATTTTGCATCTTCCAAACACATTAAGGAAGGCAGATATGGGATAGTATTCTCTGTGATTAGAAGCTATTTGGTATTGGAAATGAGGGAATCGCACTGCTGAGACCTAATATTAATGTATCTACATATGTAGTTCATTTCCAATGCTTGAGATGTTATTCTTCGACAAGATGAGGTAAACCATATCTATTTTACAAAGTCATATATCTTTTTAGCTTTGATTACAAACATGTTTTGAATATGGTGAATGGTGAAAATGGTGAATCCAACTTACTATACTATAATGCATAACAAATGGAGGAACAAAGATAATATGAATTGGTTTCTTTTAAATTAGTCGATATACTCTTGCCATTTTGCAAACTAATTTGTTAATTTTTACTACAAACAACATCTATCCAACATTAATTTTTTAAAGCTAGTTAGTTCATTTCAGGGCAATGATTTATTGCTATGTTCATTAATATTTATAATTATCGTGATTTATGCCACCTTTCAAGGTTTTATGGAAGTCAAAGCTAAATAAGATGTCTTAAGATGAGAAATTAAACGAAATGAGAATAGAGACCCGAACGTGCATCATAAACGAAAGTGAAACGTACTCCCAAAAGCTCTGCAACTTAATTAAATTTTATTAATATTTAACGATACGTCTCAATTTCAGAAAAGTACATCCATCACATGTAAAAGAAATTGATGGAATATGAAGAAAGTAGTATATCATGGCGAACGGCAGAATAATAAAAAAATTCTCAAAAAATGGGATGTATTTTTAGAAAAAAGAAAACATTTTGAGAATAAATTGATTTTGTTATGACAATAAATAGGCTAATTAGATAAATAGCGCTTACGTACTATCTCATTGAATAGGAGAATGTATTAAATAAGACAGGATATGGCTAAGTTCAAGATGGAATCCATTATGGTCACGTATCATGCGGGAAAATAGTACTTTGAAACCAAAGCGTATTCTTCCTAAGACAATTTCCTTGAGCTTACTGAACCAATACTGAATCAATACTAATGAATCTTTCATCAGGAGGTATAAATTCCTTGCAAGTAGCCTAATGTGCCACGCCACGCCAATCGCGCGGCTATGAGTTTAGTATTTAATTTTTATGATAGCTTTTTATGGTCTATCCCATAAATTTTCTGATGCCGGGGAAAGAACGCGAACAAAGGCAATCGGAAACTGATTATAAGTGATCATAAAAAGAAACTGAGCGTGACTAAGGCAAATATTAAAAAAGCGAGTGGTCATGAATTGACAAAGCCGCGAGTATAAAATCTAAGTCGAAAAGGGGTGGATGGCGTTGAAGAGCATCTAATCCCCAGGATTTCAAAAAATTTGCTTCGATAAAATCCATCTTTTCTCGAAGGATTTCTCAGCAGGTATCGTAATGTTCTTTTATTGTATAATTTAAATTTTTTTGGTTATAAAGTCTTAAGATTTTAGACTTGCGGTTTCTTCCACAACGTCTTGCTGCAATTATTAGATCACAAACCATTTTCATTATGAATTTGTGGTTTTAATATTTCCATCAATTAAGTTTAACCTAAAATGAAAAAAGTTACTCCATTACTTTGTCGAAAGTTGGTTTCAACAGACATTTAAAATTAGTTAAAGTCATCATTGAAAGAACTAATGACGCAGTTAAATTGTATATTCCACAGCCGTTTGAATTAAATATAGATGCAAGTTATTAGTCGTTTCCGTTCCCTATTGGCACCTCGTTATACGTCTATAACTCTTCAAAGCTTTCCAGTTCACTGCACTAACCAAAAAGTCGTGACCACAATTATCCATTAGAAAATTAGTAATTTCTTCTCCTCTCTTCCCCGTGACGCTTTTGGGCTTTGAAAAATTGCTTTTACTAGTGGCTAATTACACGGACATCACATCGACATTATATGTTGGACGTCGTTGCACGCCTGAAGCTGAACACTATTAACAAATTATGAGATTTGCTGTGAAAATTGTATGTGAACCTTATTGAAACTCTTTAGGGATTTTTCCAATTAAGTCAAAACTTGAGCACTGGAAATGAAATTTCTGCTAATTTGGCCGTCAAGTGAATTTTTATTGCAATTATTGTCCATTACCAAAAATAAATTGAACTTTAGTTTGAGCCAGCTTTATTATACTTTGAACATCAACATGATCTTTACCTTTTAATATCACTTCGAAATCATTAACTGAGGCTCCTTACTGATGGATTTATGATATTTGTAACTGTCGATATCATGGCTTTGGACTTTTATTTGCTTCATTTTCACTTCCGATTGAATTTGTTCCGGTCTTTGAAGAAAGAAGATATAAAAAACTCACAGTTTATTTCAGACTTTATCCCATTGAACAATTGATTAACTAAAATATAGAAGTCTACAAAATTAATTCGTCTGTTTAAGGGCAAAAACAGTAGGTGTGAATCGCCGTTATTCCTCTGAAATTATTAGAGATATATTTCATGGTACAATATGCTACCATATCTTCTATTCTGTTTTGCTTTTTTTCGAATTAGAGAAGAACTTTTATGATATTTTGTTTTGGGGCACCAGCCGTCGCCATCATGAAAAATTGTCAATGGTGTTATTGATGTGTAAATATCATTGATAAATGTTGATAATGTCAGTCATAGGTGTCTCGCATGTGAAGACCAGTATTGTCTGCAGCGATTTGAACATCAGAAAAACGCTTCAAATTAAATACGATTTAGGCACAGTAGGTGTTATAGATCGTACGCTAGATGACAATAAATAGGGGAATAGAAAGGGGAAATAATAATAAAGGGAATAGGGAAATAGGGGAATAGAAAGGGGAATTCAGCTAATTAAATATCAATTTTAGATTGTGAGAGATTATTTGATTATGTTGTGCGAGAAAAAACTGTGAATGTTCTAACGCGCAATCCTTAGCATGCATAGAACTCTATCAGAGTTAACCACGTGCTTCTGTATAAGCCAGCAATAATGAAACAAAGTGGAGTAGTACGATTGCTAGCAATAGTGGCAATGTGAAAGTGTATCCATCCTGTTTTTTTACAGAAAAAGTAATTGCAGAAGTAGCAAAAATGCGACGTGAATATTTAAACTTAATTTTAAAAGCTTTTAGGAAGAAAGGAGGCAGATATTTTAAATCCATTGTCTAATCCGAGAGCAGTCGACTGTATTTGCAAATTTACTGCATTTACTGGACATTTCATTACTGCATTTTTCTTGTTGCTTTAGAATGGCTCCGCGTGCAGCATATTTTTGTCTGTTTAAAAGATTTCAATAACTCTCTGTATATTCACAGTTATTGTTATTGTTGCCAATGGTACTCTTCCCAACATACTCTTGATACTGCTGCAATGGGTCTTCCTAGATTATTTTACCTTACAAAATTGGTTACGAATTTGCACTTGCTTTTTCTGAACATAATATTTAGAGACACGTGACATACGTGAGGATCATTCAGTTTGATTTTATAAAAATTATTTTTTGGTTCTTCTTGCGTGCCTTTTTATACCTTTAACGTGCTTCCGTCGCTTTTCTAATTTATAGTTTAGTTTCCTTTCAATCCCTTTTTGCATTTCCATTATGTTCCTCATCATTCATATTTTATCATAAAAAACCTTTATTTTGTAGAAAGACGGGTTAGCAACGCCACGCTCACTTTTAAGGTAATATCGATTTTGCCTGCCCTTAAAGCTCAAACTCAAACTTCAGGCCGAATTTAAAGCAAAGATTTTAAATTACAGTTCACCCTCTAAGGTAAAAGTATACTCTAAAAGCTGATGGAGGTCAACCTGCATTTAATATATCTTCTGGCCTCTCAGTGATAAAAATGAGCAAGTTCAAGCTTGTGATAACAACTATGATGGCAAAAGTGCAATTTCAATTAGAACATGTGAAAATACTAACTCTCGGAAATGGGTCTGAACAGCCCACTGAAAATTTGAATCAAACTATGTACAAATTGATATTATAAACAAATGTACAAATTTATATTATTGATATATTAAACTATGCACAAATTGATATCGTTTATGGTTGGTTTCGCGTAGGTCAAAATTAATTTGAAACGAGTTTAATGATAGAAGAAAGACCACCTTTAACATCATGAAAATTTTGCGAACAATATTGTTTGACAATAACCTATTTGTGAGCAATCGTGCACTTATGATGTTTGTGTGCACGCGTAAGTATCTTAGCCTGTTAAAAGGTACTGTGGGCGCCCTGTTTCTTTAGACCTCAAGAAAGTATTTTTAATCGCATGTCAAAAGATCGAACAAAATTTGTCATATATGGCGCGGCAACATCCTACACAGCAGCATTGCGCACTTCAACTTAACCTACTACATATTTTGCGCAAAATAAAGAGAACAACGGGAATGTTCATGTTGAACCACACGAGAAAATGTTAAATCGTAAAAGAAAAATTGTTCCACTGAAACTGATTAAGACTATTCGAGAGAAACTTTTTCAATGGTCTTTCGCATTACAAAAAATGCTGTGAAGAGAAAGCAATAATCTCAAAAGGCAGAAAGGAGTCAAAGAAAATTTTAGAAATCGAATAGAAAAACTGGCTTGAGTTTGAAAATAATATAAATACGAAATAAGTTCGAGGAAACATATACGAGGAATCATCATTTTATTATCACTTTGATAGTTATAATTCTACCGTCATAGATGTTTTAGAGTTATCCCAAAACAAGAGTAAAAAATACTAGCACAATGAATGTATGTACGATTTTTACAATTCGGCGTTCTAGATTGAATCTATTTGTTGAATTTAGGCACGGTATTTTATACTTGATACGTTTCTTGGCTAAAATATAATTTTCCAATACATACTTAAAAACAATGTATTATAATAGAAGATAATTATTGAAGTTTTTGTTGATCTTGTAGTGTCTGCATATTTTGAAAATATTGAAAATTGTCTACGACAAATGCGGTAGTCGTTAATTTTCTCTAATTTTCCTTCGCAAAAATCATATTACCAGACAGTCATCAGGTGTTGTAGTAATTAAAATTGAGTCAATATTATTCTCTTAGGGATCGCATTGTTGAAATCGGTGGATTGTTAATATCGCAGCCGTTAAATTCTTTTCCAGGAATTTCGGTTAAGTTGGCAAATTTTTTAGTTGCCTAAAATCAAATTGTGCTTATGTTAAACAGCCGTGATTAATGAATCAATAATTATATTTTAAGCGGTGCAGTGCCTTTCTTAAACAGCCAACACTGGCCATTGTTAAAAATGTGTCTTTCATCCATGGCTTTTCCCAAAATTACTTTTTTAAAAAAGCAAAAACAAGTCAATAACTGCTAATTTAATAATACTAATAAATAGTAAATAAAATCCTACGCAGTAATTCCTACTTAATACAATTATCACCTCTTGAGCTCAATAACTTCTGCCTAAGAAGTTTAATTTGTTTTGAAGCTTAAATTGTCGTCTTATAGAGATTTGCGTGGGCTCAAACATGTCAAAAACCCGCAAATAAAACACAACTAGACAAAAGAGAACATATTATTCACTTTTTTGCTAATTCAAGCGTTCAAGCAGTTGAAATTGTCATATATAAAGCTTAAATGGTTTAGCTATAAATTATAATAAAATATAGGCGAATAATTTTTGAAGTAACAGCGTTAAGTTTTTTCAAATTTAAAAAATTTTAAGTTACGTGAGATCTTAGGTTTAACAATTAAATACTGAAACACAGTCTCGTCATCGTCGTCTTAGTCACCTATGGAACCTTGTTGTGATGAGTTGGTGCTGAAAGGCATTCGCTGAAAGGATAGGTATTTCTTATAATAACAAAATCGTAATTGAAATGAAAGTAGTGGTGTTTTTCTCATCCTTATCTTAAATTTCCTGTAATACTACGTTGAGAGTTTCTTTCTTTTCCCGTCAAACATTTTTTTCGGAAGGATCTATTACGAAGTTTTGGAATATCAATACATTTCAATAGTTCAATGTCTCCGAGTTCTACTTTGTCAACATTATTAATGACGAGAAAGAAACGACACTTTAAAACAAATGACACCTTAATGCAATTTAATTTGAGAATTATAATATTTGTTTGAAACCAATTGGTTTATTAAGATTTTCATATAATTAAAGTGCAAACTTTTTTGATAATTGCATACAACGGGATATTTTATAGTATTCTTCTAGTATCTGGTACTCACAAATTCAATTTCTAAAACAGCGGACTAAAAATTGCAAACAATTTTTTAATCTGCCGCCTTTTAAATTCGCAACGTATCTACTTAAAACTTTAAAAAAAACTGGTATTTATATCGACCAGTTTGTCTGACATAATACGAGCCACTAGCCACAATCACATCGTTAGAATCTGTCAATTTTCAGTCGGCACCAATCGTTATTGGCGATTGATGATAAGACTTTAGTTGAAACCTACGTCCGACAGAAAATGGCATCTGCTTTCTGTCTCATCCGATTCCCATGACAGCGCAGTGCAAAATAAAATAATCCGACGCCAAAAGAAACGTCATTACGGAAGCGCCAGAATAAATGGCCAGTCTGTTCAGGATTAGAAGAAGAAGAAGAACAAATGATAATAACAACAGTTTGTCTTGAAACTTGATTATGTAGTTTCGTGTTAAGAGCATGAGTCATATGGCGTCTCTCAACTAGGAACGAATAGCTGCAGGCTGTCAATGAAGAGAACAGGATTAAAATCGTTAAGACTTTCAACAAGCAAGAGAGGAATATTTTTTTTTAAATTAAACACCTGTTAACATTTTGTTCTTTTTTGTTTTCTTTTATACTTTTAATGTTTGAATTTTCTTGAGCATCATGCGGAGTCAGTATTAAGTGCGCAGCTGATTCTTTCTAGCATAGTGTCGATGCCGCTTTCAATAGCTGCCAGTTAAATATTTTTCAATTTATATTTAAATGGAAAGTATTAGAACTGAAGTTTTAAGGCATCTATTGAATTCTCAGGGAGAAGTAGGAGGAAATTTGTTTATTACAAAAATAATCAATTCAATTTCTGACACAGCGAAGATATAATCTTTCAAAACGTTGCCGGCTTTAATTAAAATTCCATTTTCAGTTCGCTCGCATCAACAAAGAGTCCAAACATACATACGGAGATTTGATCGATTCGACTGCATCGATCGAGACTTTGCTTAGAGGGTATAAACCAGATCAATTTGAATAAAAGTACGGAGCACGTCTTTTTTATTATTGTCATTAATTGTTTTTATTATTGCCGTTAATTGTGTTCGTTTTCGTGAAAGTTTGCGCGTATGTGTTTGGATATAAGTCCACTTTTTCGAGAGTTAAATGATCTATAAATGATAGATTTCTGAGTCAGAAGCACAAATGCACCCACGTGTGTTTTCGATTGTGGATGCAACTAGCTTCTCAGGAAGAGATATAGTTTTGCAACAATCAGATAAAGCCAAGTAATACAACCTGAGTAATTAATCACCATAGCGCATGTGATAGGGGGAGAAGAGGCACAAAGCAGAAAGAGGCAACAGTATGTGCCAACTCGAAAAAATTATGCAGCTTGGAGCTTTTTTGGAACAAAGGGTAACTAAAACAAATTTTACAAAATTTTCAGTAACGTTTTAAGCGTTTGTTAATTTACTCAGTTTATTATTCGTAATAAATACTAAGTTAATGAATTTGTTGATTTTTTACTGCTTTATTAGGATTTTGATAGGAGGTGACTATTAACATTCCCATCACTTTTCCGTCAATCTCCTTCTACGTGTACCAATTTTTTGCTTCTTTATCACGAAAGAGATGGCTGGAAAATTAATTGATTTTTAGAAATTTTCTATTTATGTACCTAAGTTTGTGTCGTAAGTCTTTTGTATTCATTATTTTTCCAATTTGTTTCAAAGTATCGCTGAACTTTGAAGGCGTTTTGAAGGACACACATTGCTTATGGGGAGATTACGTGTCTTAAGCAATAAAAATAAACAATAAGTTATGCCTCCACTTATTGTATATTTTTATTCTTTGCTTACGTGTCATACCATAAGCAATGCGTGCCCTTCAAAACGCCTTCCGAAGTAATACCTATAACTAAATTTAAATAATGGTGAAGCTCTCGTTGAAAGTAACGCAGAGAGCCAGTAATAAAACCAATAAAGGAAGCGGTAAACAACCGCGGTCATGATTATCAATACATTTATTATTTGTTCACGTTTTTCGTGTTAAATTTGAAACGCCACACAAACCCAGAGAACAAAAACAGCATACAGATACGAAACTAATCATAAAAACAACAATGAAAAATGTAACAACTAAAACAAAAAACAAAAACGGTTTTGGAAACCGGTCAACAAGTATATCAATGAATTAATAAACTCCATTTGTTCAATCAATGAGTTGTTTATTAACGCTGATGTTGAAATCAACCATTCATTAATTAGTTTTGAATTCTCTCTCAATTAAATTGTTCAAACATATTTTATTCCTTAGTACATATTTCTTAGATTAAAGATTCATATAAAAAAACTAAAACACCGGTACGAACACCAACGAATCAGTAAGAAAGGCTAGGCTAAATTTAAATAAGTTGTAAATTATTTTTAGGCACATGTTTTTACAAGATTTGTTTCAGATTAGTAAAAGTAATAGAGGATTAAAGAACTCTTGCGAAATAAGAAGCACAAAAAGTGATAAAAGAATGGCAGCCTTCAAACAGAACTTTACGGAGGGAAAAGGAATGTTCAAAAAGTAAGCGAAGACAGCAGGTGAGAGCGCCCATCGTTCATGGCGGCTATATTGCAGTGTGCATGCCGAATGAATTTGTTGGAAATTGAAAACAGAAAAGCTGGAAACTGAAAGGCTGGTACATAGACGTAAACACTATATATTAAAGTAAAAAAAACAATGAGAGTAAAGAATTTGGATAAATATTCAAGACAAAATGTTCAGCAGCTAAATATGTAGCGAATTTGGAATGAAATGTGGGAGAGAATTCCATAGTCCTTAAATTGAAAATGAAAAAAATCCGAAAATTTAGGATTGTTAGGAAATTACGGTCAACAAATGATTTGAAAATCAAATTTGTGCACCTCCTTCCAAAAAGCTAGCTTAGCTATTGGGGCTACACCATGAACTATGTGGAAGTCTCCTTGTTTCTGGTACCCAGTAATATATCATTTCTCACCTTACCATCTGGTGTGAAACTCAAAGTCACTAAGTTTAAATTGGTCCTCGGTCTTTTGATCTATAATTGGGGGTTTTGCTTTAAAATTTATATTAATACAATGGATTTAGCAATTGGAGCGTGTTGATACTTGCGTGACGTCAAATCAAATTTAGTGACCAGACGACATAGTTTATTTTCTGACTGGGGTTCGGAGCATTTGGAAGAGGAGCCCAACGTTGCCCCAATTGAAAAAGTCTCTTACCAATAATGCGAGGATATGCATACTTATTTTAAAACTACCAATTATCTGAAATAAATTTATGCACCCGACTGATTCCATTTACTCATACTATTATTATTTACTCGTTAATAAAGGAGAGAACAAAATATGTAGGATTTAATAAATATGTGTACATGTTCAGCCTATATAAAATTTAGCGACGCCTTCAATTAGAAACGGAAAATTGGAGATGTTTACAAATTTTTAAATTTATCGTTTGAAAAAAATGTTGGAAACTCTAAAACTCCAGCTTTAGAAAAAATTCTTTTATTTTTATGTTATGTTTTATTAACAAATTCCTCAAATTAGTTCATTAAATGCTATTATTGAAAAGAAAAACCTGTCAGGCTTTTTATTCGGTGATAAAAATCAATCGATTTCGCGGTCGATATTTTTATCAAACACAACGAAGGCGTTAAACAAAGAAAAAACGAAACAAAACCTACCCAAAAAGTGTAAAACCAGGAATCGAAGTCAATTTTAAATTCAAATATTTCACGATTTAGCTATTACTGAACCTCAATACTTAAAAGATAAAAAATAAAAAATACCCTCAATGCGTAAAAGATAAATATACTATAAACGCTCTGTAAGCTATAAACGAGAATTTGTTGGTGCTATTAAATATTTAAATTAAAATTATCGTAACAGAAGAATTAATGGAATGGGTCAAGTTAAATATATACAACAACAAAACTTGAAATCAGGGTAAAATTCGAGATATTCGGAAACATGCCCAAAATAAATGTTCATAGACGGAGCAAATCACCCCTTCCAAGGAGACTGATAAGAAGGTCGTAGCAGTTCTAAGACATATTGTTTTTTCACTGTCTTCGAAAGGAAAAGGCAATTTATTTCTGTCCTTCGTCAATTACTTAATTTTTTTACTATTATTTTCCTCTTTATTACCTGATTCTGAAATACGTCCTTCTGGGTTTTCTTATTGTGTCGTTCTAAACCTGAAAAAACGATGGTTTCTCTGTCATAATAGAGCTTACTAAAATATTGGCAAAACAACAACAACGGTGATAACGGCAATAAGAGTAATAGCAAATATAGATTTATTTTGTATATACCGATTATATTTGTAAAACCAATATTTTATGTTGGCTTGTTTTATGTTGGCTAAAATATGAGACATTTATATGTCGGACGTTATTCAGAAGTATTTACAAGGCTCACAAGTTCATAGTTTGGCTTATATTAATTTATATCCATATCACATCTTAGAGGAAAAGACTATTTTGAATTAATTTTTTTCAGTCCCTTTTAATTTTAAACCTTAATTTTAAACCTTTTTAGGCCTTAACTTTAAACGAAAAATTTCTTATAAAAGAAAAACAAAGGAATAAAATTAAAGCCCTCTTTTAAGGAAAGGGGAATGTTTTTTTAAGAATGATCAATTACCATTAATATTTGCTAAAAAAATGAAACCGTCGTGTAAAAAATTTTAGTTGAACTTTTGTGAATGATTGACCTTCTAATCAATAGCGATGTACAGTTTCAGGAATATATATATGCTGTGCCACAGGTACAATCTTATTCAATTTTAGTCATATCAGTCTTCACCGATATCTGCCATTGACGAGGTTAGATGTCGCCATAGGATGAATTCACCATATGATAAAACTGAGCCACAGATTTACTCAGAAATTATTCTTCTGAATGACGATAAAAAAATTGCTCTTAATTATGAAGAATTACGGCTATCCTATATTGTATGAAACAGAGGCCGTAACCGTAAAGATATCGAAATATAATTTGCTTTACCTTAATTTGTTGTTGGTTTACTTGTGGTCTTGGATTTACTTGGTAACTTGATTTAATTTAGAAGAAGGAGAGAAAACCACAAAAGAGAACAACAAAAGGCACAAATAGATGTAAATGAGAGTAAAATATATAGACGAGAAAAACAAGATATCGAATAATTTTCATTGCATGAAATTTCACATACCATTTTAGTCTTGAGTTTTTTGTCGTTTTACTTAGTGTGGCTGATAAAAGTTAACAATTCAGTTATTTATTGTATGACAAGGAATAATAATCACATTTCGCAGTAAAAATTCGGAATATCATCAGGTAGAGCGTGGAGTAGACATAGTTATCACAAGAACAGTGACACCAACAGCAACAGCAACATTAATTGCAAAAACAACAATAACTCGTTGGAGAATTTTTCATTCTTCTCTTATCTTCAAAGTAAAAATGCATCGATTCGAATCAGCGAAGGCATCATAACGCCAATGGTAATACTGGTACTAATAGTAAAGAATCTTGTGAAATACGATTTTTGGAAATACCACTACCATCAAAAGCAAAACAACGGTACACATCACCTAGTGACCGAAGGGGGAAGCAGCACCTACAATACTCGATGATTGTTACTTCTGGTGATTTATACCAAGTCGACTTGGTGATCAATTAAGTTAAGGTCGAGAATTTTTTATGGATTTTAGTTCGTTTCAATATTGAATAATCATCTTCATTTTCTATTTTCACAACCTGGAGACATTAGTCGAATAATCGAATGGTAAGAAAAAGTTATATAAACCAGAACAAATATTGTAAGTATTTTCGGGGGTTTAGTAGTGACATTTTTGAAGGATTATTCGAAGAATATTTTTGACATATTCTGGGATATATCTTCATTTCTCTTTGCGTTGGGTATAATACAATTTTAGCCGTTTATCAGTTCCCGACATCAAATAAAATTAATAACAGGGGAACAACAACACAAATTTACAACCTGCTTCCATGATAATTTTTTACAAAGTTATTTATTTATTGCAAACGCGGGGACGGTAGAAAAGGCAATACAAAAATGGGGAGGACGCGAAGAAGATGGAAGAAATATGAATTCAGATTTGTACTTGCTCAAGGTTATCGGGGTTGGATGGCGGGTACATGGATGTTATGTATTAAATGGCCTATGGTACTGGAGAGGACATTTGTGCTAAAGGTCATGAAAATATTCTCCTTTCATTAAAATAGCTCTCCGCAAATACGCCAGCGTTAATGTGTTACAAACGAAGGAACAAATTTAATGTACCGGAACTCTTAGGATGTGTGCAATAAAAGGAAGGAAAATTTATTGCATTTATTTATCGATCGGTCCTATATCGATACAACTTAGCTAATCCATAAAAATGATTATCAATCGCGGGGAGATGGTAAGTCCCGGACAAAGCGGCAAACCAAAAAAAGGACAAAAGATAAAATAATACTAATAATAATAATAATAATAATAATAATAATAATAATAATAATAATAATAATAATAATAAAATAAAAAAATAAATAAAGAGGAATAAAATAACTAACAATACTCCGTTGATAAATGTTTACCTTTTTTCGAGGCCGCATATAACAGTGCGTATCTACTTGCTCCAAGCCAATCTGAAAGGCAGAAAACTGCCTTCTGAAAAGAGACACGTATTGACGTTGGAGGAAAGCAACATTCAGTATTCCTAAATCTATGCAAAAAAATTGTAGGATGACACGCTATTATGTTGCCATTCTAGCTATTGCTATTTATTTATCCTGTTAGTTAAAAAAGAAGTAGATGGAAATAAATAAAAATTTTTAGAATTTATGAATTATTTATGAGCTGAGTTTTATTCAACACAAAGTAATGTGAACGATTCAGTTCTTATAATTTTTCTGGGATGATTGTTAAGTCTCCGTTTCGATAAAAAGCAGTCGGACGCATAGCATTTCATTATTATTATACGTTTTGTCCCTTTCAGCATCCTTTTTCAAAGGCCGTTTTTTATCAATCAAACCTTAAGGCGATTTTCCGTTGTAAAAAGAAAACCGTAAGGAAGAAATTGCTACTGCTTTGTTACTTCCATAATTTGTCGAAACCGCGTCACAGGTATGCTTGCTGATATGGCAGGTTTAAACAATATCGACAGAGATTACACCAAAGAGACAAATTGCGGACCTCACGTGCCGTACAAATTATTAAAGTAAAAACGTTAACTTGTCTTTTACGCAAACAAGTAATATGCTCTCCCTCCCTCTTACTCTCTTGTTTTCTAATGAAAAAGTTGGATTGTGTGGACTTTTGGCGGTTGGCTATACTTTGCCCATTGACTCAGGAGTGGGCGAAACGAATGATCTTACTGACCACAATTGCTAACAACATATGCGTTATGGCCTGTCGCAATTTACGAAAATATCCTTTGGAAAAATTATATTAAATTAATTTCGATGTTGCTTGTAAAAAAATTGACCAAATTGATCACAAAATTATGTAAACCGTATCTCAGACACGTCTGTGCCAAATCTTTAAAAACATGTTGGTGGTAGTGACGATGAGAGAGAGAGTCACTATTTTCTCCGCAGCACGTTACTGCTAAGCATAACTTGGCGGACACTAAGATTTTATGGAAAAAGCCACTCTTTTTTAGAATAAAAAGTTTTAAAAAATTTACCATCTTATTTTTTTCTCATCTTCCAGTTTTACACACTTTCCTCATTTTCTGCCACTAACTATTTTCTTAGCAGTTATGAAAAAGTTGACAAAATTCTATGACAGAATAAGAGAATAACATAATAAGAGATATAAGAGAATAATTGTTTTTAATTATAATAATTAACTCTGAAGCAAATAGAAATAAATTTCTGTGAGATTATTCATTTGTTTGGCCTTTAATTACTTTTACAGAACAGTACGGTATTAGATGCGATTTTACACGTGTGTGACACATTGCACTAATAGGTATGCATTTTTTGTATAATAAAATCAACATCGTTAATATAATTCTTTTATAAAAACGGTAATTAGAAAACTGTCATAAAAACTGTTATGTTGCGAGTTATTTAGGTACTTATTCTGTTGCTCAGGAAAATCAAACCAACATCGCCAAGCTAAAACTATCGGCGGTCAAAAAAGGGTTAAAATTCATTTACCAAAAGAGCGTAGAAGAAGCACAAATAAATATAAAAAAGTTGAGAAGTAACGCAATTAAAATTATAACGACCCAACTAATATCAACCCTATTTTGCTATTATGTGATAACATAATAGCAAAACATCACCGTTGTCATTAGGATGTGGCGCGAACCGATCGCTGTCGTCATCATTGCGGACTTGTTCAGTTCTGAAAAATGTATTTAACTTAAATAGCATTACAAATGAGAACAAAAAAAAACACGAATGGTATTCTTAAATTGTTCATTTTATTACACAGCCCACTTACCGTCTATTGTTGACAAAGCCTCTTGGTTGCTGCAGCCAACTTCAATAGAATCAAAGATAATTATTTGGTCAAAAAGCTAATAGTATAATCGAGTAATAGACCTATGTTTGGAAGCGTTGATTTCACTTTTCGATCTTCTTATAAAATTTGTTGAAATGTTTAATGAAATTATTTATAAGAATTAAAATCAATGAGTTGGCGTTATGTAAACAATCTAAACCATTTAAAGAATATATTTGATTTTTTAAAAACAGCTAACGTACACCAACATTCCCAAATTTAGGAGAGTGTAGTTTTACTGGCACATTATTGTCGCATGAGCACGCCTAGCCTTTTCTTAAAACTTAGATTTAATCTCTCTGAAATGCATGTTCCATCCTTTTCAAATAAAAAGTTGGAAGCAAGTTGAACTGAAAAGAGCAAGCCCACTTCCTATTGAAAATGTTGTTGTTGTTACTGTTGCTGTTGTTATTATTGCTGTGGCTGTTGCCACTGCGTTTTGTTATAATTTCAACATCGATCTACGTCACAAAAGCCACTTAATAAATTAAAGTGACTAGTTGTCACTCAGCAAATTGTAACGACAATAAAAAACGTCATAAATGTAACAATAACATTAACAATAGCATCGATAGCAGCTATATAAACTACGATAAAGATAAATTTTAGAAAGTAGGGGAGTAAAAAACTAAAATGTATAACGAGTCAGGCTGCCATAAAGCGATTGCTGCCGATTAAAGCAAATTATAAAAACCAACAAACCATCAAACATTAATTGATTTAATAAATCAACAGCAATTCGCTTAATCAAGCAGACCATGTACAACACCAATATCTCCAACCATCACTGAATTCATTAATAAAAATATGTAGCAAGAAATAAACACAAACTCATTAATGGAAAAATGTGACGCTTAGTAAGAGTTCATTCGTAAGAGTATAATGAATGAACGTTCCAAGCGATTTCTTTTTTGTTTTCAATCTTCTATGAAAAATTTTTGTGTGTCTTCAATCAATCGAAATCTGCTAGCGCTCTTCCCATTTTCCACTCTATCACAATCATTAAATGTTTTCAATTGGGTTTGAGGTAACTGATTCACCCCTTTGATCATGCAATAAAATTAAAATTATAAATATAAAAAGCAAGAACACTAAACGCTAATGGAATTTCTATAAGCATCAAAAACAAAACTCACATTGACATTCATTGGGAATGACACTAGTTTTCTACTGAATGAAACTACTTCATAGTTTTTCAACACAAAGGAGCGTAGGGAAGCAGAGAATACATATAATAAATTTTGTAATTGGTACACATATTATCCTCATTTATTCGTTCTCCTGTGATCACGAACTTTACTATTATTTGCCGAACAATATATGTACATATTGCCAAATATCTCTGCCATATTTTCCGACAATATCTTTATTTGTTCTCCTGCAATCGTACGTGTAGGATAGACTGAAGGCAGAAAGTAAATGACTAGACAGACAGGCACAAAAACAGGGTAATATCGAATAAGGGCTTAATCTCAACCGGAATATATATACATTTCTGCCAACAAAGTCTTTCCGTCTCCAACAAAGTGTATATTTTTAACCCGGCAGTCGTGGACTACTGCGCACAGACTCTAGCGATGATCATTGCGATAGAAGTGCGCTGAACGTCTAAAGTCAGTGGTTGGTTTCAGCTGGTTGGAAGTTAATTTATACGTGTGGGGTATATATCGCTAACCATTTTATTTATTAGTTGCGTCCATTTTATTTAAAAAAATTATTTAAAAAAGTGATAAACTTTAATTTCTCATAGAAGTTTTGGGTTGAGAGGCGAAACTTAATCGATACAAAGTAACCTCAAGAACGGAAAATGAGGTCAAAGCACCATCGGCAGTAACGGCAATAGTTGGCTACTTGTAAATCTCTTCGAAGGTCGATGTTAACTCCGCATGAAACGTTCTCACGGCAAAAGTCTTGTAATTGTCAAATGTAGTGAGTGTTGTTCACATGACAGGGGCAAAAGAAAATGCACTAAAATTATTTATAAAAAAAATCAAAATAAAAGAAGAAGGTCAGAAGATATCTAGAAACTAAAAATATTATCAATGAGGCCAAGATTTGAAGAGTTTGCAAAGTGGAAGCCATCACACTCGCACTCACGCATCTGCCATCATCATCAGCATTATCATCATCAGTGTCATTATTAACAACACAATGATCACTTCTAACACAAACCAAAAATTCTCGTCAACACGTATCAAAATATTTCAATCAAACTTCACTTGACCCGAAACAGCTTCGTGTCGAAAGTGGCAGTTCATCAGTTTTAGTGTGTCAGTTTCTAGTGTGCCAAATTCAGTCAATCAATCTGTTCGATATAATACTAAGCCTGCGGTTTCCTTCAATTCATGCAAAGCGTTTGTGTTCGTGACTTTAGTTAAGGATTTTTATTCACCGTTTTCCATGTTTCGTGGTTTGGTTTTTTTAACCATTTTTGGGTCATCGCAAAATCAAATTAAGTTAACGTTTGCTGGCGTAAATGCGCACGGTGTATCTTTGTTACCTTTGCGACGTTGACGTTTGACGATATGACGTTGCCATCGTGTAAATATACGTAGCTCAATATAAACAACTGTAGACGCAAACAATTGAAATATGCAAAGTTCCTAAAAGCGCTTCACTATTCCGTGAGTATTTTCATATTTAAAATACCGTTCGATATTCAAGTGTTAAACAAGAAATCGGCTAATATCTTTGGAAAAAAATTGAAATCATATTGAAATGTAATTGTTAAGCGTTAAAATATCGATTTAAATCCAAAAAGCGTCGAGTGAATTAGCCGTTAACTAATAACTGATTACTATTTACACCAGTAAATAATACTGGAAAGAGTTTTTTATTTGTTTTTAAATTTTATTTGTTTATTAACAAAACAGTCACATTTCAAATAGATTTTCGAAAATAAATTCAAAATGTAAATTGTAAATAATTACATTCCTATAGCTTTAATGCATTGCGCGGCGCCTTCTGCTCCTGTGGTTGTTTTCGTTAAATGTTGTCAATTAATTATTTCATAAAATATTTGAAAAATCGTTTGGTGTGGTAGGTCATAATAAATCTACGAGCAGTACAAACATCACTACCATTGACACTACCACCATCACATCCCTCGTATCAACGAAACACCGTTATAAACAGAAGCATCATAAACAGTTACGACGTTCTATCCTTCAGCATTTTATTTATATATTTAAACTATTTATATCACTTCGTTACGCCAGGGACAAAGTTAGACGGAGCGTAACCAATAATTCACCTGATTGACGTAGTCGTTGATTACTCCATTAATTTGTTGTGCTATCGGATATTTACCGGATTGTTGCTTGATTGAACGGTTGTAACGGTTGGTTATTTGATTTAGTGGTTATTGGTTGATATCCAGTTAGTAATTTGTCCCGGTAAATTAAAAGCGACTCTGCAGAATTTCACAGAATGCAGGTTTTGCAGGATATTAGGAAGTAGCTGGCGTAGTTTAGAAGTTATTTTGAAATTGCGACTATAGGATGATCTTACAAAGAATAATATTTGCAAAGACAATGATTCATAAATCAACTACGAAGTTATAACCAGATTGCTCTCAGATATGGAAGCTGTCGGAAAGCCACAGACGGTCAGATGAAAAATTTAATAACACATAGGAACCCGTAGGCAAAAGAAAACCCGTACAGTGAAAAAACACACATTTAAACACACTTCATTTATTCACGTTTTGCTAGATGTGAGAATATGAGGACTAGGAGTAGTTATTGATGATGATGCCTACACAATATTTGCTAATATTAATAACACTGCAGTTTTTTAAGGCATGTGTTTTTTAAGACACCCAAAAGGATGGATATGGGTTTGTAACGTTTTCAAGAAAATATATAATCTTGCTCAAAATAATGTAATGAGTTGATTTTGTTATGTGGGTTGTCCGTTAGTCAGTCAGACTGTTTGTTAAAATCACGTTTATGGCCGAACGAAAAGTGGAAGGAACGGAAAAATATCTACACGGCATTTTGTAGTTTGGGATTGGAAATGAAAATGACCTACTACCAAGCCTAATTTTTTAAAACGTCTTTATTGAAATCTTGAGGCAGTAATTAATTTTATGGCCGTTGACAGATGACGGTGTTTGACAATACAAATCCGCAAAAAAATTGGCAAGCCGTAACCACAATTATATTACAAAACGTATGAAATTTTTTACGAAAAGTTGTGCTGAAGATAGGTCAGTAGATTCAAATTAATCAGGAAAAGGTAAATGTAATATCACGATCCCACTAGTTATTTGATTTAAACCGTGAACTTATATTACGGGAGTAGGTAGGAGTGTAGTAGCCCCGGTTAGGCCGAATTTAATGTTCTTACTTGCTATTTTAAGACTTCTCTTTTCTTATTTAGGAATAAATAATATTTTTGTAATAATTATGAAACCCGATGAGAATATTTTTCTACGAAAATTTTTACGTATTTCTTCGAAAGTATAAACTTTTGCTTGGACACTACTTGTTACAGAAAGGGAATCACAAATTCCGCATGAGTTATATTGAAATTGAATTTTTTCTTTTATTTCCTTTATTTTCTGATATTATTCCATTTGCAAGGAAATTATTACCGTTATAAACAAAAGTCCAATACAATCAATAATTAATTGTTTGCTCTACTAAACGCATCGTTAACACAGGTCATCACCCAAATTCGACCGGATCTAAGCGGCAAAATCATTGGAAATTGGACCACGCGACCTCCTTTGAATAGTGAAACTAATTCCAAACTTTTCTCGGTGGTAAATGATAGAATATTTATAAGAAAAAATTGAAAATTATTGATGTTGAGTTTTAGGAGTAAAAGCATACAAATTGTTAGTTAATTTTTATAAGTTTTAAGTAATATACTTTTTTAAAAACATTGTTTCTACTCACTTAATGAACCACATTCTGGAAACATATTTCTATTTTTTTTATTGCGAAATTTATCCCAAAGTTACAATCGTCATGAAGACCTCTGTCATTGAATTAGGCTCAGAGTCATTCACTCGAATCGCAGTCAAGGACAATTTCACAAACTTATACATAAAAACGTTATTATTGTTTGTATTGCTTTTTATTGCATAAATTTTAAATGCATTAAATAATGCATTAAGACATAAATTCGTTCATTTCTTTTGTTTAAAATCTGGCTTTAAATCTGAAAAGTCAGACCCAAATGACAAGAACATTTATGACAGTTGTATCTGATGCTCCATTGGTGTCATCGTTGTTTTTGTATGATTGCATTGTTATATTTGTTGTTGTCTATTTGATTGTGCGTTGATCATTAATGGATCCCAACCAGAGTCAGCCGGCGTTAAGGCTCCACAGAATTTCTTTTGTTTAGCAATTTCTTTTTATATATAGTCGTATTTCTCAGACCCTTTCGTTTCCTTACTTTAATGATATTTTGAATTCTTTTCCTTTCCTTTTTGTACTTCTTATATTTTTATATTTAACCCTGAGCATCATTGCTATAAATGTAATGTCAAGAACGATCAACAGCTAAATTGATTTGATATTTAACCATCTGAAGTAGGTATAGAATGTCGATCACGCCACTTATTATTACATTTAAACGTACAGTTTATTTAATGGTGTAGGAGGAATACGAAGGTAATTTAATATTTTAGGAACATAATTTTATAAAGTTGTTGAAGATTTGGCTTGCTTTTGACACGTTGTTAATTATTCGGTTCCCTTTTGGATGCTTGTGCCTGCATGTGTAAGTATCGTTAAGAGTAATGAATATATAAAATCAACACCATTAGGCGCTTTTGCGGTTTTTAACGGTTATTTGTTGTGAGTCTAGAAGTCACGCAAAATTTTAAGTGGTTTATAGAAAAATGTTTCATTACAAAATGTTTCATTTTTCAATGCAAAAAATCTAATCAATTCCCTTGCAATATCGTGGTGGACGTGGTTTGCTCATCAGAACCACAATTATGAGGAAGGCCGAACTTCAAGAGAGCGAATTGAACGAAAATGGATGAAATATGACTAGTACCACCCATAAATTTGGGTGTGACTTTCGCCCTATTTTACTCCATACTTTGAGGATCATTTTGAGAAAAATTACGTTGAGGATTAGTAGATTATAGATTGAAATTAAGTAAGAAAGAATGAAAGAAAGAGTCAGTAAGTTGAAATTAAACAAGAAAAGGGAGAGCTATAAGAATTACTTAGTCTCAATACACAATAAACTAATGACGAAATTATTTAAGGTCAGTAAGCACAATTTTGGCAGAGTCATGAAACGAAGCGAATTAAATCATATAAAAGGGGTTAAAGCTATTCAATAAAGACAGTCTTCAGTATAACAAATAATTATAATCATGCTGAGGAATTTCATTAACTCATGGGTCGAAAATTATTTTATGTTTCTGAGTTTCAGCGTTGGGGTCAAACATTTGTAAAATATTTATTCCTTCTCCCCTTCTCCACATCTTCCATTCAAATACACACATCAGGAAACTCTCTCACACTTTTTTGCAATCGGTCATAAGCACCACACCCCGTCGAGCTACGGCACGCCACATGTACACTAATGAACAGCGTTTAGTTTTATGATAGTTTTTACGGCAAATTATGTAAATTTTACGATGCCAACAAATGGATGCAGTGAAAGGTTTATGGCGTGAATGACAATCGGAAACTTATATTCGATCGTAAAAGGATCATGTCTGAGACAACCTCAAATGAAGCTGAAAAGGGGAAATTGATTATAGGCAAAGCGATATTTGGGGGAATAGAGTGGTAAACGATGGAATGGTAGAGGAATCTAACGAATTGGACGGATGTCAAAGATCAGAAGTTCATGGAGGTTGCCTACTGTGGAAATATGCTCACTCTATAATAATTTAGATTTAATTATTAATTATGTCTCTAAAATATTCTTCTATACATCTTCCTACAAAGCTTTTAATTCTTAAATTGAAAAAGAAATTAATTAGAAATTAATTGATTTTAATTTTTTTTTTATAGTTTAAGAACGACGAATAATATAAGTTAAGAACGACCCATTTACTTCTGTGAGGAATAAGTGTTATATTTTATATTTTCCTGAGTTCAGATCAGTAGGAGAAAGGTTGTTTATATGAATTGTCGGCGACGAGGCTTTATGCGATAAAATCATAAAATTTGAATGATTAAAGCTCTTGAATAAAATTTTCTTTATTCGATAATATCAATTAAATTCCCAAGTAATTTCAAGATATAATGGTTATTTTTTAAACACTTTTTTAAATCCATGAATTTATAAGAAATGAACGCGACAATACATTATTCAAAATTATATACCAAATCATTCCATGCAGCTCGTTAAACATGATTAATTTTATTATGGCTCCTTTTGCATTCAAAATACCCGAATTTATTAGCTCATAAAACATATACATCTAATCAAATAACAAACAATTTGTTTTTATATTACGATACCTCGTTGTTAACAAACGGCTAAAAAGTAACTGTTAATGCTAAACAAGAACAGCAGTTATTGGTATTTGTTGGGACATTGAAAATAATCACGAAATGTATAAAATACAAATTAAAGCAATAAAAACAACCACAAACTTGTAAAGCGACCCTTGTACCAATTATAAAATAAATTAGACAATAAACTGATACAGTATTAAATTATTTATCGAATAAGAGATCTATAAAAGTAGTAAAACCTAATTATGTTAGTATATCATCAGACCTGTTGACAACAACGTTCTCTAATTTTACTACAAAACTATTAAAATCAATTTATGTACAGTCGATTAACTGAAAAAATTTTAACAATAATCACGAGTACAAGGTGAGTCATTAAGTTAATTTTGATAACCATAATCAGTGTTAGCTAGTTTAAAATCAATAGGACTTAATTTTTTAAATTATGGCGTAATAATTGCAAAAATAGCCACAAAACTTTTCATTTAATTTTAGAGGTAATGAAAACCAGCAGTATGAAGTGTAAAAAAAGTGTATTTTATTCCAATTTTAATATCGACCCGCTCATACTGGAAAACCCTTTACATTAACCATCCACTTATTTGTGTTCGTTGAAAAATTAGGCAAAGATTTCTTTGAAAAGTGTTGTGCTGAAGGTGAGTTCGATTGTGCGGGGAGTACTCCGCACACTGATTATTAGGATCGCACTATATGGGTGTAGAATATATAAGTTATGGGCAGGCCCATGTTAGCTTATTTTTTGGAACTTAATGAAAAATTTTAAAATTCATTTAAAAATGTTTGAAATGGAACTAAAATGAAACTATAAATCTTAGCTTCAACTGGAACTAAAATAAAACTTTAAAAAATAAAAGTTCAAATATTTCTGCAGTTGAAATATTTAGGACAAACGATATACTACAATTTTACGCAACACCAGTGAGTATAGGAAGGCATTGTGTTCTTATTTCTCCTTCATTAACTTTTAACAGAATATTTTGGTCTACTTTGAAGAAAGCATGTTTAAATGTTTTAATAGTTCACCTTTAATTTACAAGCATACATATTGTTGAGAACGCTAAACACCTTGAAATTATCGACGGTCTTAAATGGCAAGACCGTCTTAAACTTATTTCAGTTTAACAACCACTAGACACAAAGGCTTACACAATTATAAAGAATGATACTAAAATATAGGTGGGAGTATATTAGACGTATATGTTTCAATAATTCCAAAAAAATATCAAATATAAAATCATGATTATGTTTTGGTTTTTCTATAAATAAATTTTAAATTGGTTTTGACCCACAGACCACATTTAAAATACATCAAATCCAAACAGAATTTGATTAGCGAGTTGCTCGTGTAAATAAGTAATTGTTTGGCTTATTACCTCTGTAGATTGTTTAATTTCAAGTTGACAAACCAGAAACACTAGGAGAAAATAAGAAAAACGTAACGTCGATATTTAGTAATATTCCATATTTATGGTATACTTATACATTTCCATTACACAAAAGAATATTGGAGTCTATATATGTCTAGAACTTACTGATTCATCCTTCTTCCTTCTCAGACTATTTTATCCACATGAATCTTGTTCATAGAAGTTTTAACAACTTCAATTCAAATACAACAACAACAACAACATTCATAAAAAAACATCCTATCTGAAAGAAGCTAAACTTGTAAATTTAAAAAAGATAGATTTATTTTACGCTCATTACGCACCGACAGTCGAGAATTTTCTTCCTTTCCCTGCTAAATGTGCACACATCACTGCGTTTGTGATTTTCGTAGTTTCGTTGCAAGTTTTACATTAAAAGAAATGATTTTTATGGATCGTTAATTCGAATTGTTTTTCAACATCTTATTAACAATTCGTTTTAAAACAAAAATCGGGAAATGTCTGTAAATACCGTTTATCATTTCATTTATAGACGTAACCTCATTCTGCCCGTCTGTGCATCTATTTGTCATTCTCTTGACGGAAGTGGAAAAAAAAGATAAATTTGAATTTTTATTGAAGATTGCGGCGTAGCGAGTTGTGGTTGGTTGTTGTGGCGCTTAAGTCTTCTATGGTTTCAGCGGCCAACTGCAGCTGACTTCCTAACATCAAAAAATTTGTTGTTGTTTTTAGCAATTGTTATTATTCGTCAATACCGTTAGTTAATGCGGCGGAACCAAAAGCAACGACGACTAAATGAAGCAAATTAACGCATTTTTCGTGGATTCTACCTCCTAACGTACTTATTTTTCGAGGGAATCATAAATCTCCATGAAAATAATTAAGAAAAGGATTATTATTGAAAAATATGTGATTTTTTCATTGAGATACGAACGAGGAAAGATTCGTTGCGTAAAAAACTAACGGAATATAGGATCACAAAAAATTGTCCTATTAAAAAGTTTATATGAAATTAATCGGCCGTAGATATTTTCTGATGAAAAGTGCTGCCATAATCGCAACATTAGCAAATGTATCTTCATCTAACGCGGAGTAGAATGCGATACTTCGATTTGGTTTAGGGGAAACACAGGTACCAGAATATTTCTTAGAATTCTCTCTGTCCACTTATTTTCTTTAGTTAGACTTTTAAAAATTGATAGTTTCATCATATCAAAAATCTTATATCGAAGACCTTTAATAACACTGCGCTTTAATTATTTAAAGTGGCTGAAATATAAATTCAAAATAAAAGAAATTTAAATAAGTTGCAATCTTCCAAAAACATTATTTAAGCAAATAATAACTACTTAAAAGAGCACAGAGAGACGTTTTATATTGTATACTTAGAAAAATTGTTTTTTATTGTATACTTAGAAATTGTATACTTAGAAAAAAAAAAAGAAAATAGCAAAAAAGTAAACATTAATATGGCAAAAAATATGCCATATTGGTTTTTAAATTAAAGTTTAACATTCTTCCTTAAAAAGTTGTCATGTTTGAAGAGGTTGCAAAACTTTTGTTTGCAAGTTGCCATAAGTTGCAATTGAATTGTTTGAAGCAAATTTCAAGTAAAAATGAATTGGTAATTTTTTTTTGGAATTGTAACAAAACAGAATAATTGTTAAGAGAGTTTAAACATATTAGCTGCATTTAGAATCCGAAATGAGTTTAAGCTGACTCAATACTGTTGTATGTCATCGCACCCTATCTTCTGAATGGCAATGGAAAAGTAAATTAAAAAATAAAATTAATGCAATAAGTAAGGAAAATTAACGACCCAGGCGGAAAGACCTGAGCATAGGCAACGTAGAAATTCTTGGCTGAAAAAGAAAAACTGATTAGTGATCCTGAACGCAGCCATAACACCATTTAATCACCGTGGACATCTTTCCTTTCTCTGCCACTCTCTTTCTATCCATGTCTTTTCTACCATTAAGCTTGTAGCGCTAATAAACTTGCGACCAACCCCTTTTTCACAAAACACAACAAAAACAGTCTCTCTCATAACTTAAGACCATTCTAGCTAAGACATGTTAGAAAGGCAAAATGGCACCTCATTCGTAGAAGCCATACATTTTTTCATTTCAGTAAAATTTTATTTTTAACTCTTTTTTCTTTATTATTTTGTTACAAATTTTTACAAAACCAAGGATGGGATGAAACTGACAGCTGTAACTACAAATTATGCCATCAAACAAACGCTGAATGTTGATTAAAATATGACTGGAATACCTCCTTACGTTATACTTTCACACTTTTCAAAACTGAATCTTGCCATGGTAGATGGTCTGGCCCATCTTCCATGGTTTAACATTAGTTACGATTTCAATTAGTTAACGTTTTTATTTATTCATTTTAAGTTGTTTGTTTTTGTAGATTAAATTTTCATAACAGCAACATCGAAATTACAACAGCAACAGTAGCACCATTAACACCAACAACATCGAAAATATGTTTAGAGATCATGCCTCAAATGCCTCCGCTGAAGGGAGTACACCATCAAACTGTTTCGCCCACTAAATCGAGTTCAAAGAAATTTTATGCAAAAGCAGAGGATCGCTGACAGCGTAAAACAAAAACAGCGATCTATTAAATATGCATAGGCTGAAACAATCGAACACTTATTTAGAGCCTTCGGTAAATACACTGAAGGAGATGAGTAGGAACAGCTGAAGTAATATGAGTTTGTAAGGCACAAGTAAAACGGGCGAATGATGGAAAGAGGGAGGGAAAGTGATGGAGGAAGGTGAGATGGTATGGTATGATGTGGATTGTACAAAAAGAAAAAGCTCAATTATAACATCTCTCCTTCCAGTCAACCAGCAAGGAGTGCGTTTTTCTATTATTATCCCGAAATTATCAGAAAATTTAGAACTAATAACGTATATAAAATAAACAATTTTTTTGGATATTAGATATTTATAAAGCACATATAATAATCACTAACCGAAAAGGAATTGAACAATTTTGTCACAACGCTTCTAAGATATAATTTTTTCAGTTAAAATTCAGCATAAGTTCCGTCTAAATTCAAAACAAAATAAAATTTCGGCCAAAGAACAATGACATTTTGCAGTACACAGACAAGTTACCGCTTTACACCAGTGGCGAATTGTGTTGGTGACACGATCAACTCTATGAAATGTATTTTTTTAAAAATAGACAGCGTGAATTAAAGATGTATGTCTAAAACTGTTATGTCAAAAATGTAGACAAGGCGACTACTACAATATCTATTGTCGGCTTAATTTCTTTGCTCTACCTCGCATTGTCATCCATTTCTGAATTATGGTTCAAATTTTGAGTCTCTATCTTACCCGGAAGCTTATTTAAAATCAATTTCAAAATATGTAGTAAACTTTTTGAAAATAAGTGAGTTTCTTTCCATACTGTGGGGCGTGAGTTTATAGTTTATGCTGTATTGCCTAAAATGAAAATGAAAGAGGGAAACCAAATCTTCTGCATCAAAATGTAGACATGAGTTTTAAAGTTATACCGATCACTGCATTGTCATCTATTTCAGAGTCACGTATGAGTTTTCAAATTTCTAGCTTGTCGGGAAATATGTTCAAAATTAGTTTCGACTTTTGTACGGACCCAAATATCCTGTCTTAAGGTAAACATGACTGGGTATTTTACGATAAATAATGCACTGTCATACAGTTCTGAGCCAAGGTTCAGATTTCAAACCCATTGCTAGTCGGGAAGTTAGTTCAGAATCGGTTTCTAAATTTGGCCCGAAAATACCTGAAAGTAACCTAATAAAACCGTTTTAAAATTGTATTAGTGTAAGTAAATAATTTCGTTTTTAAAAGCAGGAAAATCAAGGCCTGAAAGCTATAGCAAATAAGATAACAAAAGATTAAGAGAAGAGGGAGAGAGATAGATAGAGAGAGGCAGAAAACTTTAAGGTATATTATAGAGTTGGTCTTTTAGTTTTAGCTAAACGTTTCCACTCCGCTAGAGGAATTCTTTGACACTTAGTCTCTGTAAGGATAATGCAGTCCTAATATCCTTGAGCCTGTGTCGTTTCACCAGTTTTTAGTTAATTCTTTTAATAATAAGAATAAACGTAAAGTCTTTGTTTGAAATGTTCTCTCTTCTTGGTGATATATTTTATTTTGTACGTTGTTTCGATGAGCTATATTTAAATACTTTGCTATGTAATAATGTTTTCTATTCATTATATCGAAGATTATCGAAGTGCTTTCCACCGATTAATTCTTTTAGTGACCAAAATCCTGGGCTTAATTACACAAAATAACACAAGCACCCACGCATTGCAATATCTAAGAACTAAAATATCAACAATTAAATATTTTATTTTACATTCATTGGCCAGTAGTATCTAACGCTTAATTAAGCAAAGAAATGTTTCTTTGCGTCTCATGAAATTACATACCGTTTGGTTTATTCGAGCGTTATTTTGCATTCATGGCGATGCAAAGTAAAGTAATGTTTTTTTTTCAGTAAAGTACAGCGCCATTGCAACCAGTTGGCCATTTTTAAATTGAGATAATGGAGTAAGGAAATTCTATTGGGTTGAGAATTGAGCGTAATGCAAATGGAAAAAGTTCTAAAGCGTTGTTTTTGAAGACAAAAGAGGTAAGGACCTAAACAGATTCAAAGAAGAGAAGACGCAATTCGAATATTAATATAATCGTTGAATTTTAAAGATGCAAAATTATGCAGAGGGTCTATTCTTTTTATAGCATACATCCGAAGGTTCAGGGGATTATTCATAAAGTGTCTCCGTTTGTGCCAGTCCGTTTGTACAAATCAAGATTTCAGTAGAACGTGATATTACATGAATATTATTAGTTTCTCTGGGCTGTTTGGTAATAAAAATTCGCGAAATCATACCATCACCGCGCCTAAATTTTATAACTGTTTGGAATTTATTTACGCTTCTAGCACCATTTCTCGGTTTTCAGGCCAAAATTTTACATTCGGATTCACTGTCTAAAGTAAAATATACTCCCCAAAATGGGAGTAGTACACCCACTGGTACCTATCAGTGGGTGGACTACTCCGATTTTGGGGAGTACATTTTACTTTAGACAGTGAATCCGAATGTAAAATTTTGATCACAATCTCAAATTTTTTGAAGTCAATGTGAATTTTTTGCCGCCTGAAATTTCGATGGTTGACGTAAAGAGATATGGTCAGGAATGAACGATAGAAAAAGATTTATTCCCCCGTGAAACCCGCGACGCGATAAAAAGTCAATAACAAAAGTAAAAAAAACAACAACTATTTCATACAGACTTTATTTTACTTTTAATGAGCTCAGTTTGATAATAAGAAAAAGAGAACTCAAATATTAAACTCTTACAGTAAAATTATTAATGATTATTTAAAATTATTAATGATTATATTTTAATGGAAAGGATTAAGTTTTTTACTGAATGGATTTTACATTCCTTTATTATAATGTATAATAACGAAATGAAAATAAAAAAAAATTTTTGTTTAATTTGGTGGGCATATAATACCGCAAAATATTTACCTTCGCCGCTGCTTGATTTCATAACAATATTTGGTGAATGAAATTTGTTCAGTAATTGCGTTGCAATTGGTTTCTTTCCTTTTGATGTGATTATCTTTAAAGGTTCATCTTCGAAGATACTTGCTTGACGGTTGAGATGGCAAAATATTTTATCGCTTGTTTGCTCGCGAAACAAAAAATAAGATCCTTGTTTGGGTTTATTGTCCTACACTTGCTTTCTTGCCTCTTATGCTCCTAATAGGTAGCAGAAATGGATTTAATGAAATCTTGTTTTAACACCACACTGCCTCTTTAGTAACAGAAAGTATTTGTGTCAAATTTCCTAAGGATATCTCCTTTCGTTACCCCGTACTTGTGATTTCTCCATTCAGGCAAATAGACAGACAGGCAGACGGAGAGGCAGGATTAAATCGATTCAAGAGATGATAACGAGATGTTCTTGCGGACGCTATATAACTTGATAACTTAGAACTGGAGGAACTCTAATCCTTGGGTGGCAGGGTAGAAAAATATGTATAGCGGTATCGAATGAAAAATGTAAAAAGCCCAGCGACAACTTTTTTAGAAAATTAAATAAATTTTGTATTGATTTTCCCCATCCGAAAACAAATGCAAGACAAATGCGGCGGCAAAGGACTAAGAATACCAAGACTGAGGAGTTGCCCACATCCGGGTACTTTTTGAATCAAACAATTAATGACAAATCAACAAACTAAAGCAAATAAAAAATGTGTAGGTTGTATCGATTTTTGAAGATAGTTGCAGAATTGTCCATCTTCGCCATGACTGATTCTTTTATTTCGTTCGTCTACTAAATTTTTACATTAAATTGGTTTGAATTGGTGACTTTCATCTTGTGCATTTTAAACATTGACTCAGCGTAACCGTTATCGTTATTCTTGCTTTTTGAGCCTGGATTATCATGCCAGCCAACCAATATTTTCCATTTGCCTACGCATCCATCCACACTCACCACTACCGATCGCTTCCTGTATAAGCAGAAGCCAACGATGTCCATTGCAGGTGGGAGCCTAATTGAATAAGATTGCCCGGCATGATAATGAGCAAGACATTTACAATAGAACATCCAAGTTATTAATTTATATCAATTTAATTTTTAGTACTGTTCGATATTGCTGCCTGTTGGATTTTCTTCTAAGTATGCTCGTCTTCTCACACGGGGATGGATCGATGGTAAAATAAAAAAGCATAGAGAGACGAAAGTAGAAAACTACAGTGACTTTTTCTGGTCTAGGGATGTGCTGCCACCCATGGCTAGGAACGTTATCTGAGAATGTATGACTTGGATAAGATTCTGCTTCTCATTTCGATACTGACCACAGGCTTGCATGGCGAACTGACGGCTATAACAAATGAAACTAGACAACGAGATAAAACAGGCCTCCATTAAAAGCCTTCACATTGCGAGCACTAAGAAGTGCATCCCGACAGTGATGCCAAATTGCAATTAAGCCGCTCGCAAATCGAACTCATGTTATTACTTTCGTTCCTTTTCGTCTTTGCATTGCATTCTGCCGGTATTCTTTCAAAGTGTCCCCATTGTTGTTGTCGTAGTTGTCATTGTTTTTTGCTTTTGCTTTCTTGCAACACTATTGGAACAACCACGACATTGAACATTTGTTGGTGACCGCCGTTTGTTTTTGGTGAACACCCGTTTGCAACCAATCATTTGACGGTGATTGGTAACCGATAAAGCTGGCGGCGGTATAGAGCCTTTCGTTTTCTCAGCCTGGAATCATTGATCGTTAACACAGTCAAAGACATAGAGTTACAGCCAGAACCCCAACGACGACTACCATCGATTGCGAACCAGTAACCCGAGAATTGTTCAAATGTTTAACGACTCTATTTTATCACCCGTCAATGACGTTCGAACGATGCTTAAGTATACCACAGCTTCGAGTTGTTCGAGTCCAGCCGCTCATACATCATACAATTGACCATTTGTTGCGTCCAAGAAAACTGGAGTTGTTATTGGTTTCTTGCGGAATTTTGCGCTGGCGTTTGACTCCTAATTCTTACGTCGACTATTCATCGCTGGAGACTCTGTGATGCATCTTACTGGTGTTCAAAAATGTCATCCATGGTCTTAGTGCTGCTGCGTTGGTGACCGCCTCTTACTTTTACCAAGCTATACCATCGAACGGTTGAAAGTATAGATCAATAAATGTAGAAACTAACTGTTCATTTTAAAAAAAATTAAAGAAAATCTACGATTGAAGAGTAAACTGAAAAAAATTTAATACATTTTTGACAATTCCCTTCTACGAAATACCAGAACATTAGGGTGGGAAAATAGGCAGGGCGATCACTTATAATAAGTAGGCACATACCTGTAGATTCCATTTCGATCTTTAAACAGATCTGTAGAGCTGAATATCAAATTATATTGGTACAGAATAAATCCGTAAAGCCTCCTAAAGGCCAATTTGGTAGACGTACAATATTGGCATTTGCAATAACTATTTAAAATTTGTATTATTTTTAGAAACTAGGATTACGTTTACCTGTCAAATGCTTGGTTTGACTTGTGGTCTTATGAATTAAATTCATATCCAACAACTACGAGTGGTCTACCGCTGGTTGTAACTTTTGGTTTGTCTATTTTTTTATTCATTATTTGTAAGTATTCATAATAAGAATAAACGTTTTATTTGCTAACCCTATGTAAACAGATAGATAGACAAACACTATGCAAGCGAATTAGTCAGAAATGCATACATGATACGTTAGAGTTGGTTACATGTGAGCAACGTAGTGAGCAATTGCTCTTGCTACTGAAAGTTCCACTAGAGCGCTATTAGACTATTTAAATATTTAAATGGGTTAGATAATAGACTCTAATAGAGTACCAGTCATTACTTTCTGGGGTCATTACTCACCGGGGTCACTACTTTCAACATCATCATTATCATCATCACTCTCATTTCATCCTCGTTGTCTGCGCTCGAGACAATCTTTCGTTCTTTGATGGACGCGGTCATAATCACGAGAAATATTTCAGACTCCGATCTTTGATGATGATGGTCAGTAATATGTAATAACAGACGGGATTGAGATTCTAGTCTTTTGATTATTGATGATCGCAAGGTTACGGCCGGCTGCTCACCCGTTGGTACAGCGTTTCAGCCTCCTGCAAATCGGTTTGGACCAAATTTAGCAATTCAGCAAACCTCTCTGACATTCGCAAACAATTCTGGTAGGAATATTTATCACACACAGTATTTCGAATTGATTTTATTATTTCTGCATCATACCTGCTTCATACCGAATGATGAACAATGCATCCATAAAATCGGTCGCCATAGAAATAAACGCAATTTTGATTTCTCCAATATTTTCCGTAATCAATATAATGCGGACCACAAATTGAAATATAATCAAATAATGTTTGAAAGTAGTGAAAACGCTGCCACTTAGCAAAAAAATATTTAAAGGTAGCAAAATGTAGTAATAAGTCTTATTAAACAATCATACATGGGGATACAACCTACATTCTATTTTGTCCCCTGTGTGAGTGGTATCGGGGGCAAATAAACGAATAGTTCCACGTCTTGCGACAAATGTCCCCTGTGTGTGTGGCCTAAGAAAGCGTGTATATGAGCCTACTAATGATAATAATGGTGAGGATAACAAACTGTTTAAATGCTAAGAAGGTAGAGATAACGATAGTCTCACGAATGCACTTATGTGTTGCCGCTGATCTATATTGCAAGCAGAGCTAAAAAAATATGTTTAACCAACCATACCCCACAACCATCCCATAAACTTTAACAGAAGTGTAACATGCAGAAGTTGAGGTAAATGCTTCCGATAAGGCTTAACCAGATGACCCAATAAATAGATTTGTATTGCTTATATTTAAAAAAATTGTTTTTACATAAATTGGTGGTAGCTCCAGCCCATCCGGAACTAAATAATCATTGCGAACATGATCGAAAAAAATTTTGGAATATTTAAATTATAATTTTCGCGTCTGATCGTAAACCGGCGAAAGATTTATTTACAATGATAAAATTTGTGTGGTATTTAGGGTGTTTGGGGTGTTTCTCAAATTTTTTTTCTTTACTCATGCACGCGAAAACTTAATATACTAATTTTAATTAACTAAACTTCAGTCCACTTAATGGAGTTTAAAAAATGTTGTTAGTGGCCTCCTATCCTTAGTATTGGCCTTCTATTTGATGAACTGATTTATTTTGTGATGAACTGAACCCTACCGTCTGATAGAAATACAGAAGTGTGTTTGGTCTCCTTTGTATTTCTTATTGAAACAAATTTAAATCTTGTAGCAAATCACCAATTCTTTTTTGACATGTTAATGATGATTGAAATATTTATTTATTTATAATTCGTGTGATGACGTGACTGTCAAAATTATTTATACAATTTGGTGGCAAATTACTGCTGTCACAACAACCATAAAAGAGCTTATGACTTTAGCAACGACAACATTTGGACGTACCATAAGTCACCAAACGCGCTTGTAATCCGACTCTAAGCCTGTTCACCTCAACCTGTCTAGGTCTGCTGTTTTACGTTTTCGGCTTGTATTTTTTAACCAATCCTAATATTACAGCCAGTCGGCTATTACAGGCATCAGATTTTTCTTCTTCATATAATTGCTAGATGGATATTAATATAATTAATTTCTCAACGAAATCATTATTAACGTGCCTGCCCGCTCCAACCAACTCAAAACGCAAAGATAAAGAACATAAAGTGAGATATAAAATATCAAATTGACTTACAAACTAACTTAATCGAATTAACAATAACATGTGTTTGAATACATAGCTAAGATATTGATATTTCAACAAAAAATGAAATGTCACCGTTAATTTTAGATTAATGTCTCAATTACTCTATAGTTTATTTGGACAAACAAGCCCGAAGCTTGTGTGCCCTACACCCATGATAAAAATTTGTACTCTAAGCCTAATAACCATTCATTAGGCATTTCATGGGTCTCTTAATGTACATTTCCCTTTTCGTGGCTAATACGGATCTACGAACTGACACTAATAAATTATTTCATTCAGAATGTGAGTAAGTAATAAACCTCATTTGAGCGAGTAACGGGGCCGCAAAAAGTTAGACCTGCATGACAAGCGACAGTTTAGGATTCTTGCTTTCATAAAATCATGAAAAACGCAACGAATCATTGATGTGATCGAATCACTGCCTCCCCGGAGATGGGCGAAAATGCTATCTTTTATATATCTTAATATATTTTAACTTACGGCTCTTCTTGGATTTCTTGTTTCTTGTGTCATTGACAAAGACGGAAATTTTAAAGCTCCTTAAAAATACATCTACAAATGTTTCACTTATTTCATCCACCAATCAGTTTTATTTAATGGGTAATAGGTAAAAACTATATTTTTTTAATTGTTTTGTATTTCAAATTCCAATATCTTGCGATTCTTCCTTAGAAATCACTAAAAGATTGCTTGGAATTGAAGACATAATTCCTATTAAGTATCGCGCAATAAACTTAGCTGAACTCCTTAAATGAAGAAATGGAGAAGAATAAGCATGCTAATATAATTTAATGGTGGTTGTTAGTCAGTTGATTGCTTTCATGAGTGTAGTGAATTGACCAAAAATGCCAAAATGAGTTTTAAGGCCTAAATGGTTGAACGATATTAAGTTAAGCACAAGAATATGTCAAGTATTTTATATGATCTTCCCTAAGACTACTACCTTACCCGACACCAGGGGAATTACAGTTAGCCTCAGAGGTAGTGAAAAATCAATCTCCTTTAAAAGACTTTCAGTTTTAAAATGGCTTTGTTACTTCAAAGACAGCATTGCTTCATTGTCACTATATAAATACATAGTGCTGCATTATCTAACGTTTCTTTCTTTCTGATAAAGTATTCAAGTAAAATATATCGGATTGAAATGTATGGCCAAAAAGGCGAAACAAAAGATATTAACCCTTTTCCAAATCACGAAAATATTGCATTAAATTTATTTGAAAATTTCTTCTTTAGAAATAGCTTCAACTATATTTTAACGAATTAATTACGTAGCGTTTCACTTAAACATTTTGTTGTTATTAATTTTAGTACTTAATTTAGTTGCTTATTTATCTTAAAATAGAAAAATAAAAATAATGTAGCAGATTTTATATAAATAGTAGCAAATATATAAATAACACGCCAACAATCTTGAAAAAGAAATCAGCTCATCTACTTCTATGTCGCCAAATGTTTTTTACTCTTCATAATTCTTCATACTTTCATAAGCAATCGACCGCAAAAGTACGGCTGTCTTTACAATAAAGGTCGTGACCACAAGTGGTACTATAAACATTTAGAATATTAGGCATTCTTTTGATTTCGTTTCCATTTTCATTTCCTTTAAACTAAAGTATATGAGTGACGGAATTTATCTATGAGTTCGATTTGGCGCATTCAACTAATTTTAACTAAATTGCCTTTCAGAAGCAGAGTAAAATTAATATTAGAGATATTGTATTTTATTCTATTTCAAATCAATTCATTGATCGCACTGCCAGTAACAATCAGTTGCGTTGGTTCAGATCTCTTTCGTCTGGCGAAGCATTCGATCCCCCAAATGACTAACCGACTAATCAACCTAATTTACTCTTATTCAGTTGTCCTTAAAATCGAATTTATTAATCGGGTCGTAATGTCACTTAATAAAATTTTCAATCTCAATTAAGATTTACATCCCAAAAGTCTTCAAGTCTCATATAGAACTATATAAAGATATAGATAAGTCTCAAACATATATATTCTATAGTCTCAAATAGAACTATATATAAAGTTTATTTATAAAGATATGTCTGTTCAAATGAAGACATTTGGTTTTGGGTAAGTATATTGTTCATAATATGATTTGCTTCCACCGACGTCGAATACAATTCGGTCCCCAAGCCTCTGCGTCACGCAGTGAAACAGTAGTAGAAGGAAAAGAAAACAAGGTAGAGGTATTAAATTTCATAGAGTCCAACCACGCTAAGTGTCATGCATTCGCACGTTTATTTAAAAAGAGGAGTAACCGATGGGTGTGAATAGCAATATCAACATCAATAATAACAACAATATTTGTTGTTGGCACTCTACAACAAAACCAAAACTACGAACTCGATAAAAAATTCTAATAAAGAAATTCGATTATTTCTTGTCTAAACCATTTATATGTCCTACATCCGAGATTTAAATTTATGGCGTAAACCAAAGAACCAGTAGGTGTGACACGCGTCCTTTAATATTATAGTTCCTTTTCCCGGATAATTTAGATTCGCTAACTCAACTTCGACACTGTTCTTAAAAGGTAACATTGTATAATATAATAATTGAACCCTCCAATACATCCTTGAAGATTTATATTGTCCAACACTGCGGTCTCGCCATCAAACATTTTTTACACACTATCATGCCATCCAAATTCTGATACACATAATTGAATTAAATTATAGTTTTCTCCTCCTTCTTGCAAAATCGTTTAATATTCTTGAGTTCGAAACTAAAATATTGTCACCGAAATCATACGTACATATATTCTTATTAAGCATCATAAGTGGGCGTCGTTAGTATCCAACTTCTCCCGATTTTTCACACCAAATAGCTTGTAATAAGATAGGAGGTAGGTTTCTGATAAATTTCGAGAGAGTATAGAATATTCCTTTTCGTATACCCACAGTCGTGATTTCTTCAGGCAGACAGCCAGACAGATAGACAGACGACCGTCCGTTGTCAGACACACGTCTATGCGTCCGTGAATTTGTGTGTGTAAGTGTGTGTATGTGTGCGCGTGTTTGTGTGTGTGAGAGAGAGTGTGGGTGTGCCTTCACAATAGTTTATTTAACCATTGATTTTAAATATTCTTAAATATAAACTAATGTAATGTGAACTGATTTTGACAATGTTTTTTTCACAGAATGAATACGGTTTGAGTTAAATTTTTTATCAAATTAATTGTTCGTTCGTTCGTTCTTTGTAGCTGAGTTGAATTGATGGAAAAGGTAGAGAGATATAGAAATAGACAGACAACATATAGGGAGAATGTTATTCAGCAAACGATATTAGTGGCAATAAGTGAATGGTCCATCCAAAATTAGCCTTGTAAACTCAAATTTCCACGCTCTTTCTCTCTCTCCCTGCAATTATATGTTTGTTGAATAGGTTGTGTGCACGAAAGTCAGCCATTTGTTTGTGATTACCTCAGTCATTCGTTGTTGTTGGTGTGGATCATTCTGATTTGACGCCCCAAACCGGCTTTCATTAATTCACATATATACACGCACCCACACACACACATGAACGGGAGTGTTTCATTTCCATAGCGTTCCTCAGTTTAAGTCCGGCTTAAATTCGTGCCCGCTACTCAGCAATGTATTCGAGCAGTTTCGAGCGGTCAGCCTTGTTCGTCTCATGTGTCAAAGCGTAACTTTAAGCCGACGGGTTTACAATTTTTATTGCTATCGATGTATTTTGTAATTCCTTTGGAATTTCAAGTTATTAATGGAAACTTTTTTGAAGACGCTTCTATGGAATTAGAAAAACGTTTCTGTTTAAGAGGCCAAAATAAAAAGTCAATAAAAAACTTAAAATCTGCAGGGAAAGATCAAAATTAAACATATATTCATGAAAATAAACAGAATATACGTACAAAAACAAAAATATACGTACAAAATGAAACGAAGTGACGCTAATAATAAACGCTGTAAACCAAAGGCATAAAAAACTATACTAAAATGAATGAATAAAATATATGTGCATAAAAAATTAAAAGATAAATAAAAGTCAAAATAAAAATACTGGGGAAAAAAAATAAAAATCCTGAAATAGTTTTGTTAAATGATTTAGTACAGGTAAAAACTTTTATGGCGAATTCCCGAATATATTCAAAGATTTTTGTTACCGCGGGTCGACTAAATTATAGTATTTATATGACCTAATGGGTGCAAATAGGAATAATTTCTAATTATCGTTTTCTTGCCTTCGACTTCCGACAAGATGTGTAAAGAAGTGAGTGCAACAGTTTATTGAAAGAATTGCAGAAACAGTCAAAATCAATAATTAAATAATAGAATATTAATCAATCAATAAGGAATTTTAGAGTGATAGTATACTAAATTTTCTTAAATCTATCCTATCTCTAATGAAATCATATTTTATAAAGAAAATTTAACTTTAGAAAGAAATTAGCAGTTTCTCAACAGAAGAAATCAAGTCGCCTTAAAATTTAAATTCAATATTGCAGAGGCTTTAAATTACTGAGAATATAAGTGCATCTTAATAAATTATTCAAAAACATTTCCTCAAAATAGTTTTAAATTAAAATAAAAACATTAAGAAGAACATAAAAATTGCCAATATTTACACGTAATAGTGCCGGCCGAAGCTTCCTAGTAGAGACCCAGTAGCATATTTTTTCGGTACTATTTGTTTAAAATTGTAGTTTATTTATACATACATTATATCTTAACATAAAATTATACTTTTATAATATAATATATCCACAATTTGAATTTATGTACATAAGGCGTAAAATTTGATAAAATATTACAATAAAATAAACTTAATCAATACTTAGAACAATATCGTCATGATAACTATGCACAGCTTAATGTGTTATAACACTTATTTTTCGATATCAGTTTGGGCTCTAACTTGAGATCACGCCAAATAATTTAGTTCCGCAAAATAATTTAGTGCTCGTGGTTCACTTCTAGGATAAAATTTTGTCTTCAAATTCGCTCTACGAACATAGAAACAGGATCACCGTATGTGCAGACATTCATATAAGCAATAAGAAGTGGGCTGGTTCTCATCCCATTTTCAACACCCATTATCAACACCCAATACAAACTTGCTAACGATAAAATGCTTGCGCTAAATTTCAAGACATCTATTTTCATCCTCTCGTAATTGTGGTTTCATTAGACAGACAGACAAAAATACTGGCGGACGGACAAACTCCGACTCAAGAGTTGGTTCTGAGAATATATATAGTTCCAGAATACAAAGTATATGTATACCTCCCACACCTGCCACACGTCCTTTAATGCGTCACAAGCCGAGGAACAAACTGTAGAGTGTTAAGAAGCAATATCGATTTCTATTCAAAATTAACAATTACATGAGTCAGCATTGAATTTCGAACGAACTTTCCTCTCGTGGAAACTATTGAAGAAAGACGTTTGATTATTGAGATTTCTTTCGGCCTAACGTGATATAGTACAAGAGATTAATCAAGACTAATAATCAAGGCTATGTTCGTGATCGATCGTTCGATGAATTATTGGTTTGCAGTGCGTTGTCTGATATTGACTTTCTAAGAACGGCAAAAAATTGCATATTAAAATTGCATAAAACGAGACTCAAAAAATCAACTACGACAAACAACAAAACACAGAAAAACAATAATCAAAAAAACTAGATTATTTTTGGTGGATGATATTACTAACTAGGCGCAGCTCATTGGACACATGCGACATGTACGGTATTCATATCGCTTGTCTTAAAGTCTTCATAAATGGCTTGAAGTGTCCGGATGTTTAAAAATACCTACGTATACGTCTTAATGTATTCACTACGTGACCAAGAAGAATATAGTTATTTATGTGGCCAGCTATCGAGGCCTATATAACACCTCTGCCGGTATTTGGCTACCGGCTGCGGAGTTGGGGGAGGTCGGGCTCTCCACACCTAACTCTACCTCGAGACAATGGTCTCTACCCGCGTAAACTTTGGGCATTAACCACAGCCACAGCGAAGCTCCCACTAGGGGGCCTACCCTCGAAGAACTATCTATGTGGGCTTTATTTTAACGGAGTTCGAGAACCTTATGTGCTCACCACCTGTGGCACCATTTTATCGCCTTTGGCAAGGCTTCGGAACTAGCCAAGTCTAGTCCCCGGCAAGTGAACTTAACTTGACCAAACTAGTCACCGTCATTTTGTTGCCCCTATCGCAACGGGACTGGTACCCGACCTGACAGATGGACAGATTTCTGCCTTGTGCTTAACGTGCACGCCTGCCATGATGGCTTAAGTGCACGGCGGGCCATCCCGCACGGGGTTGCGAGTACGAACTCTGTGAACGTACTTTTTATGATTATCTGGCGGCAACCGCACCCACTTCGCTTACGGCAGCCAACCGTAGCTTTGTCGTGTACCTGTGGAAGCCTGTGTGTGGCAGGACATTCCTCGCAGGTTACTAATTCGGCACTATCTAAGGCCTTGTGCCGGCTGGGACAACACCGGCACTTGAGTTGACGGAGGTCTGCCTCCTCGCGCAACTCTCGCGGAGACTCATGGTCTCTACCCGCGTATTTTTGGGTGGCAACCACAGCCACCACGAAGCTCCCACTAGGGGGCCTACCCACGATGCACTATCTTTGTGGGCTTTATATTTAGCGGAGTTGGAAGGACCCTTATGCATTGTGCATCACCCGTGGCACCAATTTATCGCCTTTGGTAAGGCTTCGGAACTAGCCAAGTCTAGTCCGTGGCTAGTGAACTAAAACAGACCTGAGCTGTCACTGCCATTTTGTTGCCCACACTGCAGCGGGACTGGCACCCGACTGACAGATGGACAGGCGAACAGACAAACCGAAGTACGCACATTGCTAAATCGACTCAGGAAGTAACTCTGAGAAGATATATACATACCATTCTGTACCGCCACGCCTCCTTTAATGTGTTACAAATAATAGAAGAAAATTGATATATCCTTCACCCTTAGGTTTAAGAATATTAAAGCCAGAAACGTACCATCGCTGTGTTTTCCTAGCGATGCATAATGGAGCATCATTAAAATGTTTCTTAACATCATATCAAATTCACAAAGCCAATTTTCGATCCAATTCTCATTATGAATAGATATTTCACCCCTTCTGAAGAAAGAGGTGAAGCCTGGTCTTTTATTAGTTCTAACAACCTGACAAAAATTAGCATCAAAATTTCACAAAATTGTTGAAATACACTAATAATTTTTAGGATCGTCAAAATTATCTATGCTGGATCAATCGGAGGTGTAAATCGTCAAATTAAGGTCAAATAATAAACTCATATTCGCTCACATCGAAGTTAACGTCCTTAATAGTTTTATTTATTTTTATAAGGATAATATGATTAGTTTGATAAGAGAATTGTGAGAACTATGTGCAGATTTTATCAAAGCGACGAGTTAGGAGCGATTAAAATCGGTTAAAGTCTAAGACGATCCACTAATTAATATTCCCAAATTATTTAGCACAAACAGCGATCAATATTTTCTTTCATTCCAGATACTGGCCACATGAATTATTAATCATCAGCCCATTACAGCCAGGGATACATGACTGTGCTGCTTGGTGTCGTCGATCATGCCATGAAAGCCACCACCTCTGATTACGATTGCGATTGCGCTTATAGAATTACATCCATTACTTTAAGTATTCATGTTCCCTCAATGGGTCAGTAGCGCTATGCAACGCCCATATATTAACCCTGCCAAATAAACGTACTGCTTCCGCAACGTTTGCATTTAACTTCAACCTACAGAAATATCGCTAGCACCGTTGGCTTCCTACAACCCGCATTTCATGGGTCGCTGCGACGAATGGGGTGCCGCCGATGTAGGCATCCTTGCGACACCACGATTGAGCGCAAATTTGTTTTAATGACCTAATTATTTCTCTGGGATCCTTCTACAACATTGCAGTCAAGCAGGGCGTGAGGTATATATACGACATAAAAAGCTCTCTCTTTCTCAACCACCACCCAGCAGCAGCAACAAAAAGAGTTGTTGTCACATAATGCATTCATCCCTTAGAATATTAAGAGAATAATAATTTATGCCAGAAATCTGTAAACGAACCCTATACTGAAAATATTATATTGAAATGGTTCAAACTATAATAAAAATGAAAAGAGAAGCAATAATCAAACTGTTTTAATGAATTTGAAGACTACTGGTCGGTAAGAAATACAAAATAAAGCAGAGATTAATTATAAAAGGGCATAAGTTCAATCAGTCCAACAAATAAATTGATGAATCAATTCCTCTTCGAATTATTCCGACTATTTCATCTTCTTCTTAACAATTATTTTTTTCATGTCTTGGATTCTTTGGAATAAAATTTAGTTTGAAACTAAATAAGAAAACTGAATAAGAAATGTACTGAACAACTGGGGAATTAAAAGCAAATAAAATTTGATTTGGTTGTTAGTCAGTTATATTAAACTTACTGAATGCAATGTCCGTACAGGCAGCATTGCTTAAAATAACAACAGGTGCATCCTGGAAGGAAATAGGGACACAAAACATACACGAGATCGCTCAGCTCTATTGCCAACTTCTATGTAATGACTATATTCCTGACCTAATTTATACTTATTTGATAACTAAGATAGTCGTTCTAGTTCTGGCTCTTGCTGGTACTAGTATAATCTTCCAGGTTATCACGCAAACTACTGAAAGTCTCCTTCAAAGACTAGACTCTGGCCCCACTCCTTTCATTCCTCTATTAATTTGCTCAGACAATTCATTTGATAATTTTTGTAAGACCTTCAAGTAATGTTATCAGCTAGTGGAGAACAAATACACCAATTATCCCCAACTTTTCTCTCATATAACAAGGCTATCATCATATCACTTCGTCGTTAACCTTTCTCCTTCCCTTTTTCTTCACCATCGTCTTTTCCTTCTTTGGCATTACGTTGATTTCTATTAATAAATTGATAAATAGAGAAATATAGAAAGCCGAACACGAATTCGTAGTTTCAATAAAACAAAAAAAAAGTTGCACAAGTAAACGAAAACAATTTGCACTAACCGAAAGTGAAGCGAAAAATTCGTGATATGTTGTTGATGCAATTACGACTATTAAGCTTTACAATAACGATCTCTTTTATCGACAAACCAAACAGCTAATATCCTGAAACTACTTCAATACTGTAAATGATCGAAGAACTGCCTACAAATTCGTTGGTGATGTTGGGAGCTGATTGGTAATAATGAGTGGGGTATACCAAGGCGAACTTTGTGCAAAAATACAAGAAATTTACTAAAAAAAGAAAATAGAATGCAACAGATCACGCGCCTTCGTTCGGTTGAAAGGTGTCCGTCAGCACATTAAGAATATAATGTTTATTGTTATTATTATTATTACTATTATTATTATTATTATTGTTATTATTCTTAATTGTATTCTTGTTGTTTTATAGTTCTTTCAGCAATACCCTCTTTTTATTTCTGAAATTCTGTTTTCGTTAAACCTTGTGCGCTCCTTGGAAATTTCGCATATTTAGCTTCATTGAAAGGTACCCACATAGATTCTTATCGACCTAGATAAACCGTTGAAATCGAAATTAGCTTGACCGACAGCCTTCGCTTTTAATATCTAAAGCCTGCAATTTTCTACCGTTTCTTTGGCAACGGGAAACCACATTTTATTAACACTAAGCAAAAACAGATCGTGTTTCATAAAATTCAAAATCACTTTAGGAGAGCAATCATGTTTTGTTAGCATTGTAAAAGTGTAAAATAAGCAAACGCTGATGCAAAAAAAAGATCAAAGCACAATAACAATTTATTTGTGATATTTTTCATTTTCAGTGCACGAGCAAATATAATCTAACTTTTTCACTACTTTTTTCACTACTATTAATAACAATTAACGCTCATTGGGTTCAATTATCCACCATTTTTTAAAAATATCTGTTACTTGTCAACTGATATCGATAATGCATGATAAAGATGTGCATGAAGTAAATGTTGCCGGAAAATAAATGACTTCTCGATTGTGTATTCAAGCTAAAGAAATGCCATGATAAACTAATAAATTTATTTGAATATTATATACAATGAACTAATAATAAACTGATAAGTTTATTTGAAAGTGGTAGTAATAGTAGGTGGATTACAGAAAGTAACAAATACCGCCGGATAAATTCCAGCAGTTATAAAAATAACGCTTCGATACATTCTATGATATGTTAACATAGTTTTTAGTGAAACTATCTATGGGTTAGATTGGGGGATTAAGAATACCCAAAATGTTTGCATTTACTCAAGCGCATTTTGTCGATTTCGTACGGTTTTAGTTTTATTTATTACTTTATTATGCACCGCTGTGATAATTTCGCTACAGATATTTCCGCCACACCTTAAAATTTAAATAATTTTCCAAAGTTTTTAATTTAAAATTAAAAATTAATAATAAGAATAAATATGCCAGTCTTGGGAGTATGCTTCCTGGATGGGTGTCCCGATGATCCGCGAATGTATAGGTTTCCGGAAACATCCATCGGTGGGAGACGTTACGAATAGTGACAAGTCATTGGTGTTGCGTAGTTGGAAGATTCCAATCGCTCCAACTTGAAAGCGTAAAATTGGAAACGTGAATTAAAATTATAAAGTCAGAATATGTGCCCAGCTAGTACTCTCGTCATTCTTGCGAACATTACTTTGCGGTCGGGTCGGTTTCAGTTTAAAAGTTATAGTCCGCTGCATGCCTAAAGCTTAATTTGCTCTACCCTTGGAACCGATTGACTTATCAATATGATATCGGCACCAATTGAAAGACTGTTTTAGAGCCTTTATTTTAGCTAATGACAGTTTTTTATGCTACTGTAATATTTACCGAGATAAGTATCCTATTTTATATCCGTTATATGTATATATTAACGTTGATTCTAAGTTTGTAACACAGTGAAGGAGCTACAATAGATATAGGAAAGTATATATATTCTGGCTCAGAATGATCCTCTGAGTCTATTTAGCCCTGCCCGTCTGTCTGTCTGTCTGTCTGTCTGTTTGTCTGTGGAAATCACGATTACAGGAGAACGAATGAATCTATTATCATGAAATTTGGTATGAATATTTCGTGTTACGATAGGCTGGTTGGTATTGAAAATGGGCGAAATCGGACAACTCCCATGCCCACTTTTGGTATTTAATGTGAATTTAATTGCGCTTAGAGATCAATTTCTCAGCTCCGAATACGAACCTAAAGGTGGAATTGTATATCCACCTCTACCACCTACCACCTCATTTTAAAATATAATTCGGTGGGCGTGGTCCGCCCACTAGAGACAAAATTCATACAGGCGTACAGGCGTAAAAATAGAGATATTGGGATGAAATTTGGCACAAATATTCCCTGTCATCATAGGATATGTGGTGTGGAAAATGGGTGAAATCAAGTTACTGCCACGCCCACCTACGCCTACACCTCATTTAGAATTGTTTCACAAAAAATTAGCGTTGAAAAGGAAAAATAAAGCATGAAATTTGGTAAGAATGTGTTTTGTCATCAAAGGCTGGTTATAAATGTAAATATAATTTAAGTATAAATATATTATATATTTAAATAAGCCGCCGACATTTTATTTGAACGTTGTTATCAAGAGATTCGGGAATAGGATATATAAGCTTCGGCCAGGCCGAAGATAACGTTCTTACTAGTTTTTAATTAATATTCGCTTAAAATATATAGGGTATATATTTTAAAGCAAAGAAAACACGTAGTTTTTTCGTTAAAAACTGAAGAGAGGAACATATTCTAATTTTATTTGGAAATAAATTCTAAGTATACAAATAATGCCTAAATTAAAATGATTGAGTTTCAATCAAATTAACAAGGGTTTTAAGGTATTGATTTCAATGAAACTGAAAAAATTAATAATTTTTATAGTTATCTGTATTTATACAAATCTCTAGCCAGTATTTCTAAATATATATTTGCTTCGTTACTTGTGTATGTCGGCTGCCTTTTGACATATTATTTTGTCTTTTCTATTTTTGAAGAACAACCATGAAAGATGGTTGTATGCATGTACGAAGCAATTTTCAGAGACCATGTGTGGGCAAAAGCGTTGAAGATTAAGACAAGACTGCATCTTGTCACCGATCTAAATTTGAATTTGTCAACCCCAGCGATTATACAGATTAGACAAAATTTAATATTCGACTACCCATCGTCTCCTGAAACCGGTGAATCATTTGAGCCATTTGATAAAGAAATCAGCAGATTAAAAATTAAAAAAGAGGAGTTGAATATGGACATAAGTAGAGAAAGTGCGAAAACCATGGGATCAGAATATTAAAAATCGTTTCCAACAAGCCTTAGGCACTGTGTGCAAAACAATGTAAGAAACATTTCCCGCCATCCCAGTGGGCGGCGTTATGACGACGAACTAGAATTACTTAGAATCACCTAGCTGTTACTCCAGCAGACTGAAGTCTTTGAAATTTCGATGTCATGAGTTTTTGAAATTTCGATGTCAAAGAGCAATGTTGCCATATTTTGCGACGAAATATCGTTAAAAGCAAACGTTTACTACAATAGATATGAAGATAAAATCATTGGTCTCGAAGATTTCAGGGACGAAAATCCAACATCCAGAACAGCTCATAACATTTTGGTGCTGATTATTGAGGCGTTGGAGGGGATGAGTGGAATCAACCACTTGCATACTTCAATCCGCGCGGGCCCTGTAAAGGAGAAATTATTAAAAATACATTTTACTTAAAATTTAAATTTTTAAAATTAGAGCTATCTCCAAGCTTCAAAGTATAAATCTTGTTCCTTGTCATTTTGTTCCATGATCCTCTTCACCCTTTGAAAAGCACCCGAAATTGTCTGAAAAATTTCACATATAAGGTTAATTAAATATCAAGAAACTCAGTTTGTCTGATATTGTCCACTTTTTCAATTTTGATTCGTGATTGCCAATTGATGTGCTTCTGAATTAACCACCGCTCACATCCGTCCAAATTTAATTAAGAAAATAGAAGTTGAAATAGAATTTCTAAAAAAGACACAGCGTTATTAAGCTCCATTAAAATTTTAGGTTCAGGGGGTAATGTTACTAAAAATTCATTTTCATTTGTCGAAGGCTGGCTCTTAGATATTTCTAGTTTAATTCATCTGTGAAATTTTTTGTCTTGTGGTTTTCAAAATCTGTCGGCAGGAAGACTAAAGATTCCATAGAGCATTTCTTCGGCCAGATTAGGAAGGGTGGAGGGAACTGTGCAACCACAAAGGCGTATCTGTTTATGGGTTTATTCCAGAAGAGATGGTAGTTAGATTATGTAGATATTGTTGTTAGATGGAGCTGCGAGTCATTCGCAAATGGGACATAATGTTGGAATTTATGGTCTTATTTTAAGATCTAATTTTGTGTGGTTTAACTTAAACTAAGTTTAACTAATTACCACAGCTGCACCAAATCAAAGACTATTTCTATAGTCTTCTATTATATTTCTATTTCTATAGTCTTTTATAGTTTCTATTTCAAATTATATCCAACTGCCTAAGTACCTCCTATTTTTAAATTTTATCAAAGTTAGCAAAGTGGTTAGCAGAGTTTAAAACCATAAGGCGATGCTCCTATACAGTTTAAGAAGCACAGTTTGGTAGCGTGATTTTAAATACTATATATATAATAAAACACTATATGTGCGAGTACAAATTTGGATAGAAAATAATTTCAGTTCCGTTATTTTTACGTTTTCTTTCCCTATTTTTTGCTTACATTTTTGTCCCTCCTTACGAATGAAAGAGCAATGAAACAGGGTTTTTCATAATTTGTAACATCTTTCATAATTTCCTTACCTCCAAAATTAACTGAAACCTAAAAATTATTTGAAATTTTCAATTTTGATAATTAGACCAAAGCTTTTCATTAAAATTATATCAAGCATTGCAAAGTAGATCTAGAGAAATCCACTTTTTCAAGCAAGAAAATTGTCTAAATTATTACGAAATATTGAAATATTTTATGCTTTCACAAGTTATTTTATAAGAAAATTTTATGTAGTTTTATTTTGTGTTTCGAAGATAATTCTCATTTTATAATTTCAAACTTTTAAATATTTTAGATTTTTCAACAAAACTTAACAAAAGAATGAAGCAGGCTGAACATTTCCAAATGATTCCTAAGCATTCACATGTAGTTTTTAAAATTTGGGAATTTCTTGATGATTTTCAACATAATTTTTCAAAAGACTTTTATAATTAAAGTCCTTTCCTTTTTTTAATTGGTTTTTATACGAAACTAATTTAATATAGTCCCCAAAATCATGCAGCGAAATATTTTTTACAAGAACTTAATAAATAAAAACAACAAGAAATAAATAAATAAATAAATAAATAATATTGAGTTGATATTGTTATAAAGTGCTTTTATTAAAATTTATGTTAGTTAAAATCTATATTTTATTAGTTAGAATCTTTGAATTTCTTTTTCGTATTTTTCCCCACATAATGCTAACTCTTTTGAAATATCAGGTAAAATAATCACATTTAGTTTCTTTTGTTTTAAAATTTACTTTTACAAAGCTTTACCCTCTTTATGTTTTGATCAAAAGAGAGAAAATTGCGTCTATCTGGACATTATATATATTTAAATCTATTTATATTTATTTAAAATAAAAAACCACATTGCCAACAGGAACGAATGAATGAGAAAAAATCATCTGACAGTTTATGGCTTCTAACGGTTTAAATTTATATTGAAGCCGTTGAATTCAAAGGCAAGTTACAATCCTGTAAAATCCTTTTTATTGTTTCATTCGTATTTAAAAAAGCTTAAAATATAAATATATTTGTAAAATATACGTACAAATTTAAAAAATAAAAAACATTAAAGATTTTAAATCTAATTTTCTGAGCGAAATCAGTGAGTTTTTATTGAAAGCAATTATGTATTTATATTGCACTTTAGAATTTATACATATACTTCAGGGAAAAATGGCTACACGTAGGAGATCAAGCCCTATTTGGAATCATTTTGTTGAAATAGAAGATAAGAACACTAAATGTAACTATTGTTCGCAAATACTGAAAATTTCTATAGGTGGACTTGGAAACCTCGCAAGACATATTAACCGAAGACATCCAAAGATTTCGGTGGCTCCAGTCGAACGACAAATTGCAAGAGTATCCGCTTCTAGTTCTTTAGCGCCTCAAAGTGTAGACAGAGAAATTATTGAACACCCACCGATTGAAAACCAACCGATATCTTCGAAAACCAGTCAACAGGAAATAACTGCGTTTACAGAGAGCACTAGGCCCCTGTCATCCAAAAAACAAACCAAAATTGATGAGCAATTGTGCTTAATGATAGCGAAGGAATACCATCCACTTCGTTTGGTTGAGCCACCAGAATTCCTCAATTTATTTCCCTTTTATGCCCCTCATACCAGCTACCAACGCGAAAGACTCTGTCAAATACACTTCTGCCACAATTACATCTCAAACTTCTTAACGATGTTAAGAATAAAATATTAAAGTCTAACTCTGTGTGCCTAACCACCGATGGTTGGACATCACGCAACAATGAGAGCTTTATTGCAATAACCGCTCATTATATTAATGACGAAACCATTTTATGCACAAATTTGCTTAGCTGCATCGAATATCAGCAACGGCATTTGGCCACAAATTTACGATATTTTATCAACGCTGAATTAGAAAAATGGAATATTAGAAATAAGGTCTAGACAGTCGTTAGTGATAACGCTGCAAATATAATTTCAGCAGTTAATCTCGGAGGATGGTGCTCTACTGGATGCTTTGCACATAGCCTAAATTTAACTGCTCAAGCCGGTTTAAAACATATAGGGGCAACGATCCAAAAATTGAAATCTGTTGTGGAATTTTTTAAAAAGAGTTCACAAGCTTTATATAGAATCCACGAAATTGAAAAACAATTGAATTTGGCAGAGCTAAAACTTAAGCAAGATGTGTTTACTCGCTGGAACTCAACATATGATATGCTCGATCGATTTCTAAAGATAAAATATCCAATTATAGCTACATTGGCTTTACTAAAAACAGAGCTGTCTCTCACTCCCGATGAGTGGTTGGAAATCGAACAGGTGGTCCCGATTTTGAAAGTCTTCATGGATGTAACTGTTGAGATATCCAGCGAAAAGTCCGTTAGCCTTTCGAAAGTTGTTGTTTACATCCGGCTTCTGAAGAAAAAATTTGCCCAACGCATGTCATCTCCGGAGCCTAAAATAGAAAATGTGGTCAAGCTTGTTCAAACTATTTATGATCAAATATGTAAGCGATTTGATAGCTTGGAAAAAACTACTTATACGCCGAGGCAACGTTACTCGATCCACGCTTTAAAAGCAAAGGGTTCCGCGATGAGAATAATTTTAAGATAGCTTTTGACGCCCTGAAATGAAAAGTTGGGAAGAAAACCATAGCGGCCGTCGAAAATGATATAATAGAAATAGATGCGTCGATTTTGACCGCATCTATTTTGACCGACGATTTTGACCGCGATGTGGCCAGATTGGTACCGCAAAATTCAATAGCGGCAGGAATAGTGGAGCTGGACAGATATATACATGAGCCAATAATCAAACGAACAGAGGACCCTCTTCTATGATGGAAAGCAAGAAGACCGGTATACCCAATTTTATACGAAACAGTTTTAAAACGGTTAAATTTGGTAGCGACATCAGTGCCGTGCGAGCGTATTTTTTCAAAAGCAGGTCTCACCCAAACGGATAATCGATCACGTTTATCTGCAAGTAAAGTGTCGCAGTTATTATTTATTAATAGTAATATAGAATAATAATTAAATGCTTTACTTACCTCCGCCAGAAGAGTGTTCATTAATATATTTTTTATTTATTTTATTTATTTATAAAAATAAAAAAGCTTTAGAGTTTCTAAAACCATAGCAACTGATTTTGTCTGTGAAATAATTTCGTAAATTTACTCAACCACAAATTTATTTACTACAGCTTGAAAGTGTATAAATCCCCCAACCATATGGAATTATTTGATTAAAAGTACGGGTTGAATATCGGCGGAGTTACTTGCTTAAAACAAAAAGAATGACAGATTGAAACTGAACTGTCAAAATAAATAAACATATCCGCGGAGTTATATCCAGGAAATAACTCCGGACATAAAAATACATGTTCATATCCAACTCCGACTCCGGGGTTATTAAGCACAACCCTATTATACTCTATATCAAACGCACAGCAAACAAAAACAACATTGAACGAGTTCTCACACATTAGCTGTGGTTTTTTAACGAACCGGGGTTTCGGATCATTTAAAAAAACTGTGGGGAATTTGCAAATGATTTGACAACTCAAAAGCAATAAAACTTGTTGCTGTTTCTGGCAAAAAATTTGCGATCATAAGTTGTCTCAAAATTCTGATTTTCAAAATATACTTAAACATTTTTTATAATGACTTATTTCGGCATTCAGATGTATTTTGATTTTGACGCCAGCTTTGACGCTTTGGTTTCCTTATATTTTTCAAATGTGTGAAATTGGTTGCATTCAGAAAGGAGCGAATTTTTACAATTTCCCTATAACCTTAGTAGAAACCTTTACAAAACCTGGGTAAGTGTCATTTGTTTAGCTATTGTTTCCGCGAATTCAACAAACTGAAAAATGGCCATTATAATGAATTTTTTATTTACAGCAACGAGAGCCTAATATCTTTATCCCTGGTCTGTCAGTCAAAAAATCATATAGGCGTCAAAACGCTCTTTGAGGCTGCGAATTGAGAATGTGCTCTCTCTCTCTCTTTATCTCTGATTCGTAGTTCCTTTTATATGAATATATTGGGTATTTCCAATTAATAAAAATTTGCAGGGTTGCATATCAAATTGAATCAATTCAGAAACAATTTTTACTTTTCTGCCTTCGTCACCTCCGCTGGGATGAATCAGTTCATTTACCACCATATGAATCCCGGCTGAAATTAATTAACCTACCAACACTTTTAGATCGCAGGAAAATGTTGAATGCTATTTTCATCCTGAGCTGCTTATCTGGTGCGACTGATTCTCCTCATTTGCTATCTTACCGTTCCTCGCCGCTCATCTAGGCGATATGAGCCGCTTCAGTTGACTTTCAGTAGATCATCATACCTACAATTCGAACCTCTTCGGAATGCCTGTTTGGACTTTAATACGGTGTATTCTGTTATTAATTTTTGTGATTCTTTTGCTGTAACAAAACGGAATATTTTGAATTTTTTATCTAATATTTAATCTATTTTTGTTTTTGTATTTTTGTTAATTTTCTCCAATTTATTTGAATTTTGAATTTAAACTATTCATTGAACTATAAAACATAATGTTTAGTTCTAATAAAGACAAACTCAAACTCAAACTCAAACTCAAACTCAAACTTTTGACAACATTTGAGAAATACTTTTAAAGAGTTTCCTTTTGTAACAATTACTACCAATTCCTCCGTTTTCCGTGAAGTATTGATTATACCCTATTCCCTTTACAAAAGGGAAATGGATATATTAACGTTGATACTATGTTTGCAACGCATTGAAGGAGCCACAATATCTATAGAAAAGTATATATATTCTGGCTCAGAATGAAACCCTCGATTTAGCCCTGTCCGTCCGTCTGTCGGTCTGTCTGTCTGTCTGTCTGTATGTCTGCCTGTCTCTCTGTTTGTGGAAATCACTATTACAAGAGAACGAATGAAGCTATGATCATGGAATTTGATACGAATATTTCGGGTTATAATAGGCTGGTTGGTATTGAAAAATGGGCAAAATCGGACGACTTCCATGCCTACTTTTGGTATTTAATGTGAACTAAATCGCGTTTAGAGATCAATTTTTCAGGTCCGAGTACGAGCTTAAAGCTTGAAATTTTATGCCCGAGTCTCATTTGAAAATATAATACAAAAGATAGGCGTGGTCCTCCCATTATAGACAAAATTCGTACAGGCGTACAGGCGTAAAAATAGAGATATTGACATGAAATTTGGCGCAAATATTCCCTGTCATCATAGGATGGGTGGTGTTGAAAATGGGTGAAATCAAGAAACTGCCAGGCCCACGCCTCAATTTCACAAAAATTTTCTGTTTCACAAAAAATGAGCGTTGAAAAGAACAAATAAAGCATGGAACTTGGTACGAATATCCTCTGTCATCACAGGATGGTTATAAACGTAAATATAATAATTTAAATATAAATATAAATTTAAATATAAATATATACTTATACAAGCCGCCGATATATTATTTAAACGTTATTATCAAGAGATTCAGAAATAGGATATATAAGCCAGGCCTAAGATAACGTTCTTACTAGTTTTTAATTTGACACGAAATTAAACCAAATTTCGTCATTGGAAATATATTGTGTTACGCAGTAAAAATTATAAATAAATGAAGAAAATACAATGTTTTGATAAGTTTTAATGACTTTTAAGAAGGATATGTTTTTTATGAAAGTAATAAATAATCATTGGTTTTAATTTTAAATGGATTTATTCGCAAGTTTTCCTTATGGTATTTAATCTTAATTCTGATAATTAATTTTCAATCTTGATTTATAATTAATCAATATAAATTAAAAGTTCGCAGAGAATTTATCGAAGACTTATATCTTTGTAAATAAATACACATGCAAATATTTACTATAACATGTTTTTAAATGGTTTTATAAAAAATAGTTCCAGAAAACAAATCTTAAATCTCATGAGGTTTATGTGTTAAAACATTTCTAAATCAGATTCTATCAAATATAATTTAAGCTGAATTATCGGTCATGGTTTTCCGACCTCTTCTCCCCCTCTTTCGATATCACTCCGCTCTCTATTCCAACCACCAACTCCGTGTAGTACATAGAATATTGCATTGCAATGCCAGCTTTTGCATTTCCTGTTTATTTCTGACTCCCCGTACTTTCTAAAAATTGTCCCTTGGGGCGGCGATTGCTTCATTTGTAATATGTTCTACTAACGTGAAACATTCTTTCTGTAAGATTCATGCCACCGGCCATGTTAGTTTTTATCAGTGAAACCCAACACTTTCATTCTTTATTTTGTTAAATTGCATTCGATCCGATTTTGAGATGAACTTCTTTTTAAACTTGGAGGGCGTTTTCCCAGAATTATCCGCCAACTGATTAATATTTATAATGGCGTTTAATATGGGCAACACATTTTGCAAACCAATCACCAACCACGAGTAACTAACAAATTGTTGGAAGAACAGGCCACTTAATATTCATAACTGAGGAGCTTTACGTTCAAGCATTTACCACTGATGCTGCTGTTTCTTGTTTTCTTTTCACTACCTTTGTCTAACTGCCATGCGTATCACACCCTGCTTAGGAAGACGATTATGGCTAGTTCTGGTTTAATTTATGGCAAATATTTTAGCACAGCTTAATTGCTAGTGAATGTTTTGTCGGATTAGTTCTTCTACTCTGTGTTAAACATCCAAGGCGTGCTTCAATGTTCATTTCATCATCTTATTAGTTTTGTGAAAACTTTATGATTGTTGAAGTCAATTAAGAATTTTCTGCAATTTCGATTAATCTAGAAAACTGGTCATCATTTTGAGTAATGGCTTATATAACTCTATCTGCCTTCACCTTCCGTTTTCAGATTCCAACTTACACTTCCACGGTTACGAATGTATTATTTTCAATTATTCGTTCTCATTTATATTCTTTTTCCATCTCCATATATATATATATATATATATATATATATATATATATATATATATATATATATATATATATATATATATATATATATATATATATATATATATATATATATATATATATATATATATATATATATATATATATATATATATATATATATATATATATATATATATATATATATATATATATATATATATATATATATATATATATATATATATATATATATATATATATATATATATATATATATATATATATATATATATATATATATATATATATATATATATATATATATATATATATATATATATATATATATATATATATATATATATATATATATATATATATATATATATATATATATATATATATATATATATATATATATATATATATATATATATATATATATATATATATATATATATATATATATATATATATATATATATATATATATATATATATATATATATATATATATATATATATATATATATATATATATATATATATATATATATATATATATATATATATATATATATATATATATATATATATATATATATATATATATATATATATATATATATATATATATATATATATATATATATATATATATATATATATATATATATATATATATATATATATATATATATATATATATATATATATATATATATATATATATATATATATATATATATATATATATATATATATATATATATATATATATATATATATATATATATATATATATATATATATATATATATATATATATATATATATATATATATATATATATATATATATATATATATATATATATATATATATATATATATATATATATATATATATATATATATATATATATATATATATATATATATATATATATATATATATATATATATATATATATATATATATATATATATATATATATATATATATATATATATATATATATATATATATATATATATATATATATATATATATATATATATATATATATATATATATATATATATATATATATATATATATATATATATATATATATATATATATATATATATATATATATATATATATATATATATATATATATATATATATATATATATATATATATATATATATATATATATATATATATATATATATATATATATATATATATATATATATATATATATATATATATATATATATATATATATATATATATATATATATATATATATATATATATATATATATATATATATATATATATATATATATATATATATATATATATATATATATATATATATATATATATATATATATATATATATATATATATATATATATATATATATATATATATATATATATATATATATATATATATATATATATATATATATATATATATATATATATATATATATATATATATATATATATATATATATATATATATATATATATATATATATATATATATATATATATATATATATATATATATATATATATATATATATATATATATATATATATATATATATATATATATATATATATATATATATATATATATATATATATATATATATATATATATATATATATATATATATATATATATATATATATATAACACGAAATTAGTCACGAAATAGGAAATGTAACATTAAAAGTAAGGTTCATATTAAGGTCGCACTGTAAATTATATTAGATTTGTAGGATGTATCAGTGTCAGCCAGCCCGAGGTATGCGTTGTTACCAGTTTTTAGTTTATTTCCTTAATATCAATCGATATTCTGTGGATCATCCTTTGTGTATGCGAACAACTTCTTCGAAATAGGCCTTCTTTTACGTTTTGATATTTCGCAACTCGGAACTCAATTTTGCTGATGCCAGAGTTTACTAAAGTAAGTAATGCCATTGCGTAGGATGTTGATATTATTGCTGCGGTTAGTGCGATTGCAAAGAAGGTAACATTTTGTAACATATTTTGTTCGATCTCATGGCATGTTATTGAATGGTTAAGGAAAATACGTGGACACAATACGTCGCGAAACATATACACACCGTCAATTAGCCAAAAGCACACACACACATATCACATTTACACATACTCACGAACCAATGTTATTTTATATTTTGATAATATCGAATTTGTTTGGTTTTTTCAGTAAACTCGATACAAATAGGGGCGACCTACGCAAGACGAGCTATTTGTTGAGTGGCAGATCGTGGCCGCGGCAAGACCACAAAAGTAGTCAGGAAATAAAAAGCAAAAAAAAAAAACAAGCAAAAGAATAAAAAAGCAAGACGATGTAAAAAGAGGGCAAGTTTGTAAATTGTTTAATAAGTTTCAAAAAATACTTCATAAAATCATGAAATTAGCGCACAGGCTAATGGCATATACATAATGGCATTACATTAATCAAAATGATTTGGTATTCGTTCACAAGCAGTTTTTTAATTTATTTGAATTACGTCGATTACAGTAGTTGTGTGCAAAATGTGTGTATGCGTTATTGTTAACGCTTCTTTGATGTCGTTTTTGTTGATGTTGCTTTAGCTTTTTAATTAAATTGCATCAGTATTTTGACTGTAATGATGATGGTTGCAATGACACTTTATACGGCCAATTTTTATTAAGTGCAATATCGGTATGGTCATTACGAAATGATTGGTAGTTATGTTGGATTTTGCGAAGGAAGACGGCGAAAAATCATTCGATTGCTTAATTTCATGTCGATAGTGATGATGAAGATTAAATGTATGACGATTTGTATCATCAAATGTTAATAATGCAGAAATTACCAAACAGTAAATGTGTTGTAACTGTCTGCTCAATGTGATAAAATATTATCTTGCTAAAGTTCTAATAATTATCAATCAGTCAAATTGATTATTTATGATCTGGTAATTGTCATTATCTGACAATTAATTGGTCAGCAGGTAGACGTGAGAAAAAAAATCGTAAAGGATTATAGGCAATGATGGGAATTATATCAGTCATTAGCTGACTAATAATTATCGGTCCTCAAAACAGGCAATGTGCGCTGTAATGGAAAAGCTCAAGTCAAGCTATTTACCGTCGCAATATCGCGTCTGAAAAACTTCGGGTTTAATAGAAATAATGAATAGAACTTAGTGAATAGAACTGGTCTACTTTAGGCTGCATTCAAGAAAGGGACGAAGATTGATCAAATTTTTTATTTGAAATTCTGAAGCTCTTTCAATTGGGCTGCGTTAATGTTATGTTACGCTCGAATTGTGAAACATTCTACATCTGCTGCGATAGTAATTTTGTTGGTAATGCTTTTATATAAACTGTTAAATATTTATCAAAAATGATGCAAACGTAAAAATAATTAGAATGGATTAAAGAGCACTTAAGGAGGTATATAATGAGAGTAAATTAATCATAATTTGTTAGTCATCTTTTAAATTTGCCTTTATATGGCACTAAAGCTGCTTTCCCAATTTTCCTATGTCGCTTTTATTAATTTTGCTACGGTTAGTATAATTTCTAACGGCCTTGTTTTTAATATGCTCACTATGTGCCCTGTAGAAAGTCGTATCAGAAGTTAGCTGATCAATATCAATCACTTTGGTATATTATTTTTTTAATTTTTATCTGTTGCTTGATTGAAACAATTTGACACAAATAATGCAAACTGACGTTAGGGCTGAGAAGGGAAGACAATAACGAACGGTGCTGTTGGAGCTGTTGTGTAGCCTTTCTAAAATGTTTAAATCCGTCTTCAGCCGCAGTAGCATACACATTGGTAAAACAATCTTCTTTCTTTTGTCAATTACTCTTATTCCCAATGCTTTTTTGTTGTTGTAAGACAGAATTTCTACATGTCATTGCCACCATCCACAAAAGGTTAGAACAACTATTATTTCTTGTAATGCCGGTAAGAGTAAGATTCGAGTGATTTTTAGCTCGTATAATTCTATGAAACGCTCAAGTATATTTTTCCATAAAATGCTTTGCCTTTGTTTATAATAAAAGTAATGAAATGCTTTACTCTAAAATTATCCAACAATTTTATTTCACTGCCTTTATTTTTATTTTTCAGTTAGAGATATATTTTATCCAAGATATTTTGTGGGCATTTGTTTTATTTTTTCTTAGCAGAGCCGAGAAAGGGGAACAGGACTAAAAAGGTAATCTAATTTTATTCGGGATAATTTTTTGTAGCCCAGATGTTTCTTTTCATATTTACTTTCCTCTTAATTAGACTTTAAGCAGTGGATAAATCTTAACTTCCGCTCTTACTCGAAATACTATTTTTGCCAATTATCTTCACCTAAAGCAGATTAAAAACGCCGCAAAAAGAAAAAAACATTTGTCTTAATTTCTTTTCATAAATTTCAGTGAAACTCTGGGAGTAAATAAATTTTCTACATCAGCTTTAATTGCCGGAATTATATAAATTGCAATTTTCCTTAACAAAAAAAACGAAATTGATCTTAACGAGATCTTATTTTAGCCAACTTGAAACCATTTCCTTGCTCCCACGCACAACAACAACTACCTATATCTAGAGCCTTTGGCTGAATGACAAGAGAGGTGACCCACTAGGGGATCCGACAACCGGCCAAACAACCAACGCAGTTGTCGACGCAAAGTCGAACTTGAAACCGATGGGAATTATTAAACTTTTTTTGCCGTTGAAGCAAAAGGTTAATGCTAGAATTTATTGTTTTATGAAGCATAAAATCGACGTTCCGGAAAAGAGAACAAATTCAATTGTTTGAACGCATGATTCCGCACGGATGTGGAAAATGTTGACGCTGTCAACAATGGAGATAATGATGAAGACGAGAACAATGGTGAAGATAATTCTTGAAATGCAAAGGAAGGAAGATGTAATTAAAGGGCGAAAAATAAATTGAAACATGTAACATTGTCATCATCGTTAACCATGAGGTTGTCATCGTCGTTATTAGAAGTATCACAACTGTCAATACCGATATTGATGATTGTGGTCTTAATAACAAAATTTTGTATTCTTCTTTGTCTCATCGTAATTGATGGCTTATCAGGAGCCGAATAATTAATTAGTGGTACCCTTTTCATGGAATACTGATTGACTATTATGAATGTTAAGGGTTATGTAATAAGAAACTTCTCTCATCAAAAGCAAAACAACCTCATATAAAGAAATTGATTTTTAATTGGTTTAACTTCCTTCCCCCAATGCGTTCTTTCATTCAATGGTAAACAGCAGGTGATTTAAAATGCCTGCTATGACTAAACGTTATTTTCTATGAGAAGTTTTGGCTGAATGCCACCCTAGCGCAAGAACTAGAAGATAAAGCCATATTCTTCATACGATGCACCAACACAAGAAACATAAATAATTATTATTTATATTTATTAGGAAAACGACGGAAAGTATAAAGAAGTATAAGGAACAAAATTCAGAAATAATTGGAAAGACAATCGCAGAGACATCACTTGAAAAAAGACTGAGATCATTATATATGTCTCTGGTAACTTTCTTGGTTAACGCTAGTGTCATTAAATTCATTATCTAATTTTATGATTTAAAAGAAGCTGAGAATGCAAACTTGCCCTTTTTGTTTAGATGCCAGAATACATTCTTTCGGTGGTGGAAGGAAAGAAAACAAAAATCGAAAGTTTTATAAATTGCCCTCATTCTCAGTTTTTGAAATATGATTGAGATTAAAATGGGTAAGTTCCATGAAAAGTTGAACCATAAAACATCCATGAAATTTGAACGCAGCTCAAATAAGAATGATCTTCTCGTATGATACTGATACTATTGAAACATTTGTCAAGCGATAATTTTATTTATTTATTGTATGCATTCTTCTATATGTATTATGGATGTTTGTATGGATGTATGTATGTATGTATGAATGTATTCTATATTTAAATAATTATTATTTGTTTACCTTACTGCAACACATCTTAAGGTAACAAGTAAAAAAACATACTGCACATTCGCATGGGTTTTCCTTCATTCAAACTCAAAACTACAGAACAATTCTGAAGTTACCCAGAGATATATTTATAAAGACAGTTTTTTTCAGTTTTTTCGATTTATAGAAGTTAAAAAGGCCATAATGTATTTCTGAGGCCCAAATACTAATTTTCCGTTAAATATATTTGAATGAACCTTACATTCAAATTTGAACAAAATATCAACCACACACTTCTACAGATCGAATGGTAAATAGCATTACATTTATTATAATGAAAATCTGATAAAAATTGTCAAATGTTGCAGATTATAGAGCAATCTCTAAACTTTCTCCTCCGGAACCAATTCACGCCACTGAACACAACACAAAGACTTTGAGAACCTGATTATTACTCGTAATATGGAAAATAATAGTAAGTAGATTTAAATTTTTCATATTTACTAGAAATTTTTCCTTGTGATTTTTATATAAATTATATATGTTTGGGCATAACGAACTTCTTTAATAAATTAAATATTTAACAAACTTAATTATTAATTATTTAGAGAAAATGTATGAATTAGTAATTAATTCAAAATAAACGGAATACCAAGTCAAAATTTAGACTTTAAATTTAAAGACTTTAATTTTCGTTTAAGTCTAATTTAATGTTTAAGTTTATGTTTAAGTCGTAGCCTTCATTTGACACCATCACCCTCTTTCTATTTTGCTCTCTTTCTTTACATATATGCCCTCTTTGTTTCGGTCTGTTTTGTTTTTATTTAGTTTTGCTTTTATTTATACATTTGTTGGTATTTCCACATTTTTATAATTGCTGCTGAGAGCTGCTGCTGGTAGCTGTTGCGTATTAATTTAACCTCAAACTTTTTTTTGCTTCCCTGACTTGAATCGGAATTGTGCTTCCTATGATGTGTTTAAATCTTTAGGTGTTCTTTAGGGAAACCTACATATTTTGATGTGCCTAAATCTTCCTGTTAACACTGTAATGTATCACTTTATTTACGTTCATTCAAACTGGTTTTTTATTTGGATGCGTTTTCTTCAGCCGATCTCAATGATTAAGAGAAGGGAAGAACAAGATTGCTGTTAATAACATAACCGCTACATAATCACAAAAGCTGAGAGCGTAAACAGTTAAAAGTATTTCGTTCTGTTGTTAGTTACGTTTCTTCTCAATTTATGAAACAAACAAGATTTACACTTGCAGAAGGCCTTACCGTCAGCCGTTCTAACAGCCGCGGTTTTTTTTGGTAATATTTGTCGTTTCTGGAAACCTTAATGCTAATGAATTCGCTCCCTTTCTATCATGCTCCTAGACAAATTTTTATTGTTCTTACACACACATGCTCGGAGTGCTCAATGCGCTCACTTTGTCTTCATAACGTCCTTTTACTCATCTCGAGTTTATGCTCGTCGGCAGTTGTTTATTGTTTAAATCTGGCGTATTTAATTAAAGTAACGAAGTCTGGAGGACGTCAAGAATGAATTTTGTAATAATTTTGTAATTTGTAATTTCTAAACGTTTTAACTAAAGTTATTATGCTTATATCCTCACAAACTCGTTAATAGCTTTCATATATACCTGCGTGTTTACTATGCAAGAGCGACTCTAAAAAACGCAAATAGTGCGGTTTCCATTTAGTTTACGAATATAGCGCTTTGAACTTAAAAAAATCACATATATCTTATGAACCAAACAATGAAGTTATAAAATGTTGTTAAGTTATTTGAAAATTCACTTGTGAATATTTCAGGTTTTATTGCTCCATTGCGTATAATCCACTAAAACAATTAAATTTACCGTTGCTTTTAACTTCGGAGCTTATTTAACACTACTATTTTTAGTCCACTACCTTCTTAAAAAAACGTTACACAAATTGTGGATGTTATTATTGTCTTCCTTTTGGTGAATTATCTGCGCAGTTATTTTTAGTTTATGAGTAAAGGGTTTAAGAGTTTTAAAATCTAAAGAAATCTAAGAATTTCTCGGAAATCTGTAAGCTATTTATATGATATTATTTTATTATGATCATTTAATGTGAGAGTATCTTGATATACACAATCTACTTCCATATTCAAAATCTGCTGTTCGTCCGTATGTTATTCAGACGAAAAGGGGGTAGTAGTAATAGTAGTAGGTAGTTATCAATGTGAAAGGTAAGTGGAAAAAAGTGGTATTCGAACAGGAGTAATAGTGGAGAATGGTTATCTAGCATATGTAGAAACATTTATTATAGCTTACGAGCCATTATGGGTTTAAAATGCAATTAGATTTAGACAATTAAGATATTATTTTATTATGATCATTTAATTCATTTACAATATTTCATTAATTATTGCACATTCGTTATGAACATTTAATTTGTATCATCTAGGATGAATTTCATAACTTTGCATTCATTAAGACTTTCTGTAATGCGTTCAACACTTTCAACCGGATCTGCTTTTTAGTTGTCCGATCGCACAACAGTCTAGATTTTATTAATTTTACTCTATGCATTTTCCATGTTTTCTTCGATCCAAGAGCGCAATTCGGCCACATTGGAGTAAACACCAGGGGAAGCTGGGCGAGCGCAGCCTATGCCCCAGAAAACAATACCAACCTGAACACCATCTACCACAAGTGGGCCACCTGAGTCACCGTCGCAGGAGTCTTTTTCTCCCTTTGGGAAGCCGGCGCACAACATGGTATCGGTAATCTGCATATCTTCCTACATAGTCTCACAAATCGACTTGTGTACAATATTTACTTCGACGAGTTGCAGAGTAGCAGATAAAGGGCCTCCCACATAAAGGCGTCCCCAACCAGTCCCTTTTGCAGACGTGCCCGGCGCAGGAGCTTCAGTGGCTAATGAAATTGGTCTAGCTGAGTCACTAAACGTAACGACTTCAAAATGATTAGACCAACATCGCTGTCGCGTACCCCGTTATCATATTTCGGATAAATTATAGTTCGTTCCACGTCGATCACAATTCCACCGTCATCGATTGACGTCGATCCGTACAGCATGCTGAGATCTTCAGCATTGCGGTTCAACAAGCAATGGGAGGCGGTCAAAACTTCCGTTTCAGAAATTATGCTTCCCCCACAGACGTGGTTGCCATTTTTGCGCACTGACACTTGATAAGGTGCACTTTCGATGGGGATGTCCACACCACCCACAATGCGTCCATCGAGAGCCGGAACTGATAAGGTCGTGCCATAAGCCGAAGCCAGAAGTGCTCCCAATATCATAAGTATTTTAAACATTTGTAGGTGCTGCTAATGATTTTGTTGTCGATGTTCGAATTATTTAAAACAGAATTGGATTCTGCTGAGAGTTAAGTCGAAAGTAACGCTTTTATAGTGAATAAATTCGTTAGAAGGCCTTGAGAGGCAGCTGCTCATAGAGAAATTGTTATGTAATGCAATATCTCGCAAATCCTTATAGAGAATTTTTTGCATTTTGTGCATTTTTTGATGCAATAACATTTTTATCAATACTTCTAAAGATAAGAAACACTTAAGAGGTTGATATAATAGATGATAATCATGTTATTCATTTGGTGACATTTATAATGGTAGCTTAATATGATAATTCTGATTTTAGTTAAAAATGATTATTGAAAAGCGATTAACTGATAAAGCCGATTTTGGTTACTTATAACAAACAGATTTCTGCCTTGCGTTTAACGTGTACGCCTACCATGATTGGTTTAAGTACACGGCGGGCCATCCCGCACGGGGTTGCAAGTACAGACTTTGTGAATGTACCTTTTTACTTTATAGCGGCAACCGACGCCCAGTGCCTCCGGGTTACCAAGCCGGGGCGTTTGTACCTTTGGAAGCGATGTGCATGGGATGGACATTCCACTAAGGTATATTCGAGGCCTATCTAAAACCTCTGCCGGTCTATGGGGCCCGGCACCCGGTAATGTTTTAGTGCATTACCACACCCGAGCTGACTAGACTCGTACCCGCGTGACTTTGGGTATTAACCACAGCCACCACGAAGCTCCCGAAGGGCCTACCCAATGACAAGCATGTGGGGCTTGGAATATAATGCCAGATGGTGTAGCTGTTAGCATACGCTATCAGTACACATACTGGCTGTTTAACCCAGATGGTGTAACTATCAGCTTACGCTGTTAGCACACATACTGGGGCTGAATCTCGTAGCTTGTCTCCCGTGGTACCAATTTAAAGCCATATGGTAGGCTCCGGAACCCGGGAGTACCACAATCGTGGTAAGTGACCGTTTCATACACCCAGGTCACTGCCATTTTGGGCCCATGCACCCGGGACTGGCACCCTAACTTATAACAAACAAGAAGATAGATTTTAATTAGCTTTCTTTTCTCTCCATTACTTCCTTCATTCATTGGGTGTATGGTGTGTAAACAATTATCTGTCCGCCTATCTGCTGAAATCAGTCATAAGCTGATTGACATTGACAAACAGACGTACAAACACCGTGTATAACCGCAATTCTAAAGACGGCCGAATTGCAGGATATCGAGAGGAAGTATTCTTATGCAATGTGGAACGAATATTCTCCGTCATTAGAAATTATTTGATATTAGAAATAGGTCAAATCGGATGAGAACCGCGCCAACTTCTGGTCCCTAATATTAATGTAACTATATGTGCTGAACTAGAACTGATAATTTCTAATTATTTTAGCTCATCTTCGCTTGAATCTGTTCCCACTACTTTTCCGTGGACGCATGTGTGGTGCCTACAATGCCTTTTCATTTCGACGGTATATTATCACGTTTTCGTTTCATTGGTGTCTCTAGTAATGGGAATCTAGCGGAACCGACGTCACTTTCAAGTGCGCTGCATGCATGTTCCACGTAAATAGTTTACGAAATAGGTATTTCAATATTTCGAATTCTGCTAAGTAAAGTACGAAATTAAAGGCAGTCCAAATTAATTATATTATTTGACTCACGAGCTAGTTGAGGTATCAATAACTACCATCATCTGAAATGAAAGTTCGCCACCAGCTGTTCAGCCCCTTCTCCACTACCCTTGCTAGAAGGGAGCTTCACACGATATTTTAATCATTTGTATGTGTCTCGCTAGATATCCCAAATGTTCTTATAAATATCAAATTCAATAACTATATTTTTAATATTTTCAGTGAATGGAAATGTCTGAAGTGTCTGAAATACTCAAGTTTTGTGAGGTTTCAGCGCACAGATTTTCTACAAGAACAATCTTTCTGCAGCTCGTTGTTCCATTTTCTGGAGAGCATACAAATTTGATCAAATTTTAAAATAATTATAACGGTGTTTTTACCTGGAACTATCAAAATAGTTTTTCCTCCTTACACTGTGTTCGCATTAGGCCGAAATTGTTTTTGTGTTTGTTTTTTGACACTGTTCGGTTACGCCATACACAATTCCATTTGGCGTTTTGTTTGTTAATTACGTGCGATTTTTGACAACACTAGAAAACATGAAAATTGCATACATTTTTCAAACTTTCAATGTTTATACGGATTCCATAAATAATTTAAGGGCTTCCCAAATATCGACGTAGAATGTTGGTATCGAAGTGGAAAACAATAAGAAAAAAGAAGCAGCTTGCCTCTCTAATAAACCAAGTAAGCAATTTTAGACACTTGTGAGGGAAATGAGTTGTTCCTTTAGATCCGCAGATATGCAGTTTCACAAACAGCACAATTTTAGACTCTAAAATACCAATAAAAACCATTCATTTCCATTGGTGAAATATCAAATGAGTCATCGTTTCCAAACTAATACCAATTTAGTAGACATTTGAGTACAAAATCAGGTTTGATTTTTAATTTCTAGTCAATTTCATTCTCAAAATTTCGCTGAAATTGAACTAAATTTGTTCGTCATCCCAATTTCGTTTGACTCCTTTTCAAACATGACAAAAAGCTTATCCTAGAAACCACCTTTGAATACTGAATTCTTTTATAAATGATAAGTGTGGTCCGCCTGCCACAATCACAATTACAAAGAAGACTGTAAAACAAAACTAAATTAAATATGGCACGAATATTCTGTCTTATTAGAAATTGGTCGGCATTGAAAACGTGCGAAATCGGTGTAGCTGCCGGTAGCTATGTGTGTTACATATGTGTTTCAAATTCAACGATTGTAGATGGAACTGAATGATAAAATTTCACCCTCGGACTCACCCACGAATATCAAACTATTTTGAAAGAAATTGACGTTGTCCGCAATTATAGAGAAGGCAGCACCACAGAAGAACAAGTGGACGTATTGTCGTGAGATGCAGCTGCATAAACTTGTTGTTGTTATAAATTCTTGGTTTTGAAAACGGGCGAAATCGACTCGTTGCCAACATTTTATATAATAAATTTACAAAGCCTCATTTTTCAGCCTCTACTTACTCTCAGTATTCAAGATTATAAATATACAAAAAAGCAGGTGGATTTAAACAGCGCACACTGTTGGTCTATACTATGTCTAGAAGGCATTTTTGAGAATAATTGTGTTGAAAATGAATTAGTGGATGTAAGTTAATTAAGAAAAGGGAAATTGAACCTCAAAGGGGGCGTGCAAAGTTTGCTAAATATTAGAATCGTGCTGTAAATTTATAATATGTGTGTAGGGTATATAAGGTTCGGGCAGGCCAAAGCTAGATTTCCCACTTGTTATTGGTTCGGTCGCATATAATGTAGCTCAATCGGAAAATGTATGAATTTAATAACATGGAAGGGAATAGTGAAGAATTCGCGATTTAGTCATGTGTTGTGATAATGCAACCAAATTATTATTTAGATTTCTACTAACAATTTAATTAGAATTGTAATTGATATTCACTAATTTACAGTGAAAAAAAAACTGTTAGAATAAAACTTTCAAATAAAAATGTTTAAAAAGCTATTAATTAGTCTTGAAGGATTTACAGAAAGAAAATAATTCTGCTCAGAACTTGATTTTGTGATGAAAGCATTTATGATTGCGGGATCGCAAGTTGATTTTTACTTTACTGTTGATGATGTTGCTGCCATTTATCACGTGATGCAGACTTTCTACGGTTTTCTCTACCGCAGCAGAGACAAGCTGTTGCAAGCCGCCACTGCAACAACAACGTAGACATTAATATAAAAGGGTGAATTGACATATGGCGAGGACGTCGGTCATTGCAATCAGTGTTTTGAGGTTGTATGTCTTGATATTTTTACATCGAGTTACTGTTATTGGTTATTCTCTTGTGTCTGTTAAGTTTTTAGAACTTTAATTTGTTACAAAGGGAACCACAAAATTAATATAGCCTTAGGGTATAAAAGAATAATATTTTGCAACATTTGAATGTAAGCAATACAATCGAGAATTAAGAAGCGGAAGAGAAGAAATATCATCTACTTGTCCGCGATTTCTACTTTGACTCACTATTCGCCGTCTTTTGGTAGAGAAACAGAAACAAGATAAAATTAATTGTGAGATAAACGATTCAACAGAAAAATTTAGCTAAACGAACGATCATAAGGTCCATATAATTAATTATTTAGAATGAGAATGCAGCTCTAAACTTACTTATCCTACTAAAATCCATTTAGTATACCCTTAGTAATACCCTCGTTCAAAAATATGAATCCGATACCGTTACTGCCAAAAATTATAGATAGAAGCGATCTAATCGGAGTACTCTTTTTTGAATCAGCAGAAAGAAGGTAGTTGGAAACAGAAACAAATAACAGCAGACAATGTCAAAAACGAAGACTTATTCCATGTTCGATCTTTAGTTTTTAGTCGGAAAATATCTCCGTATTCCTCTTAATATCATAATAAATTTTAAAGGGCGGTAAAAACGTGTGTTAGATAATTAGTAAAGAACTTGTTTCTAATATTTTTATTCTAAAATATTTTACCCCTTTCACACTAAAAAGGTAGTCTCAGATATGTGACCTCTTTAAAAGAATTGAGTCTTTAAATGGTATGCGTAATTTATTTGGAAAATCAACGAAGAAACCAGTTTATTGTGCTAAACTCAGCTACCTCAAAATTAGTTCCAGCCTTAAAGAATTGTCGATTTTACTCTTTTTAAAAATGACTTTACTCTCTTATAAAATGTTGGTCTATTAGATAGATAGGCTAGATTATTGCCTATCTATTGGTTGGACCATATGTATTGTTAGACATGTAGTATATCGCTCATTGGAAGAGATACTTGAGACTCTAAGAGATACATCCAGCAAAGAAGCAAGAACACTAATTTCGCCCCGACCGATGCTGGTATACCATAAACCCGTAATATATATTCATAGTTTAATCATAAGAAGCAGTTGTCGATGCACGCCCCTTCTAATATTTATAATGGGAGATTTTTCATTTCTTGGTTAATTTAGTTAGTACATCTCATATTCAACACAATTCTTTTTACAATTCTGGATTAGTGCTCCAGAGCTCGGGCGTAAAATTTTAATACCAAAATTTTAATAGATAATGAAAAATGGAGTTCTTCTCTTTCCTTCCTTTAAGAGATGAAGAACTTTCTTCAATTCAAATATTATCAATTTCACAAACACGAATAATAAATTTTAAAATATGCAACAACAATTGGAATAACCGGTGTTCATTGGTTCATTGGTAGTTGTGAAAACACCTCGTCATATGAGTGTCACAGTCAGCAAATAATTTGGCTTATCCGACGTAAGAATCATGTGGGTTGGCCATGTATGCTTTTTCTTTGATCGTATTTCGTTACTTCTTCTTTGTCTACTTCTTACGAAATTGGTACGTCTGATACCGCTGTTGATCAGCTTCGCGCTGCTGCTGATTTGCTGCGCGGTTGCCGCCGGTTAGTTAATCCGATGCCATCCATGTGTTTTATTACATACTGCAATTATTACTGACGGATACAACTGACTGACTGACGGATATAGAAGCATTGACTTCCTTCCTGTCCTCTCTTCGGGGTTGTCGTCGGGTTGAGAATAATCCATTGCATCCTTGCACACACCATTTGTACGCCGCATCACATCATATTGCCGAAATGATTCAACTTAATCGCTCGATCCTTCTTGAGTTTAACGCAAGTCGTTAATTCTCATTAAATGTTCTCTGGCTTTGATTGCACTAGCTGCGATACAACCAAAAGCTCTCTATTAGAGCATGTCGTGTAATTTTATATCTAGCAATTAACACTTTCACAATCTTCACTTTTTAGAACGCTTTCGTTAAGCTGGTTTCAACCCTGTTGTAAAATTTTAAAACTTATCTTAAACTATCATTCCGGAAAGCTAGAGGTTTAAAATTTGAACCATGACTCAGAGCTCGTTGACAATGCATTATTAACATAAATTGGCCGCGCGTGTAATAAGGTAGATAATTTGGGTCTCTTCAAAATGTCGGTACAAACTTGGATGTTGATTTAAACCTAACTTCTCGATAGGCTAGAGATTTTAAATTTTTGCCAAGGCTAAGAAACAGGTGACAATGCAATAACAGGCATATCGTAAAAACTCGCGTTTATTTTAAGCATAAAAATATTCTTCGGTCCAAATTTTGAAATTGCTTTTAAACTAACTTCTCGGTGAGCAAGAGGCTTGAAATTTTAATCACAGCTCAGATCTGAATGGTATGTAGGTCTAAAAAGTAAAATCTGAAAAGTAGATTATATTCAGGATCTTTAAAAGTGCGGTGTTCAGAAGAGACACGCTGATCCCGTTCTGATTTTACCTCCGTTGTTTAAAATCGCAATTTAGTTTTAATTAGAACATTAATAATTTAATTGGTGTAAAATATAGACAAAGAGAATGGAAATCAGATATCAAATCAACCACAACGTTAATTTTGCAAGACAATATTCGTTGTTTAAACGCTCAATAAAATCAATCACTCCCTTAAGAAACGTTCATTTCGAATTTTTTTACGTTGATGGTGCCCCCTAATTACCGCATATCTGTGTTTATGTGTGTTTGATTTTCTCTTTTACTTGCTTCCATGCACATCGAAACAATTGAAAATTCTCTTGTCATACAAAAATAATTAAGTTGTTAAATTTCACCAACCACTCCATGTTCAGACCGATGTGTGTTTACTTCAAATGCGCTAACATTCATTAGTAGAACACGTTTTAGTATAAGGGAACACGTCAATCCGAAGTACCTTTAAAGAGGTAAATTTTGAGGGCACTGGAAATAATTATTAGTAACTTTTAGTATGCTTTTAGTCAAGAATTGTTTTTCACTTTAACATGGAATTGAACCAATTTTAGTGATTGATTTTTCTATTGCAATTGCTTCAGGCAATTGCTCTCGACCGGCAACGTAAAAACTACTTGAAAAACTGCCGTTTATTGATGGTTCCTATTACTTTCCAAAGGCAAGAGGAGGTTAGTGGACCCCCATTATCTCGCATTAACAAAATTATAAATATTGACAAGAATTATATAAAACAGCAATTTTTATGACCTGTTGTAGAGCCTAAGCCCACAAAATTTCATTAATGTTATATACCAAATATATACCAATCCTGAAAATCACAAGAATATACGAAGAATACCGAGATTATCCATCCTACCACACAGATAAATTGAATCTTCAGTCTACATCAAAATATATATAGACAAACTTAAGTTTAGTTCTACTCTTGCTATTACGAAATATAGTTCTTTGCAACGTTATCCATTCAAAATTATTGCTTTCTATATCCAGCACCTGATACGATTGTGCTTTAACGATGTGAAGGAGATATACAAGACGCAGGTATGTGAATACATTTTTATTCAGAATTCGATTTAGCGCTGTCTGTATGTCTGTCGGTCAGTAGAAATCAAGATTACTGGAGAATAGGAGGATTACTGACGATTAATTTCATTAATCTAACTACTATGAAAATCCACCAATAATAAAATCCACTAATATTTATGTACACTACTTTCCATTCCACCCACCATTTTCCTCCCTTCCATACCTTACATTCCAGAGTACTGCCCATTTAAGTGAGCACCACAAATTTTGAAATGCTGAAAAAATTCCCCTCAGAGAAGTTGCTGTTGCTTACAATATAATTTATTGTTCCTTCCTAACTCCTTACAACCGTAACTCCTTTTGCTGGATTTATGCCATCGGCCAAGTAATTATGCATTAGTTCAACCTAACATTTTCCTTTCTACGTTTCAAGTGGCTCGAATAGCCGAACGGTCGATCACTATGTTTTTGTACTTTACTCACATAAATGATAGGTTGTGCAAAACGTCATTCAACAGATTAATATTTATAATGATATTTACGCCAAGGAAAAGGATTATCCAAATCATCGAGTAACCGGACCCAGTAACTGAGCAATGAGATTGCTAAGTAATTAGTTTCAACAAGCTAGGGTCGCCGTCTTGATGGTGTTGCCTGTGATGGTGTTGCTCCCGATATTGCTTCATTCCTGCTTGCGTATCATTTACTCTCAACTATTTACTACTCCTGACGATTCTGTTGCTGTTGCTCCTGATAATAGTTTTATTGAAGCTGTTGTTGCTTTTGCTACCAATACTGTTAACTACTACCCTGTTATATTGACCACATACCTGTTCCAAAGATTGACTTTGGCTAGTTTTGGTTTAATTTATGTAAAATACTTCGGAACAACTTTACTACTCCCGGTAGGTCGTTGCTTAGTCCGTTTTCTTAGTCGGCGAATAGGCAGCCAAAATCCCACAGAGCACGAAAGCAGGAAAGCATCCCGAAAACTTTTCCCTCGTCTCAGCTTTTTCTAAAAACCCATGTAAGCGCATGTAGCTGTCAGTTGAGGGGCCATACGTTGGTTATTTTGCCATTTTTAGAAACTGCAAAAATATCGCCACATTGACTAATAGTTGATTTACTTACTTTTGGTCGCGTTTAACAACCTTCTCTCAATTCTGTACAATGGAAGCGTAAAGCGTATATTTTACTGATCCATATTTATTATACTCGTTCTCTTTAACAATATATTACATTATACAAATTTATCTGATTTTTTCCTCCTTTTAATTTTTCCTCTTCAGAGAGAGGAAAAAGGCACATTCCGTGCCTGACAAGGATGCAGGCATTTATAGTTTGGCCGAATATTTGGCCGAACATCGAGCGTGCCAAACCCGAATTCAATAGCAACTGAGCAGGCACGCCCATTTTGCACAGTTTTCAAAATGATGTTATGATCATCCTCATTTAATTTAATTTAATTATTTCTGACCGTTTGCGATGGATCTCTCATTTCTCTATTAGTAGTCGGACCGCGTCTATTTGAAATACCTACCATATTCGAATATAATTTTGTCTTAATATGTAAAGCCGTTCCAAAAATACTCCATCCTAAATATATTGTTATATATGAAATAGGCCGCTTAGGTTGTGATGACATAATATTCATACTATATTCGATCTCCTGTAATCGTAATTTACATTTACAGGCGGGCGGACGTCCAAATCTTAACAGGCGTTTCTGGGAAAAAATATATACACTTTTATAGGAAAGCGTAAGCAAGTATAGCCCGCCACGCATTCTTCAATGCGTGGAAAATTGAAGGTAAACCTAATACACCCTTCACCCTTCGGATGTAAGGTTTAAAAAGCGACAAAAGAAACCTAAAGTAACAAAATAATACATATTTTTTATGAAAAATCAATTTTATTGTTATTCGAGTGCATTTTGAGCTCCTTTCCTTTTTTAAATTTAGGAAAATTTTCAAAAAGGAACTTCCAAACAACTAGCTTTATTTCATACTTTCACAAAATATTATTAACGTTTTATATAGCCATCGAAAAATACCTATGGGTTATCGTCAAAAGATGTCGCTTGATTCCAATAGTTATTAAAAAAGTTTAAAGTTGGTTCATTGTAAAATTTTCCACGAAAAGCAGCTACCGATTTTGTAACTTCTTGCTGGACAATCACAAACTGTTATGCAATTATGGTACAATATATTTTCTTAATAAAGCCTTTCAATATTTTCTAAATATATTTATGGTTATTTCAGTATATATATATATATATATATATATATATATATATATATATATATATATATATATATATATATATATATATATATATATATATATATATATATATATATATATATATATATATATATATATATATATATATATATATATATATATATATATATATATATATATATATATATATATATATATATATATATATATATATATATATATATATATATATATATATATATATATATATATATATATATATATATATATATATATATATATATATATATATATATATATATATATATATATATATATATATATATATATATATATATATATATATATATATATATATATATATATATATATATATATATATATATATATATATATATATATATATATATATATATATATATATATATATATATATATATATATATATATATATATATATATATATATATATATATATATATATATATATATATATATATATATATATATATATATATATATATATATATATATATATATATATATATATATATATATATATATATATATATATATATATATATATATATATATATATATATATATATATATATATATATATATATATATATATATATATATATATATATATATATATATATATATATATATATATATATATATATATATATATATATATATATATATATATATATATATATATATATATATATATATATATATATATATATATATATATATATATATATATATATATATATATATATATATATATATATATATATATATATATATATATATATATATATATATATATATATATATATATATATATATATATATATATATATATATATATATATATATATATATATATATATATATATATATATATATATATATATATATATATATATATATATATATATATATATATATATATATATATATATATATATATATATATATATATATATATATATATATATATATATATATATATATATATATATATATATATATATATATATATATATATATATATATATATATATATATATATATATATATATATATATATATATATATATATATATATATATATATATATATATATATATATATATATATATATATATATATATATATATATATATATATATATATATATATATATATATATATATATATATATATATATATATATATATATATATATATATATATATATATATATATATATATATACTCATTCATACCAGGTTATGGGTTTGAATGAAGTTATTAATTTAAATAAAAACGAACAAAAATAAAGTGCTGGATGGAGTTTTTTAATAAAATTATTTATAAACGAGACCATGAAATGGCCCAAATCTGGAATGATTTCAGAGCAAATGAAATTAAATACTTTATTTTTGTCCCCAGGACACTAAAGGCTTATAGCTATATTACTCAAGAGATTGGTCGCGCCGACACTTTTGGCGGATATTGTAGTTTATGATGACAGTGGTGTCCATTGATTAGAGATTAAATTGCTGTTACAGAAGCCAACGAGTAGCAATTTGATTATAGAAGAGAGAAATGAGTTATGATAGGCTTTGATAATTTCTATTAGAAACAACGAACAAATTCAATTGAATAGACACTAGAATCATGAAATGCGAAGTAATACCGCTTTCTTTAACACTCAACGCAAAAGTCAACAAGAGGAAGAGGAAACGGAAATACAGATGAAACCGATGAAACAGTATGTGAAGAACAGGAAGATTGCGAGGAAGAAGGTGAAGTAAAGAATAAATAGGAAAGGGAAACCGATTCATTAATCCTCAGATTTGCGACATTTCATAAAAATTGCCTAGCAATTAACAAACACTTTTTTCTTATACTGCACTTGCTCAACATTATTTTGGCAATTATCGGCAAAAGCTGCGGCAACAATGGAGAGGCCAACAGCAGCGCTAGTTGTCCGCAATTTCCAGTTTCTACCAACACCAGTTTTATGAAAGTGAATTTAAAGAAGAACGAATTAAAAATTTCAACGATTGCTAGAAAGTGAACATCAATGCATCGAAGTTAAGAGCCTTCTTGTTTCCTTACGAACGGCTACAAATTTATAAAATTAGCAACACATTCCAAAATTCTGTCAACTACCACAGAAAACTTAGGCGTTGCTTCTGCATTCGACCGCCGCTTCGTACTTCATGAGAGCAACTACCAACAATGAAAGAGAAGGATAAGTACCCATCTGTCAAATCCGTCCATGAACTCATACTGTAATGAAAAAAAGAAAAAGAAGAAACTTAATAAGAGCAAAAAACTAATAGCAGCAGATACTAACATAAGCGTTGATACTAAAAGCTTGCGATCCGAACTGACCCTGTTGCTTCTCTTTATGGAGAGATCATTTCATGATGGTCGCAATGACGTCGGATAGTTGGTGATACTATAGGGACAAATGAAACTAAGTAAGTATGTAAAATTAGCGAGACAACAAAGTGTGGTAAGAAAAATAAAACTAAAGAAATAAAAAAATTTAATGAGTCTAAAGACTATCGGGGCAAATCAAATTATTGAATCGAATAAAATTAAGGAAATTAACAAGATTTTCAAAAAAAAAATATAACGAGCCAAATGACACTGAGGAGGCAAATAAAACTATCGGAGGAAGCGAAGCTATCGGAATATAAACTTTTCTATGAATAAACTAACGAACTGAATTAAACGAAAGATACTAATAAAGCCAATTCTGGCCTTGTCTAGTCTTATATATGTCGTACACTTGTAGCATAAGCTTATAGTTGTATTTCCAGTGGCCGGAAAACTTCAATTAGTAGGGTCATTTTTTATTAGAGATTAAGTTACAGTAAATGATATTTTCAAATTCAGTGTCAGCTATATGTTATACCCTTATATCAGCTTGAAAAAGTAGGTGTGGCATTAGTCCAAATTTATTATCATGGTATTTTTAAGAAATTTTATAAATACAATCTCTTTTTCAAAAAACTATATCCTAAGAATTCGTTAATTTATTGCTGTAAGAGTATTTAATTTAATTAAGCCATTGCTCTCCTTTTAATGTCTTTGGATTATTTTAAAAGTCTTTAGGCTATTAAGTGATTGTACGCTGCACACGCTACATTCCAATCATTCACTCGATCTGAAATTGAACGTCGTTGTTAACACACGCTTCACCTCCTTGTATATCGCACGCGCAGTATTCAGATATTATATCCTTGAATATAATGCAAATATAATGCGGGTCCACTCCGTCCGCAAATGATGTAACTGAAATGCACATGTGGATATTATATATACAAATCAGGTATATGATGTAGGCGTATTTCGCATTCCGACTTCACACATTATTATTACTAAAGTATGCACAATAAGGGAGAATATTCTTGCCATATTTCATAATAGTACTTCCAATCATTATCGTGTAGTCCAGCCACCCTTAAAATTTTAGAGTTTGTGGGCGGACATAGTATTAGTATTTATGGGCGAGTTCTAGTGTAAAATTTCGTCATCCAATTACTTCCGCGAACGTGAAAGTGAACATCATAGGTAAATATATTCATAGTAGAAATCTTTAAAGTAGCGTTGACATAAAATATATGCACTAACACAAAAATAAACGGTTCACTAAACTGCCGTTTAGTTTTGCTTTCTACGTTCTGCTTTGGTTATACGATTGTGATCTTTATACTAAATCAGTCTATATTAATTTTAGATTAATTTGTCTCGAAATTTTTTTTCTTCTTCGAGAAGAAATCGACATATTAAAAAGCTTTTCGCATTTCTTTATTTTAATCCTCTCGAATTCCACTCTATTGCTACAAATAACTAGAGGAAGAGAAATTCCAGTGCCTTTGTATATTATTGATAGTGATCAATAACAAATTAAAAGAGCATAAAACGAGGTCCGTATAGATGCTTTTACAAACAATTTGTTACATTCTTCAATTTCCATTTCCTTCATTTATATTTTAATTTGTCTCTCTGGTAACCGAGTGACTGGCTATGTCTATTTAAGGGATATTTGGATTTGGGCACTAAAGGCAATGGACACTGGACGTCGAAGCTGAAAGCCTAAAATGAGCCTCACGACCGTGACCATCACAACTACATCACCACTACACTACGGAAGGACGGTGACGAAGGTGATACGATGATGATTTTGGAGGTAATGATGACGATGATAATGATGATGCTATCTTGTCTATTGGCTATTAACTTTCGTAAAGAAAAGTGATATGTGATTCTTTCTTGATGTACCTCCCCTCCCGCTCACTTTCGGATGCGGTGAGAAGTCATTTCAAATTTCCTCATCCTTTGTCTTTTCACTAAGAAAAGCTTGTGGCTAAAAAAGGGTTATTATATTGTCTTCCTATTTTTGTTGTTTCTGTTGCAACGTTTTTCTATTGGCAATCAGTTCATTCTTGTGTTTATTTTGCCTTTTTATATTATTATTTTATATATTGATTACATATAAATCTATAGTATACATCGTTGATTTTTTTTTGATAGAGGAAGAGAAAAATTTACTATTGTAAAAAAATCAAGCAGGATAAGGTTGCGAGAACAATGGAATGCAAAAATGTTGTTATAAATCAGGCATTATAATATTTTGGTTGATGGTTGATTTGGTTTTAACTTGAAAGCGATCGATCTTCCAAACTTAAAATATTAGAACAATCAATGGTGGGCGGGGGAGGGTGTGGTGAGGAATTTAGAAATGAAGATGTTGGTTGCTTGATCTTCCAAATTAATCGCTTTAATGTAGAAAAGCGATAATTTCTGCGTCCTCTCTCTTCTTCTTTCCATCATTCCTTTAATTTGTTCTCCCCATCTGACGTTTTTATACCCTACAAACAAAGGGGTACGGTGTAATCACTTTGTGCTTCCATTTGTAAAGCGTCAAAAGAGGCGAGGTACGTGTAAAAGAGTATGTATATTTTTGCTCGGAATTATTCTCTCCCATCAGTGGTTCCTTAATGGAAAATAACAAGAATGACTTATATTTTGAAGATAACAGTATTGAATATAATTTCATACCTGGGATAACCTTTGGAAAATTAGCATACCGCAAAAGATGGTCTTGCGCCTTACACTGTTTATTAGGATGAAACCATAAATTCATAATATTATAGTGCAGGGCACATAAGTTTCGTCCAGGCCGAAGTAAGCGTTACCACTCGTTTTAATTTTCCTTACTTACGATCAGTTATTTCGTTCGTAACGTTTAGAGAAATCGTTGGTAATAATAATAATAGAAAATATTGTAAATGGGATCCATTTATTTCAATAAAAAGTTTTTGGCTTGTTGTGGTTTTTCCTCATTCGCTGGCACGGGACTATCCTTCGCTGCGGGTGGTTTTGGATCATCATTGGGGCGTTGCTTACTGTTACGAACTGCCATAACTGCCGAATTCCATCATTATCATTTAAAGTTAAAATACGATGTAACTGCATACCGGATCATCAACCCATCATTTGGTTGATAAACTAGATTGTTTGTTAGAACGGCATTAGTGAAATGTGAAGGTGCGGCCTAATGATGTGGGTTTATCCGGTTTAATGGTTTTGAAAATTAATAAAATTTTGTGGGATTAGGACGGGATTCAATAAATGTCCTTAGGTTTTATTCCATTTTAATACACGTAGGTATGCGATATTGGATACAACGCGCGTGTGTGATATTATCCCGGTCGCCTCCATGTTGGGCTACTTCTAAGACATTTTTGATTATTTATTATAACATCTCTCTGTAAACCACGATTACAGGAGAACGGTGGGAGGCATTATCATAAAATTTGGCATAATTATTCCATATTATCACAAGCTATTTGGTGTTACGAATCATCGGAATTGGAGAAGAGACACGGTCACTACTGGTAACCAATACAGATATATCTCTATGTGTGGTTAACTTTCAACGTCTGTGGACGCAATTAGAAGACCAAATTTTATCCTTGAACTCACCAAAGAGCATAACATTTTATCTCTCAAAACAATAATAATACTAATGGAATATATTTCAATTAGAATCAATAATGTTCAGAGCCTTATAAAAGTTTTTTTGTCAGCAACTTAACGAAATGATTCCACCTTTAGACCTAAAATACACCGAGTTTGAGAATAATTGTTTCTAGTCTTTAAATTTTAATTTTAATTATTTTTCCCAGACATAAAAGACCTTAAGAGCAATTTTATATTGAAAAACAATTTTGCTATAAATTTATATATAATAATTTTGTAGTCTTGTAATTTTTATCTTCGCTTTACAGTATCAGTTTTTCTCCTCTTCAGTTATTGTCACCATGAACCTTGAATTCATCTGCCACTACTACCCTTAGTAGTGCAGGTACACCCAATAGAGCTTGAATCAATAAATAAAATAATTTTTTATTACCTTTTTTGCTCACGAGTTAATGCCATCGTTTTCTTTATATTTCTGTTGTGTGTCCATTGTTGCTCTTGCTGATGATGCAGTTGTTTATTCCTTAGCTTAAGTCAGTGGGTGACAGTGTTTGCAGTCCGGCCAGCAGCACTTATGTTATCTGTGACATGAATGACATTTTATCAATTCATGTGTGGGGCCGGCTCTCTGAAAGGAGTTTACCGACTAACCAACTGACCGATCAATCAGTCGTTTCAATACATCACAGACACATATAAATTTAACGTTCCAGTTGTTATTGTTATTCATTAATTTATGGATTAATTCTAGCAGGAATGACAAAATCGCCGGATCCTAAGTTGTCCGTCATAATTCTCTTGTGTGGTCCTTGAAAGTTTTCGCATTAAATTTATTTAGAAAGTTTTGTTGACAAGTAAATCATTTAAAGAAATTATTAAGAAAAAATATTTTTATCCCGATGAGCAAATACGTTTAAATTTTTATTTTAAGCTCAATGTACGTTACCTTCAGATTTCCTTAAAAATATTAAAATTAAAATATAAATTATAAAATTTATATTTTTTAATTTATATAAATATATACTGAATTATATAGAAAGGCAATAATTTTCAACATTTTCATTTTTTTTATTTAAACACTATCTCAGGATTTTCAATCTATTTATAATATTTTCTCTGTCTGAAATTTATTTTAGTTTTCATTAAATTGTCAAATACTTTGTAATTTATCAGTTTGTTAGAACTATTTATGTAATATTCTATTAAATAAATAAATTTTAAAACCTTAAATCCATATTGATCCTGAGGGTTTGTTGTCACACAACTTTTTTTTCAACACTCACCCTCCATCTAAAGTATTCTCTAGTCTTCCGTTTTTTCTACAATTCATCTTTCAATTTATAAACAATAATTTTGTTTTCAGAGAAACATGATTAGTTTTCCTTGTTCTGAGAAAAATGTAGGAGGAGCAGAATGTGTTCGTCCTCCAAAAAAATTATTATAAGTTCAAAAATATTTGGAAATTACAAAAATAGCAGAAGTGAAGCGACTGTAGCGTGGATAGGTTTAAAATTCTTTACATATTTATTGAACGAATGAGCGAAATTTTTCTTTTGAAATCGTAAGTTAAATCTTGTTTGTGGAATGGTCGAGGGTCTTGCTCGCCATATTACATAATGAAAGCCCCCGCGGCCCCACTCTTCATTGAAGGCTAAGGATGGCGACTACGCCTAAAAGAATTCGATTTGCCTCTAGAAACACTCGAGCCAGTTCACCTCACTTTCGTTTAGAACCATACATCATGTTAACTTTAATCACGAACCAAATCTCGATTCATCGCATACATTTTACGGAACGAAAAAGGTGTATGTGTGTGGTTGCGCCGTTCGGTTTGGCATCGTTGGTGGAATCTGAGTGAGGTTCATTGCATGGCATGCAAGTTATTTTCTACTACAATTTTAAAAAGAGGCACCAAGTTTGATATCGAGAATAGTGTTTTTGTTGTTATTATCGTTGTTTTCGTTGTTATTGCTGTTGTCGCTGACGTTGTTAAAACTAGCGCGTGCGTGCTTTCAATTTTTTTCCTTGCAATTAAAGAAAAGTATTAAAATCAATTAAAATTCGGAGCCATCTAATTTTCAATTGTGCACAGCAAAACGAGTGGTGGTAAAAACATTTAAATAAAAATATAAATGAAAACCTTGTATTCTAAAGGAAGGTGAAAGGATATGAAAAAATACTATCGAAGAAGTAGACGAGAGATTATGATCTGTTAGAAAAAGAAAAGAAGAAAACATGAAATAAACAAGAAGAAAAACATAAAGAAGGAAAAGACAAAAAAGTTGGAAGCGTATGCTCTAAACTACAACTAAACTAAGCGTTAGCTGGAACTCGACATTTTGTAGATCTTATTAAGATAGGTTCCGAAGGTCTGTATATCCTACATCCAAAGAGAAGAGAAGAAGAAGAGAATATATCGACTGGAGGCACGACTATCATGATATGTGGCACGAGTATTCTCTGTCATTATAAATTGTTTTGGTATTGAAAATGGTCGAAATCGGGTGAGATACACGTTCATTTATGATACCTTGTATGTATATATCTACACGTGTGTTTAACTTTTAACATTTGTTAACAAAATTGGATGACGACATTTTATCTTTAAATGCTCCCAAGAATATTTAGTTATATCGCAAAAAAATTGGCGTGGTCCGGATGAAAAATCAACAGTTATAAAAAGGAAATGTACAAGGTACATCAGCTTCGGCCGGGCCAAAGTTGATATTATTAGCTGTTTCTCTCTGTCATTAATGTTCTTCATCCTCGCGTGGATAATGTCATAACATTCCATGGCTACACCAAACTAAATTACCCAATTCTTCTGACACCCAATCATTGTTTTAAATGAAGAAATCTCCTGGAATTTCCATTTTTTGATTTCTTGTTAATTAATTAAGGTCCTTTTAAAGTAAATAAAGACAATTAATGGATGATGCCCAACAATGGAAATTAATAAACTAAAAGTAGCTGGTAACGCTATTTTAAATTTAGTCTTGTAAAACTGTAGTGGGCTCGTAGGCAATACTACATATTTTTGGTCTTCCTTCTTCTTTTCTTATTTGGTTTGCTCGAAGGCACCAAGCAATTTAATGGATCGTAAGGGAGAGTAAAAAAAGCACATAAATGTGAAATAATGAAAATAATAGGATAAAATAAATAACAGTAAAAGAGTGATGACCTTGGTGCCTATTGTTTAGGATTTCAATTGCGATTTAAAAGGCTATCACACATGACAAAAACAAAAACCTGACAATATAAAGTCTGACTACTATTACTGAACGTGGCTACGACAGCAACATACCTGTTACCGCAGAAAAATCCGGTACAACAAATAGCAAACTATGGGAAAATTTGAAAAGTAATGAATGAAGCGTGAACTAACAAAATTTTCCTTAACACAAAATAGAAGAGGAAGAAGATGTAGAAGCATTTTGTTCTAATGCTGCGAAACATTGTTCTGACAATTGTCGACAACAAAAACTCCAATTACGAACAATAAAAGCAGTAGTGAGGACAACAAAAACAACAACTGTCAGCAATTGACAACCTTTATCAACAAATGTTTTCTGAAAATTAAATGAATTCCAATGAGGGAAAAATGGACACTTTACAGCATCAAAAAATGCTGTAAATTAAACTCAAATGAATCGAAACCAAGTGTCTTCTCGCTCCTCGGAGATTAGCAGCCAGCTTTTACAATTAGCGACACGTTCGAATAATGTGCTACCGACCAAAAGAACAGACGCCCATTATTTCGTGGCCCATGCGAGCATCTATCAACAATAAAAGAGATAATTCAATCGACCACCAAAGTGGGATCGTGTACAGGCGGACCTGTCACAAAAAATACACCATTTGTATTGTTCTTGCAGCAGGTTGTTGCCAAGGAACAAGACGGCGACAACAATTACAACAACAGTTACAACTAATGCTTATATTTAAACATAAATAGAAAGATGGAGAATAGTAATAACGATAGCTACAAAAGAATTAGCATTGAGTCTAGTCGACTCCTATTAAAACTAACTCCGATGATTTTTCTTGCAGAAGTGAGCTTAATGAATATGTTAAGGAGAAGGTGAATTCGAAAGGGAGAATACATAAAGGTATAGGGGGGGAGAATATTGAAAAACAGCGAAAGAGGTTGCTAAGAACGAAATATCCGATCTATTCTTATCTCACGCAAGGTGCGGTGGGTTGGTCGTGTTCGGTAGTCTAGACGTTGTAAGCGTAAATATTTGTCTGCTTCTGAAACCTTCTGCAGTAAACAAAGTCTAACAGCGACTATTGTTGTTGCTGCTACTCCAAATTTTATTAATTTTTCTGATAATTCTGATAAATCGCTCACAGGCAGAGCGAGCAAAACGTAAAAAGACTGATTTTCCTTTAAGTTCCCTTCTAATTTTTTTTTCTTTTTGGGGCCTTCTTTTTATATCCAATTTTTGCATTTTTTGTTGCCTCTGTATTTTCACCGTCTTCAGTTTCCCCGCCACACGATATCTATTAAGTAATTTGAATTGCATTGCGTGTTTGTTGAGCCTTAACACGTCTGCAGAATGTTGCGCATGCACAGCGAAGAACTCTAAAACATGTGCTGTCGACAACAGCATTTGGTTTCAGATCGAACGAATAATTGGCCGCATAGCGTGCATAGTTTACAATCATTTTGTGCGGTAAAGACTTTAGAAGGAATCGAAAGGCATTAATTAATGTATTGTACACATTTTTAAGAATAAAACTAATGCGAAGTAGAAGGAAAGGAAGTATTAATATTAATAATGCGGGTTTAAACAAATTCATAGCCTCTGCATCCGCATTCTAAAACTCTTTCAATTTTATATTAATTCGTATATTAATTCGTCCAATATGAATTTATTGGCAAATTTTTTCAGGTATTCTTCAAAGTTTTCATAGTAATGTAATATGCTTGTGTCATCATCACAATCTCGGTTTATCATATTTTCGTCATTTCCGAATCCATTGTGCTGATGCAACTTTGGCTAAATTATTTAAATTTGAATAAATTTAACGTATGGTCGTTAAGATTGTCCTATTTAATGATAAATTCCATATTTGATAAATATATTAATAAATTTTCATGATGAATAAAGTTTCATTGTTTAGCAGTCCACTAAACAACCTCAATAGTCCGCTGCTGAAAGTAGGTTCACCCTGACAGTAATTTATCCCCGAATTGTAATTAATTTGAAGTTACGCGTATTGCTTATGACAATATTTCTTTATGTGTCAACGAATTTTGTTTCATGTAGGCATTGAATTTTTTCACCACGTTTTTAGAGAAGAGTCAGCAGCGATTCATCGAGTTTGACTGAATTTTTCTGTGCCTTTAATTCACGATTATTCTTTTGCGTCACTTGTTTTGTTCTCTAAATTTTGTGAGAAAAAAATTTATAATTTTATCGAACGATTTTTAATCGAGATCGAGAAATATGAAGGTCAAAGACTAGACTTTATAAAATTGCCCACTCTCTAAAAGAACACAAACAAAACACACATTTTTAGTTTTTTTTACAGTAATCAAAATTAGAAAAGCCAAAATGGTGCATAATTTCAACGATAACTCATCTCATCTGCTTCAAAATTTAATTTCGTTTTAATTGAAATTTTTAAATTAATTGAGTTAATTAGGTATTGTGGTAAAATTAAAGACGACAAAAATTAGATGTTAGAACAACTAAGTGAAGCGAGCATTATAAATAATAGAATGATATTGAAATGCAAAATATGGAGATAAACAATTTGTTTTTGAAATTCATTGAGTTTCGATTTCAAAGTGATAAATGATTAATGTCAAATAGGAAAAGATTGGATTTAACAGCGAGCTTGAATTAACAATTTTTCAATTTGCAATAAAATAAAAATCATTAGAATGTGAATTGTAAGTCATTGTCAAATTTTGCACGCGAATTCGACACTTTTTCAAATTCAGAATAAAAGATACCGTCTCTGATTTGATAAAGATTGAACTAGAACTGAAAATTTGTTCTGAAAATTATCAAATTTTAATCGAAATGCATTAAGGCCAATTTGAAAAATATTAAATTTCAAGTGTAAAATATTGAATTTATTTGAAAATTTCTAGCTGCTTTGAACAAATGTTCAGAAGTTCATGAAAAAGTATTCCTTTGAACATATTTTTGATTAAATCTTAGGCTGCGATAGTGTCAAATTACGGCAATGTCAAATAGAGTTCGCAGAAAAAACAAAAGAGACAGGAAAATTTTTATAGAAATCGAAGAACGATAACGAAAAACATTAACCACTTAAAAATAAACACCTGATTTTCCAGCCGCAACACAAAAAAATGAAAATCGGAAATTCAACGCACATACCAAATAACAGCGATAATAACAGCACTTCGACTAACAGCAGTTAGTAAGAACAACAACAAACATTATATAATAGTTCCCCATAAATACTTTTATAATTTATAAACATTGCCATTATTTCCTGTCGACATTGTTGGCCACATTTCATTTGTTGTTATTGTTGTCGATGTAGTTGTACATCTGTCTCACTGTCATGTTATCGATGTCAAAAGAATTGAGCACACTTTTTTCCATTGTATTTAAATCAATAATTTTGAGTGCCTAAGTGCATGCTGAGATACTTCTCGATTTATTGAACGAGTGACGGAATTCCATTTGTGGATGAATGAAAATTGTGATGATGCTATGAAGTTATCTATCAATAAAGTAAAAGCTATAACAATTTAAAAAAACTTCAAAAGCCAAAGGAGACTGTTATGTTCATAAAAAAAGTTTTATATCAAGTGGCGGTAACAATTACAACAACAACCACAAACCGACCAACAACAGCTGCGGCGTCTTGTCCTCAAAACGTTGTTAATCGTTTGGAGATGAGAAGACGTTTTCAACAACGTTCACGCGTTGACGATACTTATGCTTTTTCTTCTATCAGTAATTACTACCGTTACTACTACCGCTACATTCACCTGTCAGCGGCAACTTTGTCAATCACGCATTAAAAATATTATGGATGACGTTTTTGCTGCTGTTCTCCTTTGTTGTTGTCTTTTTCTCTGACAAGGGGTTTCCTTGCGAATTTCTTAGACTGCTTCGATTACGTCGGACGGGGGGGGGGGCGGAAATTGTGGTTATGTGCGTGTGCGCGCGTGTATGTATGCTTGTGTGTGCGTTGGTATGCGTGTGTGTATCTATGCTATCGTCATTATTATTGCTTTTACTTTTGTGATTTGTTTTTTACAGCTTTCGCGAAATGTACCGTCTCACGACAATAAATATAAGATAATAATCACGATGATAGCGATGTCGGTAAATCGAGAAATAATCTTTTTTTATAGTAAGCAATAAATAAATTATTTAATTGTACTAGTGATAGGTTGAATTTTTTATGCTAGTCCCAATCATGGCCTCGTCTGTAGCAAAACCAAGCCAACTACAGATCCGAAGAGTTTTAAAAGAGAGAGAGAGAAAGATAGGAAAAGAGAGAGAAGAGGAAGGGGGAATTAATTGATCAGGCCACAAAGAATACTTTAGACCGAAGGCAGAACATATATGCATTCTGATATATCGAGATCTCGTAATTGTCTTGGTGAAATCCTCAGATTTGAAAATAATCAACAATATTGAATAAGTTTTGGTTTGTGATTTACTAAATAAATCAAAAGAAAATCAAAGGATCGATAAAGTCAAGTTAAAAGGACTAGTTGTCGTTTTGTTGAATATTTTCTGGGTTAAAATATTTTGCAAGACATTTCTGTCTATTTTAATATATTATTATATTTGTTTGCCCACGATAAGTTCGAATATTCATAAAAATCGTGTTTAAAGCATTAAAAAATATTCTTGTATATTAGTAATAATAAGCACAATTTCAAACAGTAAAAATATAGCAAATAACAACGTTATCTGTTTTTGTATTTTAGTTAATCAATAATTTTTTTGTTAAAAAACACTTATGCAAATCGTGTTATAAATCGCGGAATGCAAACTTAGATTATTCAATTATCTTTGCTTTTCACGTTTAAACCAATATTTACCAGCGCTGCCTCTGCTACGTCTCTCCAGGATGAGGTAGAATGTGCGTCGTTAAATTTAGAGAGCAACACACTTTGATGAATAATTAGTTAAATTTTTCCCTCTCGCCATAAGATGGAATTTATTTACAACGTTGAAAAATTATAAATGATAACTACGGCAGAGCCTCAATATAAAAAATGTCAATAGGAAATATTTAATTATTTAGGTTGAGTTTTCATTAAGAACCTAACCAAATAAGTCAAGTAGAGTCGGGTTAGCTGCTAGAGCTTCAAATGCTGTACAGATTTCAGTTCAGAAATATTTTTATCATATTGCACTGCCTTTATGCAAAGATTATCGTAATTCGCAAAAATTTTGGCATTTTCTGAGAGTTGGTGAATATTTGGACATCAACCTATCTACCACAACATGTACAACTAGTTGTATCTGGGACGATTATTACGTGTGAAAAATGGATAGAATTTCGACCGCCGAATAAGAAATGAAAAAATAATTTTTACTCATATATGAATGCCGGACGCGTGAGGGTTTCACAACTAAAATATTGTCGGTTTGCGCCAACCGCCTGGCATTACCATATATTTAAATTTTTTGCATTGCCGATCGTCATTTAAATAGTAAATAGTTGTGTACTTTTTGGAAAACCATTTGCATATTTCCAAATAAAAAAACGCGTAGATAATTTAGAAAGTATATTTAGAAATTATTAGAGTATTAAATATTTTTCAAAAACAACTTCCTTTCGCCTTCCCTTCTACGCTTTGGCATACTTTCTCCAAGTACTGAACCTGTGACGTTAATGAAATTATGTCTACTCTTCTTCAGAACACTGGCAATATATTTTTTATAAACTAAAAATTACTAAAAATTGTTAAATTATTAAACATCTAAAACTCCTGGGATGCCGAAATGCTGTAAAAAATTCGTTTTTCATGTTTTTTCTAATTCTTTTCTTATTTCTTATTTTGTTTTTTATCAATTTTTTGTTAAACGAGGATCGGATGTAAAGGACAGCTACAACTGCAAATTATGCTGTCACACAAAAGCTGGATGCTGATTAACATACGATTGTTTTTGGACACCTACCTGGTTCATCTTTTAACACTATGCACAACTGAATCTAGCCGTGGTTGGATGTATAGTTCGTCTTTCCGTAGCTTAGTTTTCTTTAAAATATTATTTCTTATCAATTCCTAATGATCTCAAAGCGACGGCGCAACAAGACTACTTTTAAAATAGGATCAATAATAATAATAACAACAACAACATAAGTATGCAAATCACTAAATATATAAGTAGAATGTGCTTCAGGATGCATTTATAGATGCATGTTCATCAACAGGCAGTTCAGCCCATCAAATGAAATTCAGAGAAATATTAGATGCAGGGGATAATTTACATCAAAAAATATGGCAAACATGTAGACTTGCACAGACTAATATACTCTAATGCTTATTGAGAGCCTTCGGAAATTCTGCTAAAGAATCACGGGACGAAAGGCAATATAAGACTATGAAAAAAATTAAGAACATAAAAAATATAACAAATGTACTTTATACAGACTTACACAATTACACACTAGTATATATAATAAGGCACACAAATACACACTCGCAGTTGTTGCCTTTTCCACTTCCTTTGAACTGGCCTTATATAATCGTCTCTTATTAAACTAAAGGATGTATAAATACAGATTAAAGCATATAAAAATTGCTTTTGCAAACAGTTCTGGGATTATCAATGGCAGATCAATTGCAATCAATTTGAATGGGATGTTGAATCAATGGCAATTTCTATCAGGACTGGCAGTACGACACAATAGAGTTAAAGACAAATAAGAAGATAATTGCGAAGAGGAAACGCCCGAAAGAAGGAAATCATAAAAGCGAATACAGTGGCAGCAGAAAATCAATGGAAATGTGAAGATAAGTAAAATATGTTTTTATTCTATTAAAAAAGGGAAGTGAAACCCTAATTTTTAAATTACTATTAATAGAAGTGATACCATTAAATAAAGAAATAATTATAGAGGAGTAAGTGATAATAGTAGAGGAGGAAGAGAAGAAGAGGTGAGCTAAAGTAATTTTTTTCATAACCTGTTTATCGTGAAGTGCACTAGTTTCTGACTTCTAGCAAATAATTTTTTATCGACTACTTCTAGTAACAGACAAATTATATGTTTGCCATTTAATAGCCTTTCCATACTATCGCGACTGAAAGCACTAAGTATTGCTTCTTTTGCTGTTGCCTCTTCTTCATTCCATTTCGAATCTTCTTTCGAATAAGTAGTTATCATTTATAGGGCTTATAGCTATAACGAATTCTATTTGATTTAGAAAAATATAGGCATTAAATATGTTCCAATTGATGCATTATTAATTTTTCTATATCTGAATTTTGTTTAATATATTAGAAACGAAAGACTTAAGAAACGAACTCAAGTCAAAACGCAACAAATATGATATGCGCTATAATATATTATTCAATTTTTGGGTACCAAAAGATTTCATAACGGGTTAAGAACTCGTAGATTGTATTAATTTTAATCTACGAATTTTTATTATGAATTTTATTACTAACCTTTTACTTCATTCACCACCACTTTATTCTCGCTGTTAATGCCATTAACACGTACGGCTTAAAAATAAATTAATACCTGATTTCTCTTGGAAATTAAACTTGGAAATAAAGGTGACGCAATTCAAAATGAAGTAAGCTAAAAGATTTTATTTAACGAAAGAACCGAAAACCGAATCTAAAGCTAAGAACCGAGCCGCGGGCTAGAATGAACTCAATAAAACTGAGATATTCCGCTTATATGAAGCGAACCAAAACATTAAACCACAAACCATAATCTCTTCCTATTGTTCACTGTTAAATAAAAGAGAAAATTCGAAACACGTTTTTGTTAGAATTTATTCAATTATTAATTAATTTAATCTTATTTTGTTTCCATATTTTATCAGCTATATTGCGTGAGCTTCCACTGTTGATGCAATATGTCTTGCGCTGCCCAGCATGCCCTGCATATAAACAACAAGTAACAACTTATTGGAGTTTCCATCACAATAATTATCTTCAAATGCTTTAAACGCCTTAGGCGCCATTAGCACAAATAATTAAAAACCAAAGCTAGACATTCTAAAGTTGTTTTCTTAAAATTAAAACATATTTCTGACAGTTAATATATGCCACAGACGTGTTGGTTCTGTGTATATAAAATAGAAAAGCGGCAACTATAGTTTAATATAGTAGTTTACAGGATTAATCTAAAGGTGAAATTTCAGCGTCAATACCCAAAATATATTTGAAATTAAATTCTTTGAAATCAAATTGGCATACATTAATTGAACAAGTTCAGACAGAGATTTGTCGTGAGTATATTGGTGGCGACCCACGAGGTACGGAATCATGAATCTGCATAATGTACTGTGACAGAAGAAATTAGACTCGAATTTACCTATGAGCATATTATGGTTAATAGCGCGAAAGGCTTTGGAGAGCTCTAAAAATATAAATAAACCATTCATTCTATTATCAAGGCTCAATCTAATTTCGATAATTTGCGTGGAAAATTTTCTTTTGTATCCCAGGATGTAGTGCCGTATGCCGAAGCGCGTTGGATAAACGTCGATACATCTGTTATTTCTCAATTATTAAAATGTTTACCCATCAATAAATCGGTTGAACAGGTAAACGGGAAAGTGAGTGAAGAGCCACAAAACATACAACTGAACAAGTGAATGCACGAGCGAGCGAGAGCGTCGTAAAGCAAGCGATTTCGCAAGCGGGCGTATGTGTGTGTGTGCAATTAGCGGAGATATGTATGTGTGAGCGGATTAGCGAACATTGGCGTGAGGAGCAAGGCAAAGATAATTTTGTACGTAATTTGGATTTAATAGAATTCTAAACTGAGCTGAAACCGACTAGAACGATTTTACTGAACGGAAGAAAAAGGACACCCTACAAAATGAAAAGTGAAAGTAGTGAAGATTTGAGGTGATTTTTAGAGGGATAGAAACACGAAAGAGGTAAGAAAGGAGGAAGAAGCATTAGTAGGCGATAGGTTGTGTCAAGGCTATTTCTTGTTCGAGCCGTTTACTTACACGAATCGTATTCCATCATTTACTCATGCATGACTACGTGTCTATCTTAAAAGTCTTTCAATAATTAATTTACATTACAAATCCAATATTATAAGCGAGGAAAAGTGTTCGGTCTAAATCTAGAGTTTCTGTTTGGTATGATTTAAATTTCCCAAAGACACACACGTTTGAAACAGTTTACATAAAATATTGACGCTTTTATTATAATTTGAAATATTGATATTCAGATTGTTATTTGAACATAGATAGGATATACCCTAATGCATATATGTCACTAATTTGTTACTGATTAGCACTAGCTATTAGATTGTTTAAATCTTGCTCATTAAAAGCGATTCCATTTTCAATAATTATGAAAAAACTTTTCAGAAGTTTTTAAAGCAAATAAAGTAATATCATTTAATTAATATTGCTGACAAACAATGTTAAACATTTTAACAAACAAATAAAATTAAATACGAGTTTTTAATTAAGCAATAACAAAAATTCTGTCCCAACGTTGATATCCATAAAAACGCTGCTATTGGATTTGTTGTTTTTTTTACTTCAATGACGTGAAATGAATACTTGCTTTTATTTATTTATTTATTTATTTATTTATTTGTTATTTTTTTGAATTATCAGAAACCCACACACAAAATGCCCAATATTCAATAATAATGAATTAAATCAATATCTTTTTAATAAGTCACAAAAACGAACAAACAAGCAAATTTCTTGCATATTTTTTTGCAAGAAAAATAAATCGTAACGAAGTTTTTGGCGACAATCAAATACTATTATTATATAAAATATGAATCAACTATGGCAACAACAACAGCGATAGAAACAGTAACAGAAAAACCACGATGACAGCAACCAATGACAGCAATGACAATAATCAACTTCAATGCAATTTAGTTAAGAGAGAAGAAAATTCGCAGATAAACGAAGAAATCAAACGATTGGAATCAACTGCTTTGATGTCAGCTAAAAGCAATGAACTAAAAAGTTGACAGTAAGCAAAAATTTATTCTGTCATAAAGAATTCGGCAGGCAGGAAGAAATTTTCGCACGCAGTGAAATAATGGGGTATATAAAAAATAAGACAAATATAAGAAGAAGGAAAATTAAACTTAAAAGTTAGAATTTAAAAGTAAACAACATCAGTTTTAACCAGGTCAAACAAACGAGAATTGCCAATCTAGTACATTTCAAGCCTCTCAAGCTTCGAGAAACATGAAATGAGAGACATCAACAATCAGGCCACACAAGAAAACATGTAGAGTTGGCGAGGCTACTGCTGGTGCTACCACCATCGAATCCATGCAAGAAAGACAACCTCGGCTGCAAAAACTGCGAAAACGACACGAACACTAATAACAAAACCAATAATTAAACATATGTTGGAGCAGTTTTTCGAGCTAAATATTTCTTGATGAGCGCAACAATAAAAACAAAAACAACAAATAAACTTTTATAATAATGAAGCAAAAAAAAAGGCGAATGAATTAATTAATTTGTTTAAGAAGTTTAAATTAATTAAATTTTTATTTGAAACTTTTTTTGAAAAAAGCAACAGAGCACAAAAGCATAATTGAAGAATTTTAATAGCTAAAATGTACGTTGGCTGAAATATTCAAGTTTCCCTTTACGTTCTTAATAATCTCGTGTTTTGAGACGTGTAAATCTAAAAATTACACTGGAAATGTCTCTATGGGGAGCTGATCGCGATTTATAAAGCGAAAAATTGTCTTTAGCTGTGGAGTAAATTGTTTGCTCATTTTATTAACCATTAAAAATGTAATGAACTAGAATACTATGGATACATTTATAATTCCACAGAGAAATGTTTATAACAAAATTTTGAAAAATATTCTGGTTTTAATTTTTACACAAAAGTGTAAAAAATTTTACAAAATTATGCGTCTTAGTGAAAGAACCATTAGACGTATTAATTTATTTTTGTTAATAAAAAATCGAATCTGAGTTTATAGTAAAATATTTCGCAATCAACTTAATTTTTTTGGGACTGTCAAATCTTATCCATTATCGTCTTTGGTATATATATCATAGTTTTTCCCGAAGTCTAACAAGCCTTCATTAATGACCAAGTTAACGTTTTATATAGAATCAATTATACCATCGATATATCGATGATCAAAACTATTAATTAATATTAATAACAAAGGAAAGGTAAATGGAATTCTAATGAACAAGTGTTTTTGGCAAATGAATCGATTATACTGGAGATAAATCGTAACGTTTGATATCTCTGAAGAAATATAAGACACAGTGGTTGGTATTTCAAACGCTGGACTGCATCTCTATCAACGAGCCCTACAAAACATAAACAAAGCTATCAAGTAAGTCAACTACATAGCTAACGAATTCACCAACCAACCCAACTAATCACTCAAGCATTTAACCGGTGAATGCAGAGGGGATCGACTGAATGCTATCAAAAGTGATCCTGCTGGTAGCAACGTTTGATAATAGTGTAGGTGCTGCTGTTGGACTTGTTTCGCACAAACCAGCGTCCAGTAAATATTTGCCTGATTAAGAGATGCAGTTGTAACCATTTGGCAAACACAACGATGACAATCATAACCTCGAGAAACTCAGCAGAGCTGTTTGAAAAGTCACAATGTTTTCCGTCATAATAAACAAGATTAACGATTAGTGTTAAAAGAAAAAAGTATCACATTAATTTCATTTGACTTTAATGCGTTCGTGACTTAAAATCGATGGAGTTTCGCATAATAAATTAACACGTTCAGATTGAACAAAAAATAATTGAAAACAGTGATCACTGAAATATTGAAGAGATCAAAGACATACAATTTGAAAGCTCATTAAGGAAAGCGATAGAAAAAGATAGTCTTTGTTACCGAAAAAGGCTTTTATTCTGTAAAAAATCTAACACGTATTTTTTTGTTTAATACGATACGAGAAATTAGATCATATTAAACGTGTTGATTTACTAAACCCAAATTGAATTAATTAAATCTCGAAAACACTAAATTTATGCAATTAATATTTTATACTCGCCTTAAAATTAAGATGCCTATAGCTTTGAAAGAAGACTTAGAATATAGACTGATTTGCATAATTTTGCGATGACTGGCTGTCGTATTTTCGGCACTTCATCTGTTGCCGCACAGGCCGAGAAACATCGACAATACACAATATTTACACAGAGTATATCTTGTGGTGGGACACGTATTACGATCAGTATTGAAATCATTCTGGTGGGACACTTATTGTGATCGTCATTTAGAACGAAGTAGTGAACATCGGACAAGGCTCCCATTTGGGTCCACAATATTGAATAATATTGCTTCGTGGACGCCGGCAATGGGAAAATATGGAATTTAAGTATTGTTTCAACGATGTAGTGTTACATAAGCTGTAAGAGATATATCCGTGTTTAAATACGCGAGGGTTATGCCCGTTGGAAAGGCCCATAATTTCTCTGTCTTACTCAGAAGGAATACTGACTCAACATAACTGTTATCCTTATTCTTGGTTCTCAACTCCTCCTGATTTGTCCAATGAATCTATCTCTCCCATTTTTTAACGTTTACATGTCTAACATTACTATCCGTTTCCGCATTTATGCCGTTTACAAGTGAAAAAATTCGTCCAAAAGCCAGTCAAGATTATTGCAAGGTGGAGTCCAATTGTATAAAATCACCGGCTACAATCGCTTTATTATTAATTAATATTATTTTAGTCTTGAGTGCCCAGCTTGATCGAGCAACATGTATGATCATGCGGCCATCATAATTTGAAAACGACTTGATGGTAATTGTCTGATATGGTCTTGGACATATTTCCCCACCCATGGCTTTTGGGCTGCTGATTGTATTTATATACGCGTGTGTATATTTTTTGTGCTTCTTTCAATTTTGATACAGACCACAGGCGTGCACGGTGCAACGCTATGACAAAGAAAGCCGAACGACAACATACGAAAGGCACCCATTAAAATGCTACAGATGTTGGTAGCAATAAACAATAATGTTTGAACTAAGAGTAAACAACCATGAGTGCATCCCGACAGTGATGCCAGATTGCAATTAAATCTTACACAAGCCAAACTTATGTCATTAACCCTTTTTCTTTTTGCCTTTGGTTTCCTTTCTTGAACTAGCTAGATTTTAAGTCCTGTCGAAATGTCCGCGCAGTTGATGATAATATTGTTATTGTTGTTGATGATTTTGTAGTTGTTACAAGATATATATAGCGCCGGACAGTTGTCGACGGCCGTCGTTGGTCTCCGGTAATAAACTTTTCGTAAGCCAATATTTCGGCGGCACTTGGCAGCCGATGTTGGTGACGATATAGAATCTTTCATTGTCATAGCTTGTGATCGTCTAACGTCAATAGTCTCAGTCGTTGTGTCACAGCGTGAGCGACGACAATGGTTTCCAGAAGTGGCGAACTAGTAACTCGAAACCGATTCAGTCGTACGTGTTTAACGGCTCTATTTTATAATTCCCGAACGATGTTCAAACGATATTCAATTTTCAATCGGTCTATCCGCAACCAATTCCATCGGCTACACAGTTCTAAATTATATTTTATGGGGTAAATATATCGCTCCCTAGCGTTCGCCAATCAGCCCATCGATCGATCGATTGATCAATCGTTCGATGGACTGTCCAATTGGCTGTTTGATGTTGTCTTCCAGCATTTGAGAATTTCGGTTCTTCCTTTTATTTTTTGTTTGCTTATTAGTGCTTTTAGCGATTTCACCTGATGCGTTTGAATCTGACAAGTCGATTGTGGTTATCCTCAAAATTAATGGCTTCCTATTGATCTTAATTTTTTAACGGTCAATTCGGCCCTATGTAATGTGTTGTTATTTATATTGAGACAAATTAACATCCTTCGAAACTTTTGAAGGAAACAATACGTATTCACAGAAGAAGCTCTGATAAAAATTGACACGACTTTGTGGATATAAAGATAATCAATGCGAGCACTTTAATTAACATTTAATCATAATGCCTTATTTTCTTCATCGTATAATGAAGACAGTTAGAAATCACTGATTAAAATTTACCAAATAATAAGAATAATTGAGTAGAATTCTATTAATTCAGTTAAAAAATGCAGAGGAGTGTTGTCAGTTGCCTAAAGCTTATTTTATTACATTTACACTTGATGTTGAATGGTTTAATTCAATTCAATTCCCAAATTGAGTAGTTGAATAGTTGAATAGTTGAAATTCCTTGCTTTAATACAATTAAATATACTACATCCCAGAATAACATTATTTAAAGCCGAAATACTTCATATCTTTCAGGACCACAAACATATCTTACTGCATTACTGTGTGAAACTTGAAGCTTCTAAGAAGATATCGACTCCAGACTAGTGTACAGTTGAATAACTGTCATTATTACTGTTTTTATCAAACTAGTGAACTTTTAATATTTATAAATTCACTGCACTGCATTTGTAAATACACTGTGGTGCATCACACTGCACTGTGGATATTTGTCAGTGATCGTACTTCTTGACTACGAAACAAGAAGCTCAATAACTAGAGATAACATTAATGATGCGAGATGATGGTGATGATATTTTATTACTGTTTTGTTACTGTTTAAATGCTAAGTAATGACTGATAAAAGGTAACGACAGTCTCACAAGTGCGTTCACACATAGGCATTAAAAAGTATGATAAAATAATAATCGTAAAGGAACTCTGAAAATATGAAATACCTGGCTAGCCTAGCAAACAACCAAAAACCAGCCAACCGACCGATAATATCGCTGCGGTAAAACTTAACTAAATGAGACAATAAATTGGCCTGTATCACTTTCATCATTGGAAATAATTTTCTCACAAATTAGTGGCATTTTTTAATTTGCATGGAAGCCAGTTACCATTGTGCCCATTGCGTTGGGGATGGTGATCATGACGATAATATTAGTAGAGTGATGAGCGAAAGAGCATCACAAAGATGGATATAGTAATTTTACTGCCTAGGACTGAGCAGGTGGCGGGGCAGAGAGGCTTCGTTATAAGCTATTTTTCCTTACGGTCGGTTTATCGGGTTTTTTTTTGAACTTTTATATTTTTATATAAAATTTTTGGCAATATTCAACGTGAGTTTTCTTGTCCTTTGGAATGAAGTACCATTAGTCCGTTAGTTTTCATTGTCGCAAAATGTTAACTGATTTTGTTTCATTTGGTATTAAACGAGACTATTAGACGCCTCTGTACATGCAAAACAAATTGTCTAAAAAACCCCGTTTCCTAGAGGCTCTATAGGACACGATTACTGATGGTTTGGATAACATTTGAGTGACGATTTATACGCCTCGCCATTTATGCATGTACAGGCGTATGTTATAGAAACGCAGTAATCAAGTGTTAGACTATTCGAAGCACATCTAGGGAGAGAAATGAAAGTGTTAGGTTGCACAGATACATAATGATTTGCTCGATGGCACAAGTTCAGCGCAATAAATCAGGTTGCAACCATATGCTACACTCCAAACAGTTGCGGCTGCACAAAAGAACTTCACTGACTATCCTTCAGTATGGAAATTGGTAATGCTCACTTAAATTGGAAAAAATAAGGAAAGTAGGCAAAAGAAAAGGGAAAAACAAACAATGGACTAGTTGTAAGGAAGATAAGAGTGGGAGAAGGGAGGGAATGGAAGGTGGTGCTGATCTTTTCACACAATCCTTCATGTTGTGTCATCAACACATTTCTTCTGGGTTTGGTATCTTTTCAAGAAACTTGATTAATGTTTTATTAATGATATTTAGACTCAGCTTTAAATTTTAAACTCGCTGTTTCTGTCTTAAGTCTCATTAATACTTGCAGAAATTTTGTTAGAGACAATTAACGGTGGTCCCCTGGTCTCCCCTTATCAACTTATGGAAAGAAGTAGAAACCACCGACAAGCGGCAGTTTTTCTTGTAATTTTGGCGCTCTTGCCCTAGGGAAATTTTTTGAATCAATTGCACCACCAATTTGTTTCTACTGCGAACTAAATTGAAAGCCAATTCTTGACCAAAAGGGAATAGAAATTAGTAGTAATTGTTACCGAAAACTTCCATACAAATCTTATCTAGATTTAAACAAATACTTCATCTAGACGATATGAGCCGCTTCAGTTGACTTTCTGTAGATCATCATACCTACAATTCGAACCTCTTCGGAATGCCTGTTTGGACTTTAATAGGGTGTATTCTGTTATTAATTTTTGTGATTCTTTTGCTGTAACAAAACGGAATATTTTGAATTTCTTAACAAATATTTAATCTATTTTTGTCTTTGTATTGTGTTAATTTTCTCCAATTTTGTATTTAAACTATTTTGTATTTAAACTTTTGTATTTAAACTATTTAAACTATTTGACTGAATTTGTATTTACTTGAACTACTGAACTATTGAATTTTGTATTTAAACTATTCATGAACTATAAAACATAATGTTTAGTTCTAATAAAGACAAACAAACAAATCACTGTAAAAGGAAAATTCATTGGTTATTACTCTTACTTTTTACTCTTGATTGTCCGCGATCCTGAAAATTGTTTCATTGAGCTAGTTCAAAGAGCCGTTTCCAGGAGCCTGAACTAAAGACTACTGAGGATTAGCGAGGAAGGACACCATTAATTCATTTCCAGAGCTTCGGCCCACCGGAGAAATCCGCGACAGAATTTTTCAGGGATCATTCAATGAAAACTGCGCTTGTAGAGCATTTTACCCAGGCGTATTACCCAGGCGACTATTTTCTTTTCCTTTTTTGTTATTAATTCATTGTTAACTATTATTGTGTTAGCAAATAAGTTCATTCGATTCTTTTGAAGACAACTCTTTTGGATTTCCTTTTAGTTCTTTAGGTGTGCTTAAAGTGGTAATAGATTTTATACGAAAAACCTAACGAGAATACTTGCCAGTCTTTTATTAAATAAGCCTTTTATTATATAAACGTCATAAGAGCCACAAAAAGACTACAATGACTTGCGTTCTAAAAAGGGCGCTAGGAAATAAAACAACAATGGTTATGATAAACAACAAATGATCGAAACAGGAAACAAATAGAAGAAAGCGATCAAAAAGGCCCAAAAGTGAACTGGAATAAAAAGGGGAAAAGCAATTGTCGAAGGCATTCCCGGCTGAAGGCGTTTTTTTTTGTGCGGTAAAGATTCACCCAAGTGCTATTTTTTCAATAAATAACCAGATACATAAATTCATCATACTTAAAATGTATCCCACTTTAAGCAAAAAACCAAGACTATTTGCAAAATTAGCAAAATGATTTAAAAACTGGATTAAATCGCAAAAAAATAATCTGAATTATAAAACAATTATTTACCGTGTTAGCGCGTTAATTGGGTTTACGTTTTATCGTTCGCGAATTAATTTTTGCCTCATGGATATTTTCTCATTATGCTTCATACTATTTTTCTCCTTTCTTGCCCTTCGAGCATTCTCAGTTTAACTGCATTAAACATGTTGACTCCTTTTGACTCCAGGAAGTTGTAAAATTTCTTTATTAGTTCAAGCAATAAAAACAGCGGCATCACCACTATATCACAACATTACCATCACCCTCGCTTAGTGAACATAAAGATCGGTATTAACTTTAACTTTTATTACTACTCCACTACTGTGTTAAATATACTCGCTATCATCACTAGTACCACCAACGTCATCACAGTCATCGTCACTTCACCTTAAAAATGAACATCATGATAAAGTTTTATAATAATGCCCTCTTTCCGGATTGCGAATAACATCGTAATATACTCATAGTCATATTCTCTAACATACCTTCTTGAAATGGAGTACAGTTTCTCTGTATGCATCACCAGATATTGACAACTGGTGGTGGTGGCATAGAAGCAGAAGAAGAACAGAAATGGAGAGCTGAAAGGAATTATTGATTTTGTCCTGTGTGTATTACATTTTCTAAAAAGAATTTATTATTGGAGTATTACAACAAAATAAAGTAGGCTTAAGCAGGCTGTTTACCCCAAAAAATTTAATGGAGCACAATATTTAAATTATTTTATGAACAAATTTTTATCAGGTACTTCAGTTGATCAAGTTTAAGGGACGTGGCCTCGAGACACAAATTGCACGTCTCAATAAATTATAAAAGAAATTTTGAAGAATTGGCAGGTGGTTCCATTAACGATATATATATATATATATATATATATATATATATATATATATATATATATATATATATATATATATATATATATATATATATATATATATATATATATATATATATATATATATATATATATATATATATATATATATATATATATATATATATATATATATATATATATATATATATATATATATATATATATATATATATATATATATATATATATATATATATATATATATATATATATATATATATATATATATATATATATATATATATATATATATATATATATATATATATATATATATATATATATATATATATATATATATATATATATATATATATATATATATATATATATATATATATATATATATATATATATATATATATATATATATATATATATATATATATATATATATATATATATATATATATATATATATATATATATATATATATATATATATATATATATATATATATATATATATATATATATATATATATATATATATATATATATATATATATATATATATATATATATATATATATATATATATATATATATATATATATATATATATATATATATATATATATATATATATATATATATATATATATATATATATATATATATATATATATATATATATATATATATATATATATATATATATATATATATATATATATATATATATATATATATATATATATATATATATATATATATATATATATATATATATATATATATATATATATATATATATATATATATATATATATATATATATATATATATATATATATATATATATATATATATATATATATATATATATATATATATATATATATATATATATATATATATATATATATATATATATATATATATATATATATATATATATATATATATATATATATATATATATATATATATATATATATATATATATATTATTCTTTGAGGACTAACTATATGATTAACAAAGAAATAAGGAATGTAGTTGTGAAACAAATGATATAAGGGCTATTCTTGACCTTATGCAAATGGGTCTTGCAAAAGCAAAATTTCACTGCAAACTTCCACATCACTAAAATCTAATAAATGTTATGGAGTCAGTTTAAAAGAAATCAAAAGACAGAAACCAAACAAAAAGTGGACAGAGGAGATAAACATATTTCTTTATTTTGCCCAACTATACACGATATTTCATACCTTCTAAAATTATTTCTTCATTATTTTGTCGCAAGTGTATTACAAAAGTACGAAATTTGCATTACAAAATTTTGTAATCTGATGCAAATAAGATCGTGAATAGCCCTATAAAAAATTATTTCCATATCTTCTCATTTTTCAGTTTTCCTTGAGCGGTGACTGTGAGTAAAAAATGTTTAAAGCATTTTTAATGACCCTTGAGTAAACCCTTTATCATTAAAACCAAGCCTAAGATTAACACATGCACGCGCCGTCACGTGAATATATAATAACTGCTAGAAACGTAAATGAACTTTGGTTCAAAACAGCGTTAAAGATTTGAGAGCCCTACACGAATATATTAAAAATTTAAAACATAAAGGAAATGGAGAAAAAAGAGGCGGAAACAGCATTATTTAATACAAATTAGAATAAGTTATGAAGGACACTAAGGATCGGTAGTTGTTAGCTGGTTTTCCTTGAAGCATTTCTTTCAAACATCTCCCGACGGAACTGCTGCTAAATCTCTGTGTAAACCTGGTGTTATATGTTATATGCACTTTAATTCACACGATTTGGCGTTACAAGTAAACAGGTGGCGATCCATGTTATTTGACTTTAAAAATAAAAATTATTCAGTAAGAGTGATATAAAAATCATTGAGAAAATTCCGAAAAAGCCCATTTAGTGGCATAGTTATTGAGTGCCAGAGAATTCCGAGTCAGAAAATTTCTGTTGGATGAACCCTTGAAGCATCATTAAGGGGAACGCACGCAATAATTGTTTACAAAAAATATACGAACAATTATTAATACGATGTTGGTGTAAGCTGTCTTTGAAAAAGACTTACTTTGTGGGGATTCATGTGGAAGAATCATGAAATATCATTTCCCCCTCGTAATCGTGAGTCGAGAGACGTGCTTGGATAAATAACATTTATATTTTAATGATATACCTCACCTACATTGAATTAATTATACCTCAAATGAAACTGAATATATTTAAGCCAATAGTAGTAAAAAATAATTTCTTATTATCTCTATAATACAACATCCAGAACAATAACTTTAGCAGCAATACAAAAAACAAGAGCTTCACTATGACCGCAACAAACGCAAAGCATAAAAATTTCAACCAGAGATGAACAAATTCAGCAGCCATGCAATTTTCCAACAAACGTAATTTATTACAGGATTACTACCGGCAAATGGGTTTCCTTTTGAACAGCAGCAAAAAGTCGAACGAACAAACGCCTTCGCTTATGAAACAAGAAACTATCTTCGTCTTTTCCTTTAGTACTTATTGCATATCGATAAACATTTAAATAATAATTGAAATATATTTACACATACTACTGCGTTAAAATTTTCAAATATTTTTCTTTTCAATATTGGTAACTCTTTTGGATGTTGTCGTTGCTGTTTGTCATTGCTGTTGTTGCAATGTTACAGACACTGTGTTAGATTATTTATTCATTCAGTTTGTTTTAAAAACGAATTTTTTTGATTTTTGTTTCTAAATGCGAAGCACTAAAAGTGAGATAATGATCGAAGATATAGAAAGAATTATAAACATCTAAGCAACAACTCCAGGACTGCAATGTGGGAAAGCAAGTTATGTATGCACTCTTGTTGCCTCCTGTCTTATTCCATCATTATTTCGCGCCATTTTAAAAACTTGTCACACTTTATTTGGCCCATAATTAAATCAATACCAAATCATGACCTGTGTATATTTTATTATTTAACGTGATCGATAACTAAGTGAGATAAATTTTGAAAAATTTTGGTTTTCAATTAAAACATCCAATAATTTTGTAGGCCCAAAGCAATGCATTATTAGCTCTAGTCCTTATTATAGTATTGCTGTTTCCATTGTTTTCTCTTATTCCTCTGCTTTATGTTTTTTCTTGTAATTTTGTTAGTGTTTTTTTGGCACATCGTAATTTACACGCATTCGCATATAATTTATGAATGCTCCCAAGTGAGCGGCAACATTATATATTTTCATTAAAAAGATGAGAAAAGAACAACGAAATTTCAATAAATTTAGAAGAAAGAAACAAAAGACTTAGAAAGAGACAAGTGACGAGTCAAATAGCTGTTTAACCATCATCATTAATTTTAACAAACAGAAAAATGAAATGAAGAAGAAGGCAAGAAGAAATTAAGTGAGGAAAACCAGTATGAACATAGAGAGGACGTCGCGAAGTATGAACAATGTATAAGATGTGTTTATGGTCTTACTTCGACTTCAGGGGTCCGACATCAGACGAACATGTTCATTTGTTTCGCTTTCGTTTGGTTCTGTCAACGAAATGGTTTGGCAACATTGATTTGTAATGTCCGTTGGAGGGAAACCATGAATATGTTGAACTGTACATCAGCCTCCATTGAAATGTTTTCAGAAATGTATACTTGTTTTCAACCAAATGATGAAAAGGGCATTTAAATAGACTTAATGAATTTAGACCTCATCTACGACAAACAAACAGTTCAGCGTTTTCTAAAGCCGAAAGTTGACCCTTTATTTTATTTATTTGTGTTTGTGTTCGTGGTTTTTTGTGACATTTGCAATTTGCCGTCTTTGAGTAAAAGCCTTTCGGTACAAGCAACATCAACAGCAACACCAATCCCAACAGTGTTGATAGTTTAGTGCATATTAAGACTGTTGCCCTAATATTAATTCAAAATAGTAAAAATAACAATATACGTTAAACTGCAAGCGAAAACAATAGCAAAAATAGAAAGAGAAAGAATAATAAGCAAAGTGAAAGAAATTATAAAACATGACTCTGATAGATGTTCCTGCTCGTATTGTTTGTTCTGGTCGAGCAGAGTCGTATAATATTTAATGAGAACTAACGAGTGGCGATCAACGCAAGGGCGATTTGACTCTCGCGAGTAGTTGAGACAATTAACGTAAAGTGATGCGTCGGTAACGATGCAATGAATTAGTGCCAACATTACGATCTGCCTGAGGCAAAGACAGGAAACCGTTGCGTTTCTAAGAAAAGTTCTACCCGTCAGTAGTTTTACCCAAATGTAATAAAACATCGATCATATAGCATTAACTCACCGGCGGCAACAGCATCAACAGTAGGAGCAGCAGCAATAACAGAGTATCGGATATATTCCGCGAGAAATAAACGAAGAAGGAATATAAAACGAAGTAAGATCAAGGATAAAACCAGACACGGCAAATCCATATGATTCCTGCGTCGGTGCGCATACAAATTAAAACTGACCGGCGGGCAGCAAAATGGATTGAAATATGGGATATGCAGGCAGACTATGCTACTCATGTTGATACAAATCTGTTGCAATGATGTAACCAATGGGGTAGACACAAGAAAATTGAGCTAATAATAATTGAAATTTCAAATAGAGTTGTGGGTAATTATGTGGTGTATGCTCTGTACGTAGAGTACAATACGAGTATGCTCTGTAGCGTAGTACAAGTATCTCGCGTCAAACGAAGTGTCGTATATCAGATTTGACCTTGTTGTTGGTCATCGTCTGCTGGCAGATGATCGGAATTTCGCATTGGCCGAAGAACTTAGCAATTGATAGTAATTATTTCATGGTATTAGTACGATTTCAGTATTATCTACTTCGCATGGGTTTTGATCGCAGTAAAGAGAGCTAATGTGAATTGACAGAGAGTTGAAGCAACGAGCGGCATTAGCGTAGGATTTCCAGTCACCACAATTATCGTTTATATTGGCTCAATCGCCTTGCTATTGTTGTTTTCTTCATGGAGGTTTACATCGTATCTGACACTTGGTTTCGCGTATTAACCGTAGTAATATTGGTTGCGACGTTGACGATGAAAGCAACCTGCACTGGTGCCTGCAGTGATGTGTGGTATTAAATGGCACATTCTAATTCATTAATATTTCCTGCTTTATTTAGTATTCCTGTCTGTTGGCTATAAAAATACCACAAAACTTTTAATTTAAAGCAAGAGCAATAACATCGCTGGAAACACCTGCAATAGCGCCTGCATCAACAGCGGTGAATTTGCACCGAAGCGCTGACCAGCTGCAAAATAAAAAAAAGAAGATGCGACGTTAAAGTCGTCTAAGGAGTTTAAGGATAGTTGCTGTGATTAAGACTTTTGTTGTAGCAGTTGCGGTTATTATGGCTAGTGCAGGCTTCTACTTACGCCTGGCATGGGGTCCATTTCATTACATCTTTACTTACTTCCTTATACATCTTCTTCGTCGCTTTTCTGTCTTATTCTCCCTCTCGTTCCTGCCTTGTTACATTATTCTTTCTACGGTAGATGCGGCAAAGGATATTGATATCAACAGGAATGGTTTAAATTCATTATATTTTTCCAAAGATCTTCTAAGTAAGGAAGCAGCTCTCCTTAAGTTTGTTTTTAAGTCTTTTTTCCAATCGACTGTAATAGAAAATTCCCCCTCCTGAAATAATAAGACGTGCTCTTAAGTGTTTGCCAATTTAATGCGTGCGTGAAAAATATTGGGTATGGCGCGTTGATTATTAGATTGAAATAATTTGATTAGATTAGATGACGGTTTGGATGGGCTTTATTAAATTATACTATAATAAATAATACTATATCAGGAAAATAATATTACACAAATTTGATTGGTTTGGTGTGACCATGAGTCAATATTTAATATTAGACAAGATGCAAATTTCTCGCGTTAACCATCAAACTAGCAAACTTGCAAATGTTTTACTGTAGAAACAGTTACTGTCAAACTGTAGAGCGTATTTGAAGACAAAATTTTATCCTGGAACTGAACCACGAATACTACTATTTTGCACAAAGTGGGCGTGATACTAAGGATACGGATATATCGTGTGGGTGTAGGTTATTTAAGCTTCAACCAGGCCGATAAGACCACCCTTACTTGTTCAGATTATTTATCTTTTCTCTTTCTTAGTTGCTTTGTGTGTTTTAATGAAAGTAAAGCGTAAAACCATATAAAACTATAACTATAACAATTTCTCGATATTATTTTCTCTCAAATCGCGACGTAGAGAACAACATGAAAGACTTAAGACACAAACTCAGTTTAAATTTTCCCAAAAAAATTCATATTTATATATTCCATAGTCTTGCATATAAATTGGAAGCAGTAAAGGAAAATTAAGGCAAATATCTTATATAAATATAAATTAACATAAAGCATTAAGTATAAAGCATTTTTAATATATTTATAATAAATATTAAAAAATGAACAGTAAGAAAAATCCAAATAGCCTATCACTGCGATCTATTTGCCCGCAAAAACTTTCTGCTGCCCCTGCCCTGGCCTCATATTTTAAAGCGTGGGTGTTTATTATTTTGCTTATTACTGTTGTTGCTGCTGACAGTTTTCCGCTTTCATTAGCTGAAAATTAGTCAATTAAACAGCTGAAAGTTAATCCAATAATCGAATTAAACCGCGCAATAGATGACGATTCAATAGTAATTCGAAAGCAGCTAAAGGATAAATGAATAGATGAATGAATAGAATGAAGTACAAGTCGACATTGAAAATATAAAGCACTGGAAGAGTTCACTCGAGCGCAATAATGATGTGGAGATAAGTAAATAATAAGTAGTCACACAATCGCTGACACCAACAAAAACAACCAAAAGCACAAATAAGTAAAATTAAAGTCAGGAATGCAATCAGAACATAACGGTTGCTGACCAACACCTTTAGCCACGGGCAAGAACACAACATACAACAGCACTAGCAGTAGTGCTGGAAACTGACAGCGGCAGCAGCAGAATATACTTGTCGATAAAATCTCTATTGCGGCAGGAGCAGTTACGTTTTGAGCAGAACAGTCTTTTGCGATAGCCGTTAGCTTTAGTTTTCCTGAAATTTCTTCAAGTAACAAATATAACGTCAGCATCAGTCCAGTCCAGTTCTAGCAGTCGGTGCGGTTCTCCTTACATTTTTACAGCAAAACAGATTTTATATGCTCGTTTAATACATGCCATTGATCTAAAGTTTCTTGGAATCAAGTTACTGCCATTGCTAAAGACATTATTACCATCACCTGCACCTCTCGCAGGCTCTCTGAGTTGTTCTTAACACTAATGATTTTTAACTTTAGCTTCCTTACGATTTCATTGGCATATTTTGCTTGCCATTTAGTTTAAGATGGTTTTGGTGTTAGTTTATTTCCTTGGTCCGCTCTCAAAAATTTATCTCAGTTATTATCTAGTGCATCCATTCCCTTCTACTCTAACCTACTGTATCGCATCACATCCTACCAATCTGTAAAAACTGACCCGTAGCAAACCGCAGTTTTGAAAAGCGCTACGGAAAAAATAAATGTTAGCAATTTAATTCTGGTTAAGGTGACCACGAGTATAAGTTCTTTAATAGCTTCCACACGATGCCGTCAACGGCATCGTCGCTGCCATGATAATATTGACGTAAAAATAATTGTAAGCTTTTTAGTTACCGGACAATAGGAGTTCGTAGAAGGTAGAAGTAATAGAAGTAATAGAAGAATTTGTTTAATGATCATAATTTCCGGACTCACGTTTCAAGTTCTAAAGCGAGAGTAAATAGCGTGATTATTCCCAGCAAAAAAAAAAATTAGATTATATGACAAAGCATTGTCCTCCAATGCTCTTTTACAGCAGAAAGGACGTTGTGGGGTTGTTTAGCAGAACAAATATATATTCATTAAGAAAACAGAACAAATATTTATTCCTCAAAAAAGATTCGTATAAATAAATTCCATGCCAAATTTTAGTGGTTTTTGTTTTCTTAGTGCTTTGCTTTCAGTCGAAGGTGTATAACTCTAAAACGTCCTCTTGGTTCGGATTTCTGAAACGGTTTATTACCTCAAAATGTGGTGTATAAACAGCGAAGAAAATAGAAGTAAAATAACAATAGAGAACAAAGCCACAAACGTTGGAATTATAAAAGTTACATACACTTTAGAAAGGGTTTTGAAATGTTCGAAATCAACCGGATAATCATGGACTTTTTAAGAGGGGCCTAGTTATTGACCCAGTTATTGACTCTGCAAGAATTTCTTTGCAAACACAATACTATAAATTTCCATTACGTTAAAAAGAGGTTTGTAAGGCTAAATAAACATACAGAAAATTTCTAGCGATTTTGGTCGCAGCGGCGTGCCAAACTTACACAGACTCTTCTGATAGTTGAGGAAAAAGTTAAATGTCTCTGATGCCTTTGTTAGAGCCGGTGAAAAAACGGCGAACTATTCTATATTTGCCGATGTTGCTAGCCTAGTTCTTCTCTCTTATAACGGAAATCAAACTTGATATTTCACAAACAAATCCACCGTAGACTTCATCGACTGGGTTGGCTGGAACCAATGTCAAGGGCAACGTTCGCTGACGTCAGACAGTGGGCTACATTCGCTTAACGCGAATGATCAATATGATTTTAGTTTTTACAGTATTAATTTTTTACAATAATTTCTAAAATGCTCAAAAAAATTGATTTTCTGAAACGGCTGCAATATTTCAAAATTTCTCCTCTGATTTGTGTGAATGGTATTGTAAAATTCCTGATAGATTTTTGAACCCTTGATCCCAGTTTTGAACCTCTGTACGCTGATGAAACTTTTGAGGTTCATCACAATCCTAAACAATTATTTATTTTAAATTTAACTCAATGCGTCAAATGTTTGTGCGAAATAATTTCATAGAAGAAGAATATGAGGAGATTTCGTGTGGATGTCTTTTATAACCACAATATTTGCTTTCTAAAGTAAACTTTTTGTGTGTTTATCGTGTTTCGCGCTCGTCGTGGAACCAATGGAATTAGGGAATAACTTTCTTCATGGAAAGCAACAACAATGAGAGACAGAAACGTACAAAAAAATTGACTGAGCTAATTTTTTCATCTTTAACTTCATGAAGATGAGTCTGAGTTTGAAAGCGAATAACTACGTACTCGTATAAACATTCATGTCTACATTCTTACATGTATTCATTCATATAATTTTCTTGAAACAACTTTCCTACGTTAGTGAGGAAATTGTTGTATTTACTCCGTTGGCAACGAATACTGAATCAAAGTGATGATCACAGAAATGTTGGTCATCCTCTGCCATAAATCTGTCTCCTTATGCGATACTTCGGCTTAGACGCAAACTATGTAATAAATAAATTTTCTATGGTAGTTTTCTGGTTTTTAGAAAAAGGAATCGTAACCTATTTTCCGTTTGACTAAGACACGACTTCACTTTCTTAATTTGTTTCATCTTCCTTTTTTAGGTTATGATTTTAGGTTTTGCTTTCGAATTTAAGATTGAATCATGTTCTCTTCACTAATACTTGGTTACGGATTAACTGTGTATTCATAGCTGATTCGCAGTCAGCTCTCCACTAAATCACTGCTAAATCACTATTAAGTCGACGTTGGTTTAATCCTATTGATTATATCTTACCTCTTCACTAATTGTTGCGTCGTTTCGTTGTTAACTCTTTAACAATTTCCTAATACTTCGCTGTTGGCACGCTTGTTAGCCGAGGTTAATCCACTATTGATATATCACCGTAAATTACACATCGTTCATTCTTGACTCTCGCATTTTTATTGCTTTTTTACTATTAGTGCTATTTCACTGCTGATTTGTGACTGAATAACCAATGGTTCCCTAATGATTTGCGTATTCATTCGATTCATATTTGCGGCAAATTTTAGTCTATTGGAGTATTGGTTTTTAGTTTTCTGGGATGGTACACTCAATTAATTTCTTTCTGGCTTGGCATTCTTAAAACTGTTAAACTGTTAAACATTGGTTATGATATTAATAAAAGTATTTTCTAAAAAATTATTAGAAAAAATCTTATAATATTTTCTTATCTTATATGAATGGATGATTCTACTATTGTAATTGATTCTGCTGTTTCTCTCTTGTTGCTGGGAGTGTTGGTGACTCGGGTTTTGTCACACTGACGAAAAGGTAGATTTAGTCACCTCCATTCGCAAAATCCGGAGGATGAAGGACCGAAGATATTACGGGAAAAGCAAAGGAAACAATTAGTCTGAACCCTTTAATAAGTCCACCCTTTAATAAATCAATTCAGAACAATTTTCAAACGATCGCCGTTGTCTGAACAATTCCCAAGGCTAAAAAAAGTGATTTTTCTTGCAATTGTCATTGTTGCTTTTGTTCCTCTAATTGTAATTTTTTGCTATCTTCAACCTACTTCCAGCCCACCAGTAACAGTGGAGGGAACAATAATGACAACTATCGAATTGTTGTTGGCTGAACACGTCCACTTGACCAAGGAGCCTGTATGTGGCACCTGCCTGCAAACACGTTTTGGGATTGCTATAAAATGAAACAGAAACTTGTGTTCTGGTTGCTTTTCTTGTTTTTACATCAAATTACTCGCATTGTTTTTGACCATCAAATGTTTGCTGGAAAATATTGAACGATGGTGGTGGTGAAACATGTTGCTGCAAGTAAATGCTTTTGCGCTTACTTTATTGTATATTTGGCAAGCTATCATGGGTGCTTACGATTGGTGATATATTTTCACTGACCTTAAATTTATGATCTATAAATCTGTTGCCTAAAAAAACGCTGCAAGAAACCGTAAGATCAGTATAAACAATATTATATTTTTATGGGTGGCAAAATTACGCATTCAATATCGTAGGCGTAGGTAAATTTAAAAGATTTTAAGAAAGAAAAAAAAGACAGTCAGAGCAAAAGGCTTTGTGAAGAGCTGAAATAAATACTGGGTGCTCTTTCGGTCTCTTTAATCATGAGGCAGAAGGTTGAACTAACCTAATCGGAAAATCTCGGACCTAATTCGTCTAGCGTTCAATAAAACAACACATTTTCTAGAGAATGGTATGCAATGAGTTTGCAAAACTCATCATTATTAATTAAGGGGTTAAGGCTATTAAAAATCGATATATTAGGCTTTCATTATATTTGATTTTGAATAAACTGCTGTCTCATTAAAACTATATATTATTTTTTTCTTCTTTTCTGCACCATTTCTCTGAATGACAGAATGAAAAGCCGCTCACACAAATGCTGGCGAACCGTTTCGTATACAAACGATTTTGAAATGATTCAAAAGGCTTTATCTTCTAATTTTCCTTTCTCTGCTTCTAATATTTGTTCCTCCGCTTGATATTGTAATTCGGAGAAGACCCACGCCTCTTCTGACAACCAATATGACTATACCGGCATGTGCGTTCCCAGAAGTCAGCCAAGAAGGTGAAATGAATATAATATGTGTCCAGGCCGGAGTCAATGCTCTTACTTGTTTATATTTACTACAGCGTTTATTTGTGATTTTCTATTTACGTCTATTCATCGCAGATTTGTCGTAGATCTGTTTATTTATCGTCCGTCTGTCCGTATATATTCGTCTTTCTGTATGTGTGTCTGTCTGTATGTGTGGCTGGGTGAGGAAATTTTCATTACGGGCGACGGAGAATGATATCTATTTGAAATTTGGTACGAATATTCATTGTCATATAGTTTCTTTAGGATCGAAAAACAAAACCAGACTAGTTCCACGCCTACTTTCCATAATAAATATTAATTCACTAATATTTAGATAAGAATTTCTAAATCTCTCGAGCAGATGTAAAACTGCATAAAAAAGGTTATCTAAAGTTTTAAATTATATAACATAAAAATGTGTATGATCCGCCAATGCGGGAACTTAAATCATGATTGACAAAGAACTGATGGGGTAATTGATTCTAGATCGGGTCATCAGATTGACGGGGTATTCCCTCCCAATCCGTAGTTCGTTGGCGGAAAATCAAGAAAATAGGCTACAGTCACGCCTATTTTTAGATAAAAATCTAAAAGCAGTAGGAATTTTATCAGACTTTCCTGATGGCAAGTTTAAAGTACAGTTTTGAAGGTAAAACTTTATAACCGTCATGGACAACGGTGTCAGATATCAGCTTATCACACAAAATGGTTGTGCATCCCTCACGGAATTTTGGATTAAGCTGTGAGTTTATGATTCGGTTGTAGGGTATATAGGATTCGACAAGGCCGAAGTTAGACTTCATACTCGTTTGTGTTTAATGTTGGCTGTGCATGTTAAAAACAATGCTTTCTAAGAGACCATAAACCGTTGTCAGCACGTGGGTCTAAGTGTGTGCTTGTGTTGGTTGTGTATGCGGCATTTAAAATGCCGTAATCACTGGCAAGCTTGATCCATCCATATACTCTTTAATTATTATTCGTTTTCTTGTCTCCCATTCTCGACACTGCATTCCTCGACATCCTGTTCGCGCATCTTGTCTTATACACCCAATCAAGTACTATCGATTTTCTTGTTTTACCCGAGTTTTGCATAAATTATGAGGAAATACTTTTCATAAAAAATGTGGTTTATATACACAACACAATTTATACAATACAGTACAAATTATTAGGCGTGTGTTTCTGGTCTTGGTCTTCTCAATTTTTTTATAGTCGTTAAGCGATTTTGACGTTGACCACAAATATTGGTGTCCATTGGTTCTGCTGACGCTGTTTATTCTGTTCATCTTAAATTGCATTGATTGTAGAAAAGTCTCTCAGAAGCAATTTAGACCATTGCAAGAGTTCCTCCAGGTTTTCTAATGTTGTCAGTTCTTGAGCTTGATAATGCACAAATGTACCGTTAATCGTTTTTGTTATTAGCTTCAGTTTATTCTTTCGTTTGTCTTTCTTCGTGGTTGTTTCTCTTTCTGCGAACAGTTCATATTCCTTATTCAAAAAGTTATTGTTGTTGTTATTTCAGACTTTTGTTTTACAATTTTTTGTCTTCTTGTCCTTTTCACGTGAATGAGCGCGAATTTCTTTCGATATGGTTGGCATTTTGCAAGTTATTCTTGCGAGCAATAGTCAGTAAGCGGTACAATGACAAAATCAACAACAATAATAAGAACAAAAAATATCCATAACATTGATTGCAATGATCGAGGTTTCCGGCAAAATGTCAACTTACTCCCCGGAATTGTTATCGATACTCTTGTTGTTGTGTTGACTCTTGTTGTTCCTGCTTCTGCAGAGTAAGTGTTAAAAAGTCCGTATCACCTGAGAAATCGCAGCAGCAACAACATCAGCAAATACAAAAACCGCAGCAAGAACGCGCAATCGTAAATGCTTTCGTTTCAAAATTAAATTTTTACTTTTTCCTTGAAGTATTTCCTACAGCTTTTTCCTACAATTAAAGTTGCTTTCTCTCTCTCTCTCTTTGAGCACTTTGCTTTTCATAGAGATTCTTATCTAATCTAAGTTTTATCTAAGTTTTATACTGCCAGTTGGTTCTTCAATATAAACCAGCTAATAAACAATTCAACTTTAATTCATTTATGTTTTTAGAAGGTTGATGGAATAATAAATATTAATTTGATCGTGTTGTTGCAACACATTTAATTGTACCGTGACTTACTATCTTCTTTTGTTGTATTCGATCCACATCTTTCTGATTTGGCCACGATACAGTGAACCGGAAAATAGTCACTCTTTAGCTTAAGAATAAATTAAGAGAATACTTAAAAGGGTTGTTTTTACGAGTTTCGAGTTAACGATCTGGCAATTTTAGTTATGACGAAATTATCGCCAGAAACTTTGTAAAAAATAACCCTTTGTAAAACGTGACAAGGAGATGGAGGATTACTAGATTTTCTCAAACGACTCGTTTAATATCGAATATTTTTTCTATATGTTTGCTATTTCATACCAAAAAACATATAAGGTCGTTCACCAAAATCTCAGCACTCAAGTTTATTTGTTAACTTGATTTCGCAATTACATATCCTTTTTCCGATTTTGTATTATCAATTCTGAGTTTAAAAAACCTAAAAATTATAAATAAACGTAATTCCTTTTCACCTCCAGGTTAACAATGACGAGAGCTTGACATTCGCACAAATATCCTTTATTATAACAATATTGCAATATTAAGAAGGTATAATAACAGCTGAACAAATATATGTAAACGGAAAAGAGAAGACAAAATACCCCATCCAGTTAAAGACATTGCCAACGACGAAAATAAACTAACTCAAACTAATTTAAACTAATTATATCAAATACGACTGAATACAACTAAATCTGATCCGACAGTATCAGGTGCGTAGGATGTTTGCTGGGGATATTTGTTAAAAATATTTGTAAAGGATTAACTGTAGCTATTTAGGTCGATATACCGTATCTTCAGATGAATTTGTTCGGATTTTATAAGGCCGAGCTTCAGCTTCATCTTCAGTTGAATGCTGACCAAAATTGAATTTAGGTCTGAACAGTTAATCCATTCATCTCTGAATCTACTCGTCTCTGAATAGTTAAGGCAGCTTTCTTACGATTCACTTTTGACGTTTGGATTAACTATTCGGGGTTAAATTCCGTTTTGGTCAGCAATCAACCAGATCTATAGCTGCAACTTGATTTATATAACCAAACATTTTGCAAACCTACCAAAGCCAACATCACTTAATAGGTTTCATTATTCGATAAGTTCCCTAGCTTTCTATTCACACTCGCAGGATCCGGTGTTGTAATGATTTCTATTTTGAATTATTGTGAATTACTGGTATGTTAGAATGTTTTCCTTAAGTTTACATTTCTTCAGTTATTGATATAACAACCGAGGAAGCAAGTTTGTCGCTTAAATCTTTAGTTTCATATATCTTAATATATTCTTTATTATCAGTATTAGTAATATATATCTAGATCTTTACCGACTCTTGTATTGTTTCTTTTTGATCATTAAATGGGCGTAGTCTCTTTATTCAGACTGCCCCGTATCTTCTCTTTAATGAACACGCACCATAATAATTCGTCAGTTTTGTTGAAGGATACCAATACAATTAACATTCATTTAGCCGAAAAATGCTGCAAAGACGATAACGATAATGGTGATGTAGGCAGTAATTATGTTGGTACATGTTGCGGCTGCTGCCGTTGCTCTTGGAGTGTGGAAATGTAATAAAATTCGAAGCTGAAATTATATTTGGGAGCCATTCGTTTTATGACTACGGCTTCCTTAGACCCAAATCCTAGGCGATGGTGCGCTACTTCCAAAGCCACGATCTGAGCATGTGCGCCTCATTACCTTTGGGCTTTTTATGTGTGTGCAAGAGAAGATGGTGTGTCTTTTTGCGTGCTAGCCTTTGGGATATGTATTTGCGTGTGCGCGTGTGTGTGCATATGTGTGTAAGGGTGATGATTTCGCATAATTTAACTGTCAATGATGATGATTAATGTACATCGAAAATGATCTAAGGAATAGCGCCGTTGGGCGTAGTGCTTAGGATGTTGCCATTAGTTGCTATAAATTATTGCGTTCAGATTGTGCCGAACGGGGGCAAACGGGATGAAATTCAATCAAAATTTGAAAAAGATGAATATGTGGCGGGGAAAAAGCGTAAGAATTTTTGTCTGATACGTTGTTATTATGTTGAGTAGCGGAAAGTTGGCCATAATGAGCGCAATAAGGCGAGGATGATGACGACGACAAGGAAAACGATTTTACCTTTTTCACCTTTTCACCTTTTCACATTTTCACCTTTATGAAAATTTATAGCGTGCAAATTTTTTTTAATAATTTGTTTTGCCTGAGTTTTTGTTGTTATTGACATAATGATAATCAGTAAATATAAACTATATTCCTCTGTAACATTTTTTAAATAACGTAGAGAAAAATTATTTACTTTCACACGTTTATCAATTTCAAAGGAATCTAAGGATATTATCATCATTAATTTAATTTACATAAATTTCATAAAATTTTTTTAATTTTTCTATTTTACATTTTAAATATTTATATAGTTTTAAAATATATATTTATATAGTTTTAAATATTTTTATAGTTTTATTCAAATTATAAAAATATTTAAAACTATGTTTAAAAAACTGCAGACGCTATGCTTTTTACGCCATGTTACGCGACTTTGTATTAGAATGAAATAAAAGCCAAAAGCAAATGCTAAATAATTTTAGTAGTATTAATTACAGCGTACACTAAGAAGTTTTTATAAGAATTTAAATTAATATAGTGAAATTAAACGGAACAAAAAAGCCAGCAAAACCTAAAAAAATTAAGTAAGAATGTTAATCTCGGTAATGCCGAAGCTTATATAACCTACACCTATAATAACATTGTATGGGCTTTTTATAATTTTTGTCCTGGGCAGACCAAGCTTAATATAATTTCATATTCGTGGGTGGATTTGAGGATAAATTTTTGTAATGCCCTTCCATCTTCAAAGTCAAATATACATGCGAATATATACCTAACAGGAGTCAAACATAGACGTTTTGCCACATTGTACGATAATATCCCCCCTCGCTATCTAATAATCCGACCTTAAATAGCGGGTGGGTGGACCACGCTAACATTTTGGGAAAAACAACAAAAAATTAACATACATGGATGAGTTCGAGGGCAAAATGTTGTCCTCCTATTCCGTCTAAGAACTTAAATGAACTACAGATGGAAATATATTGATATTGCGAATTTAATTAAGATGAAGGAATGTCTTCATTGAGATAATATTGTGTTATATCCACAGCGGGAAACCATTATCGTATATTATGCTTTGGAATGCAATATCTTAATATAAACTGAAAATGGGAGAGCGTTCCTACAGAGAGATTTTCCCATTCTCGAGAAAAATTACCAAATAAAAAGATTTGAAAAGGTTTTTATTGAAATAGTGAAGACCTCTATAATTCTTCATAATCTATTGGTATAGACTATTAGTAAAGTTGATAGTATGGAATAAAAATCATGCCTTCATCGATTGTTAGGATCGTATACTCTGATGGAATGCATTGAACTATTTGGGGAAATGAAAGATTGAGTTAGCCGTTTTTGTTTGTTTTCGTAGTTGTTTAAAATTTTTCCAAGTGATTCCGCAACAACTGAAATTGATGTTAGCGTGATTAGAGAACAGCGCCACTAAGTCATTGCGCATAAATGGATTACTCATTTAATGGACTATTTTTTCTTTCTTGTTTTCACAATTTTTTACATCCTTCTCTATATTTCTCTATCAAGGTTGTTAAGTTTCAAATCACTTGGCAGGCTACATCACACCAACGTAAGGTAACCAACCTAATCAAAATTAACAACAACAACTGCACGACAATGTCAAGCATTCGACAAATTTTACATAAAACGAAGCATGTTTTCGTCTACGTCGAAGAGCAGGTAGCACCACGGGTGGTTTTAATTTGTGCAAAAAAATCCCGGTACAAATTTATAATAACAAAAATGTAATAAGCAAGATGAAAATAGCAACAACGACCACGAGCAGCAATAAAAGGACTCACAAAAAAAGTAAAATAAAATTAACTTTATCTGCTTCAAGTTACCTCTGTTGCGCCTACAGTTTCTATGTATGTTGTCTGCTCTACAAGAAAATATCATCAGCAGCAATAAGGAAAAGTAAAAGAAGGTGAAGATGACGATGCAGAGAAAATATAGAAATTAATGAGAAATCGAAAAAAAAACATCGAGAAATGTGGCCTTATCATTCAGCAGCGGCAGCAGGTAGACCTAAACGCCCAACAGCACAAATAACACAAACTATGCATCTTTAGCGATAATCCAACAACATTAAAAATTACTAAGGCTTATTCCAGATGTTACTCCAGGTGTGCGAATGTGTAGACATATTTTTGTTAAAAAAATTATTGAAAAATAATACCAAACAAACAGCTAAAATTGTGTGTGATTTGCTCTAGACCGTGACTTATTTGTTCAAAGACATTATTCTTCAGTTTGTTTATATGTTTTTTTATTGGGAAAACGAAAAACTATTGAGATTGCTGTTGCAACGATTGCACGAACGTTCCCTGATGCTTCCTGGGGTGATTGCGGCATGCCTGCCTCTCTTTCCTGTTGAAAATTAGTTTGTTGCAGTTTTCAGATGTTTGTTAACGTGCGTTGTTATTATTATTCAGTTTGTCATATATCTCTGTTGGAATTAAATGACATTTTAGGTCTCGTGCAATGTCGTGCTCGTGCACCATATTTGTGTTTTTGTATAGTTTGCACATTTTGTACAATTTCTTATTCTGACCAGCTGAGTGTTTGTTTGCGATTATGTTTGTTAAGCTTATCTTGGTTACAATTGATACAGTCCTTGCTTTCATTGTTCTTGTAGTGGTACGATGGTTCTATGCATATTTTCAATCATATCTGGTGGCAAAAATAAGTTATTGTCGCCTGGTGAGTCTGTTTGTTCTTGTTTTTCAGTGACTTCATTTTGCTTCGAGGTAGTGAGTAGTTTTTTGAAATATTATAGGTGGTGTTCGTATACAATTCTAAGCATTTCTGAATGTTAGTTCGTATACAAGTCTAAATGTTATTTGATGGTGTTCGCATACAATTTTGACTTCTATAGGTACGTTTGCACTTGGACTATTTGACAAGACTATTCAGATTAATTAAGAGACAATAAAAAAGTGTTACAGATTTGGTTGCATTAATATAAGCTTTGACAACAGAAAAAATTTAGAAGCACCAACACCAATGACCCGGAAAATATGCACAAAATTAGCAAGATTTTTTCTCTCGGTGAAAAGGAAATGAACACAGCAGTCTTCCTTTAGTCGCAACAGAAATTGAGAAAAGAGCACTCACAAAGTATTGATTTATTTTCTAAGGTAAATCGATAGCACATAAATAATAGAAAGAATGGTGGCAGTGGCAGCAACAGCAGCCAGAGAAGCATCTACATTGGGGTGAGTCATTGTCGTCGTCATCATCATTACAGTCGCCACTGTCACGCCAAATATTGCTAGACCGTAGGCAGGAAAAATAGGGTTAATAATAATTACTGGCACAGAAATATGATGCGGATAAAGAGAAAAGCGGCTCGATGGAAAGTACAGAAAGACAGAAATAGGAGAAAGAAGTGTATTCGTACAAATGAGAGAAAAATAGGGGAAATGTAGTGGGTTGGGTCTTGCATGTTGTAGACAATAAAAAAACATTTGAGATAAAAGTTGGTTTTTATTAATGGTAATTTTTTCTAATACTATTTTCTTATTACGAGTAATTTTTGTAGAGAGAGACATAGAATGAGACAGAGGGAGTAAAAACAAATTTTACTTACTCTTCAAATACTTAGGGAGAACTTCTTCTTCTGGTCGACAAACCATTTTAATGAAATTACGTAACCCATTTGGATTTAGGGAAGGAAGGACAGCACAATACTTACAATTTGTTTATATTTATTTTTTTTTGTATTCTATTCTGCAATCTAATAATGCTATATCGATATTTTAATGCCTAGAAACGGATTGAAGCTAAGCAAAACTGCCAAATCGTAGTCGACGGTGCGAAATAGCTTCTGTTGAAAAGATTTCTCAAAATACTAAAACGAATTTATCTTTTTATGATTTAATCAATGCTTAATATTTCATTCTTGATTATGATTATCTTCTCTTAAAACTAACCGCAAACAATTCCAACACTTTTTGTATTTATTTTTTGTCATTTTTTGACTGGTTTTTCAAATAAAAGCTTAAAAACATATATGCATATTTCTTCTCCTTAATATTTAAATGTTTACATGAGACGGAAAATTAGTTGTAAGGATTTTGGAAGTGAATTTTTTGTAATTCATCTCGAGAAGGAGACATCTCTCCCGTCCCTTCTATCTCTCCTTTTATATACCTGTTCCTCTCTTCAACATGACTTTAACTATCTGAGTTTAAAATGTGGTTTATTATAATATTTTCTGGATTCGGCGCAGCTAAAGCCTTAGAAATATATGCTTATGCTCTTCTGTTCATCTAACTGCCTCTGCCTATCTGCGTGCCGATCTATATAGCGCTATATTAGATCAGTAGAAATATTATTCCTGCAATTGTTCTCTTTCATAAATGAGTGTTTGTTCTAATCGCCAACTTGAGTTAACTTGGTTTTATCATTTCAAGCACTAATTTCTCTGATCATGGAAATTTAAAATTTGTATCCTATCTTATTTAATTTTAACCGCAATGACTGTCTTAACATCGAAACCATTCGTGCTGGCGGCTCCAACAAGAAACTTTACTTGCCCAAATTCCTTTATGCTAAAATAAATTAACTTTTCTGCTATTTCCTTGCACGCGATGTATAAGATTTTTAATTGAATCAGTTTGGTTTAGTTGGTAGTTTTGCAAAAAGTTATACAAATATAACATTGCATATGGTGTTTTCATATTCATCATATTTATGTATATGCCATGGAAAACAGCAATAAATCTTCCCATCCTACGCAAACATAATACTTTCTTGCAAGCAGGACACACGAGGGTGTCAGATGCATCATAAGTTCCAAACTCGAAACCCGTCTAAGTAAAAGCTTTAGCGACCATCAGGAATTGTCGAAGATACTGGTCGACCGCATACAATTATTTATTCAGTTTGAATAACTGACCTCTCGCCTCTTTTCGTGTTTATCTCTTTGATTACTTTCTAAGGCACCTTCTTCCTTCTGTAAGTAGGGTAACACTTACTTACGGAAATGCTTTGCAAGTGTTCTGATTTTGTCAGTTACCGCACAGCGTGATGAAATGTTAGAGTTGCTCGAATGACACGGGCATCTGAAGTGCAGCAATAAATTTATCTCGGGAATTGTTGACACGCTGTGGCATCTGATTGTCACGGTTACGAAGAAACAAACCTAGGAAGTGGAAAATTAAAATTAGTTTTGAACAAAACGGTTTACCTTAGGACCCAGAGAGATAGCTCTTATGAAGAACACCAAAATGTAAGGAACGAAAGGGGCAAGTAATACTAATTATAGGCTTCAATTTCATTGTGGTGGCAACACAAGTAACTTTTTCGGTTGGATGCTGTAATCAATTGTATATCTTCGCAACTTCTTTCTCAATCTAAAATATTGTTCAATTATTTTACTGACCTCACGTCTTGTTGCAACTTCTTTTCAATTTATCACTTCACTTAAATTTGAAAATTTCTTGTCATTTTACGGTAAGACTTCGAATGTGGGGCGGAAAACATATCGACAAACCAACCGACCCAACGACCACAAATTCCACAAATCGTTCAATCAACTCAGCTTTAGTGATTTCCAATAACCGCAGTGCATTGCATTCCATCGCACTGATCTGAAGGGCGATAGAACTCTTACCGACCGGGCTTCCTTCATCGCTCCTCTTTTCATATCTGCTTCAATCGATTCAATAACGTATAGATAATCTTCATTATAAGCAAAAATTGTGCTATGCTGATGACGGTGAAAGTGATGGTGGCGCTCCTGAGATTGAAGGAGACCCCATCAAGGCACAGTAGTATTCAATGCTTTGCTGAGCTTTTGTTGGTTTCGGTTCTAAAATTAATGATGCTCCCGCTGTTGTCAAAGCTTGCAGCTTCATCGTTTGCGACTAAATACCGAAAATATAATTAAAGAAATAACTTTTTGATGTATGGAAAAGCAATGTATGATAAGTGGGTCGAGAGATGCGCAATTGATGGGTAGCCAGATGAATGGATGGCTGGGTATGTAGATGGAGAGATTAATCCGTTGGTGTGGTTGTTGTAGCAATCAAAGGAAGATCAATTGATTTACTTCACTCACCAAACCTGAAGCGTTTAATTTTTGACAATTATTCTCGTAAATTTCACTACATCTTTTAGTTTTTTTGTAACATCTAATAATTTGTAATAATTTTTGTAACCACATTTTTTTAAAAGTTGTTGAAATTATTCAGAGTTGTTCGGAAATATTACTTATAAAAATAGTAAATAGGCGCAAAATTATGCGAAGACTTTCGATATAGATTGGCGTTTGACGGGATGCAATGTATTACACCACCAAATTGGTCTGGTCAGAAAGTAATAAGTGATTATTTTTTCAACGTTATATCGGTCTTAAAGAAATGAATACAAAATAAGACGGTATAACGATACCAATGGAATTTAGGATTGAGTAGGAGACGAACAAGCAGGAAAGATTGAAGCGGTTACACACCAAAAATACTCGTAAAATGCTAAACAAAATCTAAAAAACAGGACCATCAACTACACAAAGGGAACCGCCAATCGCCTCCTTCGTCTTCGCTGATGATTTTGATTATGTAAAAAATGGTTTAAGTTATTAAAAATGTTTCGCACCCAAAATGTTTCTTCGCTGAATGTGATAATCTGCGAAGAAACTTTTTTGCTTAGAAACATTTTTGACTTAATAGTTATCCATAATCATGGTATGTGCGTTTATGGTCAACGAAAAATTCGCATATATTTTGAAAGGTTTTACTCAAAACACAAAACTGAACAAGTGACACAGATGTGATTGGAACATGCAGTTTTGAAAAATGGGTTATGAGAATTTATTGTCACTGTTGGAAATTTCTTTTTTAAATTTAAAAATTTCGTCAGAAATTTAGAGCACCATAAGGGCTTGGATTTATGTTGAATTTCTGTTGTTGATTTCTGTGATTTTGCTGATTTCTGTGTTGAATTATTTTTCAGTGAGTGGTGAGTAAATGAGAAATATTAAATCCCATACATAATCACACACAGTGGCGACGTAAAATGCCATTAATGCCTCTCACCCAGCTTGTTTTGTTCTATTTTAGCATCGACGCGTTCCAGTTGAAAAACCATTTAGATCTTAAATCCTGTGCAGACGTGTTTTATATTTTCAGTTTAATTTCTTAACGGTTTTAATGGCTTTTGAAGTCTTTAAACTAAATTTGCATAATTTCAACAGGGCAAGTTTTAAAAACGATTGTGCATTTAAAAACAAAAGCTTTATAAAACCAAAAACTAATAGAAACAAATCGAAGGCATTCGTTTGATGACTTTTAATAGTTTTATGTACTTTCAATTATCTTTTTTCATCTTTTCTATATCGTTGTTATTTATATTTACGACGATATATGTGACGTCCTTATTAACCATAGTAAAACCTTCAAAAGTTTTGAGAGTTCATAAACGATTAACAAAAAAAAAACAAAAAAAAATTAAATAAGTCTGATGGTTATAAACAATAAAGGACAAAGAATAGGCAAACATAAAGAATAAAAAAGAGTACAATTAATCAAGCAAACGTAGGAATCTAATAAAATTATAACATTAATATTTAATGAGTTTGCACAATGTAATGTGCATTTTTTTGTCTGCTGATTTGTCCATATTTTTGTAGTCTATTTCAATGTTTTTGTATTTCCCTTGCTTCATTTTTCTTTATTTTCGCTTCAGTATTGGTTAATACTTCTTGAAGTTCTTGATGTGTTTCTTTATAGAGGATTATTATTATTATTAGTTTAATGTTTCAACTAAGAAGGAATCGAGCAATTATTTACACAAATGGAACTCCTGTTGTCGTTTTTGTTTCTGCAGTTTCTGATTCTGTAGTCATGATAATTACGTGAAAATGTTTCACGACTTTTAATAAATTTTTATTCATTTATTTAATAAATTTTATTTTATTTATTCATTTATTTAATAAATTTTTACACCGATAATTTATTAAAAAAGCATGAAATTTTTTCTCATGAAATAGTTGTCTCCATCTTCATGACCAGCATGGGAATAGAAAGGCTTTCTTTGCGTGCTAAAGAATCATAAATACTGTTTTCACTAGCTAATTTTTTCTTTATTTTTAGTCATGAATTTAGCTCATAATTATTTTATGAATAATTGTTGATGATATCGATAAATTCCGTTGCCAGAAAAGAAGAACCAAAAATAGATTGATATTCATGGGAAAATTTTAGTATAATACAAACAATTAACGAAAGAGAATTGTTTTAACGAAGAAATGAAAAAGTAGAAAGAAAAAATGGAAAAGAGAAAATTAGAGAAACACCTGCGAAAAAAGAAAAAGAGATGTTTTTAATTTTGTATGGAAAAAGTAATTGTAGTAATCACAATATTTGTGATTGTTATTCTATATTATTAAAACTCATTGACAAAAGGGCAGCTTAAATGATTTTTCATTAGTTTTCATTAGTTCTTTCTGTTTTCAGGGATATAAGAATGAAACAAAATCTAAAAATTTATCCAACAGTTACTTAATACATTAGTGACAAAAAACGCATCCAAAAATGATTATTATGAAGGACGCAATCTGACGTTTGATGTCGTAAATACTGCTCTTTATTTGGTTGAGCAATTACAAAACCGACGAGTAGTCATTTTCATTGGAATTGGAAAAGTTTAGAATCTCTTCTCGTTAATCAACACTGTAAATTATTGAACCACTTGATTGTTGTCTCTGTCATAGAAGGAAATAAACAAATAAGACGCGAAGAAAAACAAGTGGTTCACAGACAGATTCACAGATCAGATAAAATGAAAACCACCATCAGTCAATGCATAACTAAAACATACAAAGACGAAATTAAATTATAGGTTTTATAAAACCATCAAATGGAGAACGACAATAGCAAATAAAGCATCTATTGCTCAGGTTCAACGCCTCAGAATGCTATTATTCTCTTGTTTATCTGCCTAATTTGTTGTTGGATTGCGCTGCATTAGCTTTTAGAAATTCTGTCGTCACCAAGAAGCCCAAATCGAGATCGGGAGGGCACTAAAAACGACAAGACTGTAGACCACAGCCTCACAGTAGAATTTTATCAAAATTAGACTTTTAACATTTTTTATTTATTTTAAGTGTTTTGTCTGATACAGCTCTTGACTCTATTAGATTTTTCATTATCTTACTATCTTATGTCTCCTCATATTAAGAAACATAACATATTTTGGTATACATAACATTTAGAAATTTCTATTAGAAACTTTAAAAGCACAAAAATTATTTTACGTTTGGGAGGGACCCGAGGAATTGCGGTGTCACCCATCGTCAAGCTCTAAAAATAAAATTTAGTAAAATATTTTTATTAGCTTTTCAATAATTTATCTTGAATTTTCGTTCAGTTGTTTGAGCTGGTTAACAATTTAATTTCATCTGGTCAACACAATTTGTCACATTAGATAAGCAACCCATATGGAAACTTTTATTGACATAAGTTTCATGTCAAGCGCTTTTCTGATTTATTTAAGTAGTTGAGGAATATAATAATTAGATGGCTTAACTACTTTCTTCTTAATATAACTGTCAACTTCTACTACCTTCTCATAATATCTCTCATACTAGAATTTTTTCAACGAATTTGTAAATTGAGTTTTCGTCTTTTATCTAACCGCAGATCTTAATTTAGACATTTTTAGTAAATCTTAGGGACTTATTCTTTAGCTTCCTTTACCCAGATGCCAAATTTGCGCCACTTGTTTAAATTCTGTGCGCGCTGCCTAGATTCCCTTAAGTTCTTAAAGATTGGTTTATATTCTCAAAACATAAAACAAAAACATTTAAACACATCTGAAGCTACGGAGGGTAAAGCTTATTTCTTTTCATAAAATAAGTTTTCTCACTTGTAAAGACAACCCCCGTATTCTGGTCAAAAATGACAAAACTCAACCCAGTGACACATGTCATTCCAGTTACTTATGTCACAAATAATTATTCCGGCTAAAATATAAAAGCTCTCGGGATGACATTTGCTCTTCTGTTGTTGTAAACTCAAAAGCAAGTCTTGAGAACCTAGAAACCTAGAACCATTTCCGATAATGTAAATTTAATAAAATAGTATTTGTATTCATTACAACAAAATTTTCTTTATTAATTTTAAATTACACTCATAGATTAACCAAAACAACCAATACAATAAAAATATTCATAGATAAAATATATTTATTTGAAAAAACCTGTTGCTAATTCTTATATTGCAAAATTAATAATAATGTGCTTATCCAAGGTTAAAGTCAGTCCTTCTCATCTCGTCTTTGCTGTTGGTTTTCAACTTCTTAATACTACAATCGATGACGTCTTGCCGAGTGTAATTATGTCAACGAGTTGAGAGGCGGCCGGAAATACACATAAGACAGAAGGAATCAAGACTTGGTTAAACAATGGGGGGGGGAATATAAACAACTTCTTGGTTGACATTGCTTAAAGAAACTATTGATCACAATCAAATGAAAAAGTGTAACATACTTGCTATAAGTGACATGTGTTACATCTCGGCAGAATAGGGATGTAAATTTCAAATTTTTAGTATTTTAATTTCAAAATTCTTATTTCTCTATAGGCGAACGTGTAGAGCTGAAAACTCTTAAAATATCTAGAGATAAATTTCTTTCATATTCTAATAAATTTGAACTAACATTTTTTCATTTTAAATAAAAGTGGACAAACTGTGACATTCTTTGTAAGTTGAAGAAATTCGAGAATAGAGTGAAGAATAGACTGAATATCGACAATAGAATTGATATAAGTTCTGTCGCTATTCTTAATACGGGCTCATAAACATTGTTGACTACAAAAATAAAAACTCGAGTTTAAAACTAGTAACCAACATATAGTTCGAACAACTTGTTCTCATCTCGAACAAAAAATGGGAGCTCGTAAAATTTCTCGCGCTTTACAGATGCTCACTGTCCAAATTGTAAATGTAATTAGGGGCGAAAATAACTATACCTAGAATTAAAAGGGGAAAAATGAATATAAAAAAGAACACAAATAATCAGAGTTTAACGTAATGGAGGTGAAACAGTGATCAGCGAGACACACACATATACAGGCTAGCAGACGAAGAGATGACAATTTCATTGGAATAAATATACGATTATGTCAATACGAGTCGGTAACGCCAACTACAAGGATGCAAACAGCACGTTATGATAATAAAAATTTCCCTTAATTTGTTTGTGCTATCTTCTTAATTTGTTTTCCCTTAATTTGTTTCCCTTCTTGTGGTTTGTGCTGTCTGTTGTTTGTCGTGGTCGACAGCTTTTTATTGCTGGTATTTTCTTTCCTTCTCTAACGAAAATTACAACTTTTAGTTTTTGTTAAAATATTGAATACAACACGGCCTGGCCTGTTGTTGTGTCTTGACATCATCAACTCAAGTAAACAAAACATAACATCGTAGATGCGATAGTTAAAAGGTCATATAAAATTGAAGATGAATTAACATCACGACAGGATAGTTGTGTAACAACAGATGCGTCTTCTGCTTTAGTTAACCTCCTATTGCAAATGTAAAAGATAATACTTCCAGATGTATAAAATTGAAAATTGATGATGACTAAGTTTTCTCGTAGTACCAAGGTAGTCAGTCTCAGAAATGAGCGCCTTGACTTGCTTGCACATCCCGTGATCGATATTGAAGTATGGTGACGGTGGCCTCAGTATCAAAAAGCTGATTTTTAAAATGTCAAATAACTATGTTCCTTTTTACTTACTGTAGGTCATCAATGAATTTCAGTAAATCTGTGAAAATAAGTATACTGTTTAAAATTTTTATATTTTGATGCATTCTTCACGACGCATTTTCTAACCCCCTAATCCCTCTATTATCCTACCGTTTGCCCAAAAATATCTGTCCTGCTAATCTCTTTCAATCTTTATTTCGTTTATCGTGATATATATTTGATATACTCAGAGACTGAAATAGACGGTAATAGTTGCTTTCGCCTACTAATGAATTGTTTGCAAACAACAAAAATTGATGGCAGAGCATGACCCAATACATCCGAAGAATAAGGAATAGGAGAAGAATCGATTTTAAAGCAATTTCGTAAAGAAGAGAGCATAATGAATGTCGTCCTCAGCCTTAATACGAGCGATAAAAGTACGAGCATAAAGGACCCAATAGAGTTGATCAGCTGTGAATAAAGCGCGGCTGTGTGTATGTGCGTGAGTAAATGAGAGAGAGGGATAGCAGTTAATGAATGTATAAGTTTCAACAAATGAATAAGTTTTGAAGCCTTCATTAATAACTTGTGCTTCGGTTTAAAATCAAAAACTTCGGGATTCGCATTTTTTATCATCGGAGTAATTAATGATTTTCGAATGAACTTCCCTCTCCTCGAACTAACTGTTAAAATATCATCGATTACTGATATCTGGGATTATTTTAGTTAGTATATTTTCTTTCTCTACAAATGATCATCAATATCATCAGTGGGAGCCGTGGCGAGCGGCTTAAAATTTTGTGAGAAACAATTGATTGACGATCTTCGGGTTTAAATACGTTACAGAGCATTTCCAAATGCAGTCCCGCCCCGACGAAAAAAATATAAAGAGTTATAACTTTTACTTTATATCGCGTTTTGATACAATTTTTTTGCCACATTTAGAAAAATAGTTTACAATTATATCTTTCATTGAAAAAGTCTTGTTTACTGCGCAATTTCTGCAAAACCGAAAATAAGTCACGGCGGAAAAAGCCACCACAGTATTGTTGTGACATATTTTCTGATATTTTATTGGATGTCTACATTCTTGTATCTAGAGTTTGAGAGATTTTTTAAATATCTAGCTTCTAAAAAGCTAAATAAAACAAGTTTATTTTTGATAAATTAATAATCGAAATTTTTAATGCATTAGAAAATATTTTTATAATTATTAAACTTGGTGTATTTTGATATTTTAAAAGCTTGATAATTGATTGAATAATTTATTGCATTTTCACAATTTTGATTCTTTTGGTATTTTGAAAGCGAGTTGTGAATGCTTCAATATTTTCAGATCACTCATCCCTAATTTAATCTCCAACTAATTCTATATTGATAATAGTCGTCTAGAAAGCGTCAAATCAATAGCGTTGAAATCAATTTCAATTATATTAAGCATCTTTGAGGTTTTTTTCATTCCTTCTATTAAATGCTCTGAAATATATTCTCTCGCCCTGCAATACAAATCGAGAATGATTTACAAAACGAAATTTCATTTTTAACGCAGTTACGCGAAACGAAAAAATTATAATCAATACTGACAGTCTCCGCCGGATACGAATTCGAAACCTTTAAGGCATTTGCGTACCATTGACTCACAAAGCGCTATCAACATTCGTTCAAGACTAAATTAATCCATTGGGACGCGTCGATCACAAGCCCGAGCAGAGCTTTAGCAAAGGAACGCCGTGAAAGCGGAACCTTTTGAAATAAAGTGAGTAAATTCAGCAGTGTGTGAGTGTTTTATAAGAATCGATAACAACAAAATTTGAAAAGAGCATAAAGAAGAAGAGTGAGAGATAGATAGGTGGTCAAAACATCTGGTGCTGTTAAATAAATTGCGAAGAAGAGAGAAAGTCGAATTTTGAGTTTGCTGAAAGACAACTAATTAGCTAATTTATATGTCCGTTAACAGTTTACGTTTTCACATTTTGTGATGTTGCTTTGGTGCTTCTAACAATAATCTCGTTTTTTACACACATCCCTCCCCCTCTTAATGTCAGAGATCGTTAACAGATCTGAACAGTTCTGACCTAAGCAGTTCTGACGACTTTTACTTTTATTTTTGCACTATAAGGTATTTACAAGGTATATTTTCTCGTTTAAAGCGATAGACAGTGATGTTAAAAATTGGCTGAGATATATCACTATAAAGCAAGAATAATAACTCCTTTTCATTCAGTATTAAATTAAAAGTAAGCAGTAAGTCCTCTAGAAACATTGGCGATGTAAAACGTAATCGCTGCTCTAGTCATTTATGGATGGTGACAACGACATAAATAAATCACGCCTTACGGCAACAACAAAGCAAACCTTATAGAATATAATAAAAAATTCCCTTTTACAGAGATGTATGCTGTTACAATGATAATGGGCACGGAATATACTATATAAAGGCGTAAGGTATGCATAAATACCATCTAGGGCGTTTGGTATTACATGCTCCTCTCAATCGTAATGACAGTTTGCCTTATTTGGATCAAACAGCTTCAATCAACGAGTCGACTAACAAATAGCGTAAAATGGCATTTCCTAGATATTCTGCTTTTTTTAGAGTCGTCTTCTTGAACATCATGTTTTTTCAGTTTCTTTTCTAGTCTATTTAACTCTAAGAATTCTATAAACTGTCTGTAAGTGTTAACTGTTTGCCTGTCTGTCTGCTTGTCTGTCCGTCCAAGTACCTGTCTGTCTGTACGTTGGGAAAAATCATGATTATGTTAGAACAAAATGGGTCATTCTCATGAAATTTGGCTCAAATACTGTTAGGCTCAAATTAAAAGTTGTTAGGCGATCAAATGGTCCTCCTTCTGAAACCTAATCATCTTTGAGGACAAAATCTTAATCACTAATCCACCCACGAATATCAAATTATTTTGCATAAAATAGGCGTGGATCGCTTATCGCAACCACAACTATATTTTCCGTCAGTATGAATTGCGTGCGATTGACAATGCGAAGTTCTATTCTTATCAGTTTTCTACGTAAATTTTGAAACTGAAATGGCCGAGACGGCAATGTTGCACATTGTAAAGTAACAACCATGGGCGCGATACGCTAACTATTATATTACATTATGCGTAGACTTCACCGAGAAATGAATAAATTTGTGTTAGAAATGAGTTAGCAGATTCCAATGAATCAGAAAAGGGATTTAGTTTAATAATAAAAGGGGCATAGCCTACTGATTATTTGGATGAAACTATAAATTTTTATTATAAGATAACGGTATTTAGCAATATTTAGCGGAATTTAGGCAGAAGATAGTTGTATGGTGCAATTTTGTATTAAGTCATCATGCATATCATAAGTCAATGATTTTATAAATTTAATTTATCATAAATAATTTATTGAAATTTGGTTTCCTTTATCAATTTTATAAAGCTTATGTTATTGCGCATGCCTTACTGATTGTAATATTAGACAATATATTATAATTTCGATACTCTATTGAGCGTTCCAAGATGACGCCTTTTTCATAGATGTAGTGAATAATTTGGTATGTGTGCAGCAAAAAGAACCGAACACTCAACTAAAAAGAGTTTACGTTGTCGCACTTGCTGCTGTAGATACTGCAGTTAATGCTTCAGTAACTGTTTCTCAAGTTTTTGTAATTCTGTCGCACGTTTTGCAGGATATATACCGATCCAAGCACAATCTTGATGAACTCTTACCAACGATAACCGTCTCTTTTGCGATTCTGTTAACTGCGAGGCTTTTTCTTTTCTTACCAATCATTTCTGTCATAGACTAACTGGAATGCCAATGTTTCTCAATGGTTTAACATTTCACCTAATGAAAAGTGGCGAGATCATTCCAATGCCGGTTTCGCCGTGACCGATGAAATATTGCTTTCGGTATGTGATCCCGGAAAGATAACACATTTTTAATTACGAGAAGTATACGATTCGCTAAAGGAGAAATTTAAATGGGTGTGAAAATTATTTCACATAACGTTTGTTTTGTAAATCTTTACATATATATGACGTCTCTAGGTCTTTATGCAAATAAATGCTAAAAGTTTTCGATCATTTTTAAGGCATACTTTTTAAAAAAAATTTTGTTAATTTTGTAATGTAAATAGAAACCAATCGAAATCATTTTGAGCTCTTAGTGAAATTGTATGAATTATCATTTTTACTGAACTGTTGGTTTCTTCAGCTTTTCAGATTGTCTTGCTTCATCTTTCTCCTCTTCCTTTGACTTCTTCTCGTTTTCCATAATTTTCCTTAAGCTGCTTATCGTTTCTGGTTGGAGTGGTGATAAACGTGAGAGGCGAGTTTAACAGCCACCTACATAAAGGACGCTCTCTGTATACAATGCCTTTTAGAAATGTCTGTCATATCGCGTTTTCTGGACTCTGCTTTAAATATATATCGGAACGGAATTTACACCATACATGTATTTGGTTGGGATTTGATTAGATTTAAAATGTTATCCGTAATGATCAATTTGCATTTTAAGCCTGCTTTAAAGCCCTTTTTGCACAAAACGTATAAACTGATACGTATCATAGATAACAACTGATATATTTTATAAACAATACACAGTTAGGAAGAAAACGGTCAAAACCGATGAACTCGGCAGGCGGTATCTCGAACACAGCTTCTGAAGATTTCGAGCAATGAAATGGAACCTTCCTTCAAGAAGCGGATCATTAAATTAGATTTTTTCTGAAATCCTTATTTATTTTGCTTTTTGTGAAAGAAGTTTTTAAGAAGGTGTTAGCGTTTTCAGAAAAAAGAAAATAAGAAATCTTTGAAATATTTTACAGGTTCCAAAGTGTCGAAAATGGTGGTTTAAGCAAATTAGTATCAATACGAAAAAATCATTTTTTAAAAATTCTAATATTTTTTCTTAATTTTATAAACCTTTAGAAGCATTTAAAATATGTAATAAAAAATAATCGAATTCCATTCCTGTAAAAAATATTCTCCTGTGCTGAGAAACATATCGAAATATTTTAGAGGTGAAGAGAGGTAGGCAAATCGTGTGATAGCTGTTGTAAATCATTACAATTAACAATATTTTAAGCAAAAAATTATTTAAAAATACTTGGCATGCAAGCACGCAAACGGACATAGTTGATTATTAAAATGCGATATGTTAATAACAGAACAGTCGCAACAACAACAAGAACATTAATAACTGCAACAGTGAAGCTATTTACAATTACGAAAACAAAAACCACAACAGAAGAAGCCTTCATAAAAATTATTACCAAAACCCAGGCAGCCTTCAGAAGCCACGCTATCCCACCGCCAACGTACTATTCGTTATTGACTACCGGTCAACAGACATCGATTCGAATGACAACAACCGCGACCATAGCACGAACAACAATACCAATAACAACGATTTAACAAAAAATGGAGGAAAAAATGGCTGAAAATGACCACATTGTGCAAATCCACAAATAGCGATTGGAAAAATTGCTTTAACAAACAACAGACGGTTTTCATTTTTGTTTATCATTGGAGGCATATCGACAAACATTTAAATAGTAATTTTTAAATATTTGCAAATAATGGGAAACAACGACAACAGAAACTACTGTTGCTACGAGGATATCAATTCTTTGCGTGACGACTGAACTTACTGTTTATTTATTCTTGGTGACGATGTTTATCTTATTATTTTTATTAAAGAAGTTGTTGTCCATATTTGTTCATTAAGTTGTTTTTTATTACCTCTTCGTTATGTTCGGTTAGTGTTAATCCGCTGTTAAACATGAATGAAATTGTTGTTGTTAATGTTGATTATTGTTGTTCGTTACGGTATTTCGTGTTAAGTATTTTTATACCCTACACTCGAGGGGATACGGAGTACTCACTTTGTGTTTCGTTTGTGCATAAATTCTTCCTCAGAATCACCTCCTGAGCCAATTTAGCGATGTCCGTGCGCCTGTCTGTCTACATGTCTGTGGAAATAACTGTTACTGCCAAATGAAAAGATATATCGCTATGGCGTGAATATTCATTGTCACATTAATTTGCTTGGGATTCAAAATAGCTAAAGCCGAACCAACAGCTCGTCTAATTTTCTCAGTAAATATTACTTCATAAATATTTAGGGAATAATTTTTTTATCTCTGGAGGAGCTTTAAGGAGAAAGTTTATAAATTTACATTTCCATAATAATGACCTCATGAGAACTTCAGTCAGCACACCGTGAACAGAAATCAGAATTGCAGAGAAACCGAATCAATAATCAAACCGAATCAATAAACGATTGCAATTGTTGCAATCATCAGTATTGGCAATTGCAATCTTCAACCCTCTAAAAAAGTCTCCAGACAATAGTGAGTTAGAGAAAAAGAGAGAGAGAGAGAAAGAGACAGATATAAATATAGCCACATTGGCCACGGTTGAATATATTTAGTTTTAAAGTGAATAACACAAGTAATAACAAATGAATATGCTTTCAATTTACTTATAAATGGAATAGACAATTGTTGCTGTTGTTGCTCCTGGTGCGCTGGTCCGTTACCACTAATGAAAAATCAGATACGCTATTACTGTTTATTAATCTCGTTGATTAAAAGCGACGAAGCACGAATTTATACAAGTTATTTTTTCATACAGTTTCTCTTATTCCAAACAAAAACTCGCAGAAAGAAAGACTTTAAAGCATATGAAAAGCAGCGAAATCATATTCTTTTGAAAAATATAACTCAAATTCTCAACCCAAACTGTATTTATTTTATAAAATTTCAATTTATTTTATTTCAAACTTTTCCTTTTTGTTTATTCATATTTCAAAAATTTAGCAGTTGTTAGTGATGAATTAAATGTTGCCAAGAGTTTGTTAGAATAGACTTGACTTTAGTACCTGCCAAAAGAATAATATTATAAAAATAATATATAATATATAATATTATAATTTAAGTATATTTGTTCAGATATGTTTGATCTTGTTTGAAAGGTCAATGCGCACAATTTAGTGATTGTTTCTTTGGATTGTCTGTTTATTATTATTCTATTTTTATCTCTGTTTTTTCATTATTGTATATATTTATATTCATACGTTTTTATTTGATTTCCGGCGTTAGTCAGTGGGATGATTCTAATTCTTATTCCACTGCATATCCTGCATTAATATTTTTTCTTTCTTATAAAACGGAGACAATAAATTCTAGAGAGGCAGCAGCTTGTGGTTACTTTTATGACTTTTGGCGACATTTGTTGCTGTTTCTTTATGTTACTGCTTCTAGTTATGTTTGTGGGATTAGGCTAAAGAGTTTATCATCGACTTCTCTTTTACTTGAATATTGTCCGGAAATATATTTTTTTACTTTTCACCTGCACTTTTTTATTACGTTTCATTATGATTTAGCTTTCTCAATGCTAGTCGCCGACTATTTTAGAAGCATTTTAGACACAACAAAGAGCTACAGAGAGGAGGCGAATAAGGAACTCTAAACATCTTGTACTAACCTAATAAAAATAAAGTAAAATCTATATAAAAATTCCCACACCCCGGCCCAAAATGGGGAAGTGGCATAGAATTAAAAATTTTTCGAATTTTAACCGCCACAAAAACTGAAAGAATTACTATACCCAGGAATTCGCACCATTAATTGCCAACGTTATCTCCAAAAATCGATTTTGTATCGATAGTGTTGCCGTTGATATGATATGGTATTACACGCTGACTTTGTGATGTGAAATGCTCATGCTTTTAACCAAGAATTTTTCGCAATATTTTTTTTGATTTACCAGCAGAGTACAATCACTTCCCAAGAGCTATAATATGTAGGTACCTCTATCTAAATTAGCCTTTGTTGTGATATAGGCAACAAACTGAACTCAAAACGTCATTCAAAATTATCGCTAATATTGTTCTTTGTAATTACATTGTTTTATTTAGAGTTTCACTTAGTGAAGTTAATTAATTCATTTTCTAAAGTAAATTTGCATATTCAACCAATATATTGCAAAAGTTCTAACGCATTGCGGTTGCTATTGTTTATGTTGCTTTTGTTTAAGTGCCACCGACTAAGAGCATCGTAAAATGTTTAAGCATTTTTTTGCATTTATCATAATCAATGTACGATCAGTGCATACGCTAGTATCTGCGCCAACTAAAGATCTACCGCAAACAACCTCAATTAAAAACCACTTGGTGCAAAGATACGCGGTCTCTTTTCTTTATTTGCGTAATCATTAGTTTTTCCAATAGTTTATTGATCTAACGGTTTACTGCTCGGTAATATAATAGGTTGGTTGGTGGCCGGTTCGGCAGCTAATCTAATTTTTAGTTGGTTACATCAGGATATTATCTTTTTTTAGTGGATTGATGTCGATTGTCTTAGCTAAATTTATTGAGGCCAATTCATTAAAATACTCACCTCAGGCAGAAATTATGTTTGTTGCTTAAGCAAATGTTACGAACAACTCTCGGTGTTTAGGAGTTTGCTTAGCTTAAGAATTGTGATGATATTGTGAAGGCCGTGTGATATTACAGAGTGAAGTATTTGCAAGAAATCACAAAATGTATGAAGGATTTATAACTACAATGTATAAACGAAAGAGCTAATATTAAAGGAAGTGAAAAATACTATAAACAGAAGATGCATATATGTATATATATATATATATATATATATATATATATATATATATATATATATATATATATATATATATATATATATATATATATATATATATATATATATATATATATATATATATATATATATATATATATATATATATATATATATATATATATATATATATATATATATATATATATATATATATATATATATATATATATATATATATATATATATATATATATATATATATATATATATATATATATATATATATATATATATATATATATATATATATATATATATATATATATATATATATATATATATATATATATATATATATATATATATATATATATATATATATATATATATATATATATATATATATATATATATATATATATATATATATATATATATATATATATATATATATATATATATATATATATATATATATATATATATATATATATATATATATATATATATATATATATATATATATATATATATATATATATATATATATATATATATATATATATATATATATATATATATATATATATATATATATATATATATATATATATATATATATATATATATATATATATATATATATATATATATATATATATATATATATATATATATATATATATATATATATATATATATATATATATATATATATATATATATATATATATATATATATATATATATATATATATATATATATATATATATATATATATATATATATATATATATATATATATATATATATATATATATATATATATATATATATATATATATATATATATATATATATATATATATATATATATATATATATATATATATATATATATATATATATATATATATATATATATATATATATATATATATATATATATATATATATATATATATATATATATATATATATATATATATATATATATATATATATATATATATATATATATATATATATATATATATATATATATATATATATATATATATATATATATATATATATATATATATATATATATATATATATATATATATATATATATATATATATATATATATATATATATATATATATATATATATATATATATATATATATATATATATATATATATATATATATATATATATATATATATATATATATATATATATATATATATATATATATATATAATAAACACAACGAAAATAAACACAACGGTGTAACAGCGGTAGCGTCACTTTACTCTACTCAGTCGTTTTTTATAAACAACATTTTTATAATTTCATAAATGTCATGTCAATCTATTGTTGCTGCTGTAGGAACTAGTGCTTCAGTTTTATTGTTATCATATCATGAGTTTATTCATGCAGAAGTTGTCTCCGGTGCCAATTTCTTATGTGTAATTCTTACCAAAGATTCTAACGCAGTGCCGAAAATATACTTGCAAAGCTTATGTGCAGTAGACCAAATTGCACCTGATCTTAATAACGTCATAACATTACTATTAGTCTTGTTTGGCTTTAAAGAAATAAAAAAAAATTATTCTTAAAGGGCAGTAATGGCCCAAACAAAGGAAGCAGATATAGAAGAAGACTATAATTTCGGGAAGAAGGAAAGGGTAAGAAAAGGTAATCCCAAAAGCAAAAGGCAAGAAAAAGGCAAATATTGTCAAACTAGCTAAAATATTGCCGGTTTTCTAAAGGCTCTGATCCAAACTGTTTCTTTCTTAGTCATTTATATGTTCGTCAATTCATCAGTTCAATCCATATCACGTCACAAGTTTCAATCGACTTTGGTTTTATCCTTGTCGCCATCTTCATCATCGTTAACGACGCTCTAACCTGTGGCTCCCAGTTAACTTTGCAACCTATCTTGGTCGCTAATCGGTGAAAGGTTAATAAATGTATATCATTCAGCTGCAATCAGGGTGATATCTCGCCGAACTGTCTACCATACACTTATCCTCTCATCAGTTGGATTATTGCAATAACTCGTGGTAGATTTTATTAATATGCATTACGTTACAGTGGGCACTGTCAATAAAACTGCGAATTAGGGAAATGCAGAGGAGTGGAGAGATATTTTAAAAGAAGTGAGCCTTAAGGATAACGACAACTGCGATTCCATGTGAACTTCCTCGTTGTTAGGTTTATTCATAAGCTTTACCTATGATTTTATAGCGTTTCTAAACAATTTCTCATCGTTTGGCCTTTGAATAATAATTAAGCTATAATTAAGCTATAATTGCGCGGGTCAGAGGTCGATAGACACTTAAGGAGATTCAAGAGGATATAAGCAATGATATTGATTAACAGATGACATCTATCAAATTGAAGAAAAAAGAAAAGCGGGGAAAGGGAAGAATGTGTGTCTAGCAAAACCTGAAGAAATGGTTAGGATCAGCCAAGGGTTAAACTTCATTTATCGCAGTGGCAAAGGGTTAATGAATTGAATGCTCGCAACGCAATTAGTAGTTAAAGGAATGGACTTAGACTGGTTCGACTTGGGTTTGCTCAGCCAGACGTCGGTTGTTGTAATTTGTGCAATAAAGAGACGCATTGATAAGTTGTTCGTTTTTTACAGGATGTTCAGTTAGGGTTAACGACGGCAAAGACAGTCATGTTGTCACTCTGCTGAAGAAGCCAACAAAGTAGAAAACTTGTTTTGATAACCACGAAAGTGATGGTGAAAGATAGCGAATGGACAATTATCCGTTCAATAACTTTTAGAGTTTCGCTTCTAAGCGAAAGATTTTTTACAAAATCGTTTTTTTAGTGAAGTCGGTAATAAATCGGTTTTATTCGGTGAACCAAGTGGCTGGAATTATTCATTGTGGGAACCAGTAATTTCTCAGGTTGGAGGAAATCATTTGCGCCAGTCTTCCTTGAGGATGTTTTTCTAAAATATAGCAGGATGTGTCTTTTGACCTCATTGTTTAATGACAAGCATACAATACTGCAAGTATGCATTACGCTTGTGTCGTTCATTCTTTATTAATCACTTTTATTGCTTGAAACCACTGGCGTTTTCAAAATAAGCTTAATAGGTCACCGCACCTGCACCAAATATTTGAGAACAGAAATATATCATCTTACACCACATTCTTACATTTCTTTTCGTTACAAAAACAAAACTGATTCTGCTTTTGCATTCTTTTGATAAAAAAGAAAAGGCTGGAAATTATACTTTCTGGGAAATTATTCAAGGAATTAATTTCAATAGAATGTACTGGTTTTTTATTGCAATTTTACTTTCTCTTAACCCTTTTTCACTATCTCTCAACTAAGGTTCAGTGAATCTAAAGAAACCCGAGATCTGTGAAAAACAAATCTTTCCCTTCAGTTTTCAGTTCATTCATCGATTTTAGAGATTTAAGAGATCATGAATGAAGAGACAACGAAAAAAGTTCTAGGACTCCACGAGAGGACACTGCCTGTGGAAATAATTAATAATCCCTTTTAAAAGTTAAGTTTAATTTCTCGTCGTTTGGATATCTTCGTTATAGCGGACTGTTTGTTCTGGTCCTAAGGAAACAAAACACAAAATATGTATATATTTTAAGTTAAATATAGAATTTATAAAATTTAAAGACAAGAGCAAGCCCTCGAAGTAAACAGCTCGAGGTGGAAACCTGGAAGCCTGGGTTAACTTCATTCGTTTAACTCGAAAGCAATAAGAACAAAGATAACAACAAATTAAAAGTAGCATCACAGAAGAAAAACCTAAAAAATGCCGAATATCTTAGTTAGTCATTTCGTCAATATATAAATAAATTTAAAGAAACTAGCTATCAATTTCAAACTGATTTAATATTATACAATTTGTTGGATAAGAAACATTAACAACACCACCAGAATCAAAAGCATCGTTAAATACATATCCCACAACCTAGAGGTAAAACATACTCAACAAAAACTGAATACTGGCAGATCTAATTTAAAATTTTAGAATATGAGAAGGTGAAAAGGAAAAGCAGAGGAGGGAGAATATAGAATGTAGGGCTGTAGGGCCAAACAAAGATAACATAATTTTTGTTTGCACAAGTTTGCGTGATCAAACGACTGATAAAATCCCTCAAGGATTTAGTTGATTTATCGAACAAAGTCGAAAATCAGGTTTAACATATTTTCCATCGATTTTATTGGGTCAAATTCATCCCTTTTGGTGAAATTAGAGAAAGTAGCTAAATTCAAGCAAAATTAATAATTAATTGTGTGGCGTTCACTGATAAACATTTAACGAGAAAGCAACAACGTTGAATTAACTCTAACAAAAGCAACTGCAAAGTAAATAAATTACTCTTAATTAATGCCGTTGCTCTATTGTCGCTTCGTTTTTTGAGTTAACGTCATTAATCCTTCATGACATCTTCGGCACTTTCAGTTATATTTATTTCACCTCGTTACTCAGTTAACTTCGTTGCCTTCGTTGTCACTAGGTTTCTTTTATTGATATGCTCCCATTGCGTTGTAACAAATGGGAAAATTTGTGCAAAACAAGTGTACAAACAGTAATAGTAGGCCACCATAACGTTTGCAGCAGAGTTCATTCAGTAATATTCATACGGTCTCTATGAGCTTCATCGATCTGTGCAGTGATTGAGGAGATGATCACGTTGGTTGGTTGGCTGATTGTGGTTGGTTTATTTGGCAGTTTTACTGGAATACCTTCTGGCATGTAAAACGATGTGTTGTGTGTAAAACGAACTCATAACAAGCCACTGTCCCTTGAGCATTATCGATATGTCTTTCAAAGATAATTGTTTACAGTGGTTCATATTTTCTCTCGGGTTATTTTTAACATTAATAACTTGTGTCAATTGTCGACACATTTATGACTTATAACAAGTGTTTGGTTGAAAGTAGTGGAAAATGATAAAGAAAATTATATTCAATGCCTAAGAAGATGTTCGATAATGTATCGGCCGATTAATTTTTATAAGTTACTTCAGTTGAATTGTTGGCTTACCTCTTGAGAGTTTCACACGCTGAAAAACTGAAATGGTTTTCTGCTTTACAGAAAATACAGAATTATATCTACCCATTGAGAAATTGGTTGTAGCAGCAGACGTCGATACCACTCTACAACATTTTTTTCAGAAATCTCTACAGGTTTCGTACTCCTTTCTCATAAATAAAATTTAAAAATCATATAAAGCCTGAAATGAGTTTAATTTAAACAATTTGTTTTTTTTTTCTCGTTTATACATTAATACTCTTGCAGTTATTTTTCCTCTTGATACGTTAAAACATTTAATCTTTAGCGTAAAAAACTTTTAAATAAATTTTTAATTATAGTGTTTAGTGCTATTGTAGATCCCGGTGTTATTGTTGTTATTGTTATTGTTTTCATTGTTATTGTTGTAGCCACTCAGTCTCGGTGATTCGGTGTTTATTTTATGTGTGATTTAATCATTCCGGTCACTCAATTCATGACACCCATCTAAAAAGCCATTAGACTCGTTTACTATTAATGACAAAAAATTGATTCAGTAAAACAATTTTGTTAGTTATAAAATTTTGTATTCTGTATTTTCATTGAAGTTTCCCCCCTCACTTCTGCTGAGACAATTCAGTATCGAATTGGTTTTGAGACTTATTCATGGCCATCGAGTTTTTTATTATCGGAATTTTTTTTCGCTATTTTTCTCATCACATTTTTTCACAATGGCTTTAATGTTGTTCATTAAATTCGTTATCCTTTTTGTTTATTTATTTGGACTTTTTGAAAAGGGTGGCGTTTAAGATAGCTTAGTAATAAATTAACCAAGAAGGGGGTATTATAATAACAAAAGAAACTTGCACCGCCAACTGATTATTAGGATCAAATTATAAGTTTACATTGCGGGTGGAGGACATACAATCATGGGACAGGCCTAAGTTAGCGTGCCTTTTTGTTTGTTATGTTTTGACGCTCACCTCCTCTGTCTTTTCTGATTCCTTTTGAAAACTATGTGCTTTGTCCCTCCCCCCTATATAACTTGCTACTCCGACTACCTCCATTTTCTATTATATCGTGGCCTATCCTTGTTCTTCTTCTGTTTCTGCAAGATTCGCTAACAGAAACTTTTTTACTACAATTAGACAATTTAGAACCACTTCAACAACCGCAGCAGAAATAAGAACGGCGATGAAAACAATGAACTCAGCCAACTTACAAAATTATATGCTAAAAGCGTTGCTATGAAGATTTCAAACAAAACTGATCTAGCCTTTTTCACCCGGTATTTAATACATGTGCTTTATAAATATGTAATATTTAAAAGGGATTTTTTAATTTTATTCTGTATTATTATTCGCTTTATGTTTGCTGATTATATCGGAAATAATAATAGAGAAACCGCCTTTTTTCAATTGCCCTGAGGGAAGATTTATTAAAGTCATAACTTTTTCCTGTCCCCTTTCTATCTACTCCTTCTCTATTTCTATTTTCCTTCACCACGACTGCTTCCTCATCTTAAACCACCACCAATTTAACCTGTGTTGAGAACTCACATTCCTCCTCAATTTCTTTAGTGTACCTCCTTCTTAGTGTACCATGTCTTCTTTAGTGTACCATGTACCTCCTCAATTTCTTTAGTGGATTTACCGAAGGCTCTAAATAAGTGTTAGACTGCTTTAGTCTAAGCATGTTTAATAGATCGCTATTTTTGTTTTTCCCTGTAAAGGATATTCCGCTTCTGGATAGATTTTCTTTGTTATTTGATGGGCCAAACAGTTTGCCATTGAACTCGTTTCTTCAAATGCGTCCTGAGGCGTGCTCTGCACTATTATTATATACTATTATTAATCGGTATTGAAGGTGTTGCTTTTATTGTTGTTATCCCCAGTTTTCCTATTGCCATTTTAATGCGTTTTTTTTGTAGACGGTAGATAATGAATAAAGAAATTATTTGAAAAAATTAACTTAACCAATTAAAAAAATTTTCAGAATAAAATTGCGAGGAGAACGGACGGAGAACGGACCAAACAATCGACCACGACTAGATTCAATTTTGTGAAGTGTGAAAATATAATAGAAGGTGGTGCTCCAATCATATTTTAATCAACATTCAGCGTTTGCTTGATGGCATAATTTGTAGCTGCTGCCGACGGTTTTCGCTCCATCATTGGGCAACAAACGATGAGATGAGAATGAGGGATGTTGTAGTACGAAATAGGAAAATAGGTTTGTATAATATTTGTAATAAATATTAAAAGAAGCTAAAAATTAAATATTTTGTGGGATGAGAAAATTATGGCTTCCATGAATTTTATCTTATTTCTATTTTTATCTGACCATGTTCTTGCTTTATTGGCTTTAGTACATTCGAGGGATTTATTTTGTTGTGTTTTCTTGGAAAGAGTTTGACGCCATAATTTTACTAACGCCGCGGCGCGCCGCACAGTGGCAGATATTTTGAAATAGCGGCCAAAAGTTTTTTTTTTCACAGTCGCCAATTTTACAATTAGTATGCTTATATGAAAGATAATACATCAGAACCTAGGGTGCCAAAAAATAACAGCTCTAATTTGATCCTTTCACTAAAAACAGGACAATCAAAGCTAGTCCTTTTCTGTTTTGGCCTAAAATTTTTGATTTTCTGTAATTTTTTTATAGTTTAAATAATTATAACTCGGCGAGTTTTGCTGATATTAAGTTCCGGTCTTTTTTATTTATTTTTCTAATCTATTTTATATTTAAATAATATTAAACTAAGTTAAATAAGCGTTACTAATAATATGTAACAGGTATTTAAAAAATGTACCAAATTTCAATAAATTTTCATGTAAATTGGATCGGGAATCAAAAGGGCCAGCGTCGTCCAGAACAAATTTTACACGATCGCATAGCTGAGTCTTTTCTCTAGATTCTGTATATAGTTTTATTTGCGGAAGCTTGCGGATGTGGTACCTGGAGTATTTTTTATGACACAAAGTCATCTAATGCAAAATTAAAGGATTCTTATTTCATGTTTTTTTTTTTGGCTGTTAAATGATTATGAGTATTTTGTTTCTTTAAATGATTGTTTCGTTGGAAAAATAAGTGTTGTATTTTTAGTTATTAGGTACCTATACTTAATTATCAGGTACCTAAAACATTAGGTAATGGTAGGGTATGGGTATAAGTAAAGTTTAAACGTTTTGATGAATCAGGTAGCAGTGTTTATGAAGAAAAAAACCAATTTTATGACCAAATAATTACCTACAAATATTGTTAAGGATGTGTGAAGATTAGAGTATTTAAAGCGCTGCCAAAATATAATTTCTGTAGTGTTGATAAAAACATGGTGAAGTTCACATATAAGACTTTGGCCGATATTTACTTTGTACGAAAAGAGGACCAAGATGTTATTTCGTATATTCTCAGTAAAACTTTTTGCGATTCTTGTAATGAAGAACGTATTGAAACATATACAAATAAAATAAAAACTTTTTTGTCGCATTTGAAAACGCGATATAAGGATGTGCATCGAAAAAAAGAGGTGATGTACCAACGCTATAAAAATTGGATGGAAACTGAACTCGTCTTTGAAAATGAAACTACTGATAAAGGCAGCGAGAAGACTGGTCGACCAAGGAAATCGATTGATGAGTGCAGTGAACGATCTCGAAGGCGCAAACTTGGCAACATCAATGAAGAAATATCCACCGAAATAATAAAGGAATCATTTCTTCATCAACTAGGTCCATCAAAAAATAAAAAGGACAAGGTAGAACTAATTGAGAAAGTAATGGAAGCTACCCCTAAACGCATAAAAAGATTACTGACCAACGTTAAAACTCCAACTGAAGAAAAAAAGTTTACCCCAGATGAAGCATTTGCATTATTCCTAGATTTAAAATTGACTAAAAATCAGTATATAGAATTACGCAAGCGAGCCAATGGAAAAAAATGCAACATCTTTCCATCATACGACGAAATAATTGCTATAAAAAAAGACTGCCTACCTTCGAAAAGTGCGATCGAAATTACTCCAAGCTCAGCAGAGGTTAAATTACAAGATCTTCTAGAGCACACTGCCGAGAGATTATTGCTTTCATTAGATGAAAATTGTCTAAAAAGTCTTGGCGATTGCAATCTTACTCTTGTTTCTAAGTGGGGATGTGACGGATCATCTGGTCAGAAGCAATATAAACAATTTAACGCAGAGAATTCAAATGACGGCAACTTGTTTATGATTTCTTTTGTTCCTTTGCGATTAAGGAAAAATAAAATAGAACCTGAGCCGTCAACCAGCAAAGATATATGGAGAAATGAAACACCTTCTTCAACAAAATATTGCAGACCAATTAAATATTTATATTTATATGCTAAGAAAACCGCAGAGATATATAACGAAAAATACCCTTGGAGGAATATGCCATCAACAATACATAAAGTTCTGTATCATGGAGAACAAGTAATTGAACATAGTCTGCTTCCACTAGGTGATCTTTCCGAAGAAGCACAAGAGAAAAGAAATAAGGATTATAGATTTTTTCGTGAGCACAACACAAGAAAAATGTCAAGATATTGTACGAATGAGGATCTTCTTACAGTTTTGCTCTGCACATCAGATCCATATATTTCGAATATTCGTCAAAAATGGAAGTCTTCATCAATTGAATTGGATAATGATGCTAAAAATTTACTATTAGACGACCAACAAAAATATTTTGCTGAACATTTTGTAAAAATTGCTTAGTTTGCATACACATGTAAATATTTTGTCTTTATTTATTGAATTATAATCTTAAATTATATATCTTTGTATTTTGCCTTTATTATTATAATAAATAATTAATATAAGTATTCAAAAAACACAACATTTATAAAAAAACGCAGTATGTTTGCAGTGTTCTTTATTCATGACGGATATGCTTAGAAAGATTTAGATTGTAGTAAAAGTACGAGGTAGGTTGATAAAATCTGTCATATCTTTGGTTCCCCCATGTCAATTTTAATGGTTGTAGCATGAAATTAAAGCTAAAGATTAGGGTAGCAAAGAAAAAAAAAATAAATTAAATAATTTAACGCGTTCAGAAGATATAGACTTTTGACCGCTATTTCAAAATATCTGCCACTGTGCGCCGTAGGCTCAGCACTAGATTACTAGATGGGAGTGAGATAGGTAGATGGCAACAGTTATTAGATTATGGTAATGGGGTTCAATCATCTTAATAACTCTTCCGGTATATTAATATTACCAATTTATTTTAATTATTAATTTTCTTTCTGCAAAAAACTTCAGTAAAGAAAATTATGGGAATTCTCAATTTTCAGAAATCTCTGCAACTTCTTAAAACTTAAGACTTTTGGAAAAAAGTTCTAGCAGAAAATATGAAAGATTTTCGTCATTTAATAACATTAAGTGAATTAGATTTTTTCGTAACATATATCAATCTTAAAATTAATGAAAAAATTACTTAATTAAATTTTATTGTTGTTAACTATATTATGCCACATATAAAGCATATTTGTTTTGTATACAAAATGCTAGAAAATAATTAATGTGTTGAATTTTTGCATAGATGAATAAAGGCGCACACTGGACTGATTTTTTTAGTTTGATGACAGAATCACAATCGACCTTAACATTACTACACCATAAATTATTTCATATATTATTTTGGTGAATAATCTGACCAGTAGTGAGCAAATAAATAACAAAAAATATAAAAAATATAAAATAATAAAAGCAACAGCAACTAAGATCGTTGCTTCCTTGACCCACATTTGTCCCATTTGTCACATCGGAAATCAGAAATCTTATTTAGTTATTACTGTTCATTTCTTCTCCTTCATCCGAAGTTCGCTATTACGATTCTCAAGTTTTTAAAATGTCCTGGACGCGGCATTTAATATTGTCTTAGCGAAATATTCTATATTTGTCGTAGTCGCTGGTCTGGTTCTTTATTTCTCTTGTAATTGAAATTAGGTTTACGAATACTTTTACTCTCTCTGTCAATGCTTTATCAACTGCACTACGTGCGTGCAATGTTGCTGGAGACTTTTTATCCGTTAACTTTAAAGAGAAAACAGTATTTTACTGCAAAAAGAGAAAGACTTGTTTTGGATTTTTGCTCCACAATAATCATACAGAACCACTGCGAGCGACAAACAGTAGGAAATTTTTAGATCTTAGCGTTGTTAACATTTTTGTGATTTTCGATGCCCTTATTGTAAATAGTTAGTTAATACATTTGTCGTAACTGTCTAGCGATACTCACAATACTAGAAACTTTGCAAGAATGAGCCCTGGATCAAGGGCAATAACATATGTTTTTTCTTTTTAAAAATTTACGATGCACGTGACAAAGCTTTTATAATAAAATAAAAAAGACCTCAGAAAAACCTGAAAGAGAGCACTCTCTCATATATAAAGAAGAATACTTTAGAAGAGAGGAAACATAAAAAGAAGAGAAGAGCACAATACGCTGTTGGCTAAGCATTTCATCAACAAAAAAATAATGTTGAAAAATTTCAAGAAACGCGTAAACAACTCCTGCTGTGGGTAATTGGTGATAATCCTTAAGAAAATACATCAAATGAACAAGTTCTGTTGGAAAATAAATAAGTGATTCCTGGAAGAAAAGTAAGAAAATTGATGAAGCTCGATGATAAATTTATTACTTTAATTAAATATAGTCATAAAGTTATTAAATTTACGACAAGCGCACGTAGAAACAAACGTGTCGTCGCGAACAGCAGCAAATATTGCCAGTAGTCATAAAAGCAACGTCAACGATAAACAATTTAGAGGGCCTCAGACGGCTTTACCATGTAAGTCGTTGGCATTTTGACCAATACGACAAGTTACCCACTGGCGCTGCTGCAGCTGCTGCTGTAAATTTCAGAATTTATTTTAATAGTTTTATAAGCAATAGGGAGGAAAACAAAAGCAGAATATGCGCTGAGCATTGCCATGACTAAGGCTGGAAATTAAATAACAACAATGTCGGGATTAAACGACAGCTTAAGCAAGCGCACAAGATAACAGAACAGCGTGATAGAAACAGCAGACGTTAAATTACCATAATTCCATAAATTACCAAATTACCATAATTTAATATTGTCTTAGCGAAATATTCTATATTTGTCGTAGTCGCTGGTCTGGTTCTTTATTTCTCTTGTAATTGAAATTAGGTTTACGAATACTTTTACTCTCTCTGTCAATGCTTTATCAACTGCACTACGTGCGTGCAATGTTGCTGGAGACTTTTTATCCGTTAACTTTAAAGAGAAAACAGTATTTTACTGCAAAAAGAGAAAGACTTGTTTTGGATTTTTGCTCCACAATAATCATACAGAACCACTGCGAGCGACAAACAGTAGGAAATTTTTAGATCTTAGCGTTGTTAACATTTTTGTGATTTTCGATGCCCTTATTGTAAATAGTTAGTTAATACATTTGTCGTAACTGTCTAGCGATACTCACAATACTAGAAACTTTGCAAGAATGAGCCCTGGATCAAGGGCAATAACATATGTTTTTTCTTTTTAAAAATTTACGATGCACGTGACAAAGCTTTTATAATAAAATAAAAAAGACCTCAGAAAAACCTGAAAGAGAGCACTCTCTCATATATAAAGAAGAATACTTTAGAAGAGAGGAAACATAAAAAGAAGAGAAGAGCACAATACGCTGTTGGCTAAGCATTTCATCAACAAAAAAATAATGTTGAAAAATTTCAAGAAACGCGTAAACAACTCCTGCTGTGGGTAATTGGTGATAATCCTTAAGAAAATACATCAAATGAACAAGTTCTGTTGGAAAATAAATAAGTGATTCCTGGAAGAAAAGTAAGAAAATTGGTGAAGCTCGATGATAAATTTATTACTTTAATTAAATATAGTCATAAAGTTATTAAATTTACGACAAGCGCACGTAGAAACAAACGTGTCGTCGCGAACAGCAGCAAATATTGCCAGTAGTCATAAAAGCAACGTCAACGATAAACAATTTAGAGGGCCTCAGACGGCTTTACCATGTAAGTCGTTGGCATTTTGACCAATACGACAAGTTACCCACTGGCGCTGCTGCAGCTGCTGCTGTAAATTTCAGAATTTATTTTAATAGTTTTATAAGCAATAGGGAGGAAAACAAAAGCAGAATATGCGCTGAGCATTGCCATGACTAAGGCTGGAAATTAAATAACAACAATGTCGGGATTAAACGACAGCTTAAGCAAGCGCACAAGATAACAGAACAGCGTGATAGAAACAGCAGACGTTAAATTACCATAATTCGAGTTTTCCTCTGTAGCAATGCATCGTTGGTTACTTCCCCAATATTCCCTAGTGCGACTTCAGCATATCTACGTTCATCCATTCTGGCTGTCAACGTTGCAGTTATGTGCAAACCGTGCGTGAATGACACCAATATAAAAGTGAATTTTATACCATTATACCATTGATTGCTAAGTACTTTGACCAATGCGAAATTGCTGTCTGCGATTATTCGACCATGGGAATCAACGTTGGATTAGGTTGGCCCTCAGGTTAGTGGATATATGCCTGACCATCTCTTTTATCTAACTGTGTCCTTTAACTGTGTTTTTTATTATTTTGAGCCACTTATTCGTAAAACAAAATCAGGCCCCATTGAATACAATTCACTGAATATTGTTTGCGGTGATTTTTTTAAACCACTTTGATATAATATCCCATGAGAGAACAAAAAAAATTAAAAAACTCATTTGTGAGCAGAATCAGCGAAGTAGTCTCTGACACAAACGCGCGCAATCTGGATGAATACAAAAACAAATAATAACGAACAGGCGATGACGAAAAACGGTCATCATATTCAAGAAGGAACACTAACCGGACAATTCAAAGAAGCAACTATTAAATTCTGCACATTAACTTTTGAGGTAAAAAGATCAAGCAAATATTGAAATAAACACCAACAAATATACTTGAAACACAATAACAAATATGAAGTGCAATTGTCGGAAACGAAATAAGCGTTTATGGATAGAAGTGCGGGAAATAATAAACAGTTTCGCAGCTTACGCACAAACCACGGAAAACATATGTATGCCAAACTGAACAAACATATGAACCAACGTTTGGTCAAACATACCAAAATAATCAACCAATCTCCTTGAAACCCCTACTAACGAGCACACTTTTACTTCACACAAGTGACCATTATTAATATTGGTTTTTCTACAAAACGCTTCCACGCAAAACCGTAGAGTTAAATAAGGTCGTTGCACATACGCAAAGGAGCTACATGTAAATGATTTGTATCAGAAATTTGGCGGCAAAAATCACATATCGATAATAAATGTTTGGTTTTCCTTCACTTGTTGCTGCCAGTTAATTTTTTATCGTTGGTGCCCAGGAATGCTGATGAACATCAGTCATTGTATCCAAAAGTTGTTTGCTTTCATGCAATCAAATACTTGATTTGGTAAAACCATACGCTTATTCCCATGCCAAAAGAGGGAGAGGACAATTATTGTACGGAATTTACCTGCGTTTTTCTTATATTCTTATAGGTTGGGCAGTTATAAATCTTAGAAGTACTTATTATTATTTGCTTGTTTTATTTTCAGTAATTTCTTCTTTACCACAAGCGAGACTATTGAGCACCGTAGCACATATCGTTTGCGGAACATTGTAAATGCCGTAACACATTGAATGCATGTTTACAGTACAAAAGAAATACTCCCCCCTCCATCCAAGGAACATAATAAATCAATGGTGGTAGACCATTAGAGGAATCCAGTAATATCGAATAAGCTTCTTAAATATCCATTTGGCAGGTGTAATATTAGCTCCTTATTTATCTTCGGAAAGAGCATAATGCTTTCTTTCATCTTTCTACATTTTTTGCTTATTTTCGTTCTTCCCCCTTTCCACCCTCACTACGTTTCTCCCTTTCTTACGCCCTAATCTTATCGCCTCTTCCCAGCATCCTTTCTTTTTCCATTTCTGCGGGTTTAAAGCTGATTTTCGAATTGATATTGGTGTTTTATAAGCCTCTTTTATGTTCCTTTCTTTATTCTTAATTTCCTCAGTGATTTTTTACTCTCTCTTTTCTTCTTCGTCTTACTCTTCTCTTTCTAATCTTCTTAAATAATATTATATTAATGTATGTAACAAAATGCTAAAGAAAAACGGGCCGATGAAGGCGAAAAAAATATGCAAAAGCACCAAAAAAGGAGAATTACGAAAATTAACTAATAATATTTTGTACTGGCCGGAGATGCTTAATTCAATTAGTTAAATAATACCCATGCGAATTAATATATATTCAGTTTTGTCATGAAATCTTTTTAATGCCCTTTTATAGTCTTTTGTAAGATTTTAAATAAAAAATATATAAAACAAAATAAATGAAATACTGGAAGAATATACAAAATAAAAATCATTTGTGGTTCGTGCTTGTATCTAATGAACAACGAAATTCATACAAAGATAAAAGCGCATCAGATTTCTCATTAGTAAATAATAAATAACCAACGTACCAGGAGTAAGCCCAAAATCATTTTAGAATCCATTAATGTTTTCGTTAAGAATATATCCATGTTTATATACCCTAAATCCAAATGTGAAAAATACATTTTAAATTTGTTCATATGTTTGTAATGCATTAAACGGGGCCTAGCAGGCATAGAGTAGTATACACCTTCTGCCTCAGAATCACGTCCTTGATTTCAGATTACCTCTATCTAACTATCTGTGTGAAACTGTGTAAACTGCTTTCAATTTGAAGCGAAATACTAAATCAAAAATGTTACTTTGAACAACAACAATAACATTAATAAACAAGCGTGGTTGATGTAGTAGCTGATTAACTTTAACTGAAGGGAAATAAGAGAAAATAAAGCACAATTTACCAAAAGAAAAAGAACAACAAATTCTTTAACAAAAAAGAATAAGGTAAAAGACACCACCCACACAACCAAATAATAAGCTTAACCGTCACACAAACAAGTAATTTCTCCATAGAAAAGCTTTGGCTCTTTCGTTTTTTGTTAGTCCAATTTCCTTGCCATTGTTGTTGTTGCGCCGACCCAAAGCGCCGACGATAGGCTTTTCTTGTTGTATGCAAAGCGATATTTGTTGATCGGTTGCTAATAACGGTCGGATATTTGTTGGTGGGATAGCGTAGGTTCTGAGGACTATCTGCACTTTCGTAGTAATTTTTATGAATGATTATTTGTTGTGATTTTTGTAAATAGCTTCAATGTTGCTGATGCAAATGTTCTAATTGTTGTTGTTCTCGTTCTACTGCATGTTTTCATGTCAGCGTGAAAAGTATTTTCTAGATAAATTTTTATTTACATTATGCTTACCTACAATATCTGCCTCCCTTTCTTCCCATATATCGCTGGGCCACACAAGAAAATCCTTTTCTAATATGATGCAACTTTTTTCATATTTTATATGATCCATAATTTGAACTGTTGACGTTATGAATTCAAACAACACTAGGTAACATTAAGGACAACAATTCTAGTACCGGTACGTATATCTGATGTGTTTAAAAATAAAGCGAACAAACGAACACGTGGATGAAGGAACTACGGTTAACAAAACTTTGAGCTGACTTAAGATATTCTTTGTTAGTGTGGGCAGCAGTAATTTTTTTCTTTGGTGCAGCAGACTCTTATTGCATCCGTTATTGTCGTTGGTTTTTTATATCCTATTCCCTTTAAAAAAGGGAAAAGGATATATTAACGTTGATACTAAGTTTGTAACGCAGTGAAGAAGTTTCAATACATATAGAAAAGTATATATATTCTGGCTCAGAATGATCTACCCTGAGTCGATTTAGCCCTGTCCATCTATCTGTCTGTCTGTCCATCTATCTGTCTGTCTGTCTGTCTGTCTGTCTTAGGGTGCCCATATGCTTGTCATTGGGTAGGCCCTTCGGGAGCTTCGTGGTGGCTGTGGTTGCACCCAAAGTCACGCGGTTACGAGTTTGGATGAGCTCGGGTGTGGAATGCACATTCCGGGTGCCGGGACCCATAGACCGGAAAAGGTTTAGATAGGCCTCGACCATACCTAAGGTGGAATGACCATGCCTTACACATGGCTTCCATACGTACAAACGCCGCGGGTTGGCAACCCGTAGGCACTGGGCGTCAGTTGCTATAAAGAAAAAGAAACATTCACGAAGTCTGTACTTGTAACCCCGTGCGGAATGGCCCGCCATGGACTTAAGCCAACATGGCAGGCGTCCATGTAAAACACATAGAGGAATCTGTCCGTCTTTAATATTGTTTATGAATATTTTGATAAAAATATATCGAATATGTCGCGTAAAGTGTAACTGTGGGGATGATAACTGAGACTGCAATAATTTGTCAACAAGCGAACATAATTTGAGAGGAGCGGCTGTGTTTAATAAATTCTGCTGACCACTTGTTCATGATTATTGGAGAACATACACATATTATTCTTCAAATAATTAGACTCGAAATTTGTTACAATTATTTTTTTTAGTTCTAGGATCATATTTATAATCAACCCGGACGAAACGTTGTGAGGAATACATGTGAATGAGGAATACATGTAAATTGTTTACGAATTAATTTTGTCAAGGAGAAGGTCGTTAATACCATATTTTTTTCCTTTTCCGCTGACTATTTTCATTAAATTAAGAAACCGGAATCTAATATAAAATCACCGCTACCATGCTAAAGAGTTAATTAATTCATTTTAGAATCCCTAAATAAGATCTTCAGAAGGTCTCCGTTTTCGGTTCATGAATTTATTAGAACAGGCTAAAAAAATATCATCAATAAACATTTGTAGACAGAATTAGGTGACACAATTTTTTTCTTGAACCTATCCACGAATGTTAAACTACTTTAGAAACAATTGGTTGGTGTTATTGCCATGAAACATGGCAAGAGCATTTTATGTTATTATGAGGTTTTTGGTCTTGAAAATGGACAAATTCGGCCTACCGGAACACCTACATTTGTACGAAATTATCTCTTCTCTTTCTAGCCAAATTTTGAAACCAAGATTTTATGACTGCGAAAGCAGTGTTGAAGGTTAATTATCAACAAAAAATAGCCGCGTCACGCCCATTGCTAGACATTTGCATGTGGTGAGTTTTGTGATAAGATCTTTACTGAAAATTAGAACAAACTATAAACTTATATTACGGGTATAGGGTATATAAACATCGGTCGGTTTCTTACTTTTTAGAAAATTAAAGGTAATCAGAAAAGAATCAGTCTTGGTAATTTTGTTGGCGTTATTGTAATTCTTAATCATTTAGCTTTACTTTTAATGGTCGTGAACGGTAAACAACTCACCACAACAACAGAAGCAATAATAAAAGCAATTAGGCTAAAATTTCTGAAATAAAATTAAAGTACTTATGACGCTTTAGTAAATAAGGACGCTAACCTCGGCCTGGACGAAGTACTTATACCCTGTATCAGTAATTTTAATTTATGGTTTAAATCCAATATGCAGTGGACGTCGAATTATTCTTTTAATATTATTGAAACGTGGTGATGTATAAGTCATAAATGTGGGGAAAAAATATAGGCGGCGGATTAAGGAAAAAATAGTAGGGAAGTCAATCAGGCAAGAAAATGACAAATTTCTTTAAACGAATCAACGAAATTTATAAATATTTAAAAAAAAATTAATGAGAAAAAGAATATCCTACATACAATTTTCGAAAAAAAATTTCGATGATGAATGTGTGTTTACTTCCCTTGACAACAATTTTTTTCTTATTCTGTGATTAATGATATGCTTCTTTAAAAAAATTTATTTTTTTACAAATCATGCATGCGCTGCATTTAAAACAAATAGGGTGTATTATTCAAATACATACAGCTTCAATTTCTATCAGAAGCTCATTACTAACCATTCATTAGCCCCTTAGCCCATTAGTCGGGCAATTTAAAGGCTTAAGATAACTCAAAAGATTGCAAGCATGGACAAAAAAAGATAATAATAATAATGAAATGACATTGAAATACAATAGAAATAGTAATATTAAATTTCGCAACAGACATTTCAATAACTCAGGATAGTATTTTAATAGAAAGCTCCTGTACGATTGGCCTTGAAAGGCAGTGGCAGCTCTGTCCATTGTTTAGGACCTAAATTGCGAGTTGCAGTAGCAAAAGGCAGAAGGAAGAGAAACATAAATCTAATAAGTACAACCTGACTAGGACCTGACTAAAACTGTGACACGAGGGAAAAGAAAACTCACAACGAACAAGATGAAAGAATAAATTTGGATAGAATTGTTAGAAGGAAGCGCAAAGTAAGAAACCCGTTCCAAGACAAAATGCTAGAAAGACTTAAAGACTTAAGAGAAGAGAGCAGGGCTAAATTAAAAAAATTATTAAAAATATTCAATGTGGAAAGCATTTTTTATGATTTCAGCATACAGTTTACAGATCACCTAAAAAGAAACTTCGACGTAGGAATTCACATTCACATACAAATTCACTTTGATAAAATAAAACACAATTATTGCCAATAACAAAAACCATTTAACACCTGCTGCCAATATTCAGTGAGTCACTTGATACCCGCTCTACACCCTCCATATATTTTATTTCCGCTTATTCCTCTTCTTGTCAAATATCTTCTTTTCCATTCATTCAAGTCGGTCCGATTAACATCAATCCAATGAACTCTCGATTGGTGCAATCGAATCGAATCGATCAAATCGCCTGTTCTTTAACTCCATCCCACGTTTCACGCTGGTTCGCATTTTCTTTAATTTGTCCATACTTCATTTAGACGCTTAGCTTTCTCGGTTCCCGCGTTGGTCTTGTTATTGATTTGAGCAGAAAATAGAATTTTAATTAAAGTTGGCAAGATTTTGATAGATTAGATCTTCGCTACCTCAGAAATGAAATTGATTACTTTCGTAATATCGCGACTACTCCTCGTACTCTTCCTCTTGGTTTCTCTTCCAATGATTAACCGATGCACATGCATGAATATGTGTTAGCTAAACATAAGCTGAAGTATATACAATTAACAGCTGAAGGAATAATAATAATAAAAATAACTACGAATATCTACGAATACGACCATTTGTGGCACATGTGGTGCTAGTTGTGTTCTTACCAAAGGGCAAAAAAATGAAAAAATTAATTAAAAAAAGTAAAAGATAAAAAATTCAAATCAGGCTATTCAATTAACGATTTCACGATTTAACGATCTTATTAATATTACAATTTCCTTCTTTTGAGCGATATCCTATAGGATTCCTCGCTGTCGCTACGACTGGCGATATTTGGCACGATAATTAAGCGCCAAGACAAAGCGCGACCTCAATTCCTTTTTCTCATCGCTCCAACCCTGAAGAGAGTGGTGACCAATTTCAACATCGCGCCCATGTATCGGATTAGTTTATTTTGCGTAGTGTTGTAATATGATCACGCGATGCTTAAAGGAGCAGATGCATCTTCTGGCGGACGTAGCGTTCAATTTATGTCACTGCATCACTCGTTTTCAATGATTTGGCATTGAATGATGAACAGGTGGAAATGACGTGACTGTGATCGTTGGTCTGTTGTTTGATTGCTCATAGGCAAACTGATCGCAATTAAGATCAGTTTTTTCTAATTAAGATCAGTTTCTTCTTTCTCAGTTTGAAATCATTAGACTAGGCATCAAGTAAAATGATATGAAATACACTACAATTTTTATTAAAAGTAAAACAATATGTTTGGGAGTGTAAAACATTTATATTGGCGGTAGTAAACCAAAGTCCAATAAAGAAATTATGTCTTAATTATCGAAAAATTTTAGTATTTATTTATAAAAAACCCTACAACCTGTACTCGTAACAATTTAAAACAACCTTTAAGTAAACAATTTCTCCTTCAACGAATCCTTTATTTCCAATAATTCATAACATGTCTCCTTTCAGTCATCACACACCAGAAGCAACATTTCATCGGTGGTGACAAAAGAGGAATTGGAATGCTGTCTCAAATATTTATTCGCTGAAATGTTGAACCGCTGAAAAGCATAGACATCCCAGTCAGGCCGTAGCATGTGCTTCCGCAGAAATCATTAGAGGGAAAAGAAAAGCGCCGGTATTTAACGAAATCGCAGAGAGGATGATCGATAATCGTAGTCCTTCGTTTATCAATCGCTCTATTTTTCGTAAAACGTGAGGAATTACATAAAGCATTACAAATTCAAATAAAACCTTCTGTAGTTCGTACCGCAACAAAACAATTTGTTTGCTTCAACGATGAGGTTTTCCTATACGGATACAGTTTCAGGAATTTAGATACTACAAATTGGTAAAAGGATGGCAATCCAGAGAAAGCAAAAACAATTAATTAAAATTTAATTAATCAAATGTAAACTAAAGAAACGAAGAAAAATTTACGAAGTCGAAGTAAAAATAAAAAATGGCTAAGTCCCTAAAGAGTATATTTGAACTCGATACTACCAGATAGCTTTATATGTAACTAATGTAATTATATGTAATTTATGTGTCTAAGCAGACATTCCACCTGCATATTATTATTTTTAATTTATGCTAATATCAAAACATATTCTGTGGCAATTGTGAAGCAATTGTTGCGATGTCAAACGAAGCAGTATCTAGTGACATATCCCGCTCAATCTCATGGCATGTTATTGATTGACTAAGGCCGCAATAGGCTTAATACTTTGGGAATGAGCCGCAATAGCCTTTAATACTTTGGGAAACATATGCATACCCCTAATTGCCCACACGCGAACACTACAATTACACACGCATACACATACGCGCATACAAACACGCGCATAATGCTGTCATCCAGAAGGACAACAACACCCGTTTTCTTATGCTTGTTGGATGACATGGTACGTCGTTTTAAAATATTATCTAATTCGAACTTTTTCGAAAGAAAATGGGTTCGATAATGACGAGGGTTCGTCAACAAAATGCACATCCGATAATTTATATTTATCACAGTGAAGACGTAAGAAAAAAATTTGAGGTATTACGATGAATGATGAGATCTATTTCAGTTATTAACTAAATTAATATACGTATTTCCAAGAGGCACATAATGATTATTTGTTCCAATATGAGTGTGTCAGTGAAAGCTGAATTCATACATTGGCAATGCCGTAATGTCAACCGTAGCTAATCCTTTTATATTGAGAGATTAAAAGGTGTCTGTACAAATTTTATACCTCCTAGTCCTTAGTACCTTCTAGTCTGTCAGCCTCCAGATTCGTCGCCATAGTTCGTCCCACAAAACTGGCTGCGGATGCTTTGGTGAGTATATTTGAGCAAAGTAATTCGACAGTGTACTCGTGTGTTAATTCATTTGTCGAAATACTACAAATGAGAAACGTCTTTCTTACGCCGTTCCTAAGAAATGAACGAAATTGTGTACAAATGTCTTGGCTATATGGCGTCAATCGAAAAAAGTTTACTTCCAAACTGAATTTTTTTTCGAAACGCTTCTTTACTTAGGCTTTTTTAGTAATATGTTATATCCGTATTGAAAAATATTCAATAACCGATCGCGGTTGTGATTTTGTGGGTGGTTTTTTAATATATACGGTTAAAGATTTATTATAAAGGTGCATCCTGTAAAATAATTACACAATAAAAAAATGAAATATATGTTGAGTAAATTTTTCATAATATGTCAAGCAACATAACACAATATGTTAATATTATGTTATAATTTATGTTATAATTAACAAAATATGTTAATATTACTTTGGTTTTCTTATTTATATTATAAATATTTCGTTTTATTTCCCGGGTTCCTGCATTTCATTTTAATTAGTCTGTAATCAGTGGGTAAATCTCAACGGCCCCTCCTTTTGAAAAAAATGTTCTGTCACTTCAATTCACTTCACTTTCCACGTCACCGCAAAAAAAAAAAGAACGGACCAAAAACGCCAAAAAGTAAAAAAGTCATGACTTGTCTTAATTGTCTCTCGTAAATTTAGGTTTAAATATTAGAGTGGATAAATTTTCTACATCAACTTTTAATTGGTTTAATTAAACAAATTGTAAACTTCAGTGGCAAACAAACAAGGACGACATTAATCTTAACAGGAGTACATTTGAGCCAATTTAATGTCATTTCATTGCTCCCACACTCAATAAAAATTTCAAATCAAGATTTCTAGACTGACTGGCGAAATAGACGGACGCCAAGGAGCTCACCAACGATCCAACCAATCAACGCAGTTGCCGACGCAACTTCGATTTTTTTCTGCTGTTCAAAAAAAAAACTAATGCTATGATTTGTCGTTTTCTTTTTTGGTCGACCTCAAATTTTAACATTCTGAGAATTTTTTAGAAAATCATTTTTATTTAAAAACGAATTTTTTAAAAAAAAACTGTCTGCGTCCACAGTGGCAGTTAAGTATGTGTGAATAATACGTCTTGTGAATGAGAAGGTTGAAGATTTTATGTCCTCGAGGAAAACTCAATGTTTTTGACGGCAGTGTTGAATAAAATAGCAGCAATAATGATTAAAAGAATACCATCAAAAACGGCAGCAGCAAAATTAACATCAGAGTTGGAAAATTGTAAATATGTTTAATTGCACGAGCACATAAATTCGCAGGAAGACGCAGATGCTGATGTTGCCAACAACGAAGATAATGATGAAGATGCCGATGATGATGAAGGAAATATCTAAAACGCATAAGAACGAAGATTTCTATTTATTAATCTTTAGTTTCATAAAAAGTACTTTTTTATATATTTTGATACTTCGCGCCAGAGGGTTTATAGTATATTAAGTTTATTCATTCGTTTGCGACACATTAAAGACATATAACATATGGAAGAATACACAAATTTATACAGCACTGTCTGTCTACCTGTCTATCTGGAAAGATTACTACTACTGGAGAACGAGAATGGATATTCTCATGAAATTCGAAACACACATTCTCTCTTACTATAAGCTGTTTCTATTGAAAACTTGGATAGGAACCACTCGAAATCAGATGGCGATCACGTCCCCTTCTGTAACATAATGTGAATATCAACGATTGTAGCTAGAATTGGACGACAAAATTTTATCTATGAACTCATCCACGAATATAAAGTAATTTTGCAAAAAAGGACTGTCTGTTTATCAAATCCACAATTATAAAGAACACCGTATTGTAGGAGAACGATTAAAGGTATTGTCATCAAATGTGCCAGTGCCAGTTAATGCCAGGACATTACAAACCCAACCAATCCAAATAATATAGAAAAAAGAGACTCTGGGCATGTGGCGTTACCGAACTTCGTTCCAAATATATATATCATCATAAATCCACAAAAATGGGCGCAGCACGCTAATTTTTACACAATACCATGTGTGAACCTTCTTGAGAATACTTGTATTAAAGATGAGTTATCTGCACGTAGATTAACTAATAAAAGGGAAATGTAATATTAAAATGAGTGTCCGCCGAACACTGATTATTAAGATCAATCTTTTTTTGTTTTTATTTTTATTTCGTTTTTCGTTTTCTTTTTTGTTTTTATTTGGTTTTTATTATTGTTTCTTCTAAGGAAGAAAGTTAATCAAAAAAAAAACTGTTAAGTAAATAAATTAACTTGTTAAGGTCATACCGATATATCCGTATATCCATATCTATAAATTTTCTTCGCTAGACGACGAAACATTATCTTGCTTGGAGCCCTAAAATGATGCATAGCAAACAAATTGCTAAGTGTTTGTTGCCAAATTTAGTTGGCGCTATCTGTTCTTACATAAAAATAAGTATTTACAAAGCCTTCAAATTATTTCATTCACCCTAGTTCTATTTAAATTAATAAATTCATTGCAAACAAAATATAATAAATAATAATGCATGTAAATTGTGATGATATTTTTCTTTTTTTAATCCAATATTTTGATGTGCTCGAATCTTTCTGTTAATAAAGTTAGCAACACTTATTTTCTTTTATACAAACTGGTTTTTATTTGAATTAATTTTCTTTAGCTGATCTCAGCGATTAAGAGACAGATAGAAGAAGACCAGACTACTGTTAATGGGACCACTCTTCCTCTCAATTAATCTACCTGGTTTCACACATGCGGAGGACCCGTCCCATCATCAGCTGTTGTGGCCACTACGATTTATTGTTGTTATATTTGTTGTTGATTTGAAAATCGCTACGGTACGAAATACAGGCAATTTCTCTTCATTTCTCTTAGTCTCCTTTAACACATAAAATCGCACTGTATTCGATCATTTCATTTTAGATTATTTCATTTTCATAGCGTTCTTTACTAAAGCTCGTCTTGGGTTTATGCTCGCGACACAGCAATGGATTTATTTAGTCCTAAGCGAACACTAGTTTTGTGCCTTATATGTGTGAGGATATTTTATGGATTTCGAATTCCTAACCGGCGATGACTGACAGTATTTATAATTTTTTTGTCTCCAATGAAAGCGTGTTTTCTAAAATGAGTGTGGATTTGTTGGAGTATTTAATAAAAGAACTTAATAAAAAGTAGATAATTAAAGATTATCATAAATATTAAGTTCAAACATATTAATTGGGTTTTTTAAGGATAAGATAAGAGATCTTCAGCGAATTTCTATAATATTTCTTCGAATTTAAATTATTTGTTTTGCTTTTACTGCTCCTTTTGCTACTGGGGCCAATAGCTCCAAATTTCCTCCTCCCATAGATGCAGTAGGACGTGCCTACTAAATTCATTACCCCAGCCTCTTTTCTTTTCTCAAACGAGTTTTCATGGTTCTTAATTTTCGTAACAATTGGAAGTCTACTTGAGAGTTATTGCTGTTTTTATTTGAGCTCGATTGCTGGATGGCCTCGTTTTGCAGCACATTTTGTAGTCGATATTTTTAACTGTTGCTCACGTTAACGCTGACGCTGACGTTGATTTATACTAGTCCATACTTAATACTCTATTCTTACTATAGTTAGTTCCCCGATCGGAGACTGCGTCTTAACATTTTCATAATTTCAAGCCTTGTTAGTTCGACGATGTGTGACGAATTCATGCGTGTCATAGACATTGGCCTTGTTATTTGCGGAAAATAGAAATAGAAGAAGTCCCTTCCCCTTGGTACCTTTGGATTACCCGGAAGAAAGGTAAAGGACATTATGTACATACAAACTTGTTGAAAGACCTTAATATAAATTACTTACAATAATTAATGAAGAACACGGTAATTTCAGGTTTGAAAATTCAGTTCTCTAATATTGAAGCCACAGTTATTTAAGCAAGACAAGACGAATACTTCTGGGACTATGGCGGCGTTAACGCAAAACCTCGACATCTTCATTCTTTATAAACAGCCATATCTTTAACAACAACAGCAACGACGGCGAACTACAGACAACACAAACAATAAAACCTAAAGGCAATTATTGTAACGTGCTGTTCGACATGCTTCTACGTGACGTACGTACAGCTGACCCGTGTTGGCGAAAGATATCTTTGTTTTTCGGGAAAGTTAGCAGTGTCCATGCCTGAGTTGGCCTCGTGATTGATGCCAGTCTTCCTTTTTGTCATTCTGTGCATCTGAATGTTTTTGCACGTTCATTACGTGAGGTATCTTAATATTTATGTTCCTCTACCATTTTCTTTTGGTATCTCGTCTAATCTTTAGTATGGATATTTTTGCCTCTAATTTCGTTTACTATTTAGACGTTAAGCATTAGAGCGCACGCGAGAACAATTTAAATTTCAATTTAAGTTTCATTCTTGACTCGTGGTTAGAACAATTTCTCAGAATCAGAAGTTGGTTACAAATATTTAATTCATTTTTTTCTTTCAGTAGTTAGAAGTTTTTTGAGATTTTATTATCCAAAGGAATGAAATTATATCTAATTTACTGCCTAATGCATCTTATTACTTATTTACAAGAATATCACTATCGTCTGTTTTAAGTGTTAAATGGAAATATTTTACTTTTTTAATTTTTTTTACTTTTTACATTTTAAATTGTAGAAGTTTTAATTATTCTACAACTATTGGACTATGAAGAAAATGATCTTTAGATATTTTGCTTTCAGGAAGTTCAAATATTTCATACCTAGAAAATATAAATTACAAAATTTTAAATTCAACTCAAAGCTGTTCATAAGTTGGGTAATATGAAAATTGCTTTATATCATAGCAATGTGCTGCAGATGACAACTTGTCAGACTTGTGTTCGTTTAACAATAAAATCTTCCTAAAGCGTATTAAATTCTTTGAATAAATGTTTTCTAAAATAAACAAAAGAGTGTTTAGTATCGATAAATAATCAATCTTACCAAATTACCTTCAATGACTCCTTCTAACCTTCTGCCCCACTTTCGATAACTTCTTAAATTCCTTTTATCCATTTTGACTATTTTTTGCTTTTTCATTTTTACGTTAAATCTTTTCTTCTTAGTGAAATGTTCGGATTTAAATAAAATTTTCCCATGGATGCCTCCAAATTTTTCTGTTTCTTCTTCTTTAGCAGCGGTATTTTTTAAACATAATCAACTATTGTTCATAAAGTAATAACAAACTCTTCTGAAATTTCATGATTAAAAAAAGAAATATTAGCCCGTGGAAAACGATTTTACGACTCTCTAACACGCAAAGAAAATCTTTGTAGTTTTTATGATGATCCAAGAAGAAGAAGACAATCACTTCATGAGAACAATTTTTTTAATAAATTATCCGTGTTAACTAAATTGAACTTAACTGAACTGAAAGACAAGGAAAAAAGATGGGGAGTGGATTTCTGTAAATGTGATCAAATGAATATGACTAAATTATGCAGGAATAAAACACTTAATCACTTTAACACACAACACACATCACTTAATCCCAATAATCACAGAAATACAAACAACAGCAACAAGAACATCAATAACGGGATAGTCACTTTTATGAATAACACTTCTCTTAATATTCCAGGCGCCTTCTTTGGCCGGTTTTTGTATTGTTCGGGTTAGTGAAAATTTTATCAATAAATATCAAAATGTTAATACAGAAATGAGTAAGAAAAAGAACACCAACAGAAAAAGCCACCAGGAGAAATAACATATACCCAAAAAAAGATTAAATACACACAATTATATTTAAGACCTTTTAGAATTAAAAGAATGTGTTAGGCGTGGACATGCCTGGAATAAGGCGATGAGCACAATATGAGCGACACTTCTATCCTAACCAACGACAACAAAAGTAACAATAACGGAATATAAAAAGATAATACCGTCGCTTTACGTGAAATAAGAATGGAAAGGACAACCAAAATAATTAACCCAAAATATCTCAAGTTCAATGTCAGGAGTACCAACCTGTTGTTGTTGAACAACAACTAAACGTGCAACATCACGTTCTATAATGGTATCTACATTTCCGTCTGGCGGTAACTATCGTTGGAGTCGTAAAGTCAATGAATCCCTAATTCTGAAAATTTCAAAATCCAATGTCACGACGCACAGTGGCAGATATTTTGAAATAGCGGTCAAAAGTCTATATCTTCTGAACGCGTTAAATTATTTAATTTATTTTTTTTTCTTTGCTACCCTAATCTTTAGCTTTAATTTCATGCTACAACCATTAAAATTGACATGGGGGAACCAAAGATATGACAGATTTTATCAACCTACCTCGTACTTTTACTACAATCTAAATCTTTCTAAGCATATCCGTCATGAATAAAGAACACTGCAAACATACTGCGTTTTTTTATAAATGTTGTGTTTTTTGAATACTTATATTAATTATTTATTATAATAATAAAGGCAAAATACAAAGATATATAATTTAAGATTATAATTCAATAAATAAAGACAAAATATTTACATGTGTATGCAAACTAAGCAATTTTTACAAAATGTTCAGCAAAATATTTTTGTTGGTCGTCTAATAGTAAATTTTTAGCATAATTATCCAATTCAATTGATGAAGACTTCCATTTTTGACGAATATTCGAAATATATGGATCTGATGTGCAGAGCAAAACTGTAAGAAGATCCTCATTCGTACAATATCTTGACATTTTTCTTGTGTTGTGCTCACGAAAAAATCTATAATCCTTATTTCTTTTCTCTTGTGCTTCTTCGGAAAGATCACCTAGTGGAAGCAGACTATGTTCAATTACTTGTTCTCCATGATACAGAACTTTATGTATTGTTGATGGCATATTCCTCCAAGGGTATTTTTCGTTATATATCTCTGCGGTTTTCTTAGCATATATTCCGAATTTCTTCGCATCAATCATTTTGCTGCATGCTATAACTTCTATAATTACTTTAAACCGCCTTATTATTTCAATATCCACTCCTGTTATGAAAGCTGCAGTCTCAGGATCAGAGAAAAACCTTCGAGCAGTGTTTCCATCATTTGTGTTACCCTCTCCTTGTTTTGGTTGGTCAATTATCAGACCTAGTTGACGATATTGCTCCTGTATTTCTCTTTTCCTTATGTTTCTTTTTTCCAGATTCAATTCATTTCTTCTAACTGTTCCTGTAGCTCCGAATTCCAAATCATAAGCCAATTTGAGAATATGTTCCATGAAACGAATTCTAGTGTGAAGAGGGGACAATCCAAATTCGTACGCATCTTTACAGTCATTATCACTTGGTGGTACTTGGTTCAATTTACTCGAGGTTTGGTGACATATAATGCAGCTAGATGATGCCTTAGTATCCGTTAAGGCTTGTCCTACTTTTCCATCAATCATAGTGAGAAGAAGTTTGAAATCTATTTGAATACGATGTCCATAAATCTCAAAAAATACTGGCTGCAGTTCCTGAATTTGGCTTTTTATTTTATCAACTTCTTCGACTATGACATCTTTTGTCTCCTTTTTGAATGCAAATTTAATTGGTCTGCAATATTTTGTTGAAGAAGGTGTTTCATTTCTCCATATATCTTTGCTGGTTGACGGCTCAGGTTCTATTTTATTTTTCCTTAATCGCAAAGGAACAAAAGAAATCATAAACAAGTTGCCGTCATTTGAATTCTCTGCGTTAAATTGTTTATATTGCTTCTGACCAGATGATCCGTCACATCCCCACTTAGAAACAAGAGTAAGATTGCAATCGCCAAGACTTTTTAGACAATTTTCATCTAATGAAAGCAATAATCTCTCGGCAGTGTGCTCTAGAAGATCTTGTAATTTAACCTCTGCTGAGCTTGGAGTAATTTCGATCGCACTTTTCGAAGGTAGGCAGTCTTTTTTTATAGCAATTATTTCGTCGTATGATGGAAAGATGTTGCATTTTTTTCCATTGGCTCGCTTGCGTAATTCTATATACTGATTTTTAGTCAATTTTAAATCTAGGAATAATGCAAATGCTTCATCTGGGGTAAACTTTTTTTCTTCAGTTGGAGTTTTAACGTTGGTCAGTAATCTTTTTATGCGTTTAGGGGTAGCTTCCATTACTTTCTCAATTAGTTCTACCTTGTCCTTTTTATTTTTTGATGGACCTAGTTGATGAAGAAATGATTCCTTTATTATTTCGGTGGATATTTCTTCATTGATGTTGCCAAGTTTGCGCCTTCGAGATCGTTCACTGCACTCATCAATCGATTTCCTTGGTCGACCAGTCTTCTCGCTGCCTTTATCAGTAGTTTCATTTTCAAAGACGAGTTCAGTTTCCATCCAATTTTTATAGCGTTGGTACATCACCTCTTTTTTTCGATGCACATCCTTATATCGCGTTTTCAAATGCGACAAAAAAGTTTTTATTTTATTTGTATATGTTTCAATACGTTCTTCATTACAAGAATCGCAAAAAGTTTTACTGAGAATATACGAAATAACATCTTGGTCCTCTTTTCGTACAAAGTAAATATCGGCCAAAGTCTTATATGTGAACTTCACCATGTTTTTATCAACACTACAGAAATTATATTTTGGCAGCGCTTTAAATACTCTAATCTTCACACATCCTTAACAATATTTGTAGGTAATTATTTGGTCATAAAATTGGTTTTTTTCTTCATAAACACTGCTACCTGATTCATCAAAACGTTTAAACTTTACTTATACCCATACCCTACCATTACCTAATGTTTTAGGTACCTGATAATTAAGTATAGGTACCTAATAACTAAAAATACAACACTTATTTTTCCAACGAAACAATCATTTAAAGAAACAAAATACTCATAATCATTTAACAGCCAAAAAAAAAAACATGAAATAAGAATCCTTTAATTTTGCATTAGATGACTTTGTGTCATAAAAAATACTCCAGGTACCACATCCGCAAGCTTCCGCAAATAAAACTATATACAGAATCTAGAGAAAAGACTCAGCTATGCGATCGTGTAAAATTTGTTCTGGACGACGCTGGCCCTTTTGATTCCCGATCCAATTTACATGAAAATTTATTGAAATTTGGTACATTTTTTAAATACCTGTTACATATTATTAGTAACGCTTATTTAACTTAGTTTAATATTATTTAAATATAAAATAGATTAGAAAAATAAATAAAAAAGACCGGAACTTAATATCAGCAAAACTCGCCGAGTTATAATTATTTAAACTATAAAAAAATTACAGAAAATCAAAAATTTTAGGCCAAAACAGAAAAGGACTAGCTTTGATTGTCCTGTTTTTAGTGAAAGGATCAAATTAGAGCTGTTATTTTTTGGCACCCTAGGTTCTGATGTATTATCTTTCATATAAGCATACTAATTGTAAAATTGGCGACTGTGAAAAAAAAAACTTTTGGCCGCTATTTCAAAATATCTGCCACTGTGCGACGCACAATAGAAAGACACAACAACAAGTGAAACAACATGTGGAAGAGAAGAAACGAAGAGGAGCACAATAACGGCATCAGTTACGGAGCAAAACCCAGAGAAACTTCATCGCATTTCTTACAATCCCTTTTCAGTGTTTTATAAAGAGAAATTTGGTTTAGAAAATCCTAAAACAAATAATTCTGAATTTTATTTTTGTATCCCAAAAATATATGACAAAATATTGAAGAAAAAGAATATTGCCGAAAGTATTTCAAATATTTATTGAACTGTTAAAAAGGAAATCTACTTAATTTCATAATTCACCACAAAATTGTTTGAAAATCTTTGGATCGTAAGTCCAAACTTAGTAAAAACGGGGTGCAAACGCAATAAAGATTACTGCATCAACGGTTTAACATTTAGCATACAGATGTTAAATATTTTTTTATTACTGATGGTGACTGGCGGATTGTCGTTAATGTTATAATTTTATTAGATTCGTCCGTGTGCTTGATTGATTATTTGCTTTTCTGTTTTCTTTTCTGTGAGATTGCTTACAAGACAGCTGGTTTAGTTGTGGTCTCTTCTGTTAACGATTCATCTTAATGGTTTAATCTTTTGAACATTTTATAGTGGTCTATAAAAACTTCATATATCTCCTCATAGTGAATATAAAAATCAATGAGAATTCATAAGAGAAAAAGTAAACCAACGAACGTAAAAATGGGAAAAGATAACTAACTTACCTTTATTGATACCCTCCCATTCCATTAGTTTTTTCCTACTAATAGATATAGTGCAATACAGAAAAGATAATTTAATACAAAATTGAATATATAGTTTTCATAAAATCGAAGAAAATTCAATCTCTTAAAAAGCTCTGAATTTCTGACGAAATTTTATAATTTAACATCGGTGCTTAAAATAATAGGTCTAGATAATTGTCCAGAGGTATTTGGAAGAGAAAAATGTTATATTGACTCAACCGCAATATATATGCGTTTTATATTTTCTTTCTATTATTATTGTTGTCGGCTGTATTTTTATTTAAACTGCTATTGCAGTAAGTTTTGTCTATATTTCAATAACATACCGTACGCGTCTGATAAATCATTCACCCATATATTCAGTTATTCACTTAAATTCGAGCTATAAATAAAGTGAACCAAAACGACAATTAACCTATACATCAAACGTTCTTTTGAGTAAATTCATAAACAGTGACATTTAGTTTACAAACGGCTTTATTTTTCGAAGCTTAAAAGAAGGAAACGCACCAAGGAACAAAACAAGCAGTACCTACCGAAACTTGAATACTATAAATAGTTTGAGGCTGTAATGGCCGAAAGGTGCTTGGAATGTTTAATCGAATTGTTTACAATCAAAGTGGGTTTTGCGCTGACGCCGAATATAAATTAACTCCCAGGGCACTTTACTATTCTAGCAGTCAAAAGCTAAATACTTTTCGAAAATGAAATATTTTCTTGTCGAAATTAAACCGGCTGAAAAACATTTAAGTTTTACTCTTCTGTGAGGAAATATAAGTTATTTTTTATCGTATCGAAGAAGAAATTATTGAAGAAATATAAGTTATTTTTTATCGTGTCGAACTCCTTGGAGATGGAGTGACACCAAATCTTAAGGGATCAGTTAATCTCACATTTCCTTAATTTCCATCATCATACTTCAGTCCCGTAATTAGCACTTTCTTCGTCGTGATTATTACAGTCGGTATCGACGTTGTGGTCGTCTCTGTGATCGCAGTTATCATTATTGAGGCTTTCATCGATCATGATCATTGTTGAGACATTCATCTTGATTGTTTATCTCATAATTGCTTATATCACATTTTTCGTCACCGTTGCGTGACGATATAGTTGCTTTGTTCGCCTTTGTGATCGTGATTACGGGCGCCGGTACGATCATCACTGTGATCTTCGTGTGATAGTCATAACGATCGTCGTTACCACCACCGTTCTGTTCGCTTATGTACCCGTCAGTATGTATGCATCTAACCAATAGTATCCAATTATCTTTGCGTTCTATCTCGTCCGTCTATTAGGAAACTTTTCAAACGAAAATTCCGACGCAACAGCAGTCATGATATCTCGGAAGTCTTCACTATGCGTTCGGTCCGGCCGTCTGCATTTGATTGAAGCAATTCGTAATGCAGTTCATTAATATGCATTACATCATCCCTAAATTTATAAAATAGAAAAGCAAAATAGGGGTTAATGAGCAAAAAAAAAAAACTTGTGGTAGATGATGATTGTAAATCCTTCCAAAAGCAAAATATATCATACATTTTCATAGTTTCAGCCGTTAATTTTGATAAATTTCCTCTCTTGCAACACATTCTTCATATATACCAGTCACCATTTTCTTATTAAAATTTCATTTGTGTGTGGACAACATTCCGATCGATTTTTCAGATTGCTTTATTATAACGCTTTCCTTTCTAATGCGTTTTTTCTAACGCCGAAGTAGTTTGATTTGTTAAGCGACCTATAAGCAACTCTAGCAAAGTTAAGTAACTCTTTTAAAATATCACAAAATTAGTTAAACACATCGTAAATGTTATAAAATATTCATACAAGAAATTTTTGAAAATATCGGCCTTTACAAACAAAAAAATAATAAGCATAGGCATTGAGAAAGAGTGAGAGAGGGAAAAGTTTGAGTGATTGAAACGGAGACGAAAAATCGAAGGAAAGTATAAAACAATTACTACAATTTTCATTCTTTTTCAGAGAAAACCACGATAATGATTTTATTTCTTTAACACTAGAAAGACCATTGCCGTCATTTTGACGGTTTTCAGATTTCAAGTCGTTATATCATTTTTTAGGATATTGCGATTATCTTTTCCTTTCGTGACTTTTATTCGTTTCTTATTGTAAACAAAATAAATTACAAAGGGTGTACTTATAATTTTTTTGTAAGACTGAGAACTCGATATACCTAGAAAGACCATTGCCGTCATTTTGACGGCAAGTGTTATTATTGGCTGTATACGAATTCAAATGCATCGTCGAATTGAACGAGTTGCGTTTTTTGACAAGAATAAGCATGTATCTCAGTGCCTGGAAGCAAATTTCCTAAAGACCGCAGTAAAAATTTTAAAGATGTAGGTTTTATTACTCGAACTCGAAAATTGTCATCCTCCATAAGAACAGTAAGGACAGGTAAGAACTGTTACAGTTTTGGTTATGTTTCCAATATTTGGAATCGTTTTTTGCTATTCTAATAATTCCGAGTTTTATTATACGAAATTATCCGAAACAATTACTATCTGCTGCTTGAGTAATAATGAGTTCGGTGATAGAAACAAAGAAATCCTTTATAATTGAGTCCTTGAGTGGAGATACGGCATTGCAAACAAAGAGTTCGTTGTGAACGGAGTTCATTGTGTAAAAAAGTGTAACACCCAAGTTGAACTTTCATATCAATATAAATATGAGTCAAAGAACGTTTCTTACGGATGACAAAATAGGTGCTGAACTTTCAAGGCTTCAGAGTATTCAAACCGACCAATCAGAAGTAGATGAAGACGACGAAGATGATATAGACCTCCATTATATGCCGCCTGTTAGTTCTTCGTCTGAAGAATCCGAGTCTAATGAAAATTCGAAATGTGTACCATCAACATCATCCCAAAGTCGGATCTCAACTTTTGGTACAAAGAGGGGACGTCTTGCTCATCGACGAAGACATAATCAAAGAGAAGTACGTTTAGCTACTTCAATCGAAGTCGGAGATGCTCTAATTGGAAGTGATGGTACAAAATGGACGTGCATTAAAAATTCTCGAAGTTCTTTGGTGCCTCAAAGTGGTCGACGAAGCTGCAGAAACATTTTGGAAGAAGCAGCGGGGCCAAATACATATGCTGAGAGGAATATTGAAAATGAAAAAGTTCTATCTGCCTGGCGGTTATTTATAAATGAAAAAATTTTACGTCACATTAAGCTTTGTACGGAAACAGAGGCTAGGTTGCAAACAAATGATAACAACTGTTCTATTTCGCTGGATGAACTGGATGCTTTCATTGCTCTGCTATATGCTCGGGGAGCTTATAATTTAAGCCAATTGGTTAACAGAATATGTCTAAAGTGCTTAAATCATAATTAAAAAATTTTAGCTGTTAAATGTTATCTAACAATCTTTCATTTAAGTGCAATTTTTTCTGCTTTGTTCAATAAAAGGAGTTGCCGTCAAAATGACGGCAAATGGTCTTTATAGGTATTGCAAAAACTCGGTCTTTCTAGTGATAAATAAAAAAGCAATTGAGTGGAATATATAGAAAGCCCACTTTTCCTCAATTTATTATGTCTGCCTTTGCTCATCGAATTTATCACACACGCCCACGCAGGGCGATGCACATTTTGACAAACGTTTATTGGACTTCATTATGTGAAAATTGCTTAAATGCATAAACATAATGTAAATTATTTTCTTTCGATTGTTACACAACAACAACAATACCAGTTGTCCTATATCTTCGTCAATTCTACAGCCATTCATCTCTCTATCTGTTACCCCGTGTGCTCACCCATCTATCCAACTATCATAAAAAGCCTTTACACAAAATCACGAAATACGTTATTTAATCGGACGTTCGGTGCTTCTCATATATGGTAAGGTTGCCAGCTACGACCGCAGCATCAATTTTAGCAGCGACACCAGCACAACCCAACAGGGTGTTGAATGTTATCGTCAGTGCACGATTAAAATTCGTCGCAGTGCTGACGACGTCGATTAATGGTCTGGCTCCCTTAACCTGAGAAGCATCACTACCAGCATCCTCGCCATTACAATAACAATATTATCATCAACAACACGATGCCGAGGGAACCCACTGATGGCAAACTGAACAAAAAGACGCTGAAAAAAGTCCGGTCAGTGAAGACACTAGAACTCAGTGCGATACGATGAAATGCTATTATTCGGGGGAGTCTTTAAAGTTGAGTTGATCGAACGATTTGTGGAATTGATCGTACGATGGGTTATTGGGTCTATCGGTTGGCCGATGTCTGGCTGTACAGTAACAACAAATTTTAAAATTGATGTGAAGTGATAAATTATAAATAAATCTGCTCAAGGCGTCAGGAAAATAATTGAACAAAATTTTAAATTTAGAAAAAAATTGCAAAAATGAGCAGATGATTACAGCGATCAATCGTCATAACATTCGTCGGTTGTCAGCAGAATCAATATTATTTACGTCGGTTGTCAACAATTAGTATCCGTTACTGCTTTCGTAACCTCCTTTCATCTGTTTCAACTGTGTCAAAATAATTTCAATTTTCCGCGACAATCATATGACACAGTGTCAACATTCTTCAAGAATAATTTATTGCTGCATTTCCGGTGCTCCCGCCATTTGAACAACTCAAACTAACGCTTTAGCACGCTGGGGATAGCTGACCAAAACAGAACACTTGCCAGCAGCATTTCTGTAGCACGTTCTAAACCTTACCCTACAATAAAAATCAGAAAAAGTTGTCTTGCATGGTAATCAGATAGTCAGGCAGAAGAAAAGGCGAGCGGAGGAACACAAGATCGGTGGTTTAAACGTAGTAAAGGATATCATCTGCTCGACCATTACTATCGTCGATTCCTGACGGCCGTGAAGGTTTTTACTAGTTCGAGTTTCGAGTTTGGAACTTGTGGGTCATCTGACTTCCTTGTCTCTCTGCAAGAAATCATTATGTTTGCGTAGGATGAGATTTATTTCTGCGTCTTATGGTACGTACATGTACACAAGAAAATACCAAGTGGTACAACATCTTATCCGTATAAATTTCGAATAAACAACCAACTGAACCAAATCAACTCAATTGAAGTTATTATAAACACTACGTTCCCAAATAGCGAAAAAACCGCTTTCTTTTCTGCCCAAAGAAGAAGTGTAAATATTTTAGTGTAAATATCTCTTGGTGGAGTTGTTTGTATGAATGAGTTCGGCGTCAAGGCAGTCATGACGGTGAACAACTCATTCCTCACATCTTACAATATCAGAATTCAGAGAAGCGACACTACAAATATTTTTATTGGATTTGCTTAACATCAATCCGGTTCAAATGTCGGGAAAGCATTTTAAAATTGCAAAATGTGAATAAAGAAGAAATAAATATGTGTACATGTTGCACATTCTTAGCCGTAATGAATTTATACGTGTTACGTAATTTTAGTAAAACGATTATGTTGATCGGAAGCGACTCCTAAGTATTAGAAAAGTAAGAGGACAAACGCATTTTTATTCGCTGAGATACTTTTTCAATTTAATATAATCTCCAAAAAAATATTGAAAAAATGGTGGGAAGAATTACTTCCACTAAAAGCCAATTTCCGTTTCATAAGTTCTTATATTATTTATGCCTTTTGGTCATCATGGATTGGCACTACGTTCCTCTCTCCATCCTCTGGCTTTCACTCCACCATTGCCACCTATCGCACAGGTTTTATCCCTATCTGAATAATGTTTTTATGCCGGCAGCTATTACTTACACTTGCCTTTCTACCAATGGTCTAGACATATTTGTTCGTATGGTGGCGGCGACTGTGACGACGAGTCATCCCAATATGGCCAGTTCTATAAACGCCTCAATGGCGAGGAGATGCCTCGCTAGCTGTTGTTGCTGTTGCTTTTCTAAAAGGGTTTGATTTCTTGTTTTCTGGTTTACACGTGATTTTTTGTTAGTGGCGTTTTTGTTGCTGCTTGCGATAAGAAAAAAGAGGGCAAGAACCGCAACAATTGTAGCCAAGATAACCCTAAGTCACCTAAACAAACTGAAACAAACATAATCAATCAAACACTCAGCTGCAACGAACAAATTGTATAAGGTACAGCATATTGCACGAGGATTAAAACGTCATTTAATTCCAAACAGAGAAATAGGACAAACTGAATAATAATAAAAATTCACGCAAACGAACATCTGAAAATGGTACCAAACAAATGTTCAGCAAGAAGTGAAGGAATGATCCTGCCACCGCAGGAGGGTACCTGAAGAAATATCGCGTAGTTGTTACAACTGCAATGACAACAACAACACGAACAAAATTGTTTCCGTTTTTCGTGCGAGCAAACTAATAATCTTATGAAGAAACAATGTCATTGAACAAACGAGTTACGGTGTCGAGCAAAAGTGTTCGAAATATTTTAATTATTTGCTTGATGCTCCCACACATGGAGTTCATTTCCTTGTTGTTAGTTATATGTTTAATGTTTTTGCAATGTTGTTAAATTCTGCTATTTTTATTGTTTGCACTGTTGGACGTTTCCACCTCCCTGATACTGCTGCGGAGTCGATAATGCTAAATTTTTCGGTGCTTTCAGCATTTGCTTCTTTATTTATGTATTTCCCCCTCCACCTTTTGCCTCATTTTCTTCATCGTCTTCCGTTCCTTATTATTCGTCTTTACCTCATTGCTGATAATTTCTCGTAGAGCAGACCTAGTATATTTTTTGTTTTAGAAATTTGTACCAAGATATTGTTGAGAAAAAACCATCCGCGATGCTACCTAGCTTACGTGCGTAGGCGAAAACAAGAAACAAGCTGAATACTTGACATTGTCGTGTTTTTATTTTTGTTTCTGCTGATCACGGTGGTTATCTTATTTCACGATCACTTCGTTATGCAGCCTGCCAAGCGATTTGAGGTTTAACAATCTTGATAAAAATGACGACATATTGGAAGAATAATTTTATCCATTAAATGGGTTAGGCGTTTATGTGCAAAATTTTAGTGACGCAAACGCGTAATTTTAGTGCAATCGTTTCGAAAAATTTTAAAAAACTAAATGAAAAACAAAAAGCCAAAAATTAACATTTTTGTTGTTTTGCTACTGTTCAAAATAAACTGAATGCATTCCGTCACACATTTCTGTCAAACTTTTTTCTTCAATGTCTCAAGAAATAACTCTTTGACAAAGAAGTCGTAGGAGATGAAACAAAGCCAAACGCATATTTGGAAAAATTAATTTTCAAAAATTCCATAAACAGGATATTGCGAAAACCAGTTATAAAAAAATTTAGAAAATAAATAAAATTTTCGATTTTCAACAAATCGTCGCGTTACAGAAAACTGCTTTGATACTGAGATTTAAATCACAGTAAAACCCGGATGGCAATGGTATGAAAAACAACAACGGCAGCAACAGCTGCTGTTGCTTGCATCACGAAAATGTGCAATTTGAAAATCAGCTCCTGCAAGCCGTCGACAAGTCTACCAAGTGGTGACTGTATCGTTAGGTACGGATTGACAACCTGATAATTGTTGAAGATAATTGAAGATACTTCTGTTATTTTTGTAGTTGCTGCAGTTAATTGTTGTTATTGGTTTTGATAGTGTCGCTATTGTTTTTGTTCCTTTTGGTTATAAAGCGTGCCTGAAAATTTTAATTTATTACGAATTTAATGTAATTCCATTTGATATTTTCATTCAATGCGATTTATTCTTTGGTCTTTGGGTACGAGTATTATTTTTATTAGTTTTTTCTTGGCAAATCAATTACTTCATTTTGTTTATGACAATAAACGTTGTTCGTTATTGTTTCGTTACTTGCGTTAATATTTTAATGTTCTTGTAAGCGATCGTGAATAAACTTTGCCATTCAAATTCATTTAGAAACGTCGTGGAGCTCTCATCCAATTTCGCCCGTCTTCAATACCAAACATGTTATAGACATTGAGAAATTTCATGAGAATATCTTTATTCGTTCTCCAGTAATCGTGATCTTAACACTGACAAGTAGATAAGCAGACACACAGACAGACGGATAGGGATAACACGGTTCAGACCGAGCCAGGATATTTCCACTTTTCAGCAGAGGGGAAAAATTAATGTACCTCAAAGGGTAAAAAAAAAACAATCAATTTCGTTTCGATATCTTTATCGTTTTTCACCGCAACGCGAGGATTTTATCAATAAATTTTCAAAACAAACACCATAGCACTTACGTAATTCTGACAAAATGAAGCCGCCAATGACTACAACATACTCTTTTTTTTTCTAGACACATTATAAAAACGCCCTCACTAGTTTCATTATTATTATTGAATGTTTGGTCGTCATCGCCATTATTATCATCATAAATTCAATCGCTTATTTCGACTCATTGGCCTTGTATCTATCGTTCACCTCAGTCGCCTAAAATGCGGATTCTCTTCATTCGTACGCATCACCAACCGTGCAAATCGTGTATCTTTGTCTGGATATAACACATTTACGTAAGTGTATGTGAAAATTGTATATAAATCGACTGAACATTAGACATTTACATACAATTCTCGCACCATCTCATATTCACCTCCATATATTCGCGTAATTCTCTCGCCACCTATTCAGCAATATAGCTTCAGGTGCATTAACAGTAACTACTAGTAACGAACCAAACTGAAGACAAGCAAACCACACGGCTACGCATCGCATCATCACGTACTACCCCTATTGACTTGACCTCCAATACGCGCTAGTGCAACCGTCAGTAGATCGCTTTTGTGTGTGTGTTTTTGTGTTTTGTTTGTTAATTTAATTCAATTTTACAACAGTTGTGCGTTCAGGTTTTTGCTATTGTTGTTGTTGCCACGACCGAGTTCTCATCATCCTCATTCGCCACCGTGTGCCATTTTCGGGATGCACAAAAGAAAAGATCTATACACATCTATACAATTTTATGCAGGTGAGTCCAGCCTACCGCACGTGTTTGTCCCTATTTGACTGTATGGCATAATAGTTTTAAATATAAATATAAATAAAGACTGAGTGCAGAAGTGTTTCGTCTTATAATTTGTTAAATTTTATGTATTTATCCTAACCTGATCGAAGATGAAATGTTCTGATCTTCTCTAAGGGTACTATAGTTGATAAAAAGTTAAGCGTAGAAGATAATTAAATGTAAAGAACACATACATCTTTATTTTCAATTAAGGTATGAAATGATGATTATTATTATTGCTTGACTTTATAGTATGACGGAATCGTTATCTTGATTTATAGTAATCAATAACGTTTTTAATTCAACTGATAATATCTTCGTCTCAAATACGCCTGAAGGCGTTGATAGTCTTTTCCTAGAAGTCGCTATTGTTTAACAAGTTTGCCGTTTATTCTTGAAAAAATCAATTTTCTTTTAAAAAATTAGTGATATAGAATAGCTCTTAAAGGGAAGCGGGAATAAATTTAAAGGAAAATATTACATAAATATGCTGCCTAAGAATTACGTCTCTTTGCATAATTAATTTATTAATGTCTTTTTAAAAACTGATTCATGAATTTCATCGTGAAATATGGTATTAGCTCTCATGATGCCAAACACGCAGAATATGCATCAAAAAAAACAATCTGTTCTGTCTTAGGATATCTTGGACTGATTTTTTTTCAGCGGTACTTCCAAAACCAAACTAATGTGTAACGATTTTAGGGTCGATGTAATGACCCATCCATATCATTTTACTTTAAATGATTCCATCAGTCATTTTCCATTTAATTTCAATATAGGTTGACTTATCGTACAGAAATATCTCGTTATTATATTTTTTAATTATTTTCAAAATAAGTTATGAATATAGTGGTCGAGATATAGACCCTAAGTCGGAGTCTTAGAATTTAAAATAACCAGATAAAAATTACTGCTCTTATATCTTTTTTTTCTGCAAAATATAAAAGCTTAATTCGCAACCGAATGGAAAGAAATTATGCATAGAAGTAAAAACCAATGAAAGATTGGACATCGCATCGACCCCTGATGAACACTTTTAAAACGTACATTAATTTTTTAGATAAAATCCAGCATTTTTTGACCATAGGCTATATACAATTTAGGGCCACGACAAAAGCAATACTCTTGTGTGTGCCAATTCCTTCGCCACCTACTGTGTGCCAGAATCAAAGCGACCACTATTCATATTTTCTGAGGTACGAGACTAATAAAATTTATGATTTGCAAATGAAACTGTCATCAAGAGCAGACTTTCTCAATTCAAGCTATGCCGAAACATCGAAAAGATACGAATAAACCAATCTGTCTCTTCTATTCTTTCTCTCCTTCCCTCATGACTCTTACACCACTTTTCTATCCATCTCTCTCTTTCTAAAACTAAAGAAACTGAGATGCGACATAGAAGACTTTCCTGTAACAGGAAAGACGGTCGATAATAATAATAAAAGCAATGAAAGCGCATACGAAAGCAATAGGAATAAATGCAACAATTGTAATGCTAACAATAGCAACTATGTCGAGGGGAACAACATGCAATATTATAAAGAAAACATTATGAAAAAGAATGAATTAAAATCATATGATACTGTGGTGTGTGTACCGTTATTTACGTTTCGTGTTTTCGATTTGTCCATCTAGTTTCACATTTGTCATTCTGTCAGACTGGTCATTGATACTGTCAGAAATTCTCTGTGAGTCTTACAACCCGTTACTGTTTTTCAGGTCATTCTGTGTCATTGGGTCTTAGGGGTTTTTGATAGCATTTGAACTCAAGCACAAAAACGTTATTTACTTAGTGATTTCTATACAAAAGGGAAATCACGATTCATCATCTCAATCTGAGTTCTACATTTTAAATGAATTGATTTATGTGTGAATTAAGTAAAGGCAACAGTTTTAGTTAAACCAAGGCAATCATCATTATTATTAACAATTAAAGCAAATATAACTATCATTATATAGTCATTGTATAAACCTCGACACTGATCGTCAACTATTACATTCACCAAAGCAAATGAATTCACCGAAGTCTGAGATCAAACCAAAATTTATCAAGGGTGGATGCGATTATTTTGTTGAATCATTTAATATTATCTCCCTTGTTTGGTTTTAATTTTGATCATTCGGGTTACCAAAGTGGTTACAACGAAACTCCATTCAAAATGAACTCTAAATTTAGAAAATTTACGCTCGCAAACTAGATTTCTTCAATTTAAGTTTCCAACCGCGAAATTCGACTGTTTACATGCAGGGAATTTTTCTGCAATTTTTACTAAAAACCGACGTTTACTGAAGTTTTAACTGACGACGACTTGACGACGTTTACCGTTTTTACTGAGAACCGACGGCTAACCTCACTGACAGCTCTAATTGACCGTGAATTTTTTATACATATATCGATTAATGTCTTAACGGATCAACTGACTGAACTAGACGATAACTGTTATGACTATTATTACCAAACGTAATGTGAAATCAACCCGTGAATGTGAAACAACCGAACCCGAATTTTGGCCGTAAGACCGTTATAATTTTTATATGGGACTAAATCACCCCCAATAAAAGTGTTCACTTCATGGAACGTTTTTGCAAGCATCATTTTGAAATATTCAGCACGCTTCATTATTTTATCAAATATTTTTGAAAATTATGCAGATATTTCCAAATTTCAAAGAAATACAATTACAAGTTTAAGAATAATTTAAAAAATGTTATCATTTTATTTCTCCCAACAACAACAGAAACAATTGCTAAAAGACGGAGAAGAGAAAGTGAAGTAGTTTTTAAAGATGTGCCAGGATAAATCAGTAGAACCTAGCCTGAAAATATCATAGAAAGCAAAATATTTTGGTGCAATTCAAGCTAATGAATGACCAGTCATACACAATACAATTAAACGTGTTGCAACAACATGATCGAATTAATATTTAGTATTCCATCAGCCTTCTAAAAACATAAATTAATTAAAGTTGAAATAGATATTAGCTTGTTTATATTGAAGTGCAAGCTGGTAGTATAAAACTTTCTTCAAATAAAATATAAATGTGTTAAAAATGCCTTTAAATAAAATCTTAAAAATGTCCTGGAATATCCTTCACATCTAGGAAGATTGACCTACAAATTTTATGCAATAACTTTCTCCGAAATAATGTGATTAAAATGACTTGCTTTTTTGATTTCGTTGACTAACTCGACTCGACTCGGGACCATCGATTGATTTGACAAAAATCTCTAGGAAGAACAAACGCATTATTTCTCGTCTAATAATTTCGCATTAAAAGTATAGTACACAAAGAGGCAGAGAGAGAGAGAGAGAGAGAGGGGGAGAGAAAGTGAGAAAGAGGGAGAAGACAAACACTGACTTTGAAAAAACTTTGGGAAGAACAAATCTTAATCAACCAGTCACAAACGCAAACTTTTCGAACTGATTCAAATAGGAACCAATCAAAACGTAATTTTAATTTGCAACAAATTGAGATTAAATCTTGTTCGAACTAAAGACCGAAGCACATTAAGCCTGGTCGAGACTAAATCTTCTCTAAATTTAATCTGGACTAGTTTGACGGATCTCTCTACCGCCATATTATCCCTTGCCGAGGAAGTTTCCCTACTGAAGAAATCTCGTCTGGTCCTAAATTTGACACCATACCGAAAGCAAAAAGTGGAACAAATTGAAAATGAGAAGGAGAAAGCAAGATCAAAATGTGAAATCGTGCCTAAGTAGATTTCGAAATAGGTTATGATTCCTTGACTAACATACATGATTTTTATTTATTTTACAAAATTTGACCCATTTCTCTGATTCAATATTCGTCGTCTTCAGCGAGATAAAGAAATAAAAAAATATAAGTAATAATAATAACGAATGTGATGCCACTAATAAATCTAAGTAGTTTTCTTTTTTTTTTCAAAAAATATATGAGTGTATATAGGCAGTAATGTAGTTTGGACTGCCTCCATGAGCACGTAGTTGCTAATCGCGTTCGAGTGTAGACTCATCTTCATGAGATTAAAGGCTGAATCAAATTGCTTGTATTTTCCTGATATGCCTCCAATTGATGTTATCTTGCATGAAGTAAGCTCTCTCCTGCCTCCGGACCATTGCCCTAAAATCACCTTATGAAAAGAATACTTAAATAATTATTTTAGAAAGTAAATTTCGTGATTACGAAGGATTCTTACATGAAACTTTCTTTGATTTTTCTGTGAAATTGCTTCACACAATTAATTAAGAAATAAAATGAAATATTGAAAGAGTTGAATAATCGAACAATTAGATATTGGTTATTTGTACGATTTTAATGTCTGTAACTTCGTCCTCTTATTGCCGTTTTGTTTCTATCTCTTTCGGTGTTTAAAAACCGAACGTTTGGTTAAATAATTCGATTCAAAAAACCCAAGCCTTTGAGGAAGATTTAGAGTTACACATCTTCGCCTGAAATTAAAGGAATAGGAAACCAAGCCATTAAAATATAGTTTTATTTGTTTATTTAATAATTTAAAACCTTAAGTGTAAGTATATTAAATATTCAAAATCTTGGTATAATTTTATGCGAAATTTTTTTCGATGAATAAACCTTTGTTCTGCTAAACCCTTATAAAGTCTTTTCTAATGCATAAAACGCAGAATAATAAAACATCGACCCAAAATATTGAAATAAATTCCGTAACATTTTTTATGCGTTGAGAATAATCGCGCTAAACAATCTCGTGTTAGAACCTGAAAAGTTACCCCGGAAATTATTAACTTTAAAAATTATTTACTTCTTTTATTTCTAAATCCTTCGAACTGGTATTGCTCGGTAAATATAAAGGATGCATGCGTTTTCGCGGGAATATTATCTGGTCGTGGCAGCAACGATCCATACAACGGCGGTATCGGCGGCATCGTGTGGAAGTTTAAAGATTCTTAACCAAATGGTCGCCCTAACCAGAATCACATTGTATGTCACGGTCTAGTTTGGTACACAATTTACAGTCGTGTGCTATTGAACCCCTTGCTCATAGCTGAGATCAATTCTTGAGATGCAATGAAACAAAACTGAAGACAAGACTGTCTAGCATCGATTTGCTAAAGCTCATAATGCATGAAAGGAGCTTTAGCAAAACGATTTGCTTAACAACAACTATTCCAATTTCACAATAAATTTATGAAAGATTCGTAGAGCTGCAGTAACAGCACTTCCATAACGACAATGTTGGCGACCACAGAGACTCTGTAGCCATAAATCAGCCTCAACATTAAATACATTTCTAGTCATACCTCAATCCTTCCAAAAATTTCGTTGTATTGTAAAGTGCGTATTTGTGGGAGAGGAGTTAGTTGCGCATTTACTTCTCTTATTTAAAGAGATACTTAGTTTCAATTTCGGCATTACATTTATTTTCTTTTTGTTCACTGCACGCAATTGGAAATAACGGCCAAAATGACCAAACACAAGGAATTATCTCTAAAATATTGCAACAACATATGGCAACCAACGGATTGCTCAATCAATCGGTCGTTCTGCACCATACTAAAAATAACTTAATGATCACTCTCGCACACACTCACACACCATACTAAAAATAACTTAATGATCAATCTCTAGGAAGCTCACACAAAGTAGATTTATTTTAGATGGTGCAATCCTCATTTGCAATTATAAAGAAAATAAGTTTTTCCTTATTATTATTGTAAGAAATTTGGCCATTTACGCCTCACTAACAATAAATCATAGCACATGCCTTACGAATCTTTTCCAAGTATACCAATTTGCATATGCAAATATTGTAAAAAATCTGATATGGTATTATTTTAGTCTAACAAAGCCAATCACAGCCAAACCTGACGACCATTTGCAACTGCCCCTAAACTTTGCAAGTATTTAAGTTTGTCCCAAGAAACTACTTTATATAATGTCGAAATTTCAAAATCGTGGAAAGATAGCATCTTTAAATGATTTCTTTCAAGACATTGTTTTACCAAAATAACTCGCTATTGGATTGCTTTTATTGTGAATGCACACGTTTTTAACCTCGCCTAAATTATCTCATATGTTTAGTCATCTATTAAGCGCTTCTGATTGTGTCAGGATTACCTTTCCCATAATAACAACAAAAGACTTAGGAAGCAAACTCGAGAGATGTTTACTTTGTAATTCATTAAATAAATAATTACTGACTTTATAAATAATTAGCGCTATAAAAGAGATAAGAAACAAATCCCTGCAATTTATGCGAGCTGATCTACTTCGCTGAATTGCAAACTCTTCTTTGAATAAGTAAATTTGTAAAGAGATAAAGGCTATTACGGGCGTAAGCAAAAGAAGCAGTAGCCAAAACCGCCAATAGCGCCAGTAGTAATCACATCTGCTACAGTATATTTCACAATCAGAGCTACCATTCTCAGGCAATTCTAAGATACACATCATTGGCATCTTTGCCAATTTTGCGACCGAACCGTGCTTTTGTGCAATGAAAAAATTTGTACACTGTTGGTGCGGCTTCCGTTGTTTCCATGAATATTGTTGTCCATTCTCTAAGTAACAAATTTTATTACGATTTTATAGATAACAAAATTGAATAGTAAAAGAAACAAAAGATATGATAAAATAATAAAGTGCTGTTTAAGTGCCACCACAGGCGCTGTCATTATCATCACTGTCACCATCACTACCACCACTATCATGACTAATATCAGAAACTAGGTATCAGGTGTATGGTAAACCACTCTAAAGGAAGCACGATACATTACTACTCCGCACATACAAAAACAAATATAAAAAGGCACCTTTCCTAAAAGCGAATATTATATGTAGTGTCTACCAATAAGCTTGCTAGCTGTCACCACTGCGGGCCAAACCTACGAATAGCTACGAATGGACATCTGCCAATACACGATCAACAAGGTCCAGGCCAATCTGATATACATCACGTTTCGTTTGACATGGGCTTTTTGTGCACGACGCGGGCTGAGGTGTGGTTGCGGACGCCACAGAACTACTCATAATAGTCACTAAAACAAACATTTTGTTTTTGTTACCGCTTTTATTTTTCCAACAAAGAAATTACTTCAATAAAAATCAACAAATATTTCATTTACCAAAACACAGTTTTCTTGTGTGTTTTCCATTGGTTATTTTGTAAGATGAGTGCCGTCAGTTTTTATTTGCACTCGACACCGATACAAGAATCCTTTGCATTGCGCATGTGTGTTTTCTTATTATTCTTCATCTGTTTTCCTCTGGACAATTTTCTTCTGTTGATGCATTCGCGGATGTTAGTTCCAATACGATTTATGTGTTTTATTACATTTCACAAAAACTATTGACTAAACATAACTTTTCTTATAAAGGCAGTGATACCTCCCTTTTCTTCGGCCCGATCGTCGTGTTCCACTAATTCGATGCATCGTTGCGAAGACCGCTTATGCGTACCGTCTCATAGCGTTGTATTGTCTCAATGATACACATTTGTCGCTCAATCCCTCTTGAGTTTAACGCGAGCCGTTAATTCTTAATAAATATTATACGGCATTCTCTGAACATGTCTTATAATTTCTCACTCTTTACTTTTTATTCGTTCTTCTTCTATTTTTTACTTATGTTTTCGCTTACCGTTCCGTGGGTATCATTATTTTTTCTGCTTATATTCTTATGCACATACATTAGTATTGAGATGCACTAAACCTTAAACAAACCTCTGTTTGCTGTTTGTCTGCTTCGTCTGATGTAAATGTTTATCTCAGGTTAGTGCATTTGGCGAAGGTGTTGTTTGGAATGTACGGGAAGGTTTCATTTAAACAAATGCATAATTTTGGGAAGCAAATTTAATGATAAATAAATGGGAAATGGGCGCAATTATTACATTACGCTCCGTCAAAGTATATTGTCGCTTACTATTGTGTTACCAAGGAAATGTGCGGTGACGAGACTAAAATGAGTAAAGAACTAGGATGGCAGAAGTAACCGTGAAAACGAAATTAATAAGCTATTGATATCACATCCAAAGTGCGCTAGTTGGCTACGTTTAGTCGTCCTGGCTCGCCGACGAGACACGCATTACAAGTTGTCTACATCTGCATCATTTTGCAACGGCAAACAACTGGTAGTAAATGTTCGATCATTCTGTTGCTAACCCTGTTTGACTACTTGTAAACGTTTTCGATAAAATTTTGTGATTTAATTACAACCTTGTGTGTTTGTATTTGGCCCGGTGTAATTGCTTTCTTCATATTTTCTTCTTTAATGTTTTTCTTTTCTTTACCCTCATTTTATATATACTTTCTTCATTTTTATCTTCGATTTCCTTCTTGTCTTCAATTTGACAAACACGCGATGTCCATTAAGTAATTTTAATTGCCTTTGTGTGGTTGCCGAGACTCAAGCCGTTTGTTGTATGGTTGTACATGCGTAGTGAAGGAGTCGAAAGCGTGTGTCAACAGTAGTCTTCGATTTCGGATGGAGCAGACAATTGGCAATGTTGCGTGCGATCATTTGGTGTTGACAAGACTTCTAAAACAATCGGAAGGCATCAAAAGAAACACAATCGTTTAATGAAAGCAAACATTAACAGCGTTGGACCCTTCATTCGGAAAAGCCCCTTTTACACCTTAGGCTTCTTTTCTTAAGATATTAAACGACAAATTAATATTGATATTAAACGACCAGATATAGATATGCATTTCATTCAAAATTGGGACCCAATTCCATGTAGTACTTTTTGTCCGTCTATTTGTTTAGTCCTATCTAGTAGTATTGTGATGAAATTTGACATCAATATTCTGTATTGGCCCAGACTATTTAACGCTGAAGTCGGATGAAATCGAGATAAATCCACCTTCACACTTTATTTGGCTTAATTCAAACTTGCAGTTTATGTATTGCTGGCACTATATTTCCACATCATTGTTTTCCTCTTCAGGTTTATTAACTCTCTTAATTCTATTTGACTCACCATTTTTATTATTGTTTTTAAGTTAACAAGACAACTTTATTAACAATAAATCAACAATTTTATTTTATTAATTCAATTCGACTCGCTGGTTATATTTGCCTCGCTAGTTTTTGGCTCGTTAATTGTTTAGTTTATTAGTTTACTTTATTTATTGGTTTAGTTTTATTTTTCTCGCTCGTTTTTGATTTCTCGCAACTATTGTTTATTTACCTTGTCGCATTTGTCGCTAGGGTTATTTTTTAGTAATTTAATATCTCGTTAGTTGTATACTCGTAAGTGCTTATGATATCATTAGTTATTTATTCAACTGAGTATTTTTATTTTAGTTGTTAAATTCATCTATATTTGAAGACCTTCACGAATTGATTGTTGGGTTCATATATATTTCAACTAAAAACTCCATTACCACCATCCTAATCGCGTAGTTACTGATCCTATTTATGGGAGGTTCAGATTATTTTATGATAATTCTTCTTTTATATAGCGAGTATTTAAAACTCTAAAGGGGAAAATGAAATGGCAAAATAACGAAATAGCGAAATGGAGTCATCAAAAATATTTACCCAAGTAACACGCACCAATTTGATGGCAAGTTACGGTTACTGCTAAGATAATTAATAAAATAGTCTGCAAATGAATAAATAAACAACATTGAATTAATGCAGAGAAAGAAGCCAGCTAAGAAACCAATAAAGAAAAAAATAAGTTGTCATTCCAAACACAAATCAGTGGACTCACTGATTTGAAGTAGAAGACATAGTGACACAACGACAACTTTAAGCGTAGGCAGGCTGAAAGATGGACGCAATCGTCTAGCGGATTGCGTTGACTTGATTTGTTTGCGAGCCATTAATGTGTCGTTTATAAAAGTGTCGCTTATAAAAATTGGTTTTAAATGCTATTTAGACCGATTATCGTCGATGCTAATTTCATGTTTGCTGTTGCTGTTTTTGTGACATAAATAATTTGCCATCACGACATTTAAATCAATTTGTCATTCTAGCACTCAAACACTTTAAAAGTAAATAAATATTTCAAGATAGTTAACCGTCGTCAGTTAGTTAGACAGTTGATTTTGTTAACCTGTCAAATAAAATTTACATTACCAGAACAATTTGCATTTCTTGAAAAAAAATGTATAAAGAACAAAAGCTTTGTCGCTGGCATATTGACAAGAACCAAAGTGATGTTGTACGGGTGAGACACAGTAGAAGAAATTATGTTGATAATATAATGGGGCTCACTTGGCTTACAAAATCAAGTTATTATTTAAATTTAGTTATTTATTATAAAATCCAAAATAAAATTATTGAAAACCAAATTATTAAAAAGCCTTTTATATACATCTTCTACATAGTTCTAATCTCAGAAATTAATTAATAATTAGAATATTATTATTTGCGCAATTGTAAGGTATAATTTTACCTTGTCAACACACATACCATCGTTAGTTTTGCCATAAAACAACAGATTAGAAAATAATTAAACAACCTGTTCGGTTAACGTTAACAAGTATGAACGCTAAATTCAGCATCTCAAAGGCATGTACAACCTACATTTGTAATATAAATTTATAGTTCAGTCGTAGCAATTAGTGGGTGATGCCCTTATTTCCCCTTCTGTAGTTAATTCAGATCCACTGACTCATCTTCACCACAACTCTTCTCAAAAAACTCCACACATAGTATAGTGTAGCGTAAAAGTGCATGCCATGCCCGTTTTTTGTGGCCATAAAATTTCAACTTCAAAATTTCAATTTTTGAAAATACGACAGAAGATACTCATGATGACAATTTCTTCACTTATTATCCTGCAATGCGATTTTTTTATTGTGGTTCTTGTAAGCGCGCTCAATTTTTGTGCAATATTTTAAATTGGTGGGAGTGTCCGAGGATAAAATTGTCCGTCCGATTCCGTCTACGAAATCTGGAAGTGAACTGCACAAGGAGATATATTCATATTTGGTATTGGATGTGTTAAATTACAAGTATTTAGTACTCAACTAAATATGTATTTGTATACGATATATGTATTTGTATTTGATGAGAATATTCCTTTTCGCTGTCTCGTAATTGTGATATATCGAAACATACAGACAGACAGATGCCTCTTGGTGTTTAACGTGAGTGCCTGCCGTGTTGGCTTAAACTCACGGTGGGCCTACCCACACTCGGGATTACTAGGTAGACTCTGTGAATACCTTTTATACCGGCAATCATCGGCCACGGCTGCAACTTTGCCCTGTTGCACCTTTTGTGTACCTTTGGAATGCCTGGGACACGCAGACATTCCTCGCAGGTATGGCGATCGAGGCCTATCTAAAACCTCTTTATGCAGGTGGGGACACTCACCGGCATTTTGAGTTGTCGGAGGCTGCCTCCTCACGCAACTCAACGCGGAGACACGTTGGTCTCTACCCGCGTATCTTTGGGTCGTACCACAGCCACCACGAAGCTCTCGCAACGAGAAGCCAACCCACCGATGCGCTGTATACGTGGGTCTTTAATTAGCGGGGTCGGATTAAGACCCGAATTGAGATGCGCACCACCCGTGGCACCATTTTAACGCCTTTGGTAAGGCGGCGGAACTAGCCTGCATAGTTCCTTGGCAGTGAACTACGTGCAAGCACGGCTAGTCACTGCCATTTTGTCGCCTTTTGTCCACGACGGGCCTGGCACCCGAACATACAGACAGACAGAGAGATAATATATCTGAGATGGAGGGACGGACATGACAATACGGAGATAGAGGGATAGAGGGACGGACATGGCAATACGGACAGAGCTATGTCGAATAACGAGACGATTCTAAGCTAGAATATGTGGACATTTCCATAAGTGTCTCGCCTCCTTTAATGCATTGCAAGTGGAGGGAAGACTATATAGCCCAACCCTTCGGGTTGAGGGATAAAAATATTTACTTTGCTTCGAATAATATATATTAAAATCTTGTTTGTTATCAATCTCCATCAAATCGTTAGTATAAAACGAGCCTGATGTAATCGGTTTCACAAATATTTTCGTACATTCTACACTTATTCCACTTAAGAACTTTTAATTGTCTCGCTCGTCTTCGATAGACTAGCTGTCTTCTTAAGAGACAACTGGATTTTGACATTAAAGCCAAAGGACACCGCACAACGAAGCTAAAGATACAAATATGCTCCATTTTCATGACCATCACCGCTACACCATCATGGGTCTGTAAAAAGACAGTGAGAAAGCACACGATGCTGATGTTGAAGACAATGACTACGGTGATTATAATGACATTACCTAGTCTGTTGATGATTTAGTTCCTTTCCGCCAAACACTGCCTTTGTTATGGTAGTCAAGGTATCAAAATTTATCCATTAACTTAAGGTATTAACTTAGGGTATTAACTAGATTAAATAATACAAAGTGAGATATAGACAACAAATCACGAATGCAAGATAATGAAAAGAAGAACCAAAATTCTCCAACGCCAGAAGACAACATCAAACATCCAATCCAATCGAATCGAATCGAATCGAATCGAATCCAATCCATCGAACGATTGATCAGCGGATCGATAGACAGATTGATTAGCGAACGCTAGGGAGCAAAGCCTCTTCCCAATAAAATACAATTTAGAACTGTGCAATCAATAAAATTGGTTGGGAATAGAACGTTTGAGAACTGCATATCGTTTGGATACCATGCGCGAATTTTAAAATAGAGTCGTTAAGCATTTGAATCGGTTTCGAGTTACTCGCTCATCACTGCTGGAAGTCATCGTCATTGACGTTAGACGATCTCATGCTATGATAATAAAGAGTTCTTTATTCACATCACCATCTGTCACCAAGCGCCGCCAAAAGGTTGGATTACAAAAGGCCCATCACCGGGGACTAACGACGGCCACCGACAACTGTCCAGCTCTCCAATTGTTGCAACAATGTCACCACCAACTGAAGAACCAGCAACAACGATGACAACTTTAAGTTCAAAAACATGGACATTTTGACAGCGCTTAAAATCGACGTAGTTAAAGGAAGCAAACCACAGAGGAGAAAGAAGAAGGTTAACAACAAGGGTTTGGGTTGTGTGCGGTTTAATTGCAACTTGGCATTGCTGTCGGGACGCACTCGTAGTTACTTACTCGCGGTTTGAGCAATTTTTTTCATTGCTACTACCGTTTTTACCATTTTAATGGGTGCAAGTCGTATGTCGTCGTTCGGAATCATTTGTTATATTCGTGCACGGTGCATGCCTTTGGTTTGTATCAATATGGAAAGAGGCGCTTTGCAAACATGTGCACACACACGTATACAAATGCAATCCGTAGTCTCAAAACGATGGGTGGTGGATTACGGCTAAGACCATACCGGACAATTACCATCGAGTCATTTTCAAATTAAGCTGGCCATATGACTAAAAAAGTTGTTCGATCGAACTGGGCACTCAAAATTAAAACAAAATAAATTAATAATGATGCGGTTTTATTCCAAATAGTATACTCACTATCTTAGCCGATGATCTTATTCAATTAGGCTACCATTTGCGGTGGTCCTGGTTCGTTTCTAACCGAATTTCTGAACAACTGTAGGTATGGATGCATGCATATAAAAATGGGAGAGATCAATTAGTTGGGTTGATTAGACAGAATCGAGAAGCGAGGATAAGGATTACAGTTATATTGAATCAATATTTCGAATGTCTGAGATCGATCTTTAGTTAAAGCAATTTATTGGTAAATTTCTAGAATACAAATATAAATATTTGTGGCTGCGGTGGAAAATGTTTGCAATTAACTCAAGGAATTCATACTAACTATAAATTGTTGCCTCCCACGTTTATTTTTATGATTCTTTTAATTGATTGTTCGAATAGCGTGGTTTCGAGGATCGAATGTGTCGAACTGGTTAATTCCTTGCTCAGGTTTTTCGCTAAACCTTTCGCCAGTGTGACTTGGATGCCATACGTATCAAAGATACCGAACTCGAATATAAAGCGCAATCATTTAATTAATTTTCTCTATAAAATCACGATGACTTTTCCTTTTTTCCTCTCTTGTATCATTTTTCTATAATTTTTACCCCTTTATTCTATTCATTTTTTAACATTTGTGGTTTTTATTGTTTTGATTTTGTATTTGTATACATCTTTTGTGTTATGAGCCTATTGGAAAGGCCGTTCATTTCTCTGACTAAATACATCTCCTATTTGCTTTGTTGAAAAGCTGACAAGTCCAATATTTTAGGAAATGTGAATTATATAAAGCTAATTCATATAAATCTTAAAAAATTTACTATCCTTGTTGTGTATTTTTAGTTTACCAGATAATCACATTACATACATTGTTGCGTTCTCCAGAAATAATTAACACAAAAAGCATACCTTATTATTCTCTGACTTTTCTTTACTAAGGGAGACATAATTTTTGTGCCAAATGAATGCAAGATAAAAATATTTTTATTTCCAAAATTCGTTTACACGTTAATCGCTCAGAAGATTTTGTACTCAACGAAGAATTAATTGATGTTTCGGTTGTTGATTTTGTTGCTGTTATTCAAAATAATTCGTGTGCTATTTTAAAGTTAAAAAAAGTTGCTTTGCAATTTATGAGAGCAATGAAGAGAAAATTTCGACATTAAAAGTGCTTACGGCTAGCCGTAATTGGCAATATTGCAACTACTGATGTTGTGGTTATTGTACCCATCAGATCACCCTCATCGGTAGTCGTTCTTCGTTTGTGATAATGGACCAATTTCTTCTTTTTCCCCCTACAAAATTTCAAGTACACTTTGAGGTATCCGGTTTTTATTGTTGGCATTTTGTGCTGGACTTATTGATGCTATTGTCGCTGTTGTTATTTTTGTGATTGATCGGCGTGACACAATCTGTCGTTGTGTTTGACATGATGTTGTTAGTATTTCTTATGCAACATATTGATATGACATATATGATTGATTCGAAAATTGTGGCCAACGCTTTACACCAACTCAGCTCTCTTCACCACCGCCAGCTATAATCCAGACACTAAAACTTAACTCGTGCTATTGCAAAATTTTTGTGGCTTAGTGTATCTTTTTCATTTAAATTCATAGCAAAATTCTACACCCGAAAAATATCGAATTTGTTGAGGAAATAATTAAGCACACCTCTTAAATTAAAGAAATTTTCTGTTTCATAATAATGTTATTTATTTGTTGCTTTTTTTATTGTTGACTTAAACTTAAGCTGAGTTTTTATTTGTTAACTGTCAGGTTTCTGCTTTGTTTTTAATTTCTATCTAAGTTTATATTTTTCTATTTGGAAATATATTAGAAAAAAAGGAATATATTTGGGAATACACAGAAATGTATAGAAAAAAGACGATCCAACAAAAGCAAAAATCTCCAAACAACGTAAAATTACACATAAGTTTTTAAAGTCATATTTATTTTCGTGGCTAATTTAGATCAACTATGTTAGCTCTAAGACAAATCTTCCTAAAAATGTCCCAACATGATATAATAATGCACACGCCTCGTCTATTTTCTGGTAGATATAAAATCTCCAACACTGTCATCTCGGCCATAAAATATCAACTTCCAAATTTCAATAGAGATTAAAAAATGAGTATTTGCAATTCATAAGAAAGTCGGTGAGACGGTAGGACGATTTCACTCGTTTTCAATTTCACATAATCTATAAAAAGACAGAATATTTGTGCCACGTTTTATTGCAATAAGTCTGATCGTTCTCCTGTGATGCGGTTTTATATATAATTTTGTTTCTGGTAGACAGACCATTCTCATTTTTTTCAAAACAGTGACTAAATTCGAGGGTAAAATTTGTCATCCAATGCCGTCCACAAATATTGAAAGTGAACTACACATATAGATTCATATTAGGCATCAGTTGATGCGGTTCTCATTCGATTTCCTCCATTTTCAATACTACTAAAAATTTAATTTTTAACTCGAGATTTGATTTAATGTTTGGTTTAGCAAATTAGTTTAATTTGAACATTTAATTTGAGCGTTAGTTTACCATTCTGAACAAGAACATTTAAAAAAGATGATAAACTTCATAATGGAGTGAAAACCTTCTTTTGTTCAAAAAATAGTAGCTTACCTTAGTCTTTCTGAGGTTTTTTTCGAGCTCTCTTTTTGGTGATCATTTCGAGTTATTAAGTTGTCCTGCCTGAACGTGTTAATTTATAGTGTGTATAAATGTGTAAATAAAGTGTGTGAATTGATAGATTTCAATAAATTAACGCATTGAATTTTAAGTAAAATTAATGAGAACTATTTTTCTCCTTTAGCATACGCGGGACTCTCAAACGGCCAAAAGTATATCATAATTAAAACAATATTCGCTGCGACAAAACAAGTTCTAAATGGATTGGTTGGATATTTCGGTGGTGGGTTTGTTAATTGTATAGTTAGTTAATTGATAGTTTTGTTGGTGCTTTGTTTGGTTTTTTAGTTGAGATACAATACAGATATACCGACCGGTTCATTTGAAATATACTCAAGTATACCAAACGTTACAATCGATACCTCTACCAATATGTAATATTAATACGGCACAATCGATATCTTTTCCCAAGGCATTTTTATGACCTTTCAATTTGTTGTTTTGTGGTTATAGCTTTATTGTTATAATAGCTTATGGATGGCTTATGGATTGATTTTATAGAAATTGTTTATTTAATTATTTATTAACCTTTGTTAGACTCCAGAAAAAGCAGAAGAGAGGATTAAATGATATTAAAGGTTGATAACGTTCAATAAAAAAATAATTAATTCCCAAATATTGTACATAGATACAGATCATATTTGTTTGGAAAATCTTAATACTTCCAATGGTATCTTTTTCACTAAAGACGTTACAACATTTTTTAACCAGAAGGTTTGTTAAATTTTACTCGAATTTATTTATTTTTGTAATTTTCGAACTCATATGTATTAAAACACGGGATTATTGTGAGACTGTTAAAGAGTCGGAATAATTTAGCAAAAGTTCATTCTAATTTTTAAAATTCTTCAATTACTCTTTCGTGCCTTTTCTCTGATTATCAAAAAATCTTTTTCAAAATCAAAAATTGGTTTAAGTTAATTAATTAATTGGTTCCCTCTTGCTTCATTATAATATCAATGTTTTAGTCGTACTTATTTTTATTGCTGCAAAAATAATAAATATTTATATGTGATCAATTCTTGAATATTTGTTTAATTATAGTTGTTATTGGTATTCGTGTCGTTTGCATTGTTGTTAAGGTTGTTTTTCTTACATGGGATCGATATTGTTGGCAAAAATAAGCATTGTTAGCTGCATATTTGTTCAAGTGTGTCCTAGTTTTTGAGACTCCTCAATTCTTGTAACCCTTCTCTCGAAGCCATTAAATTGCCATTAAATTCACGACTGCATCGATTGACATTCACGATTCTTTGGCTTAATTAAAACTGATTTTGATTACTTATATAACTTATTTTTTCAGTATTATTTACCTTAATATTATTTAGCATTTAATTTTACCGAATTACCTCATTGCGTATGACATTTTATTCGTGTTTGTCGAACTTTGTGTGACAGATTTTTTGCTTACACTCAACTTTTTGATTTCTTTACTTTTGGCTGGTATCGAATCTGTTTATTTAGCCATATGGTTCCTTCGTTTTCCATTCCGTTTGTTAAATTGCCTTAAAATCGATTTTTGTCATTGTTGCTGTCATTACGGTTTTTGCTGTTACTGTTGTTGTAGTTGTTGTTATTGTTATTGGCGTAGCTGATTACATTTTATATAAAAACGCATTTGGTTTTTGTCATAAACTTCGATACGATTTATATTAAACAATGTTTTTAGACAATTCTGCTGCTGCTCCGACGACAACTCTTGTAACAATTCTTGTTTGTTGGCTTTCGCGACTTTTTAAAAAAATATTGATTTAAATTAATTTCACTGTAATGAAATAAAACTTACAATAAAAATAACAACAAATGTGATAGCAATGTTGTTATATATGCCACTGCTTGGATGATGTTTTTGTAATTGTTTCTTAAAAACTCGTATTTGAATTAGTTTGTTTGTTATTTGTTATAGCCGTTATAGTTGCTGTTTGTTGTTGTTTTCGTTACTGGAAACTGTCAGCAATACAAAGTAAATGTTAATGACAAATTGTATATGTGTTGGAGTTTTCCTTCAAAATGTTTTCATAATTAGTTAATAGTAATTACTTCCTATGGGCAAGATTTTGCAATCAAAATTTTATTGACAATCAATGACAAATCAGTGACAATATCCACTCAATAGGGATGTCAACGTTATACTAATAATCGGAAAGCCTACATTATAAATTAAAAAATTGCAAAAAATCTTAAAAAAAATATCTTTAAAAAATCGTTGTAAGGTGTATGTCCTTTAAACAGAAACACGTGAATTAGTCACTTTTCGTTTTCAAACAATAAAAGATAGCACCCACACTGTGCGGAAGTAAGTGTTCATACTAAAAAACTCCTACCGCACTTTAACACCTTGGTTTACCTTTCTTCTTTGGCCCTTCGTTGTTTCTATTCCATTAAGAATTTACAAGTTTTTAAGAAATGAATATGACATTTTAATTAATATTGACAACCTCAAATCTTGAAAGCTGAATAAAATATTTAGTACATAAGAAATTTTGAAACAAGAGGTTCAGGGGTGGTAGCGAATGGATATTATTGTCATGGAAATGAAATATAACAAGTGAGAACGTTATTTTCGGTCTGGCCGAAGCTTATATATCCTATTCCCGAATATTATGATCACAACGTTTAAATAAAATGTGGGCGGGTTATTTAAATGTATTATATATTTATACTTAAATTATTATATTTACATTCAAAATAAAATTCATTACTTAGTTAATATTTAAAACCATCCCGTCGTGGTAACTATGCGCAGTCTCATAAGTTATGTATTTTACTACTGGTATAGACAAATTTGAGAAAACCCAATCAATTTGTGTTCCTTCTTTTGTAGTAGCGTCGGTGCTACCCAATATTAAATTTAATCCTTCCTTTACTAGTAAGTCTTCCATATTGGGCTTGGTTCCTTTACGGCATATATTAAAATCATCGATTGTTATTAGTTTGTCAATAGGTAGTCCTCCATCAAAGCTGAAATTGGATACGTAAATTCATATGGAAACGGAATAGGATATAGAAACTGCTTAAAAACAGACAAACTTATTCATATATTATTATTATTCCACGATCTAAAGAATATTATCTTAAACAGCTAATACAAATGAGTTGATGATGCCTTTTTCCCTAGTAAGACAGAGAGAGATAGAGAGGAAAAAACCACTCCGGTGATATAACTACCAGCCAAAATTAGTAAGTAGTGTTAAAGAATTTCCCTAAATTCAGCCAGTATTAGCCTAAGCCTAGCTTGTAAACAGGAATAAGGATTCATTCGCGAGAGACAGCAATAGCAAGAACAAGATCAACAACAACAAAATCCGTGCAACAGAAGTAAATACTCGAGATTAAAAGATTATAGAGCAACTGCCCAACAAGTCTCCCGCAACATGTTAAGTTGGTCGGAGTTGGTTGGTTGACTTGGAAAACTTATTTCGTGTCAAAAGGTCATTATAAGTGCTAGTCAGTCTTAATCAGTTAGCGCTCAAAGATTAAAAGGAAGTTAATGACGCCACTTAATAGCATTAATAACATTCTAATAAAAGAAAGAGTGACAGTGTTCGATTTTACTGAGGCAGACTGACTTGGGATAAATCCTAGAAACTGACTTGGCCAATGACATAAAGGGTAGAAGTGCGTACAAGGTCTGAACTTTTCATAAATTTTTCATAATTCGAAAGAGAACGAGAGACAGATGTAGAGAGAAAGGAGAAACGATAGTCAATTATATTAAACCAAATTAGAAAACCAACACAATGAAACCTCTTTAGATATGTTTTTTTACAATTTTGAGCTAAAACCAATGATTATTAACAACATTATTTTAAATTCCCAAGTTTTCTTTCTCAGAAACCAATAATTGCCAAAACGATTGTCAATGATCTTTTCTTTCCATATATAAGAGATAGTTAAGTCAGTTTACTGCAGCCATAACAAATGACCAAATTTAGTATAATTGCGTGTTAAATTAAGAGGAAATTCTTAGCCCAAAACGGAAAAAATTATTAGTAATTGTTATCAACTTACTAAATTACTAAACTAAACTAAACTCCACAGAAGAGTTTCATAGACATCACGGAGTCCGTAAAAGGTTTTTTCTATAAATATTATGAACAAATGTAGTAAAGCGATTAATAAACATGAGGTTTATATACTTGAAGTCACAGAAGGGAATTAACAATTCAATTATTTCTTGTATGGCAAGAGGCAAACAGTGCACCGTGCTTGACGTCAATTCAGTAAAAAATCTGCACAATATCATCAAGCGGAATATACGGCAGTTACAGTCTCTATAATAATGCTAACACCAATAGAATCGGTAGCATCAGCAAGCAACAATAATTTCAAAAACACAAACAAGTCGTTTGAGAACTTTTCAGTCTTCTCTAAAATGATTTGAAACTGGAAATAGCGACGACTATAATGACGACAATATTAATGGTGATGATGACCACAACTCCCTATTCAGTCACCTTAAAATCTTGGAAAGTAAGATTCTGGGAAGAACCAAAGCTGGAGACAATTAAAACGTAAGAGCTCGATTACATACAGAATAATAAAAGTTTCTTGATTTTTGTATATTTTTCCGGATTTTGGAACGAATGGAACGAATTTCCGTCATTCCTTGTCAATTCTGATCTGTAAAGAAACCGATTTCGGCGATGTGCCATCTTCAGTGTTGGAGAACGGAAAACAACACTGAAGATGGCACATCGCCGAAACCGGTTTGTTTGCAGATCAGAATTGACAAGGAATGACGGAAATTCGTTCCAAAATCGAGAATAAAAAAAGTCCAGACCGCAACAGCCGCCGCCAACAAAGCTGAGTTTCTTTTAGTATTTAAACCAATGGGACAGTAATTATCACCTATTGTCTAGAGGGGAAGCAGCTCTTATAGAATTAGATGATAATTACTTTTGATAATCAATACCATATTCATAAAATCGGTCCAATTTCCTTAGTCATGCTCGAAGAGTTCATTTCGTGGATGTGGATTTACATTTGCTTGTAAGCTTTCTTATTTATTTCTTATATACCTAGTAATCTGGATATATTAGTCGTATAAATGAATGATCTCTGCAAAACAAGAATTATATATACTAGAACAAATATTATTCGTATTTTCGGAGAGCTAAATGAGACTTTTATTTGAGGATTATTTGATGAACGTTGTTGACATTTGCTTGATTATATTATCTAATTTATATTATTTAATTTTATCCTATTATTTGTTTTGCGTATCGAAAACAGACTAACCATTTGTAGCATACTGCTAAAAAAACCAAAAACAACAACAGCGCAATTTTACTAATTGTTTCCAAAATACTTTTTATATAAACGCCTTTGCCTTCTGAAAAAAATACAGTAGGAGATCAGGTTTCCTCGGCTTAACCATAGTTTATATATCCTTTACCGTTCGCAATTTTTGACTCCCTTCTGAAATGGATTTCAAGAAATTAAGCCCTACCGTAAATACATATATGTCTACCAACGTCTAATGATATATTCGGCAAACAACGATCGTCACCTGAACAACTTTGCTAGAGTTAGAGGATTCATGAGCCTGCAGAAGCTATATAGAAGCTGCGGAAGGACATACATTCCCTTGGCTGAGGACGAGGCCTGTCTAAAGACTCTTCCACTCTACGCATCCCAGAACCCGGTTGCTATGGCAACTAGTCCTGACTATGGACTTTTTACACAGACAGACTCATTCCTGCGTGTCTTTGCTTCTTTTAACGACGTCTTTTATTAACAAGACAAGGGACGTCGTTGGGTTATTTATTTTGGACATTTGGAATATAGCTGGGATATAATAATTTCCATGCATGTCTCTGGTGGTTTCAGTATATAGGCACTTGGCCAAGCTTCGGAATTCGCAGTGCTAGATCTCGGCATTTATCTACTTTGAACACGGACATATAATAAGGAAGAATATTCGTGCCGCATTTTATTACAATACCTCTGGATGTACACCAACGTACGATGGTGGAGAATGCTTTAGCCGAATTTCATGAGAATATATCTGTCTGTTTTCCAGTAATCGTGAGCTCAACAGGTACACAGATAGACAGCCTTACATAATTTTGAGTGGAGGTTAAAAAATTCTCCTGCCTTAACCGTTTGGCTGCAAATTTTATACTCTGTTTTTTCCCCACGCCTTTTCTACCTCTGCCTTTCTGATATTTTTCATTACATTCCCTTTGACTGTCATAGAAATCTGTGGAAATCCGTTACTAAAAGGATGCGCTTAAAAAAGGTTGAGGAATGAAATTAAAGCATAATTAAAGTAAATGTGCATCTGTTCTTTTTAATATAAATTTGTATCAATGGCTAAGGGAATTTCGGGTATAATCCAGTCTCTAAAGTAAGTTCTTTGAGAATTAGCTTGGTTCTTTATTACTAATGATTTTTTTAAAAGACTATGTTAATACGTACTGTTTTTAGGAGAAGTAATGAATCAATTTTAACATAGCAGCGAAAAAAACGAGAACACATTACAGCAATTGTAACCAATTAAATTTCTGATAAAATGAAAGCATGAGCAGTAGACAATTATTGTATAAAAATTATAAAAAATGTCATAATACTGTCATCAAGCAAGTTGTTTGGAGACGTGTTCCGTTGCTAAGGCATCAATATAATTCATAACAACGAGTGATGTTACGACGAGGAGTGCAGGAGCAATAAAAACGCCATCAACGGTGATATTAAGCCAATAGCGAAAAACTAAAACTATTCAAGACCAGAAGGTAGTAAAGATCATTTACCAGGAAAGGTAAGAGAAGATTAAATTAAGGCAAGTAATAATATAAAAACGTAAAGAAAAACGTAAGGCAATAATACAATTAAAATTAACAAATATAATTAAGATCAATTAAAGTTTTTAATTGAGAATCCGTCTTGAGAATCCGTCATGAGTCTTGATAATCCGTCAATATTGTCATTGCGACAATGTAATGTCAACATCATAATCGTAGCTAGAGTATTGCAATATCGTTGCGGGCATCTCCGTCTCCATGTAAGAAATGTATTTAATTTGAACAACATTGGAGATCAAAACGAAAACTACTATTTTTTATGTTGTTTGATTTACTACATAGCTCGGATGCTCTCTATTGCTGGCAAACCTGATAACAAATATTTATGACTGCTGCAGACAGAATACAAGAAAGGTATTAAGGTAGCATAAAAAGAACCAACAATATTTAATTCTGAAAAGAGACAATTGGAAAGCTATATAATGAGCGTTGAAAATGGTTAATGAAAATGGAAGACGGACAATAATTTTACGTTATGTAAACAATGGAAATCTAAAAAATAAATTGGTGTTAAATCATTCTGATTTTATAAATTCAAAAACATCCAATGAGTCATATGTGCCCGGTTAATATTTTCTCGAAACATGATAATCCTAATAACCCGAAACCGTTACAAAACTCTCCCCACTTTCTACAAATCCGAGGCAAAGTGAGCTGATAAAAGAAACCCATTTCTTGTTGCTAACTTTTGTTCTTATTGCTGTTGTTACCCTTGCGGTTGATATTTTTATTGTACCCCCTTTTGTTTTATTATCGCTTCTGCATTACGATCCCTAAAAACAAATTAATTAATTAAACTGAGTGGTTGGTATTCAGTGAATGGTAACGACAACAAAGACAACACATAACAATAACAATAACATTAACAATAGCATCGATAACGGCTGAATAAGTAACAATAACAAAAAATTTTTTAAAATAGAAAAATCATAACTAAAACGAACAAAGGCATCTATAATTGCTTCAGATTAAATTTAAATATAAGAAGCAACAAACAATCATACACCAATTGACTTCATAAATCAACAGAAATTCACTCAAGCCGAACATGCCAAGCCAATGAAGCCGAACATATGCAACAACATATCGAACAATAATTGCTACAGCAACCACTCAATTCATCGTTGAGAAACTTAAGAAAATATTTATCTCTATTTTCCCTTCTATTAAGTTTACGATATAGTTTTTCCACTTTTTTTTCATACTCGTACGATAAAATAAAAACTAAAAAACAAAAAGTAAGAATGCTCACCTCGGCACGGCCGCATGCTATACAATCTACCAACGTGACTTTAAATTTAATAACCAGTATATGGCCCAAGCTCATTCTTTTAATAAAATTTGCTCTCAAATTAAACTTGAAAGTACAATATTTTTCCACAATTGCTCTGTAAATTAGGGAATTTCTTCAAGCACCGATAAACCAAACTCATCTTGACTTTAATAGGTGGTGATATTGGACCCACTTCGCCAATTCAGTAAAAATAAAGTAAGGGAGGTACAAAATAAATGGTTTTCAATTAAAGCGGGGTCGATATTTTACAGAGCGGCCATATTGATTTGGTGGTGTCTATTTAGCGGGCCACGTCCTTTTATGGCGTATATATTGCCAAATATTCCTTCAGAATTTCATGAGAACACCTCACACTGATTCCTCTACAAGCGTTTATTCAACACACTGTCGGCAAATAGGTAGGTAGGCAAACGGAAATAGAGTGATATATTGCATCAGGGTATGATTCTTTAATGCATGTCGACGGAACGCCTGCTATAAAGCGTTTTGAACGGAAGCACTAAGTAAATTTGCTAGAGGGAGTTTCCAGGAGGGTGTTTCATTTACAATATTGCACTTTTCGACTTTTGTAATGCCAACGAACTAACCACAGTGATGATTGGAGGGGGAGGTAATCTTTAAAAACAAGAATTGGAGGAAGTTCTAGCTATAAAGCGTTTTGAACGGAAGCACTAAGTAAATTTGCTAGAGGGAGTTTCCAGGAGGGTGTTTCATTTACAATATTGCACTTTTCGACTTTTGTAATGCCAACGAACTAACCACAGTGATGATTGGAGGGGGAGGTAATCTTTAAAAACAAGAATTGGAGGAAAGTTCTAGACGCAACCATTTGTAACAAATTATTTACATCAAAGAACAAATAATTTTGTAGAGAAATAAAGAGGCAAACTAATTGACCCAGCTTTATAGATTCAGTTAACATTTGGCTCAGTAGGCAGCAGGAGAAAGATTACTAATTGTAATGAGCTAATCCTGTCTTATTTCAGAGGGCATGATAGGACTTGATGAAGGAAAACATATTTGTTGAAAAAGGTGAATCCACGGGGAGCAAGGTTGGCAAATTCCTGAGATAAGCGACCTACGGGTTCAGCGCTGTTAGCGCAATATATCGCGACTAGATACTAGCCAGCTTTTTCTTTGTTTCATGCTATGGGATCATGTTTCACGCTATTCGAAATCCCTTTGTTTTCCCATAGCAATAATGTGGAAGACTGCTATGTAGAGGATATCTAACGGTATCAAATAGTGCTGTAGTGCCGCGACTGCAATAGTTAATGTTATTGATCTTGCCTTTATGACTACCAGTGCTTTTGCTGGCGTTTCTGCTGTCAATGCTCCTTTGCTTATGTCAAGATGTTGTTTGCAACATTTCACAATTAGAGCAATTAGTCATTTAGCATAAAAAATTGTTCGTCATGCCTTCCTGTCTCGAATTTTCAGCGACTACCAATCATTTTAATTGCATTCGATAATAATCTTATTATTCTTGTTCATACAGTGGACAATTAGCCGCATTGGATGTTAGTTTTCATTCTTTAACTTTTTTTTCTTTCCATTATCTTTGTTTCTTTAATAGTTTGTGCACGATAAGGATTGATGGTAAATATTTGACGTTTGAAGGCAAAGTTTATATACCTCGCTATCTTTGCGCGTTTCTACTCTTACATTAGGAGCACTTCGTACTACCGCTGAATAAAGTAGGTTTAGCAAGTCAGTAATATTTTCATTTTCTTGAGAATGTTGCATTTTCTCGCAGAGAAAAAAGTATGATCACACCAGGCACAAAAACGTAGAGGATTTATGAAAAGTGGTTGTCAGGGGATAGATTATATTACACCATTAGTTTTATCTCAATTTTCAATATGTTTTGCAATAATTTTTTATTTTTTTGTATTGATTTTTAGTTTTTATATTGTTATCTATAAACAATGAATAAAAATAGCAGCACCAACAACAACATCAACAACAATACATGAACAAATGTAAAAGCAAACAACAAACAAACACAAAGCAACAAATAACACAGCGCAACAAGATTTTCCTCCAAAAACCAGATAGTGATTTTCTATAGGAAAATTTTCCGCTGATTCCGAAAATGTTGTTAGTTTTCTAAAATGCTATTAGTTTTTTCATATCTCATCTCATTTTTAAGCTATCGCCATTTATCCAAAAAAACATTTTTTCAATCATACTGAATATAACGGATATAATGAGAGTAATCAACCGCAGCTCCTTTATTTCTAATTTAACAGGAAAAATTCTAGGTATGCAATGACAGGTAATCCTTTAATAAAGATTTCAAGACTTATTTTGAAAAAATCGGTTGTAAACTGTTACCTCGGGAATTGAATTTTTGTCAATTTTTTATGTTTATATTGACTATTGCTTTGCATGTTATATATAAAAAAATTAAATACACAAAATATTTTTAAACCTTATATGCCATATATATTATACTGACTACAAAGTGGGTACACAAAATACTGCTTGTATTTTGTAAAACCAATAGCATTTTTGAAAACCGCATAAAATTTCACTTTAGAAACCTGAGTTTTCATTTTTGGAGGGATACGTTTTATAACTTATTTGGATTGATGATTTCAATATTTTTTCAAAAAATCGAAAAAAATTAATTTTTTTATGATTTCTTTTTGCGATAGAATGGGCATTCCTTAGCTGATTTTAACAAACGTAGTCTTAAAATTTTTGTTAGGAAATTACCTTTACTTCTATGGTCGGTTTTATTATTAAAAAAATAAAAAATTAAGAAGCTACAGTTAATTATATAAATCTAAGTTTTCGAAATACCAAAAAAACTGTTTTTTATTGATATCTCGAAAACTAAAGCCGCAATTAGAAAACTAACAACATTTTCGGAATCAGCGGAAACTTTCGTTTCTGGAGGGTAAAATTTTTCATTTTTTGTTTCGCCGTGTAATTAACAAGTAGTAAAGATAGCTGTGGAAATAATAAATATATCGAAAAATAAATATATCGAAATAAATAAATACTTGTATAGATAGAAGCTAAGAAAATGAGCAAGGTGGAAATTGATTTCGTATGAAGAAAAATTTTAGGATTGTAGGATAATAATTAGTGCCAAAAATAAGTAATATTGTTCTGCACCTGCTACTTTTTTTTTTGCTTTTGCTTTCTTCTAGTTAATGTTAGCTTTAATGGCACTAAAATAAAATATAAGGCATTCATATAAGGCACGATTTTTTAAGGCCCCTCAACACACTTTATTTCACTAGAGGAATAAGTAGTTATTTGATAATTTCGCCAATGTGTTTTAGACGTGTGAATATCCAGGATAAGGCATATTTTCAAACAAAAAAAATAAGTAAGTAAGAACAAACAAAGTAAGACTTTTTACGAGATTTCATGTGAATCCTGAATCCACGAAATTCCTGAGACACTTCCCAAATATCTTTTAATAGAAGGCATGCTTCGGGAATAGGGATATATTAAAAGGAGGATAACATAAGAGATTTGAGACAATTTCGCTGAGAGCTACGATAACATTTTTTGGGGTTGTGGTGCCGAAGATTGGTGACGTATACAACTGATTTTGTGGTGATATTTGTACTATTTTTGTGAATCACAACAAAATTTGTTTCTATGATAATTTAATGACAACGACAGACATTCCTGATATCTTCATCATCGCGGTAACAGTTGGTGACCTATTTTATTTAAAAATTATGCACTTTTCTATCCATTTTTCCAAATAAGTGTTACGTCGCGCATTACGGAATTTGGTGACAACAACATTTTAAATAGGAGCAACATAAACAATTACGGCACCATTTCATTCGGCATTTGATCTATATCAAAATATCAGGATCAAAGGAAGGGCGAGCGCAACTGAATCTTGTTTGTTTGGTGTGGTCCAATAATTCCAATAATTCAAAATAATAAGTTTGATTGAACAATTTTCTGGTTGGTTGATCTGGTAATTATTTGAATGACTTGACGTGAGTATATCTGAATCCCGATAAATTGCCTTAGCAGGATTTTCAAGTTCAACTCATTAAAATATTCATCCCAGGCTGAGCTGGTGATTGTTGACGAAACTGATTTTCAGAATACTGAGTAAATACTAATATACTAAAATATGCAATGTATTCATAACAAGATTGTGGTTAGGTATGCAAGCAATCACGAGGTCACAAGCGGAAAGTTAACAGAGTTAACAGAAGGCACATTTACGTACCACTGCCAGGTTGGCTTTAGTGAGTATACTATTAAGTGTCAATAAGTGAAATTGTTCGCATCTTGTCGTAAAATTAATAATTTAAAAACAAAAATTTTAGATCATTAAAATTTGAAGTATGAATAAACACATCTGGACTATTTCTCAATTTACATATGCGAACCCCATCTAGAGAGGACAAATAAAGGTGAAGTAATGGACCCTCTGCTCGCCTCCAATAGTTGGATGACGAAATGTTTGACACTATTAAGTGTCAAACATTTCGTCATCCAACTATTGAAGGCGACCAGAGGGTCCATTCATTTTATATTTTCTTTATGCAATCACAGCCAGCGACAAAGTGAAGACTTGGCGACGCATCAGGTCTCCGCATTAAATTAACTCAACCCACCTCAGTGTATTTCAGCTTCCATTATTCTCACCTGATTACGGATACAAAAATTTGTATGGTTACTGACGACGCGTCATCCTCGTCATTGTTATGATTTTTTGGATACCCCCAATCATTTTTAATCAATTTTTAATCAGCACCGCCCAATTAACTTAGCCACTAATTTTTAACGCCAATCAATAAACGGTTAATAAATGAATATCATGAAGCAACCAGCGTGATATCTTGCGAACGCGTCAGTCACCCGCTCATCTCTTTGTCTGCTAGATGATTGTGGTGAATTCTGTTGATTGTGTTGCGTAATAAATGGCAGCACCACTAAAATTTCGTAGACGTAGAGACGAAATGAGAAAATAGATATTTATAAGTGGTGAGTCTTCGCGACGACATCGCCGACTATGATTTAATCTGTATTTCCTCATTGTTGGAGTCATTCATAAGTTTTGTCTATGATTTTTTAACGTTTTTGAACAAGTCTGCACCGCATACTCACGTTGCCATTTTCTACACTGATATTCATCGCTTTCATTCCTGCCTTTCGTTTTCATTTGGATGACATTCTTTTGGCAGACGATTATATTGCTTTGCACATTTTTTTGCTAAGCAAAATTTGTCTATTGAGGTTAAGGATCAATTAGCACTTAATGGCTACGAAGAGTTTTGGGAAATCTATAAAAATACTAAGAAGACAATATAAATTAAGTTAAGGAAGAGAACACAAGGGGAGGAAGTACGGACGGGAAGATAAACTGTACAAAATAAATGAATTGTCTAATGATTTATTGGTTTGGCCGCATGGGAAAAGGTTGAACTTTAATTACCGCAACACATGGAAATTAACGAAATGCAAAATTTATGCATTTCTTGGTGTCTTAACGAATTGTCTTCCTTTAATCCGGCTCGAATCGATAATGTCATTTTAAAATTAAAAAAATATTCGTATTTTAACAAGATCGGATAGGCTTAACAGCAGAAAAGCAGTCATGTTGCGATACTGGTGGAGAAGCCAATAAAAATCGTGGCTTGTTTTCATCGAAGTGAAAGTGAAGCGGCAACACGAAAGTAAGAGCTGTTTGACCAGTTTAAGGGTTTCGCTCAGAAGTAGAATCCTTAAAGAAAGAAGAAATGTAAAATGCAGTTGGTTTTCTCCGCTTAACCAAAGCCAGAAAGAAATATCTTGAATATCTAAAGTTTTTCAACAACTTCAACACTGTAAACCACACCACACATGTTGCCAAAATATTATAATTAATGCTACCGAATTTCAACCGGAATAAACATATTCTGAGAACTTCTATCTATCTATGCCTATCACATAATATCTCTTTCTTTTTTCATTTCACTTTTTCATGCGAAACATCCATTCATCAATATTTCCATAATTTCACTTTTTGTTGGAATGCGAGTGCAATTAATTATGTCTTCCATACATTCTATTTCAAATTCTGTTCTTATTGGTGATTGCAATTAATCCCTCTGCAACACCTTCCGTGGATTATATTTCTGAAACAGAAGTGAATATGAAAATATGGAAAAAATTATATATAGAACAAAAATAAAGTCAATAGAAATATAGTATAAGGCTTGAAAGACGTTTTTTGATCTCGATCTAAAAAATCATTATAAATCGTCAGTCACAATTTTTCTGCAATTTCGAAGGCAAAACTTTGTAACATTCTGTTATATTTCGTTTACTTCGTCCACTATATTCGGATTGAAAATTAAACCATAACTTACTATTTAGTTATTTACTTCTAATCGCCGTAAAAATGCAAATGTGATTAATTTATTTATATAATATATAATTTCATATAAATTTTTATTTATATAATGTTTATTTATATAATTTTTAAGTAATAAGTTGTTTCATAAATATTGTTATTGCTCTTCGCAAAAGCACATTTCAATTTCTTTTTGCTTTGATTTCGCAGTTAATTTCAATCCTCTATTTTCCTGAAAAACTAATGCCAGAATTACAATCGGCATAAAGGCTATCGTCATCGTTGAATTAGGTTAAGTGTCATTCACTCAAATCGCAGTCAACGACTGTTTTACAATGACATTCTTATAAATGTTATTTTTGTTGTTATTGCTATTGTGTAACATAAATTTGGAAACACATTTGAAACACATTTCAATCGGAGCCCTAGACCTAATCATTAAAAAGTTTATGACAGTTGTGTCTGACGCTTTGCCATTGCCGTCGCTGTCTTTCAGAGACTATTTTCTAGGAATAAACAAATCGAACAACATTTGAAGTTAAAATTTGCTTTTAGGACAATATTTATAATTTCTGTTCGTTGGAATGCTCATAATTTGATCAATATTGATCCTAATTTTCTTAACGTCGTGAATATATTAATTATCCTTGAGTTATATATATTCATTATATTGAGATTTACTTTAGAAAGTTCAAGATTTTTAGAAGAAATATTAGAGGAGAACCCAAAAATTTTAATACGCTTTACTGCCACTCACTATCGAAGTTGTAAATGTAATGAAGAACATAAATACCTGAAATACAAAAACCCTAAACATTGAAATTATGAAGTGAAAGATCGCGTAGTAAAGACGAAGGAACATATTTAGAGGAATTCGACATTTTTAGATGGACACAGCCAGCACTCCAGTAGCCAACATTCTCTGATGCGTGTATCTTGACCTACTTACATTGAAATAGCTTGGCCTTCAAGAAATATACTTAAGTCTCGCGACTCAGTAACGCCATAATAAAACAAAATGTCAATAAAACTATTTTTCAGCATTTGTTTTTTGTAACATCAGTTGTCTGTCGTTGTTGCTGCTGTTTTCATTGTCCGTACTATAATATCAAAGAATATAGAGTAGACTCTACTCTATATTCTTATAGAGTCTACTCTATATTCTTTGATAATACTTTGGCATAAACAACTCAAATGTAAAAGAGCAAACATGCTGATGGGATGTTAAATAAATAAAATCAAGTATGGATTGACTTTTCTTTTTCTGGGTTTACAGAGTTTAGCTATATTAACCGAATACATTATCTGGCAGCATTCCTATCAAAAAATGTCGGTATCAATGAGATAATCAACCAATCACAAATGACAATAACAATAACAAAAACACATCAAGAAATGCAATCCAACAATTTGAGTTTCAAATTACGAAAAAAACTACAAATTTTACAGGAAAAAAATACTGAAATGATTGGCTACATATTATAATATGCGGTATAGTATTTGATTAATATTTTTACAAAAAACTTAGCAATCAAATTATACGGACATATACAGGTGGAGCTGAGGGCAAGATGTTTTGGGAAAATTGAACGCGTAGCATATTAAAGTAATTAAAGGTGTGAAAATTTTGGTAGAAGTATGAGATAAAGCTAAAATATTTATGCCACTTATAAGAGGTTGAAGCAATTCAATAAAGAGCACTGTTTCTTCTGTGGAAGACGATAAACTTTGGCGATTTAAAATTACTTTGGGCAGAAAACCCTAATCACTCTAGGAAGGTTTATTAAGTTCTAGGCCAATAATCCTTTTATGCTTTTGGGCTTCGGCGGCAGGGTGTTTTAGTTAAATGATACGAAACATTTGTAATATGCCTCTCGATGCTTAACGTGAGTGCCTGCATATAGTTAGCTTAAACTCACGGTGGGCCTACCCACACTCGGGATTACTAGGTAGACTCTGTGAATACCTTTTATACCGGCAATCATCGGCCACGGCAGCAACTTTGCCCTATTGCACCTTTTGTGTACCTTTGGAATGCCTGGGACGCGCAGACATTCCTCGATCGCAGGTATGGCGATCGAGGTCTATCTAAAACCTCTGCCGGTGTTTGGCCACCGGCTGCCGAGTTGACGGAGGCGGCCTCCTCACGCAACTCTACGCGGAGACTCTTTGGTCTCTACCCGCGTATTTTTGGGTCGTACCACAGCCACCACGAAGCTCCCACAAGGGGGCCTACCCACCGATGCGCTGTGTACGTGGGCTTTGGATTAGCGGGGTCGGATTAAGACCCGAATTGAGATGCGCACCACCCGTGGCAACATTTTTACGCCTTTGGTAAGGCGGCGGAACTAGCCTGCATAGTTATTGGCAAGTGAACTACGTGCAAGCACGACTAGTCACTGCCATTTTGTCGCCATTCATCCACGACGGGCCTGGCACCCGATCATTTGTAATATAGTTATACCTCTCACCACCTTCCGTCTTACGCACACATCCACACAATGGTCCACAATTTTTGTAATTGGCCATAACCGAGAAACGCCACACATACTCTAATGAACAGCGTTTAGTTTTATGATAGTTTTTATGGCAAATTATATAGATTTTATGATGCCAACGAATAGGTGCAGTGAAAGGTTTATGGCGAGAATGACAATCGGAAAACTTATAACCGACATTAAAAGAGTCATAACCAAGACCGCTATGCAGCCGGAGAATAAAAGTCCATACAATAAAAGGCAAAGAGACATCTTACTAGCAAGGTGAGGGGGTGGTGGGGAGTAAGTAAAGAAATGGTAAACCAATGGAAAACATCACAATTTTTGTTGTCTCGTCGATTATTCATTAAGCTTTTCGAAAATAAAGTGCTATAGACTTCGTCGTAAATAACTTTGAGTTAATAAAAGTCCAAAATTAACATATTGCAATAAGTATGTTTTGTCGCAAGTATTTATCATAACAATTTCAACGACCAATTTCGATCAACCCATAAAATTGTAGACGATACTATACGATTTTTCCAAAGTTATAAAGTTAAGTTTTATAAAAATATTTTTTTATTCTAAAATTTTATAAAGCAAATTATTAAATTCAGCTCGTTAAACGTGTTTAATTCTATTATGGCTTCAGTTGCTTTCAGAATTTCCGTAGTCAAAATTGTTTTAAAAATGAGGAACCAAAATGGAAAGCAAAAATTTGTCATAAAACATATTTATCTAGTCAAAAACCAAATAACATGACGTTAGCAAAAATAAAAAAATTAATTTTAGTATTAAATATGAACAGTAGTTATCGCCAATTCAAAGCACAACGAAATTAATCACAAAAATTTCAGTAAACTTATCGGAGCAATAAAACAATCCCCAAAATTTTGAAATACGAACGTTTCATAGCAAAACCATAGCAAGTAGTAAATTTAAACACTAGCAATTCATTTACTCATTACCATAAACAAAGAAGGTAGTAAAAGCTGGCTATTTTGCAAAACTGTGCAATGCAAAACTGTTAAATGCAATTTAAATACAGCTTATTAACAATTAAAAGTTTTAGAATTAATCATAAGCACACTAAGGTGATTGAGTTAATTTTAATAACCGTGAAGCTGTTAGTTTTATAGGCGTTTAATGTATCACACAGTAAAATCAAAATATGTTAATTTTTTGAAGCGTGGAAAATTTTTAACAACTGTGAAAACCTCCACCAAATTTCTCACTTAATTGCAAAGGTATCAAAACTAATAATTTAAAGTGTGTATAAGTAAAATGAAAAATTTGTAAAACGTTCACATATACCGCAAAGAAACATAAAATGGTAGGACGGCGAGGGATGGTGAGTCAGCAAAAGGATAGCAAGCGTTAGAGCGTTCATAGGTTTCTCTATTGATAGATTTCATATCCGCCAGTTTTTTAAAAAACGTTGTGAATATTTTGAAAATGTATTTATTTCAAGCGAACATCTACTATTTGAAGATAACTATCGATTGTGGTCAACCTAAAAAGGAAAACTTTTAAGGAAAACTTTAGTAATTCCATTAATCAGTTCTAAGTCAGTTAAAGAGAATTGAACCTGCTCCCACCTGAATCCAATTGTTTGGTGAAAATTCTTTTGCTACGATTTTACGCGATGTCACTTTGTATAGGATGACATTCTCTTTTCATTTTTTATTCATTAACTCCCACTGGATTACGTTTTGAATAAAGTTTTAAATAATGTTTCTACAAATCTAATAATTATACGTACTTCTGGTTTTATTAGCGGTTAGTCGTGTAAACAAAAAATTGTTTGGCTCGCTACCATTATGGGAAAACTAATTGAGTAATCCAATACATATGAACTCACGAGTTCATAATTAATAAAGGTTCCCCTTATCTGTTACTTTTGTTGTCCTTTTTGCAGCTGATGATGACATTTTATGTCATTGAAAATTATGGGGGAAAACGAACTCACTCCTTTTATAAATCATCGGCTTAAATAATATGAAAATATTCCAAATAAATAAAATTTCTTTATTGATCAGATTTAATATACATTACATAAATTTAATATACATTACATAAATACATTACATTACATAAAATCTTGCAGCAGTCATTGTAATTTGGACCACTTGGATCAGTGCGAACGTGAGAATTCGCAGCGGTTATATAACCGCTAATAATCGTTATAATTATAACGATGGCAAATTTCATACATAATAATGGGAGTGCCTTCATAATAGTGTGAATACCAATTGGGGCTAAAAAGAGGAGGTTTTACATTGCACGAAAAAGTAAGCGCGACACTAAGCCGAGTATTCCCAAATAAGCTAAATTTTCAGTCCCAAATAAGCTACTTTGACCGAGAATATTCGTGCTAAATTTCTGGTCGATACATCGTTTCGGTCAAAAATATTTTAGAAGCAAAGTGCATAGTGGAAATGCGTAGGGAACAGAGTACAAAAAAGGACTCTATCCGAACATAACTATTGTTTGAGACGTTCATAAACGTTATTTATAATTTTAAAACTTTTCTAAAGAAGTTGTCACCATCTGTCTGAATGCCTAATTTATCGGTCTCCAGTTTTCGTTTTAATTTCGATGACATTCCCCCCGGTAAATATTTAGAAGCGCCTTATGGAGTGTTTTCTTACATCTATTACCATTGCCAACTCTGAACCATGCTCGTACGGATCAAAGATCGACCGATATATAAAGACAATGAAGAAAAAGCTTCACTAACCCATAAAAATAATCGGCAGATGATATTAATTAAGTTAAATCATAGAGTAAGAAATAACATATATATTTCATACTCTATGAATAAACAAACATAAAGAAAAAGGAGAGAAAAATAAGAGTTTGCTTACCGAGACTAAACTGTTAAGTACACCGTATTTATCGCAGACAGAAAACGTTAACGACGTTAAAAATTCTACAATGAAACTGTCAGTTCAAAAAATTAGCTTAGCTCGTACGTAATTAATGACAACGAAACCAATAATGCTGACACTGTTAAGGAAGCCAATGAAGTCAAAGACTCACTTTCATTGTCATGAAAGAAAAGTGAGAGCCTGACCGTGAAGAGAAGATAGTTATCCATCCATTCAATAACTTTTACGGTTTCGCTTCTAAGATTTTTTCGCAGATTTTTTAAAAAATTATAACGAAATGGCTGGGATTATTCATTGCGGAAAAAAGTAATTTCTCAGGTTTGAACAAAACAGACATTTCACTCATTTCATCTTTGCGGTATCTCTAAAACTTCTTAACAAATTTTAAAAAATAATTTTTCTTTTGAATTTTAGTTTCAAAGTTCGGCAAACTAAAAAGCAGGCTTAGAACAGCGAGTATGGTATTGATTATTTATAAATATTTTGGCTTTCTCTTTTCTGTCTGGAAATCTTTAGAAACTACCTTTCGCAAGACTTTTTCATAGAGATGTAGGAAAGAGTGGAGAGAGGAGATGAGATAGATCGAGAAAAGAGTGAGTAAAATGCAATCTGTCATTGTGCTGCTATTCAAATCGTTACAATGAAAACTGTGATTTAGTTCACTTTATTTTTCAGCTTCCTAATAGACTCTTAATGCTGTTTTAAAGAAACATGTCGGAAATATCTCGCAATTTGGACTGCGAAACTGTGTCAAAAAAGCACAGGTTTTTATGTTTATTATAAAATATCGGTGCTGCCGAGATCACGAGAGATTTCACGTGTAGGATATAAAATATATTATATAACTGAAATTTTCAGTTGGGCCTAGCCACTATGGTCCTGTTTAAGTTATAACGCTTATCTCTATCAAAAGGTTTTCTTATTTTAGGCTTTATAAGTAATATATTTGTGTTTGACACGTATCTACCGAGCTATTCCGAGCTACAGCTCTAATCTTTGCACTAAGGGATGTAATGAGTGAATTTGTTTGATAGCTTTCTCAGCATCACTGAATTGCACGAAAAACAACAGACAGAAGCTGGAAATATAAAAATAATGGAAACATCTACAGGCAAAAGTTGTGTAAGGCTTCCTAGCAAATTCAGACGCTAAAAAAATTGTTTAATGATATTTTTTAAAGCGTTTTTTGTCCATTTACAGCTAGTTTGTTCATTTTATATTTAATATGATTTTTTGTCAATTTTATTATTTTAAAATACCATCAAGTTATTCGCGATTGATAAAAATTAAAGGATTTCTCTGAGACTAATACGTAATACTGGTATTCACTTTACTTTCAAGAAAAAATTAATAACATAAATTAAAAATAAAATAATACACCACTATAAAACTGAAGCTCTTTCGTATGATACGAGGCAGTCCGAGCTTCCATTTCGTATGATGTTTCACGTTCCATGTTTACCGCCCATGTCTTTAATCTGTATGCACGCGTGATTTAGTAATATGTTTTCTTTTAAATAATTTAATATCTAAATGCGCTCGGTCTTTGCACGTATTTATATCGGTAGACCGTGAATAATTTTGGTGCCTGACTTTAAAATGACTGCAATTTATTACGGTTACAATTGATTTGTGGAAGCCACAGCCATTCGACTAATTGCAATGGCGACGGGCGTAACGATGACGATGCTGGTGACTGCACCACAAAAAGTAAATATTCTACGGTTTATCAGTATTCCTGTGCAATCACCGTTCATCGAGAGGTACTCACGTTAGTAGTTTTTTAGAAAACATGAACGAATCATAGATGCCATTTAGCATAACGTGCAGCAATCAAATAGTAAAGCTTGCAAATGAATCAGGAAAGTATTTTTATAAAATATTATACATATGAAACCTGTGGTAATCAGAAAGCTCTGACACTTGAATGTCAGTAGTAGGTGCGGCAATATAATGTAATTACTATTATTACTATTCTTCTTATTATTGTTTCTGTTGTTCATTTATTGTCTGTTTAATTGCACAACATGTTGCGAAACACGCACTTTTATAGATCCCTCACAATATTTCTCCATAAGTTTTAATTTTTAAAATAGAGAAAACCTACTTTTCTACAGAAAGGAATTCTGGCTCATTTTCTTCTCAAATCATTGTTAGCGGTATTAGCTGTATATAATAGAAGTACATAGGTTTGTCTGACCGACGGTCCGATAACTAATTAATAATACTTGCTAGGGATTGCCAAATATCGCTGGCCACTTTTAAGGGCGCACGGGGGCTCTTACAGTAGTTATGGGTTTTACTTATCGTCAGTTTTATTTCCGACTGCCGGATTACCGAAGACGAAAAGGGGGAGTTCTTAGAGTAGTTTTTTCCAAGAAATATATCTCTTTAAAATGACGATCACCTCAAAGGAATGTCTGGAAGGATTTGTTGGTACTCAAAAAAGGAAAAGTGAACGAAAAATGTAATTAATTATATCGGAATATATGCGCTATTTTCCTTTAATTCAACATCTCTAACCAACCCAATACTGTTTAACATCTTTGATATTTCAAACTCGAATGAGTTTTAGGTTAAATAAAATTGCAACGTCATGAATTAGATGTGTCCAAAATTGTGTCCTGCTGCTAAAAGGATTATCTTTGAATTATTGTCACGTATTTATAAAACCTTCGACATAAAAAAATAATTGCCGTCATTTTATTTTTTTACCTGCTGCGCTTGCTTTGATCCGATTCAAATTTAAACCGTCAATTTTTGTTGGTGCTTTGTATTTTAAATTAAATTTAATTGTTATTAAGAATCATATCGCTTTTATTCTTAAAAGAACCAATAATAAATTCAATAATGAACCAATAATAAAATAAGTCTGGACCATAATTTATTCGGAAATAGGGGAAGTCAAGGGTATATTCAATTGGCATAATCAATTTTAAATGTTTGGCTGGACAACGAAAGTTAATGCACATTCATGAAATTTTTTATAAAAATCATATTACTGTATTCGGGGAATTCATTCCAATTGTTGTTTTTGTGTTGTCTCGTGCTTAGTTTTGATTTTTTTTAAGAGTAAAATTTATGTCATGTTTTATTGACTACTGCCGATACTATAGTCAGTCACATCATAGGTGATCACGGCACTAGGACCACACTCAGGCAATTGCACTTCCACCCAGTGAACCATTTTTCAGAGTAACACATATACAATATTTTATTCTTGTTTTTGCTTACCTATAATATAATTTTTAACCTACACTACTTTTTCTTTTTTGCTGATGCTTTATTTGGCTAAAGTCTTTTTCCCAGCGGTTAATTTTGTTGCTGTTGTTCTTTTTTTTACTTAATGATCATCATCATCGGGTGGCATTAATAATTTTGCAATGCATTTAACTTAAATTCGTTGTTCTCTTTGTTCATTCTTTTTCAATCGGTGCATCAGACGCAATTACCAGTCGTTTTAATGCTTGTTGTATATCATGCTTTACTTTTTATTGTGTTTGCATCGGTATTGTTGGTAAAATAACTACTCCTGTTATGCCGAATAAATGGTGTTGCGTGCTGGTGCTGATCGTCAGTACGTCATAAATATTTCCAGCTGATATTAAGCCTCTATCGATTTTATTTTTAACCATTTTTTAATTTTTAGTCTTACACAAATTTCATTATTTATTTATGCTCTTTCTACTGCTTCTTTGATTTCTTTTCCTTTTCTTTAATTTCTTGACTTGTTTCTTTAATTTCTTGACTTCTGCTATTTTTGGCTATTTTGCCAATTTGTTCCTTCTCGCCTATTTAATTTTGATCATACGAAATTTTCAATCGCAACGTCATATGAAATAAAATATCGGGAGAATGGGATAAAATAAATTTAAGGTATCGGTCACGCGTCTTACAAATATGTAAATTAAGTTATTTTCTTTCATATTTTAATATTGTTCCGAACACAACGTAATATATAAGAAATGTTATTTAATAAATTCTTCATGACGACTTCTTTGCGCTACGTTATTACTTATATCTGGGACTACTTGGACTACATTTGTCTGTATGCATGTATGTGTTCCTGTGTGTTTTTTGTGCTCATCGCCATAGGTATTGACTGTAGTATTGGTAATTAAAGACGCTGGAACTATAGGCTTTTGCCATTTATTCTATTTCAGTATATTTTCCCATACAATTGTTCCTTCCTAAATTTATTGTAAGCTGCTCAGGTGAGAAATTTTTAAAAATTATATACTATTATTAAAAAATAAGCGAACTTCTAAAATAAAATATTTTTAAAAAAATAATCGCTTCAATGATATCAATACAGTCTTCTGTCTTCTAAAAGTTTTAATTTTTCCACCGAATAAAATATATTTCATAAGAATTTTGGATCTACATAATATTTGAAACTTGGCTGTAATTTGTTTCCACCTAACACAATTTTTAAAAAAATATATAACCCATACAAAGCGGAAAATATGTCGGGTTTTATTGCTAAGCACTAGCCTAATTATATATACGATTAAAAGCAAAATATCTATCCTGAGGATTGAAAAAATTGGAAAAGAAATAGATACAAGTAAGAACGTTAGCTTCGGCCAGGCAGAAGCTCGTATACCCGACACCTATAGTAAATATTGGTAGTTTAAATCGAAAATCAATGCATTATAATTCTGCCTTAAGTAGCAAACGCGCATGGAAAATAATTATAATAAAATAATTATAATAAAAAATAAATATTAAATAATACTTTATAAATAAAGTATTGAGATAAACACAGATAAACAAGTACGATCTTTAAAGAGAGGCGTTGTAACATTTCCCACTTTAGATGAAAACAGACTAGGAAGGTAGAGAATATTCTTGCCAAATTTCTCGGAAATATCTCTATTCGTTTTCCGTAATTGAAACTTAACAGAATGAATTAGAACTTATGAACTAATAATGGACTCCTTCCGTACGGAAACGGTTTTTATCCGGAAACGTAATTGCGCTCCTCAAAATTGCTTTAATACTTTAGAAACTGAACTATAAATAACAATATATTTATATTTATTATAAAAGAGATCGCATCTTTTCGATTTTGTCCATTTTCAATCCCAAGCAGACAATCATGGTGAAAAGGAATATTCATTCCCAATTTTATCTCGATATCTATTTCCGTTCTGCAATAATCATGATTTCCGCAGGTAGAGAGACAGACAGCAAACAGACGGACAGACAGACAGACACATGCGCATGTTTAAATCGATTCATGAAGTGATTCTGGGATTGAATATACGCAATTTTCTATCATTAAAATCACCATGCCCTCTTTAATGCGGTACAAACGGAAGAAACAAGTCATTACACCCTATTCCTCCGGGTGTAGGGTATAAAAAAGGCAACGTACAAATAATTATACTCCACTTGTCACGCAATGCAGATATGAAGGTTTATTACACAGATATTTCTATATAGACAGACAGACATTTCAAGACATCCTATGATGCGAAAATCGCACATTGGAGCCTGTTGTTCTAACAGGTGCACGTCAGTAATGCCACCCATTTAAAATAATCACATTCAGTTTAGTTGTTGCTTTTTACGGTGTTTGTTCTTCGTTGATTTCTCTGTCTTATCTCAAGGATGCATTTTACAATGCTCTTAAAAAAATTCAATGTGGCGTGGCCGCTTGCAATCTCACAGTACGTGATATTTAAAAGTTATACAAAATTAAAAATGGTTTAACATGACAATGAAAAGGATGTGTGAGGTGGTAGGTTGCCCGCGATGCCTCATCCTTTTTATTTAAGAGGCAATATTCTATGGACAAATAATTAATAGAACCATGACTCACAGCCTTGACCATACTAATTACAATACTGTTTTAATCTTTTTTAGACGTCTTCCAGCGATGATTGGCAGATTAATAGAGATAATTGGTTAGTTCCGCTGCGAGGAGAAAAACGATCGCACCAATTTGAATAATAAAGGGCACAAAATTAGGAAGGAACAAGGGTACAATACATACAATAAAAGTTGAAGCACAAGGTTTGAGATTTTATAACATATAATTTAAAAACCAGGTCATTAGTCTTGAGAAATTTATCTTTTGGTTTTCTCTCTTTGGTAAACTCTTTTAAATTTTTTCTGAAATTAATTTTCCTATTGAAAGGAAATATCGTCAAATGTGACATGATTTCAAGAGAATTTAATTGATTTTTACTAGCTGTTATCTAGTTATTCATTTACTACTTTCCACTGTTTTTCTTATTGGAATATTTTATTTAAAAGCTTATTTTCTTTTAAAAATGAAATTTTTTATTAACTTTTTTAAAAACCTTGTGGGCGATTTTTTATGGTGAGAGGGGTATTAAGAATTACTTACATATACTGGTAACTGTTATACAGCTCGCTGGCTTTTGGGTCATTGGGAACACTGGTTAAAAGTACATAATACCAGTCAACTTTGAATTGGCAATAATCGGTTGATTAAAACCACAAATTGCTTAAAACCATATAATAAAACATTTTTTAACGTTCTGATTATCTTGTTGTTTTTGTTATTTTTCATTATGAAATTGTTATTTGTTGAGAAATCATATTTAGTACTAATAATACTATACAAGTAAAATCAGTAAGGTAGAAGTAAGTATTAGACCAAATTGTGAACAGAAAAATGAAGGTAGTTTTTAGGTACTTCGGGCATAAGTTCGGAATATGGTTAAAGCTTCGATTTTTTTAGTTTTTCCCTGCCATTATATTTTATCGTTATAACCAAAAGTAATAGAGATTTTGATAATTGGGTTTTTGATTTGTAGCTCAGTAAAGTTCCATTTTGTGAGGAATGTATGGCTATGGCATTATTTACCCATTGGATTCATTTTGAGGAATTTGAGAACGGGGAATTTAACTCCTTTGGTTGGGGTGGACTACAGTTGCGGTCACGCAGACCGTTGTTTTGTTGAAATCCAGTCCATTCTTTCTACTTTTTATTTCAAGATAAATAAGTCTGAATGAATTAAAGTGATAAATTTACTAACATTGGCAACAACAAATAAGTCGCAGGACAATGCTTCGTATCAAAATCGTTACAGAATATTTGACGGTGTATTGAAAGAAGACACTTTCAAATAATTGATATTAAATAAATTTTTTGCAATATTTTCATGATTTGGAAATTTCTTAGTTTCTTGTGATTCTCCTTTTCAGAAAAATATTTCAATCCGATAATTTTTTCAGATTCTTACGAAAGCCATAGAAAAAGTAGATACGATTATATGTCTCTAGTGACAATGAAGGTTAGAAACTTTTTAATGGAAAGTATTTAAAACAACTCAGCAATTTTAATCCGGAATTCTGTTAAAGGAAAATTAATGGTGAGATTAATGATAACTGTGGTTGAGATGGAAATGGTAATGGTTATACCGAAGACAGTATAAAACATTCGACTGATTCTTGATGCTTAAATTTAATACCTTTCTATCGTCGAAGTCTTAATAGACGTTGCCTTTTTAGGTCAATTCATTACAAATCAATTCACTTCAAGAAGGCAACAAACACTCTAACAAACAGCATTCAACGAAAATATACTTCTTATTCTCCGTCATTTCTACACTTCAGCTTTTCAGCTAAGTCTACCGAAGTAAGAATTATATCTTTAATTCTAAGAGATCATTTTTTACTTTCTAAGGAAGCTTCGAAAAACGTGGAAGTGCGCTCAAATTACACGTGTAAAATATTATTATTATCTTCTTATGGATTTATTGATGTATATTGGATCCATTAAATTAAATTGATCGAATTGCTGGAAGTATTTTTTGATAAATTTCGAAATTATGAAGTCTTCATCAATGACACACAATATAAGAGGTGCTTACCAATTGAAGCCCCTACAAAATTTGTAAACAAAGAAAATCATAAATTTTAGAGGATTTCAAGCCTAAATCACTCGCAAAAATTAATATCACATGGAGCATAACTCACTGGATTCTATTCAGCTGACTTTAGATAGTGCGCTGCTTTGCCTCAAAATTTCTTGTGCATACAACTTTTTGATCAATACATTTATGCGTTCTATATTACAGCTTTGTAAAAGTAAGATAAAATCATCAGCGCAAGAACGTAAAAACAATGAGCTAAATTCTTGAACGCCACGAGACACCATCGCCACAACATCAACGATAAACAATGGATTTAAGTCAACCGAAAACTCAACCGAATGAACAATCTCCCGAATGATCGACAGACTGATTGGAGATCATCAATGTTTTTTATTTTCACAGGAAAATAAAATTCTGAAGAAGACCAAGAATTGTAATCACGTTGAACGGATGACAAACGAAGGAATGAGCGACTTCTCCTGAATACGAAGATACAACACGACGTCGTTCAAATATCGCCGCATGACATTGATCAATAATGAAATAGAGTTGTTAAACATTTGAGCTCTTCTTGGGATACTGGTTCAAAACCACTAGTAGTAATTCTTGTGGTTCCGACTGCGAATCTGTTCCTCAGTGTGCTAACAATCAACGATCTCAGACTATTAATACGAAGGCCTCTGTGTTTAATCGCTTAATCACCAAAAACTAGCGACTGCCATCAACAGATATCCGACGTGCTACTTGTTGCAACAGTGTTACTAAGAACACAAAAAGGACGCAATAAACAACGACAACGTACATTCTGACACAGAAGCGGCGGCAATTTAAGAATGATGAAAACGAAAAATTAATAACATGAGTTTGTTTTGCGTGCGCCTGAATTTCAATTTGGCCTCATTATCGGGAAGCACACGTAGTTAATTCCCGCTATATGAAGATTGTGTGCGTTTTAATAGGCTTGCTTTCGTATCGCTTTTCAACGTTATTTGTTTGTCGTTATTGCTTGTTTTACCAGTTAACCATGCATGCTTGTGGCCAGTATAAAAATGAATGGAAGAAAATTGTTGTTAACTTCACAGTTCGATGATTAGACAACAATTCGATGTGTTTCTATGGAATGTATATAAAATAGGAAAAATATCTTAGAGCAAACCGTTTTGAAAACCTCGTTAGGATAGCATAATAAAAGAATTATTTTAAAACGAAAATTATGCTTTTTCCTTATTATTATAGAGAAAATAATAATTTTGATACACTTTAATTTAATTAAAAACCCATTAAGTGTACTCAATTTAAAGGCTCAGGGAAGTGAAACTCTTCTAGAAATTATTTGTCAATAAACTTTTATTGCTGAGAGCAAATCCCTAATGGTCTTCCTTATTATTTTTTTTAAAATATAAATTAAGACTAATGCGGCATCATCAACAAAAACAAGATCAGCGATGACCAAAATAAACGACAATGGAGACCTAAAAACGAGCGCCTTGATTGTTATTGTTGTCATCACCAACGTCGTGGAGACCCACAGTGGTAGTGAGGTACTTTTGGAATGTGAACCCATGGTAAACGCATTGATATATAATTTCAAAATTTATTTACTACAATTTACCAAAAATCTCTTACTAAAAATTTTCCTTTGTTCGTTAATTTCTTTGTTCCTCCTTTTGTCTCTAAATTATGTTATGTTAAATTATGTTAGACAGTGTATAATTAAAGAACAACAACATCATCGCCATTGTCATAATCATTGCTGTCGTAGTCATGCTCCTGCTTTGATATATTTTATAAACGACGATTGGTGCTGAGATTTGTTCTCCCTTTCATTATCTCTCGTATGAATTACACCTTTTGGGCATCGATACTTTTGAAAAAGTGATGATAACTTGGTGTTGCGCCCAGTAAGTCCGGCACATATTGCTGACACCTTTGAGGGCCACCGGTTTCGTAGTTTCAGTGATGATGGTGAAGATGACTATGCTTTTAATAAATATTTATTGATTCACGCTACAGGCTAATCGAAACATGATTGTATAATTTATTTTGTAGTTTGCACTCATTAATCGCTAGTTTTTTCAACTTGAAAGGAAAAGCATGAAAGCTTTGGCTTGAAAATGTATTCGCTTTATTACAATTTATAGCTTTCCGGACCAATAGCACATAATTGCATTTTCTTATGCTAAGATTTTTAAAACTAACAAAATTGAACAAAGTTTCTTTCTTAAGTCTTTCGAAGTAAAGAATGAAATAATTTTAAATAACTACCTAAATGTGTGATAAAAATCTGAGCCCAGTATTTATATATTTTTTGTATGTGCATGTGCGGAATTTAACTGTGGTTGCGATTTCAATGTACAGATTATATCGGAGGATAGTGGTAAAGAAAATCTTTGGTTCTAAGTAGAAATATTAAAAGCATGAATACTAAAAGTGTTACTTCCAACTTTCCAACCCCTTCCCCATTTTGCCCATCATCATAATCTTTTTCTTCCTTTCCCTTTCCCTCTTTCATTTCCTTCAATCATCCTACACAACGTTCCATTTCACTTCGGCATCGCGGACTTTCAATCCTTATGTTGCTTCTCATTCTTTTAGTGGACTTCTCGAAGGCTCTAAATAAACATTAGACTGCTTCAGTCTGTGCATACGTAATAGACTGTTATTTTTGTTTTTCGCTGTAGACGATTCTTTACTTCTGGATCAAATTTCTTTGAATTTAGTTTGATGGACGAAATCATTCGCTGCTGGACTCCCTTATACAAACGCGTCCTGGGGTATGCCTTACATATATTTTCGATGTTTCAGGTATTCATGACGTCGCTTCGATTGTTGGTGCTGCTGTTACTCTGCTATTGATGAGAATAGATAAAATAATTTATGTGAAAAAATTAACATAAGCAAATGAAGAAAGATAACTAATTAAAGTCGTAAGTGATGTTGAGCGGATAAACGACGGGTTAGACAATCGACCGTGGCTATATTCAGTCGTCCGAGATGTGAGAATATAATGCAAGGAAGTACTCCAATCATATTTTATTCAACGTATAGAGTTCGTTCGATGGGGTTATTCGTAGTTCATGCCTACGGTCTTCATACGATACTTGTGCAATTAACGCTCAAATGAATAAAAGAAAAATATGTGCAATAAATAATACAGAAATAAAGGAAAGGAAAATTGAAGCTTTTGTGAAATGAGAAATTTATCTCGTCCACGAAATTTACATCATTTTGATTTCTATCTTATATGTTTTCGCTTAATTGGTTTTAGTTTATGAGGGAAATTTTATTTGCTGTGTTTCTAAGAAAAACAAAACAAAAATGTTCGGATAATGACCACTTTTGTATTTATACGTATTAGGTACCAATTTATTCTTATTTTAAATTTTCCAAAAATTTTTCACTAAAGGAAATTACGGTGTTTTTCACATATATTACTGCACTTACAAAACAATGACCTCTCCTGTACGAATTAAAATGAATTCTTGACTGATTTTAGTTTGGTTATGGCAGATTTTCGACCGACTTTAAAATTGTTACGTCATTGAAACGAAAACTCTAAAGTTTTTAGAAACTACTGAATATTACATTTGCATTTCTAAGCTGTCGTAATTTTAAATCAATTTACGGTCGTAATTATCGCCCCCACTAGGCGAGATATTTCGTGAAAAAATCTTCATTAGTGGTAATTTATAGTTCTCATAAATTAGGCGAATATTGTTAAAATCTTATGGTGAGATTAATTCTATAATCTTAGCAATTTGAAGCAACAATTTGACTGATTTTGCCCTTATTGGAAAACCACCTACAGATTAATTTATTTTTTGTTGAAGATAACTCCTTTTTTATATTTCAAATATTTTTTTTATTTTTAGTCATCGCAATATTTTATCATATATTTTATATTTTATACAATTGTCATTTCTAGTATCAGATGAAGAAACGTTTATTTTCTCATTGCTTGCAAAATTAGCAACAACAATGACAGCGCTAAAATTCGTAAACTTCCTTCATTGCCTTTAATTTTCATTAACGATTTTAACAATTTTTTAAAATGACAAGAGTGAATCGATATTTTCACTCCCCATGCCGTTATACGACATCTCATTATACGGCTTCAAATGTTTCCAAGTTAAATATTGGTTGTTTTGGTGCTCTCTCGATATCTTCTTGATATTTCGTCTACCGCGATAAACAATATTTGTAACATTCTTGTAAACGATAGGCAATTCTTCTCATTTGTAACGCCGTTTTAATAATGTACTTTCTAAAGAACAAATCAAGGAGATGCGCTATGAGAGTGCTTTGCTGTAATAACGATAGTGATGATGGTATTACTTTTTTAAGTAATGAATAAAATTAATGAATCTTATTTGATCGGGAGAGATACAAATGTGCACCCCATAAAAAGAAATAATGTATGCTTTTGGTCATGGATTCCTATGAGCTTCATCTTGACAGTTAAGAGCAGAACAAAACGTTTTCAATTAAAACGAGTAAGGCCCATAGATATCTTAACTTTTAATCCATAAAGGGGAGACTTTCTCCACTCTGCCGCCTGCCAAGTTTTGCCTAGAATTAACGTATTTCTTTGCTAAAGAATGTCGAAGGCCAAGCCAAGTGTGCAGCAAATTCCAACAACACCTCCACCTTCGTCACAACCACCAATGTGATTTCGATGATTTAACGCAGGCATGGCTTCCAATTCCTGGTTTAAATATTTTTCGGCATCGTGGTCAAGATTTCTTACAGGCGACATCAGAATTAATTTAACATAATTTTTTCAAAGCACATTTACGCAAAATGCTTCACAAAGTAACGTTTTCAACACTGTAAATGTGTCCCGTCGGATTATTCATATCGCTCATTCCTTCTTCAGTGGATTAGTGAAAATCAACTGCCAATAGTCAACTGAATTCTTCCTTTATATTTGAAGCAAAAAATATGTGGAGAGAGATGGTGAGAGAGTGGGAAATATCGTTGGGAAGTCTAGTGTGCGTAATAGACAGGCTGACTTGAATAGTTTATGCAGCATATATTTGTAAGTTCAGAAATTTGTCTGTTTGGTGCAATCTTTGTCAATATTGTCTTAAGCTGTCATAGCATCGATGATGACACAGGCGCGGAGTGAACAAACGATAGAGATAAAATAGCAATAAAATTACTTCTTTAGGAATTATTTTTTATAAAGGAAAATGTTCCTAAGGTTAGATTGATAAATAACCACCTGGATATAAATGAGGATAACATTTTTCCTTAGGTCTTTATATGCTGTTCAGATTAGTCTTCGGAAAGGGGAACGGAAAGCGGCAAAACCAATAATAATGATGAATAAACTAGCAGTCTCACTGCTTTTTATTGAAACAGGCATTTAGCAACCATCTCAAACAAATAATAATAACTGCGTATCAAACGTATCAAACGTATCATTGACATCGCTATTGAATTGAATAAATTTCAGCCCATAAATAATTCATATTTTCTTAAGATTTTTATTCATTCGCTTTTCGTTTACCTTAACTCACAGAACAAATAGCAATAGCCAGAAGAGCAGTCACAGCAGTAGCTCAACTTTTTACGATTCCGTATCTAGTTAGGAATATTGAATACTTTTTCCCCACGTTATATACCTATTCGTTGCCAGAGAAGAGTTCACCTCAGTGTGGCATCTGTGGTACTACAGCTATTTTCGGAAATGGTAGCAATTTGTTTTTGTCGTATAGTTTCAATTGAAATCAAAAATGTATCTTTGTCGAGGTGGCAATATTGACAACACAAAAAGCCACTAAGCCGAGTATCAAACAACAAATAGCTATTTGTTAAAATAGCTATTTGTGAATTATTGGTGACAATATTATTATTTTTTTATTCTATTAAAGAGGAAATTATATTAAAAACAAAATGAAAGAATTTAAGTGACAAGAATTTCATCATCCGGTATTTGAATGGATTGGTCACATTAGAGCGACCACCTTGGCGGAAAATTCAAGCCCATCTGTATTAATTAAAAAAAGAAAAGAGCAAAGCAATCTAAACGAAGGCCAGCGAGACTCACTTAGCTCGATGACCATCTTCAGCGATCAGTTACCCCACACCAGCGTATGAGCAATTGAATGGAAGTTTATTCCGTGGGAACAATAGGTTTGTTGCTGCTTTTTGTTATATGTTATTCTAAAGCATTAAACTGAGACCGTTCAGAGAGATATAACGTTATGTTCTCAACTGTTGAAATTACGCGGGACTCCTATGGAGATCCCCTTTACCCTTATTTCGATTCTTTACTTGTTAAAACTTTGTACTCGATACAAAGTTCGTTAACTCAGGATTTCACAACATACAACGAAAGGAAATTAAGAGCATATTTGAGAACCCTCCGAAAATCATAACTTATGACAAAAAATGCTACAAATAATCCTCTAGGAAATATCTCATTTGGACCTCCCGAGAATACTTAAGGTTCTTATTCTAGTTTTTATAATTTTTGTTTTGTAGAAATAATCCTGTTATTTGGCGCCAGGTCATAAAGGTAGAAAATTAAGGTAAATATTAAATGATTGTCCTTTAGGATTCTTCGATCTTGACTACGGAGTATTTTGCGATCTAATGAATTTGGTATTTGTCACCAGAAGTAATTTTCGAATATTACTGGTATACCCCCCTCAGATCGTTAACTGACCGTTAAGTTCTGCTGCATCCATTTTGATGGTAATGGAGCTCAAACATTTGTTTTTATTGGCGATGGCTGTTGTGTCTGTTGTGCCATCGATGGTCTGCATTTTTATGACTCTGTAAGTAATCGAGAGATTGCGTTTTAATTGGGATTGTGTTTTAATTGCCGTCATCGCTTCTGGTTGATGCGTCTCTATTTCGTAGAAGAATGAAAGGTTTTCAAACTACTTGTTGTTGTTTTGCAATTAATGTTGACGTTCCATGCTGTTAATGTTATTGTGATAATGTCCATTTATTGCGATGTCTACTCCACGCTCCGTCTGATAATATTGTCCAGATTTTTTACTGAAACGACACCCAGCGTATAGCAGTTGTTAGTCTCTTGTCGTTCGAGGAATAACTGAATTCTTAATTTTTATCGGCCACACCAAGTTCACTCGACTCATGTTTATTTATTATTTTTCTATATTTATTGACAACACTAAGAAAATTACCTTTTATAGAGGGCGTTCGTGGATCCTCAGCGACGTTTATGGAGTACTTTTGAGGAATTTAGTGCAGAAATCGCTGATAACAATTGCTAATATTTCTACCACATTTTTTGTTAATAATTGATCTTTAATTTAACAAATAATTATTTTTTTGTTAAACCGAGTGACATATTTGGTCACTCAGGTTTGCTCTCCCGAGCAATATTTGCTGAGTCAATAAACCGACTCAATTATACTAGTTACTGTTACAAATAGGTAGAAAAGCTCTGTCGATTTTTTACAGTTTTTACTGGTTTCTGAGAAAGAAAACTGGAAAATTAGTATTATAAATAATTATTGACGTTAGATAAACACCAACTTTTTTTCTCCGGGCATAAATTTCCAAGAAAATTTATTTTAAGAATACCTTGCGGATTTTCTTATTTGCGCATTTTACTTTTAATTTTAAAGTTGAAATAAATTAAATAATCACTGAAAATAAACACGCTCCTATGAAGCAATTATAAAATACGTCTGCACAGAACAAATGTTATTGTTGTTGTGTTTGGAACTGGAGTTTTAAGACCATAAATAAGGTCTTATTCAAATTAATTTTATTAGAATATACAAAAACTTTTTCATTGCGATAAGTTTTTAATTTTTTTTTGTAATTTTGGTAAGATTAGTAATATGCTCTCTCTCTCTCTTTCTATATATATATATATATATATATATATATATATATATATATATATATATATATATATATATATATATATATATATATATATATATATATATATATATATATATATATATATATATATATATATATATATATATATATATATATATATATATATATATATATATATATATATATATATATATATATATATATATATATATATATATATATATATATATATATATATATATATATATATATATATATATATATATATATATATATATATATATATATATATATATATATATATATATATATATATATATATATATATATATATATATATATATATATATATATATATATATATATATATATATATATATATATATATATATATATATATATATATATATATATATATATATATATATATATATATATATATATATATATATATATATATATATATATATATATATATATATATATATATATATATATATATATATATATATATATATATATATATATATATATATATATATATATATATATATATATATATATATATATATATATATATATATATATATATATATATATATATATATATATATATATATATATATATATATATATATATATATATATATATATATATATATATATATATATATATATATATATATATATATATATATATATATATATATATATATATATATATATATATATATATATATATATATATATATATATATATATATATATATATATATATATATATATATATTGTGCCATCGATGGTCTGCATTTTTATGACTCTGTAAGTAATCGAGAGATTGCGTTTTAATTGGGATTGTGTTTTAATTGCCGTCATCGCTTCTGGTTGATGCGTCTCTATTTCGTAGAAGAATGAAAGGTTTTCAAACTACTTGTTGTTGTTTTGCAATTAATGTTGACGTTCCATGCTGTTAATGTTATTGTGATAATGTCCATTTATTGCGATGTCTACTCCACGCTCCGTCTGATAATATTGTCCAGATTTTTTACTGAAACGACACCCAGCGTATAGCAGTTGTTAGTCTCTTGTCGTTCGAGGAATAACTGAATTCTTAATTTTTATCGGCCACACCAAGTTCACTCGACTCATGTTTATTTATTATTTTTCTATATTTATTGACAACACTAAGAAAATTACCTTTTATAGAGGGCGTTCGTGGATCCTCAGCGACGTTTATGGAGTACTTTTGAGGAATTTAGTGCAGAAATCGCTGATAACAATTGCTAATATTTCTACCACATTTTTTGTTAATAATTGATCTTTAATTTAACAAATAATTATTTTTTTGTTAAACCGAGTGACATATTTGGTCACTCAGGTTTGCTCTCCCGAGCAATATTTGCTGAGTCAATAAACCGACTCAATTATACTAGTTACTGTTACAAATAGGTAGAAAAGCTCTGTCGATTTTTTACAGTTTTTACTGGTTTCTGAGAAAGAAAACTGGAAAATTAGTATTATAAATAATTATTGACGTTAGATAAACACCAACTTTTTTTCTCCGGGCATAAATTTCCAAGAAAATTTATTTTAAGAATACCTTGCGGATTTTCTTATTTGCGCATTTTACTTTTAATTTTAAAGTTGAAATAAATTAAATAATCACTGAAAATAAACACGCTCCTATGAAGCAATTATAAAATACGTCTGCACAGAACAAATGTTATTGTTGTTGTGTTTGGAACTGGAGTTTTAAGACCATAAATAAGGTCTTATTCAAATTAATTTTATTAGAATATACAAAAACTTTTTCATTGCGATAAGTTTTTAATTTTTTTTTGTAATTTTGGTAAGATTAGTAATATGCTCTCTCTCTCTCTTTCTATATATATATATATATATATATATATATATATATATATATATATATATATATATATATATATATATATATATATATATATATATATATATATATATATATATATATATATATATATATATATATATATATATATATATATATATATATATATATATATATATATATATATATATATATATATATATATATATATATATATATATATATATATATATATATATATATATATATATATATATATATATATATATATATATATATATATATATATATATATATATATATATATATATATATATATATATATATATATATATATATATATATATATATATATATATATATATATATATATATATATATATATATATATATATATATATATATATATATATATATATATATATATATATATATATATATATATATATATATATATATATATATATATATATATATATATATATATATATATATATATATATATATATATATATATATATATATATATATATATATATATATATATATATATATATATATATATATATATATATATATATATATATATATATATATATATATATATATATATATATATATATATATATATATATATATATATATATATATATATATATATATATATATATATATATATATATATATATATATATATATATATATATATATATATATATATATATATATATATATATATATATATATATATATATATATATATATATATATATATATATATATATATATATATATATATATTATATATATATATATATATATATATATATATATATATATATATATATATATATATATATATATATATATATATATATATATATATATATATATATATATATATATATATATATATATATATATATATATATATATATATATATATATATATATATATATATATATATATATATATATATATATATATATATATATATATATATATATATATATATATATATATATATATATATATATATATATATATATATATATATATATATATATATATATATATATATATATATATATATATATATATATATATATATATATATATATATATATATATATATATATATATATATATATATATATATATATATATATATATATATATATATATATATATATATATATATATATATATATATATATATATATATATATATATATATATATATATATATATATATATATATATATATATATATATATATATATATATATATATATATATATATATATATATATATATATATATTCACTCTTGGACTCTAACAGATCTATAATATGTTCGAGTTTTTGCATGCATTTCTACCACGTCCTTACCCTTCAATCCTACATTATTTTCATCTAACTCCCTTTCCCTTAGTCATTAGGTTAGTAATAGAAAACTACTTCCTGTGCGTTCAATTGTTGCGGGTATAATTTCACTGACCAATATAATGTTCTTCGTGTAGGGTTTATACTGTTGGGCAAGTCAGTTTGGATTAAATTATTAAAATGTATTTAAATACATTTTTGTTTTTACATCCTTAGATTGGTTTATAGAAATCGTGTGTCGTCTGGAAATATCTCTTGACTAATTGATATTTTGAATAACGTTTAGGCCACACAATATATTCTCCTAAGCCAATCAACTAACACCGACTAACTAAAGAAACTGTGAAGCGATCAGTTGGGCAGCTCTTCATAACATTTCGGATATTCTTGTTTAAGTATCTTTTGCTCTCAAGTATTTACTTCGGGTGCACGGATTCTGTTTTCGTCGCTTGTGCTGTGTCTATTGCTGTCTACCCCAATATTACCCACATTTCTGTTTGCGAAAATGGGCGATATCAGGCCAGGTCAAGACAAACATTATTAGAAAATAAAATTAGAAATTTTAAAGCTGAAACTTTATGGCCGAGAAACCGAAATGAAATTTAGTTCAAAGGAAGACTTATTGCAGAGATATTGATGAGATATCCCACTAGATGAAACTTTATTTTATTACAAGGAGAGTGTAGCTCCTTTCATTAATGAAAAAATAATCATGAGATTCAAGCGCAAAACTTAAGTCAACGAAAAACATCAGTAAAATTGTCGAGGAAAAATAACTGGCACGAGCAGTATTGCAGACAGAGTATAGACATATAGAATATATAGAGTATATAGTATGCAGAGTTCTCACCCTGTAGCTGATTTTTATGGTTAAGAAAAGAAAAAGAGGCGAGAGATGACTGTTAGAAGAAGATGAAAAGAAAACTCTCTGCACTGTTATTTCTATAGAGATAATGTTAATCACTAGTCGTTATCTCTCACAGTATATGTACTTTTCGTCTTAATTTATCTCACATGTTTTTCACCTGTAAGTTCCTCCGTCAGTGGTTTAACTTGTGCTTCTGTACATAATTGCTGGCGTTAATGTTGCTGCTTCCGTAAACCTGTTTTGACCAACTACATCCAATCCCTTTTCTTCTCACTGCATACCACCACACACAACCTGCTGAGTTTGCTGGCTCAACTGAAGACTGTTCCATTTGCAAAATGTTCCACCGTTAAACATTCCATCTAAGTCAAGTTCTTACACACTACTACGCTGCAATGCATTCGATCAGTTCGGAGCGAACTTTGGTATGTTAACACGGTTGGAACAGAGAAATATCTCGGATTTTGTAAGACTCAACCGGCGGTGTTTATTCCTACTTTGTTGTTATGTGTGTGTGTGTGGCTACGTGCAATATGCATCACACGGGCATCATTTTTTAATTTAAAAACATTAGATTTGTTATTGAAAGGGAAAGGCAATATTTTGAAGCATTTAGTAAAGGTAGTGAAACTTTAAAAATTTGCAAAAAATCAAAGTAATATAATAATTGCTTTGAAGTTTCCAAACGTATAACGAAGAGCTTAAATCTACAGCATCTCCCAAATATTACGACCCATATTTGAAATAATTAAAATGCAATAAATTAAGAAAATAATTTAGGGAAGAGGATAATGATTTTGTTTATATTACTTTAAGAATCAAAGAGTTATTTATTAAATGTCGAAATAAACGCTTCATCAATGTAAAAAATGGGTACCGTTCAAACGCTAAACGCTTCATCAATGTAAAATGGGTAAATAGGTTTTGGTTTTATAGAAAATAATTGAACGTTGCGTATCGTTCAATAAAAGTGTTTTATATCTTATTGTTATTTACTTTAATTTAATTTAAGCTTTATAAAAAATAAACAACGAAAATATTTCCGCTATACGCAAATTATTGGACAATAAAATTCAAACAATTAAAAAAAAATTATAGACTTAATAACTTTTATAAAGCTAAATTAATAACAAAATGATTCGTGCCTTAAATAGAATTTAAAAAAAAAAACAACAATAAATGATTATTTTCTGAAAAAATTGAAATAAAGAGATTTAACTAAATTGCCGTGTATTTCTTCCCACTTGCGAAGTGGCTTAGATTGATTTGTTTCAGATATTCGTACGTGCTCAGACTTCAACGAATAAAGGTCTATCAACAAGAGATGCCATTGTAAATTAAAAAATAAACGCAAATTATATTTTTGCTTTCATTTCCAATATTTATCTTGGCCTCTCTATTTCCCTCTCCTTCTCATTATCTCCCTCTTTATTGCTCCGCTCTCACATACACATTGTTTCAAGGACTAATTGCTTACAAAATCTGCAGACTTACTTCTTGATTATTTCATCTATCCACATAACAATAATGATCATCAAAATTTTATCTTCAATAAAATTGGCGGTCATTATCTGATGGATTAGTAAGGCAATAAACATGCCTCTTGAGCTGCTATTGGGTTACTTTGTACAAATTTAAAAATAAGAGTACATTAAATTAAAATTCGTTAAAATTCAGTTGAACAAATTGGTGAAATTGAGGAACGTTAAAGGAGAATTCATTAAATAACCGACTCAGTAAGATTGGAATGTTAGTAAGGAAAAGCTCGACAACTAACTTGGATTAAAAATACGAGTAACTTTGCTGACTTGAGATTAAATTTGAAATTAATTTAAAAGGGAAGAGAAGGAGAAAATAGCATTTCAATAAATTATGTGGTTGTTTGTGCGCACAATTTTTCAACTCTTAAATTTTCAGCAGGATGTTGTAGACATCTTTGATCTTTGAAAATCAAGTAGTTCCAAAGGATTTTATTCATCCATTCTCCTTCTTCATTAGGTTCTGTCTGATCGCTACAAGAAAAATTTACCTTTAATGATTTTGGTGATCGCTCGTGATTTTCGCTCAGTGAGCGAAAAAAATACGTATAACGACATTTAAACCGGTTGGCTTAACCAAACGGACACCTGTTGTTGTCACAACTTCTTTGTCGTTACATTAATTTATCTTTAATTTTATATGAGTTTTTAAGTAATGCATCTGCGTGTTCGTTCACTTTCACTTGATTTGTTCATGCCGCTTGAGAAAACCTCGGAGAAAGGCTATAGAACTGTAGTATAATATAGTTACAGCATAATATAATGTCTTAGTTAAGACAGATCGAAAACAGCAACACCAGAAACAATAGACATAAGAACAGCATAAACAACGACAGTCTGCAGACACCGCAAGCAACAACAACCAAAAAAGATTATAATTTCTGTAGCGTGCTGTTTGCATCCTCGTAGGTTGGTTTTATAGCTTCGTATGAGCTCCTTATGCGCGCTTATCGTGCCCTAAGAAAATTTCATGTTGCCACGTCTAAGATGGTCTAGACTTCAGAGGTTTCCGCTCGCTGTCTGTTTGTTTGTTTCTTTTTTCTGAGTTTGTGGGGTGTGTATGCAGCTGCATCTTCAAGATGCATTGCATCTTCTTCTTCTTTTTGTATACTTTATAACCCATAGAATGAGTGTGGTCCTCCTTGGTTTTATTTATCTTTGGTTAATGAGCAGTTTTTTATTCTTTATTTAAGGAAGTTTAGTGCAATATATAATGGCAAGGATGTAAAAGAGAAAACAAAGAATGGCTTAGATGTACATTCTATGCATTGGCCTGTCTTTACAGTAAAACTTAGTTCCTAAAGTTGGAAAAAATTTCAATTTACTGAACATAATTTTTCCGAATTAAGATGAAACTCAGTATTGGATGTCAATAAAAATTCAAACGTAGGAAATAACAAACAAAAACGGAAAAATAAATGAGATACGAGTCAAGAGTTGTATCAGACGATACGAAATGATGATCTATGAATAATGTTATAACTCAGTAAGACAAAATCTTAATCTGAAACTATCGCTTTTTTTAATAATTTAACATTTTCCACTTTTTGGAATATATCGCAATATATGTGAAACAACTGTGATTAAGCGGCAAACTGATCCGATTAATAAGATAAACGATTTTTTAGTCTCAGTCTTACTAATGCGTTAAATAAGAGCAGCAAGTGACCCTGTTGTTGGTGTATATTTGCCTAATTTGTCTTCTCCATAATTGGCCGTATGGTTGTCCGCTATCTGTTGCGCCCCAATTTATCTCATATATTTTCTCTAAAGTCAATTTGTTTGATTGCTATAAATAGTGTCTTTTGAATTATATTGCTCCTATCGTTTTGCTTTTAATAGCTTTGCATGTCGTCTGACGGTTTTTAGTTGATTGGAATGGGATTTATTTTTGACATTTATTCGTTTTAACAGAGGCGTAAATACCTATCGATCGTATGTAGTTTCTTTTTGAATTAGCATCTAACAATTTCTTAATTCGGTGGATTTTACGATATTACGATATTAATTACGTATTTTATTTCGTAACCGCGGCTATATTTCATTTTATTTTAGATTAGTTCGTCGTTCATCAGATTGTCTTTAAAATCTTTCATGCTTGGGAAAATATATAAACTTTTTCTTAAGTTGTTGTTGTTATATTTTTTCAACGGATTTTATTTTAAATAAAGAAGTGAAATCCGGGTGATAGTAAGTAATATTCCGGGTGATCTCTTTTCGGGGAAATCTGTCTTCATTCTGGGTGAAAATATAGGTGCCACAATTAGTAATGTTTTTACATAAAAATAATGTTTTTACTGTAAAAGTTTTCAATTGCTTTAAGAAGCCTACAATTTTCCTAAGATTTTTGAGCTAGAAAATTAAAATGTAAACTTTTATCGCTCTTTAGGCAATCATGTAGGAGCACTTTTAAAGTCCTTCTAGGTTTTGCTATATAACTGTTTAGTGACCCCGCCTGAAAAATATGATTACTTCCAATGAGTTCCGATAATAATTTTCGTCTTTTATAGGCACATTTTTACAGGCATAATCACTTTATTCTTCCTTCTGTAATGTATTAAAGTAGGCGTGTTAGTTATAGAAAAGAATATGTGTTCTTGCTCAAAATAATCCGGTGGGTCGATTTAGCAATGGTCCGCAGGATGGGGCGATTTATTATTGAATTATATGGTTCCTTCATCTCTATATTGTATATAGTAAACCCTTATATCGTACAATATTGTATTGGTAACGATTCAGCCATACCACTGACTGAACCATACCACATTTGTCCAAAGTAACTTTTATTATGTAAATGCTCGTCACGGAACTGGATGTGCGAGAGAGCTCAGTACAAAATTTGTCATTATGGATGCAATCGCAAGGCTCTTCTTTTCACAGAATAGTTTCAAGGGGTAAATCACACTAAGAACAAAACGTAAAACCCTGATAATAGAGGATGAAAGGAAACCAGTCAAAATGAAAAAAAAACCAGTGATATGGTCAAAACCCGAAATCATCACAATGACTGTAGTCAAGATGTCAATGCCAGACGAAAATTGTAAATAAACGAGGACAATCGAAAATGTAATAGTTTTAGGGGTACACAATAACGGCAGGATACAAAAGGGCAGACACGCAAACAGATAGAAAAAATGAAGAAAACAACATCGTTTCTCTGATGTCTGATTAGAGTTTAATTATTTCCATTTCGATCCAGCATTACTAAAGTCATGTTCAAGAGACAGAGAGAGATAAATACTGAATTGCATAGTGATTGGGAAGGGGAGTGAAGAAAATCAGGAGGAATTGCATATAAATATTTAAATATAGCTGAAAAAGAGGAGAATCAAAATAGTATGTTTCAGTCTAGAACAAATTTAAAAACTTCAGAAAATATATTCTCTCTCTTCTTCTCTGTCAATACTCTCTCCAGAGGCATCTCCTATCAACTGGCAGACAGATAAACATATGCTAAAGGCGGATGTAGAAAAAGCGGAAAGGAAAAAGTAATATTTAACCCATAAAGCCACCTGAAAAACTCGAGTCTCACGTTTTATGCAAAAATTTACGAAGAGTCTCTGACAGTCAGCTTGATAGTCTGATAGTACGGTTCGGCATGTGTTTTCGTGCCCCTAGTTTTGGATAAAGAAAAACTTTAGAGAATTTTTACTTTTTGCAAAACCTGAACGTTAAAGATAGCCAAATAAATTCTTGAATTTTTAGTGAATTTGACTGACTTCGGTCTGGTTTTAAGAACTTAATTATGCGGTTATATACAATAATATATAAAATACACTTGTAAAAAACTCAATAAAACATATAAAGAAGGTTAGTAATATTCAATTTATTTTCAATTTTATAAAATCGGAAGAAGTAATAACAAAAGCATTAAAAGGAATTATTTTTTAATAAAAATCCATTTGCACAACAAAAATTTGTTTTACATTAACTTTTAGCTCTCTAGTCTTAGCTGCTTCCTGCCTCTTTTTACTTCTCTCAACCGACGCTGCCACGATTAACTTTCTTAATCACCTTGTCTCTATCCCGGAAGTATGCTTTTGTGTTGGCAACTATTATTGGTATTATCAATTATTGCCCACGGTCTGGCCATATTTGATTACACGATGCGATGTAGATGATGACTACAACAACGACAATAACAACGGCAACGATGACTCATCCCAATGTTCATGCGCCAGCAATGCCTCTCTAAGGAACGCCGTGTTGGTTACGTATTAAACCAAAATGTGTGTTGTTATCACCGTAGTGCTGTCGCGGCTGCTGTTGCGCTAGCATTGTTATTGTTGCTTCAATTCTTATAAAGGTTATCAGAGCTACCAAACCAATAGTTTCTAAATGCTCTTTTTGTAATTGCTACCGCGACTAAACCAAACCTGTTCAAGCAAAGTTGATTGTTGTCTGAATGGCTTCTTTGCTGCTTTGGATTCATATGTTGCATTTTCTACGATGACATTGATGTGCTGCTGCTACTACTGATGTAGCTTTCAAAGCAGCAGAATTGCGACTACCGGTTGCCGACGTTTTTGTTGGCAGTCGGACGTTACTCCGCTTTGTCATTGGGCGTAAATCTACGAGAAAAATCCTGCAGTTTACTACAGCCTTATGTTGCAAATATTATTACTAGATCTTGAAGAAAAGTAAAAGAAACTGATATAAATGATAAAATTAAACACCAGAAAACTTGTGTTAAATTTTGTTTAAATTGCACTGGTTCTTAATTACTTTCAAATGTAATGCTTCAATTTAATTTGCGTTTAAGTAACCCAAGACCCAAGACCCAAGTTTATTAAAATACGCAAAAGAACAGATTTTTATATACGAAACATTCCATACGAAACATACGAAACAATAAACCATAAAAATTATGAAAATGGTTATATTAAAATACTAATGGAAATAACAATTAATAATGAAGCTTACTTTTAAGAAATATTTCTAATCAGGAAAATTAAAAATAAAATCTGAACTACTGGATTACTGGAAATAATTAAGAAAACACATCTGGCAGCGAAATGAACTAAGAAAAAGAAAGAATCAAAAGAAGAAATCAAACAAACAGACGTGTATTCACAACTGAAAAATCAGTTCCAGACAACGCCCAGACGATTCATCGATATTAGGAGGTGTGTCGCTTATTGAAAATGTCATTGCGGTGCAGAGCAGTCTCAACGCTAGGACCACAATGTACCGCAAAAAGCAATCACTGTAATGAAAACAAAAAGAACGGCAGCGACTTTTTATACGTCGAGAAAATAGCCGACGGCAAGTCTGCCGGTTCCGGCAGTACCGGCAATACCGGTTGATTATTTGTTAATTGTTGGACATATGGTTTGCTCTTGCAGTGTTTTTGGTTTTAAATACCAATCTTGATAGAAAACCCGAATTTATTGCGGGTTCAATACAATTTGATTTGACTCATGCACTTCATATTGTTTTTTTCTATAGTAATTATACTTGTGTTATTATTTCTTTGTTTGTTGTTTCTTTGGAGCTTTTTGACTGCAAGAACAAGTTTTTTACCAGTAGTATTGTTTTTGTGGTATTGTTTCTTTTATACCAGTTCTTGATCCGGTACATTTTGTGACATTGGTGGATTTGGTGGTTTAGGTAAGTAAGCGAAGAGCGTGGGATCGACGAATTGATTGTTAATTAATTGTATCGATTTTAAGGTTTATATAGTATCGGCTGTAAATGGTTAGCTTAATCTCGCTGGCCTTCAGCAGTACGAGTAGGAGTGGTTATGGCTCTCTAAGCTTTTCACGTTCGATATTTAATAATAAATAGTCTTGGATTTCTTTCTAATATTGGATTTTGACATTTTATAAATTTTTATTATTTGAAAATTATTTTTTATTGAATTTTTTAAGAATCATTTTAATTGTAATCAACTTCTCAGAAATTTTAATATTTTCTCTATCAGTTTGGACTTATTTAATTGTTATTGTTGGGTCATTTATTGGAGTTTACGAATTTTGCCACCAATTATACGCTATCGAATCTTTCTAAAACAGTTTTAAATGTCCTCAATTGGTTTTGCGACACATTCCTAAACTTGAGCATATGTGTTTGGACGAGTGGGTCTAGTTGCCATCTTTGGCTCCTTATCTTGCCAACATCAAAGTTTTTCATGGAAGCGGATTACACGGCAAACCGACACCCAGAGCTTCAGTCAGTAGAAAAATTTGCATTTCTTGAGTGTTGAAAAAAATGACGAAAATGAGAGTATGAAAAAAGGATTGATCTGGTTATTTTGTTGCTGAGAGACTCTATCTCCTCTGCCTTTTCCGTGATGATTCATTTTTGTTTTATGTCTCTCTAGACATTAGGTAATTTCGTTTTACTTTCCTATCTCGGTAGAAAGCTGCTAACGTACATGCATCTCCATTTATCCGTTACTTGTTTGTGTGCTTTATAATTTTTACGCAAATGTTAACGACATTTTTGAATGAATGATACCATTTTTTTCAGCTCAATCTCCCGGTCTGGAATAATTATTATTTTTAATTTTTTATAATTATCATTAAAAATTATTAATTATTTATCTAATTCGAAAAAATGTTTTAGTAAAATTAATTAGATTAATTTACTGAATTAATTTACTAAAAATATAATTAAAAGTTTGTTTTTGTTTTTTATAACATACAAAATTTATAATACCCTTCGCTAACGAGGCTTATATTAAGATATAACTTCCCAACAATAAATCAATGAATGTTACAAAGAGTGCCATCATCAGAAATTAAAGAACATGACAGTAATAGCAGAAAGAGCAAAAATAATCGCTTTAAAAGCAACATCGAATAATTGTATTTCCGGTCAAACATAGTCATGAAAGTTTCTTACAAAAAATTGTAACCGCAAAGCGTCAATGTTACAATATATTTAATGTTTCTGTTTCTAAGGAATTGAGAATGCTATCAAAAACTAAACCATTAGCCAAACTAATAAAGCCCAACAGATGCAGTCATTACGATCGTAACAATAATAGCAAAAAAGAGAAATAATGGACGGGCCGAATTTTTGTCTTAGCAATTTTTGAAATATTAACCCTAGAACCACGTTGGTGTAGAAAACTACATTTTTAAAAATTATTTTACAAATATTTTTTAAACTACAAAAAATTATTATCTTAGCTTTTGTGACTTTGTTTAATTATTAAATGTAAGCTAAAATCGAGCCATGTCGATGTTTAATTCATCATAAGTTTTGAAATATTTAAAAACGTTCATTACACACGTTAAGGTGTAGAAAACTACACTCATGCAGCAAGCGCTACTTTTTTTGATTGACAAATTGCTCCTATTAGAAATTTATGGGATAGATGGAGCGAGTTGCTCCCAAAGCATTTCAATCCATCAGGATGTGTTACAGTAGACGAACAGCTGTGCGGTATTCGCGGTCGATGTCCATTTCGTCAATATATTCCTTCAAAGCCTGAAAAATGTGGAATAAAATTTTGGATGCTAGTTTGTGCGGAAATGTGTTACGTGTGGAATATTCAACCATATCTTGGAAAAGCGGTTGGAGCAGCTCCCGAAAAAAATCAAGGACAACGAGTGGTTTCTGGCTATAGCTGTAAAAGGAAAACCAACAGGTGGCCAATGGCAGTGTTTACTAATATGTTAGACATATCAGCACTGAATGCTTACATTATATACAACGAGTACGTAAGAATACCAAAATATTCTAGAAATTTTTTCTAAATTTTTCTTTTCCATTGCAGAAAAAGTCCCAATTGGTACGAAAATAAAAAAACTACAAAACGCCGACTATTTTTGCAAGAACTTGGGCTAGCTCTTGCTCGGCCTCATATGATTCGCAGAGAGAGAGAGGCAACCGCGCTCATCTTCTTCACAGACAATTTTAGCTTCCGTTTCGAAGCGATCATCTGAGCTAAGCGAAAATGAACCAGCCGACAAAATCAAAAGAATTGTTCCTGAAAATATAAGAAAGAGAGGGAGATGTTTCATTTGCATTGCGGAAAAAAATTCCAAATGCCAATACAACCATAAAGTGTTATGCTGCGTGTGCAAAAGAAATATATATAAATCATTGCATAGCAGAAATGTATTCGATTTAATTAATTGAATCAATTGTATTCGACATAATTAAAATTAAAAACTTTCTTAAAAAGGATGAAATTATTAAAAAATTTCCAAGTGAAACTTCTAAGTGTAGAAATCTACACTCAACGTGGAATTATGAATTTTTTTCTAACGTGGTTCTAGGGTTAAACTTTTATTTCTCTTTCTCCAACGCATTAAAGCAGAAACACAGAAACACTTATCAACGTCATGATGCGTCGATCAGTTCCAAATAATCATAAGTTGTGCGTTTCTACAAGTTTGTCTATTTGAAAATTTGATAATGCTAATACAATTAAAAGCAATCAAATCGAAAAATAAATTATATATATAAACAAATATTATATAAATATTGCAATGCGATTTATCAATAAAATTTTGAAAGATAGTTCGTACTCAATTCTAATAGTGATACATTCATTTGAGTTTACGGTAATACAGATTGCGATCGATTTCATTTGCAAGCAGACAGCGAGCGGTAGAATGACCACTATCACTGTGTGACGTAAACAAATCGAAGCCACCAACGATTACTAGAATATATCTTAAAATTCATTACAAAACAAACTTGCATCTCATTGCATAAATGTTTGATGGGATGATTAGATAGGATCGCATAGTCAGCACAGCATATATCACGTATGCGTAAAGAGATTGCGTGCGTGCAAATTACATGTAAATCGCTTGTACGTAAATCAATATCTCATCATCGCTTGACTTTGTCTTGCGCTCGACCATAAAACAAACTCGTTCTTAGTCCTTAATGTTGCTCTTGCTGCATTTGTTATCGCCATCGCGGCCAACAACATTGAGATGACTGCATAATGCGTATTATGTTTAATGAAGTAAATGTGTACATCACGTGCGAGTGTGTATTCGTGTTTCTTCTGTATCAACAGAATAGGTGTATGGAACCACCACACTGTATACTGTTTCATTACAAAACCTGAAACCACACAAAGCATCAACTTGCACACATAACACATTCGTCACCGATGCAACAACAGCTTCTACTAAATTAATAAATAACCAACAGTAATGAACCGAACTGAACAGAACTGCACTTCCCGACAAGGGATCGTATCGTACCGTACTCCAACGCACGGCTCTGTGATTACTAGCGCATCTTTCAGTAGAGTGTTTCGCTACCCAATTCTACAACTTCTGTGTGTTTAAGTGTTTTTTATTGTTGTTGTTATCGTTATTGCCTGTTACCGCCACCAAGTTCTCGTTTTCAACTTGCCAGTTTGCATCTTTGTGCCTTGTTTGCTTGTGATGCAAAGAATAGTTCTATACACGCACACATAATCGCATATATCTATCCACGCGTTTAACGAACAAAATCATCAACGTGGTAAAAGGCCAAATGATTTAGTTGTTATGCATTTGAAATATAAAAGGATACAAGGAGAGCACACAACGTTGTACGTGGTCATTGTTTATTAATTGTATCCCATTATAATTTTATATTATTTTAAACAAATGGTAAGTGTAGGGTGCTCGTTGTATGATAATTTTCTAAATCATATGTTACAAATGCCATACTGTTCTGAGCGGATGCTAGCTACATTTCAGTTGATAAAAAATGTGATGGAAAATATAATTAAATATGCAAAATCTATTTGTTTTTATGATTATAATTATTATTATTATTAGCTTAATTTTATGTTATGATGGAAATTTTACCTTCATCCAAATTAATAGCATTTTTCACTCTGCCAACAATACCTGTAATCCCTAAAAAGGCGGTAGCCTCAAACGTATTATGTAAACGATTTTCCAATAAGAGCGGGCCGATGTTGAAATAGAGTGAAACATGCTGTCTGTGAGATATTAACAAAATTTTGAAATCCCCGTTTATGCGAAACCATAAACGCATAACGCGAAATAAATGCGCATAACGAGGTTCTAGATCGCAGAAGAAAGCAACATCAAGCATCCGATCGAGCTGTCCATCGAACATTTGATTAATAGATCGACCGGTAGACTGATTTGCAAACGCTAGGGTGTCGCATTAAAATATAATTTAGAACAGTGTAATCAATGGTACTGGATCTGTACGATTCGCGTTACAACTGCAAATCATTCAGACGTCATTGGAAAATAGTAAAATAGAGTCGTTAAACATTTGAATTGGTTACAGGTTGTTGGTTCACAACCGTTGGTAGATGTCTCTGTGGCTCTTGCCGTGACTCTATGACTGTGGTTTTTGATGTCACGCTATAAAAATATAAACCTTCATCACCATCGCCCACCAAGCACCACCGAAACGTTTTCTACGGATAAAACGGAAACGGATATTTTGAAACCGATTAAAATTGAGAAAGTAAAGCGAGGACGAACAGAAAAAAGAGTAATTGTATGAATCCGGTTTGTGTGCGATTTAATTACAACCCGGTATCAGTGTCGGGATGCATTCTCAGTTACTGACCCGAAGTTCAAGCAATACCGTTACATTAATACCAACAGTTTTCTGTTCTAATAGATCCAAGACGTATATCTCCCTTGAGTTTCATTTGCTTTAGTCACACGCCTGTAGTCGGTATCAAAATAAAATACACACACAAAATACAGACGCTTTCAGATGACTTAAAGCTATGGGTGGTGGATTGTGGCCAAGACCACGAAATGCCCCATGTTGTTTTATACTTTAGTTCCTTTTTCTCCATTACCATCGAGTCATTTTAAGTCAAGTTAGCCACATGATTAAAAGAGGTTCTCGATCAAACTGTGCACTCGATGTGAAATTGATAGAAATCAGTAACGCTGCAACGTATTGTAAATAGTTCTCAAATTATCTTAGCCACTGATCTTATTCAATTAGGCTCCCACCTGCAGAGGTATTGATTCGCTTCTAAACGAATATCTGAACTTGTAAACGGCACATGTTGGAAGCCGTGCTTGTGGTAGGCATATATGCATACGTAGAAAACGGGGAAAGATCAGCCGGATGGACTGATCGGGCAATGTCGAGATTCATGGATAAGGGATTACGTTGAGCCAGTTATGTTGAGGTTATGTTGAGCCAGTCTTATAAATGCCCAAGATAGGTTTTTCTAATTAATTTAATGGTAAAAGTACTTGGACTATTAAAACATTCGTGGCTACGGTGGAAAGCGTTTGTTATTAAATCAAACAAATCAAAATAATTAAATTAATTCGCTATATAAAATGGGCAGACCAATGTGTTTTTATACCCTACACTTAAAAGGAGTAAGGGTATATTAAACTTGTTCCTTTGTTTCTTTAGTTATGGAAAGATTATGGAACAGTTATGGAAATTTATATATATTCTGCTCATGAGCTGATTTAGCGATATTTGTCTCTTTGTCTGCCTGTCTGTCTATTGAAATCGCGACTATGGAAGAACGAAAAGAGATATTCTCGCAAATCTCATTTATTGACTGCCCGATAGAACTTTTAGTGTGATTATATGAAATCGTAATATGGAGTAAAGATGGAAGATGAGTAAGTAATAATTTGTATATTTGGTGTGCAATATTCTACCATAACGTCTGGTAACAACCACTTATCACCGACCTCACTCCATGGCGGCAATATATACGTTTTCTTGTCAGCAGAAGTAGCAGCAGTATCTTATGGCAGAATATGCTCACAATTTTAGAAAAATATGAGGGCTAAAAGTGGAAAATTTAATTAACTTTAGCATTTTATCTTTGGCCTGATTTGTCAGGGCTTTTATTTAAAGATTTTATATTTTCCCTGCTCCGAAGATGGATATTTTATCTCTATATATTACTTTATATAAGTAACAAAGTGATAAACTCTAAAATAATGAAAATTTTACAATCAATTAAGAGGGCCAGACTACTAAACTCAGTTTATAAATTGTACCAAATTTGCTCTATGAAATAACCTTCGTCGTACTTCAGCAAACAATTCGCATACTGTTTTTGATACTATCTTGCTGGAGAAATTCTAACTTTATCAGAATGTTTTACCTTGGCAAAATATGCAACAGTGTATTTTATTAAATATTATATTTACAATACATTTGGTTTGTCGTGGATTGTGTTAATGCTTTTATTATTACTCTTGCTTTTCTTCTCCTTCCTTTCAACCAATTTTTCTATACGAGTTTTCTGCACAATGATGGTGGTGATGGTGGCATGTCCGTGGCCAAAAGTAACAAGATTTGTACAAAAAACTGAATTCAAATTCTTTCATTTCGGATTAGCATTGTTTTTTTTATTTCAAAGAATTCATGTTGATACCTCTGGGATTCTACGAAAGCAAAAATTTTAACGGATCAATTCTAGAAAATAAAAGATTTCCTGAGAACTTTTAATAGATTTTGGTGGTCTTGGAGGTCGCAGAAAGATATTCGAAAGGAAAGGCACTCAGTTGGAAAGTCAAGTTATATATATTCAAATTTATACCAAGCATGTTTTCGACTGATTCTATTTTTCATCTACCTCGTCACTGACTTTCTTCAAATGAAATACAATTTTATCTTTTTCTCTTAGAACTTTCGTATTAAGCGGCAAAACTTGGTTGATTCGAAATGACCCGGGGGACGGCCACCTACTTGTAAATCTTTACCAATTATTTACCAATTTTTACCAAAAGTTTATTTTCTGAGTATCAAGCGATTTATGTGTTCCTCACACACTTAAGGAAGGAACTACAAAACTCATTCACAAAATTCTTGAAAATGGAGGAAGAAGAACACAATTTTGAAGAAGAACAGAATTTTGAATTTCTTATCAAATATTTAATCTATTTTTGTCTTTGTATTGTGTTAATTTTCTCCAATTTTGTATTTAAACTATTTTGTATTTAAACTTTTGTATTTAAACTATTTAAACTATTTGACTGAATTTGTATTTACTTGAACTACTGAACTATTGAATTTTGTATTTAAACTATTCATGAACTATAAAACATAATGTTTAGTTCTAATAAAGACAAACAAAAAAAAAAGAACACGCGAAGACAAAAACCAAGTTTCTGTTTAGGGAATGTTTGAAATATTTCCACAGTCAGAATCATCATCACACTCATGGAGATGCGACGTCATCGACAACCCCATCATCACCACAATTGTCATCGTCCTCTTCGCTGTTATTCTTATCACCATTTCTATCGTAAAACAGCAATTATTGTTATTATCACTTTATAATAGTTTTAAATTCAGCTTCATTTAACTTGAATCGACCTCGTGTCAAGCGTGTTAGTTCTGCAGATAAATCAGTTCTCACTGTATTAAATTCAGTCATTTTATGTGTATGTGTATTCACGTGTATCCACGTGAATATGTCTGTGTGTTTATAAATAAATAGCTTTGGTACAATTCAGAGATGTTTTTCAAGTTAAACAACTGTAAACGCAATCAAGATTAAGACTCGGAAGTGGATAAAATTAATTCATGTAAAAAACTTTAAAAAGCATTTAATTTTTGTTCTTCTTAACCCACTATAATCCACTCTATTTAATTCTGTTTTACTTTTATTTTTCTTTCGAACGGATGCGCAGCAAGTGCAGAAAAGTATATGCATAATTTTGTTCAAATCAACCTCACGAATCGATTTAGCAATCTTTGTTCATCAATTAGTCTATCTGCCTCTCTGTCGATTTCAGTACCGCGAAAGGTAATTGAAAGTATCAACTTTTGTTGTATAGAAATTAATTTCCCCTCTGCCTTAGGTTTCGTTTCCTTTTCACTCGCCATGATTGAGAAAGAAATATTTTATTTAAAGTAAATTTTATAAAGAGGAAGTTCCAAATCGATGCTCTAGGAATTATATTTAATAAAATAAAATTATGTTATTTTATCCCACTATTGACCAAATATGCAAACTCGAAGCAAACAAACAAACCACAATTAATTTGAATCAAATTCTGAAATAGAAAAATTCAACAAAAGGAAATGAAATAAATTGGTTACGATAATTTCCTGATACGAGAGTCTTATACTTTTGTTGCAATCACTTATGCCAATCAATTCCTTACAACTCGTAGTCGAATAAAAAATGGAAAGGACTAGGAGGTGAAGATATCTGTACGTAGTGAACGTAGCTCTAATTATTTATTGCAAGCGACAATAAGTCGTGGAAACAATGTGACATTAAGGTAACGAAACCATATTGATTCTCTTAAAGGAGACTGCTATTTTACTAACACTGAAACCGTAGTTTGTGATGATTGCAATGGTACCGATTATTGGGATGGTTATACGGAAGACCATATATAGCGAGCGAATGTTGTTGAGCTTAATGCGGTTCAATTGGTTAAGGTCTTAATAGCCATTTGGCCTTTTTAGATAAAGTAATTTCTACCAATTACTACTAACTAATAGCCATAAATTCAGTTTCATTTCGTATTCTTCTTTATTCTCTATTCTCTATCTCATCTTTAAGTGACTAAGATTTATATATGGATTGCAAAGGTCAAATAAAGGTCAAATAATTTTCTTTCGATATTTTTTAACGTTTGTAGAGTTACTTAATTGCTAGATCTAAGGACGATCCAGACAAAGATGTTTTGCCACGATTGTGGTATGTTCATTAATTAAAACTAATAAAAGTTAAGTGAAAGAGAAAGAAGAATGACTAGAGTTTCAATAACTGCGAGAGCAGCATCAATTCTCATAAAATAATTTTGGAAACAGCAAAACAAAAACACAAACCAAAAAAGATCGTTCATTTTAGACCTGACCTAAACTTATCAGAATCTGGATTATGGAGCTGTTTTTTCAAAAACGAGTCTCGCATTTAATTTAAATCAGTCAACAGATTTCCCGGATTGTTTTCAAATATCTAAAGTAGCTGTTTTTAATATCCATCAGAGATTGGGTATAAAAATTACATTTGCTTATATATCAATGACTAAATTAGTCTAGTGTTTTTAGGTCCTCAGACAATCTGACAAAGATAATTAGGAGGAAAAGCTTAACGTCAGTCAGAGAGCTTGGAGTGCCAACGTAAATCGGGTAGCTGTCTAAGAGGACGAAGCTGTCCGCAGTCGAGAATATTAGTAAGTGAAGGTAAGTGAGGGAGGAGGGCGTAACTTACTTAGGAGCAGGATAAAGTTACAATTTTAATATTCTACCTTTTCGCTGATCAAAAGGAGAAGCAGAAAACTGAACCAATATATTTACTAATCCACGATAACCACTTGTCAACCCTGCTTGCGAATGCGAAACCTTGGGACCACCCTAATCATACAATGAGTTAATGGCGCCTCAAAGTACTAAACGGTCCACAAAAATGGCCGCCTAACAACTCATACGAATCTTTAATTGATAGTTACAACATTTTTCATCGTTAATGCAAGCGAAACTGTGTTATCTATGTATGATATATACAATTCAATTGGTTTAGATTCGGACTGACTTTGTGCATTCGAAAACACTGACTCAAAATAGGCGTTGCCCTGTTGGGTCAAGTAACACGTCTTTATAACTAATCCAATTGAGGATGACTCGTTGGTAACAGAAAATAGTTACAGAAATATGAGGGTGAAGGGAGACGAAATTTCCTGGTTTGTGGCTTGTCCACACCATCGCCCATGAGTATAAAACTATTGACTATGCTTGCATGTATGTTTTAATGAAAGCGTTTCATACAATTTTATACCAAAGCATGGATTGTGCATTAGCACCTGCGGTACAGGGAACCTCACGACGACATAGGTCTAACATCCACTAAATGCCAAAAATATTACACATTGTGTGAACTGTGATGATCGTGGGTAACTCTGAGTGCATTCCAACAGTGATGTAAAATTGCAATTAAACCGCATACAAGCAAAACTCATGTTACTTACGTTTATTTCGTGTTCTCGATTTTTTTTTACTTTCTTAAACTGTCGTCAAAATGGCCCGGCTCTTGATGCTGTTGCTGGTGTGCGTATTGTAGTTGTTGTAGACATTATACTGCTGTAGACATTGTTACAAAAACTAGCACATTGATCATTGATTGTGGTTTTTCTTGTTGTGATTTCTGAACTTCTACACATAAAAACTGAAGAATATTTTCAGCAATTAAATAAAGAAGGTGGTATTCATTTCGAAAGTGAGGAACTGTTGACTTGGTGGCTTTTAAACCTGCCTTCTATAAAGCGAAATTTTATTTCGCGAATTTCTAAAATGAAAAATAGAAAAAAAGCGTTCTTAAATTAAGACTGAAATACTGAAAATAATATCCTTAATCTTAAAAGTATGCCCTAATCCCTCTTAAAATAAAAATTAAAATCTTGTTTCGAAATTAGATCTAAAATAAAAAGTTTAGACTTAAAGTAAGAGCATTTAGATAGGAACATTTAATAGACCCTCAGGAGCGAATTGACTTACTCTACGTTCTTTAATCTCATTTAAAATATCCTTTCCCTCTGTGTACGAATTTATGACAGAATATATAAATTTAATTTCCCTCACCTGCTCGTTCACAACCGAAACTGCCCCGTTTCAGCATTTCAGCATTTTATTTTAACATAATGGCCACGGACAGTAAGAATAATATCTTGCAGTCATGATGATAACATCACGTGATGCTGATCAATAAGCGGACGAAGAGATAGGAGGCATTATTTATATGTATGAAAGCGATCGACATTGCAGTATCGTTGTTATATTAATGATCATTATTCCCAACTTAATGACTACATAATAATAATTACCAGCCTGAATGTCATACCCATCGCTAGTTCCTTCTGTTATTATTGTTGTCTTGATCGTTGGTGGCTGCGGTCAAGATCATGAAGAGTATGTTAGGCTGCGACATTTGACGTCCGATCTTCATTTGCTTCCGTATCCAATTCCAACTGTCTTCTAAATAGACAGTCGGTCTATCAATGACAAGAGAGGCAATTAAAATTCTAAATGTGAGAACTTTTTGCTCTCTAAGTTAAAGGAAATGTTTGCGAAAACGACTACAAGTTCGTTTGGTACTGACGGTAATGATGATCAGCAACAGGAAATAGGAGAAGACATTCGTTGTTCTTTCGTTAATTGGCGGCAGCAAAGACTGTCAAACACATGGATCTAATTGGGGAACTATGGAAAATCATCCAATAGTTTATTTTTTCCTAAAGAGAGTTCTGGTGGGATCAATCTGGAGATAATCTGGCTTTAGCGTCTTATGTAATATAATTAATTTAATCATGTATTCGGAACGAAATTGTTAACAGGAACGGATATTTACTGTTTGTTATAAAAGCTTTCCATAAATGCCTTCCCTAAAATTTTCTCAAAAACAAATAAGTAAATAAAGTAAAAATAGTAAACAAATAAATAAATAAAAAAAATAAAGTATGTAATAATTTGTGCAATAACTATGTGGTTTGTTGGCTAAATACCAATAGCATATAAGACACTGTTCGAGTCGAAGTAACATTTTTGTTAGAGTTTTTCTTATTAGACTTTTATATTGCTTTTATTAAGTAACGAAGTTATATTAATTTATTATGTGTTCATCGCTACTTTATATAATCCTTTCCATGAATTTTCTCAAATTAAATAACTTGTGGGTTATGAATTGCTCTTCGTCTGTAAGCAGTATTTTGTTGCCCTTCCGGAATTTTAACTTAGAAATAATGAAACGATTTTTGATTAAAGTATATTGGTCTGAGATTCATTGAAATCATTTAGTAGAACCCGACCAAAAAATCGAGGACGTTAAGTCTTAACGATAGTAGTAATTACGCGAAATGAAGATATTTGTATAACCATCTAAACGTTAAGTAACTGATAAAGGACAACGATTGTCTCGTGAGTAAACAGACATTTTTATTAATAGAAATGTTGGAAAGATACAATGGTGAAAGAAAATGCCAAATACTCGACACCTGACAAAGTGGATCTATTCTGCCAACCAATCAACTGACGTACAATCAAAAGGAAAGTATCGATGTAAATCTTTATGACAAAAGTTAATCAAACGAGTCAATGAATTAATTTGCATTCCTTTTTTATCACATGAAATTATTTCCTCACTAATTGACTTAATTTCCACTTACTTTGGTGGTACTAATGGTGGTATCAGTGGTCCGTTAATGTAAGGTTTTCATTTAAATTATGACTATAATTTTACCGCTCATTATCGTCATTTTCTACACCCTACATCCGAAGGTATAGACTATATTCACGGAGTTCACGATAACGAATGAACGAAAGAAGATGAAATTCGTACTATGAAATTCTATGTCGTTATAGGTGATTCGCTGTAATAGGGCCAAAAAGAGGTAAAAGTTTAGCACTACGCCTAATCTCTTTATAAAATAAAATTAGAAAATTTTTTTTTAGTTTCTATTGGAATTTTGAGGCAGAAATATTACTGTAAAGGTGCTGTTGCTGAACATTATAAACTCCATAAAAGGGCAGTATGTGTGAACTTTTTGAGAGCTGTGTTGTTAGATGAGTTAGTAGATCTCAATTAACCGAGAAGAGGGGAATCTAATGCTAAAGGAGGCGTGCACTAGCCACTGATTATAGAAACAAAACTATAAATTTTATTACGGGTATATACATTTCGACCAGGCCAAAGTTACCTTATTTATTTTTTCTTCTTCTTACTTTTTTATTGCTTCCTCATCGATTTTTCGTTCATCTTTTTGTTAATGCCCAATTTTCCGATCTTTACTTGGTTCCTTGCGTAAGAGTCGAGGGAAACCTCATTACGCGCTGATTTTCTTGGAACTAGTTTCGTATTTCAGCCATTTAAATACTTTTTAATGCCATTTAAATTATTATTTCAGGCGATACTAAATTTTTCAAAGTGATAAGAATATTGTATTTGTTGTTCTTATAGTAAAACATTGGATGATGTGCGAAGTGAATGAGAAATTACATTATTCAATAATAAGACACTAATTGGAAAGCTAAGCAAAAAGCTGTTGGTTACGAAAAGAGCTTTGTGTTTTCAAAATTGAAGCACTAAATTTTTGGGAATTCTTAGACAGTGTATTTGGGGGGGGGGGGTAATTGCACTATTAGGTGAGCAATAAAACTAATCGTAACGCTTGTCATTGATCTCTGCCTGTCTCCGGAATCAAGTAGTCGAGTATGACGTTTGTTATTTTCTTGATTTTGATATATTTTTCCGACAGGGTATGAAATTGTTGTGTTGTGGAACGAATTTCCGTCATTCATTTTTGGTTTGTAGACAAACCGGTTTCGGCGATATGCCATCCTCAGTGTCTTTTTCTTTCTGGTCAGTATTCGTTGATTCAGTCTCTTTTATAGTCAGGTGGCTGCGTCTTGTCTGCGTGATTTAGTTGCCGTCGTTGGTCTACGTGACTGCATGCTGCTTTTTTACAGGTAGGTAGGTGATGTGCAAACCGGCGGGCTTATCGCTAATTAGTTGTTGATCCGTTTTTATCGTAGGCACCTAGGTGCGCATTATTACGGGTTTCGATGGGAAGGTAGAAGTCCGTTATCCTTGGTTTCTTTCTTAAGGCTTTGACCTGCGTTTCTGTATTTATTATCTTATTGCTGCTCTTGTTCTGCTTTTTGTATAATAATTTTAGGGGCTCAAATATTACGTCTGATGGAGTATTTGTTTGTTCGTTTATTATCCTCCCGTCGAAGGTTTTCTGCTTGTAAATTTCCATGTTTTCTAACACATTCAGCCGCCGTCCTTTATGTTGTTTATGCAGGATTTCCATTGTCTTCCTAATGTGTTTTGGTGTGCATTTATTATCGTGCATGTGATTTGCAAAATTAGATTCTGGATATGTTTTTGGGTTTCCTTTTTTCTTGTTGTAGTCCCGTATGTGTTCCCGGAATCTTGTTTTTAGTTTACGTCCCGTTTGTCCGATATAACTGTATCCGCATGCGCAGGTTAATTTGTATACGCCTTGTTTATCCAGCGGATCCTCTTTACTAATGTTGCTCCGTAGTATTTGTCCCAGGTTGTTATTTGTTTTATAGGCTACGTTGAATTTTAGTTTTTTCAGCAATTTTGCTAATACGAACGTGTGTTCATTAGCATATGTTAAAGTTGTCCAAATTTTTTCTTCTTCCTTCTTATTATTGGGGTTTTGTCTGGTTTTTGCTTGTCTCCTGATTTTGTCTATTAGCTCCTTCTGGTATCCGTTATTTCTTGCGATTGCGTAAATCGTTTGAAGCTCCTTGTTGTATGCCTCCTTCATTAGTGGGATCCGTTCCAGTCTGTCTATTAGTTGCCTGAATGCCGCTGTTTTGTGTTGATGTGGATGGTTTGACGTGCTGTGTATTACTGTATCCGTGGTTGTTGGTTTTCTGTATATTTCGTACTCCAATTTGTTGAATTTTTCGTTTCTTTTTATCGTGAGGTCCAGATAATTTATTTGCCGTTCTTTTTCCATTTCCATCGTGAAGGTAATATTTCCGTGTTGGTTGTTCAGAAATTTCAGCCCTTGCTCTTCGTTATTTCTTCCCAGTATGCATATGATGTCGTCCACATATCTTGCATAAAATACCACTCCGAGTTTAGTTTTAAGTTCATCCATGAACTGTTTTTCCAATTGTTCCATGAACACTTCCATGAGGATCGCTGATGTCGGGTTCCCCATTCCTAAACCGTTCGTTTGTCTATATATGTTGTTATTAAATTGGAAATAGTTTTGTTCCAAAGTGATTTTTACGGCTTCTGTCAGTTGTGTAGAGAGCTCCTTGTCTGCGGTGTTGTTCATTATAATTTTGCGTACCAACTTTACTGTTTCCGACACTGGTATCGATGGGTATAGATCCTTGATATCAAACGACACTAGTCTATATCCGCTTAATATTTGCGTGACTGTCAATCTATTTACCAGTTCTGTAGTGTTGGTTATTGTATGCTCGTTGGACAGTTTTAGATGTTCCTTTAGTAGCGCTTTTAAGTGTTTGGACAGCTTGTAACTCGGCGCCGATTTGTAGTTAATTATTGGTCTGATTGGCGCGTTCGGTTTGTGAATTTTCGGAAGTGAGATCATCGGTGGTGCTGATGGGTTCATGTTTGTTAACGTGTGTGCCTTGTCTGGCCTGATGATTCTTGTTGCCTTTTTTATGGTATCCTTAATTTTAGCTTGATATTCGTCGGTTGGGTCTTTCCGTATTTTCCTGCATTTTGTTTCCTCAATCAGCTGCTCTGTTTTTCTGATATAGTCCTCTTTATTAATTAATACAGTTGTGTTTCCCTTATCCGCTTTTGTTACAATTATATTGTTCCTTTTCAGCTTCTGTTTTAGGTTTTTCACGGTTTTTCCCTCTTTGTCTTTTCCACATTTCTTTTCCACTCTTATTTTCTTTTCAATTACTTCCCTGGCAATATGCCTTGCATGATCCTGATCCTCTCTTGGTAAAGTGGATATTGCCGTTTCTACATCCACTATAGCTTGCTCAATTTCCTTCTTCTTGTTATCCTCGTAGACGTTGTGTTTTAGACCTTTTTCCAATACTTTTGTTTCCTGTTCGCTGATGTCGATGCTCGTTAAGTTGATAAGTCTGGCGCGAAACTTTGGTGATGCGTGCTCCTTATTACTTGCTGCTTTCTTGCCTTCAGTTAGTTTGCTGAGTTTTTTGTTTAGCCTTTTATATTTTTCCTTCATTGTGTTGTGGATATAGACTAGTGTCGTTTGATATCAAGGATCTATACCCATCGATACCAGTGTCGGAAACAGTAAAGTTGGTACGCAAAATTATAATGAACAACACCGCAGACAAGGAGCTCTCTACACAACTGACAGAAGCCGTAAAAATCACTTTGGAACAAAACTATTTCCAATTTAATAACAACATATATAGACAAACGAACGGTTTAGGAATGGGGAACCCGACATCAGCGATCCTCATGGAAGTGTTCATGGAACAATTGGAAAAACAGTTCATGGATGAACTTAAAACTAAACTCGGAGTGGTATTTTATGCAAGATATGTGGACGACATCATATGCATACTGGGAAGAAATAACGAAGAGCAAGTGCTGAAATTTCTGAACAACCAACACGGAAATATTACCTTCACGATGGAAATGGAAAAAGAACGGCAAATAAATTATCTGGACCTCACGATAAAAAGAAACGAAAAATTCAACAAATTGGAGTACGAAATATACAGAAAACCAACAACCACGGATACAGTAATACACAGCACGTCAAACTATCCACATCAACACAAAACAGCGGCATTCAGGCAACTAATAGACAGACTGGAACGGATCCCACTAATGAAGGAGGCATACAACAAGGAGCTTCAAACGATTTACGCAATCTCAAGAAATAACGGATACCAGAAGGAGCTAATAGACAAAATCAGGAGACAAGCAAAAACCAGACAAAACCCCAATAATAAGAAGGAAGAAGAAAAAATTTGGACAACTTTAACATATGCTAATGAACACACGTTCGTATTAGCAAAATTGCTGAAAAAACTAAAATTCAACGTAGCCTATAAAACAAACAACAACCTGGGACAAATACTACGGAGCAACATTAGTAAAGAGGATCCGCTGGATAAACAAGGCGTATACAAATTAACCTGCGCATGCGGATACAGTTATATCGGACAAACGGGACGTAAACTAAAAACAAGATTCCGGGAACACATACGGGACTACAACAAGAAAAAAGGAAACCCAAAAACATATCCAGAATCTAATTTTGCAAATCACATGCACGATAATAAATGCACACCAAAACACATTAGGAAGACAATGGAAATCCTGCATAAACAACATAAAGGACGGCGGCTGAATGTGTTAGAAAACATGGAAATTTACAAGCAGAAAACCTTCGACGGGAGGATAATAAACGAACAAACAAATACTCCATCAGACGTAATATTTGAGCCCCTAAAATTATTATACAAAAAGCAGAACAAGAGCAGCAATAAGATAATAAATACAGAAACGCAGGTCAAAGCCTTAAGAAAGAAACCAAGGATAACGGACTTCTACCTTCCCATCGAAACCCGTAATAATGCGCACCTAGGTGCCTACGATAAAAACGGATCAACAACTAATTAGCGATAAGCCCGCCGGTTTGCACATCACCTACCTACCTGTAAAAAAGCAGCATGCAGTCACGTAGACCAACGACGGCAACTAAATCACGCAGACAAGACGCAGCCACCTGACTATAAAAGAGACTGAATCAACGAATACTGACCAGAACGAAAAAGACACTGAGGATGGCATATCGCCGAAACCGGTTTGTCTACAAACCAAAAATGACAAGGAATGACGGAAATTCGTTCCACAACACAACAATTTCATACCCTGTCGGAAAAATATATCAAAATCAAGAAACTAATAATGCCAGTCAGGCTTACTTCTTACAGACAATCGGACTAATAACAGTATACCAACGAAACTCACTTAAGATACACAACACTAAAGCAAGTATTTGGTTCAACAGACAATGCCTCGCATTTAATGTTACACCGAAATTCGCTCAAATAAAACTGAGAACCAACACGGAGGCTGCAAAACGGACCATCAAGAGGGCGGAAAAGGACTTCATAAAAAACGAAATAAAAAGCCTATACGCTAAGAAAGAGCGCCTAAACAAAAAGGCACTATCAATGCATTTGCAACTAGCGGAACGTTTACCAACGGGCATACTAATGGACCTGCGCGAACAAATAGAAGAAGATATCCACAACACAATGAAGGAAAAATATAAAAGGCTAAACAAAAAACTCAGCAAACTAACTGAAGGCAAGAAAGCAGCAAGTAATAAGGAGCACGCATCACCAAAGTTTCACGCCAGACTTATCAACTTAACGAGCATCGACATCAGCGAACAGGAAACAAAAGTATTGGAAAAAGGTCTAAAACACAACGTCTACGAGGATAACAAGAAGAAGGAAATTGAGCAAGCTATAGTGGATGTAGAAACGGCAATATCCACTTTACCAAGAGAGGATCAGGATCATGCAAGGCATATTGCCAGGGAAGTAATTGAAAAGAAAATAAGAGTGGAAAAGAAATGTGGAAAAGACAAAGAGGGAAAAACGGTGAAAAACCTAAAACAGAAGCTGAAAAGGAACAATATAATTGTAACAAAAGCGGATAAGGGAAACACAACTGTATTAATTAATAAAGAGGACTATATCAGAAAAACAGAGCAGCTGATTGAGGAAACAAAATGCAGGAAAATACGGAAAGACCCAACCGACGAATATCAAGCTAAAATTAAGGATACCATAAAAAAGGCAACAAGAATCACCAGGCCAGACAAGGCACACACGTTAACAAACATGAACCCATCAGCACCACCGATGATCTCACTTCCGAAAATTCACAAACCGAACGCGCCAATGAGACCAATAATTAACTACAAATCGGCGCCGAGTTACAAGCTGTCCAAACACTTAAAAGCGCTACTAAAGGAACATCTAAAACTGTCCAACGAGCATACAATAACCAACACTACAGAACTGGTAAATAGATTGACAGCCACGCAAATATTAAGCGGATATAGACTAGTGTCGTTTGATATCAAGGATCTATACCCATCGATACCAGTGTCGGAAACAGTAAAGTTGGTACGCAAAATTATAATGAACAACACCGCAGACAAGGAGCTCTCTACACAACTGACAGAAGCCGTAAAAATCACTTTGGAACAAAACTATTTCCAATTTAATAACAACATATATAGACAAACGAACGGTTTAGGAATGGGGAACCCGACATCAGCGATCCTCATGGAAGTGTTCATGGAACAATTGGAAAAACAGTTCATGGATGAACTTAAAACTAAACTCGGAGTGGTATTTTATACAAGATATGTGGACGACATCATATGCATACTGGGAAGAAATAACGAAGAGCAAGTGCTGAAATTTCTGAACAACCAACACGGAAATATTACCTTCACGATGGAAATGGAAAAAGAACGGCAAATAAATTATCTGGACCTCACGATAAAAAGAAACGAAAAATTCAACAAATTGGAGTACGAAATATACAGAAAACCAACAACCACGGATACAGTAATACACAGCACGTCAAACTATCCACATCAACACAAAACAGCGGCATTCAGGCAACTAATAGACAGACTGGAACGGATCCCACTAATGAAGGAGGCATACAACAAGGAGCTTCAAACGATTTACGCAATCGCAAGAAATAACGGATACCAGAAGGAGCTAATAGACAAAATCAGGAGACAAGCAAAAACCAGACAAAACCCCAATAATAAGAAGGAAGAAGAAAAAATTTGGACAACTTTAACATATGCTAATGAACACACGTTCGTATTAGCAAAATTGCTGAAAAAACTAAAATTCAACGTAGCCTATAAAACACACAACAACCTGGGACAAATACTACGGAGCAACATTAGTAAAGAGGATCCGCTGGATAAACAAGGCGTATACAAATTAACCTGCGCATGCGGATACAGTTATATCGGACAAACGGGACGTAAACTAAAAACAAGATTCCGGGAACACATACGGGACTACAACAAGAAAAAAGGAAACCCAAAAACATATCCAGAATCTAATTTTGCAAATCACATGCACGATAATAAATGCACACCAAAACACATTAGGAAGACAATGGAAATCCTGCATAAACAACATAAAGGACGGCGGCTGAATGTGTTAGAAAACATGGAAATTTACAAGCAGAAAACCTTCGACGGGAGGATAATAAACGAACAAACAAATACTCCATCAGACGTAATATTTGAGCCCCTAAAATTATTATACAAAAAGCAGAACAAGAGCAGCAATAAGATAATAAATACAGAAACGCTTAAGAAAGAAACCAAGGATAACGGACTTCTACCTTCCCATCGAAACCCGTAATAATGCGCACCTAGGTGCCTACGATAAAAACGGATCAACAACTAATTAGCGATAAGCCCGCCGGTTTGCACATCACCTACCTACCTGTAAAAAAGCAGCATGCAGTCACGTAGACCAACGACGGCAACTAAATCACGCAGACAAGACGCAGCCACCTGACTATAAAAGAGACTGAATCAACGAATACTGACCAGAACGAAAAAGACACTGAGGATGGCATATCGCCGAAACCGGTTTGTCTACAAACCAAAAATGACAAGGAATGACGGAAATTCGTTCCACAACACAACGTTTGTTATATATATAACGTTTGTTTGTTATATATATACATTTTACGGCGTGGCCCCTAATCCGTCCGCTGAAATTGTAATTCTAACGTACAGATTATGAGCTTTTTTAAAGTTTTCGAATTTAAGAGAGGATTTAAGAAAATTTAGAGAGGAAATTAATTTTATGCCGATGAAATGGATAAAAACGATATCTCAAATCCATTAGTGTCCATTGTTTCTTCTAAAATAAAACACTTATTTCCTAAAATATTAAAGGGCGTCAAAAATATGGGAGCAATCTTCCTATATTTGAAAACAACCCTTGTTGCTTAGAACTTGAAACTCATTTCGGTTCAGTTTTTCTGAAAACGAAACTTCTGTACATTATTATATCTTATGTAAAATATGATATTTTTTTTGATTGGTCAAGCTATTAACCGATAGCATTGCGATCAATATTGCAGGCGTAAACATGCAATGAAAAAGGTTTTCCAATTCGAACAAATCGATATTTGCAGCCCGTATCGGCCACGTAGTTTTGGTGACTCCTACCCCATATTTGGCTTATTATTCAGTCGGTGAAGCCAGATAACCATTGCTCGTGGCATGAGTTCGCCGATGGTCTTCGGAGCGTTTGGAAGAATACTCCAACACTAGCCAAATAATTGGCTTCAGGGCCGAAGTGGAATAATAGTTACATGAACAAGCATAATTGCTTTACATGGGACGACTCCAGCCCTCATGAGGTTTACGAGGTAGTAGTACACCAATTAAAAGTTGCTATTTGGTGTGGAGGTTGGGTCGGCGGCATCATTGATCCGTGCTTTATTGAAAATAACGTTGGTGAGGTCATCATTAAAACGATGCTCACGATAGCTTGACGCTAGATAGACGTTTGACAATGGGAATAAAAAACTGACGGATTTACAATAAATATTATTGTGAAATCATTTTTAATTTCTTGAATTTAGCTTCTAATATTGAGAAACGAAGATTTATTATTATTAAATGCAAACGTAATCAGACTAATTTTGCTTTGCTAAAGATCTTGTACTTCTTTAGTGAAAATATATTTTCAATAATACGCATTACGATCATATAATTTTATTTCATGAGAACGCGTTCTCGTGTAATCGTGATATGTGCTGCTACAATTCACAAACTCATTCATTGTTTCTTCCACTTTTACTTGAGTTGCTGAACTCATTATTTGTTTTTCATGTTTTTCGATTCTTTGCGAAGTCTTTGCAGCACAATATTATCGTAAGCCCTGCACGTTACAGTGCCAGTCATTTGTTTATTCTGAAATCGAAAATTGCTGTCGACACATACCTTAGACTCCTTCAATACGCATGTACAACATTCCGCAATCATGCTAAAGTGCAACAAACACGCGATGGCAATTAAAATTAATTAACGGACATCGCACTGAACGATCTGTGGAGTTTGAGAACAAGCAAGGGCAAAACGAAATAAACAGTGAAAAAGGGTAGCAGTTCGAAATAAAAGGATGGTTGTAAACGGGCAACATTTAGAGAGAGGACTTAGAAAAATTGCTTCTTCAAATCCGTATTGTATAAAAATGCACACACGCATATACATGTAAACACAATCCCAATCGGTGAGTTTGTATTGAAAAAATGGAAATCAAACAGAAGCAGCAAAACCAATAGCAGATCTGTCGGTGTGGCATAAGAAAGTATGCAGACGTAAAAAACTTGTAACGGATCGTGGACGCTTCAGAGCGACTAAAAGAAGCTGCAAAGCTCTCAAGGGCGTAGCGTGGTTCGTTAAACCTACTACCAGCAACTTTCTCGATGTAATGAAATAAACATCTTTCAAGAAGCAACATCATGCTGAAAGTCTCTGAATTTCTATGGAATACATTTTTTAATTTGTTTAGTTGTACGCCGTCTGCTTCTATTGCCGTTAGATAAGAAATGCCGTTCACATTTGCGCTGGCTGGATGATGATAAGTTCCTTGAACGTATTGGTAATTTTAAAAATTGTCTGCCTAGATGTGCAGAGTGTAAAAGGATGACTTACGTTCGATTTATTTGAATTGAATTTCCAGAAATTAGTTGTGCTCAGCACAAATTATCTTTTCAATTGTGTGTCTCATTTTAATACTCAGGAACACCCAGGAACGCCTCTTCAAGGAAGATAGTAATCGCTGATAGTCGTTGTTGGTGTCGTCTGGAATGTTTGTGTTGTTGCAGCTGTAGGTAATTGTAGGTAATTGCTGTAGGTAGATCGTGCATTATCTTACGAATGTGGCATAAGAAAAAAAGAAATGCGGTATCTGTTGGTAATAATGATGAGCTCATTCTTTACAACGATAACTATAACCACTATAAAAAGGGATCTGATTAGGCACATTATGCCTTTCTCTTTTTATGGAATATAATTTCAATGAAATATAATGGAATATAACCCAAAAATTAAAGGCACCATTGCCATGAAGAAAAGGCCGTCTGAGTAACTCTGGCAGCCCTGAAGCCACCAAACATTGAAAAAGGTATTGATTTTAATCCCAGCTTCCAGCATTTATTGAGATATTTACATAGTTTTACTTACTATTACTATTTACATTGTTCTCCCTGTATTATTGTGACACTTTTTGATTCTTCGCCTCTATGGTAGGTATATTGGATTGTTTGACTGAGTTGACTGAGTGAAGTTACTAAAAGTGGTAGAAGCACTAAATACTAAAAATTATTTAAATTTAATTGAATTAATCATCTTCGGGTTTCTCTTTCAATTTATTTACTTATAATTTTAAAGCAAAGTTCACAAAATTCTACCGCCTTTTTTCAGATTTACAAAACATGTTATTTGCAGGGTGGAAAATGATATTAATTAGAAAGGATGAAGGTAAAAGTTCCATCATACCATAAAATAAAGCAAAAGCAATAATAATAATAATTATAATAACAAAAACAAATACATTTTCCATATATCATGGTATTTTCACCACAATTTTTACTAACCCAAGCAAATTATCATAAAACGAGCACCATACACTTACCATTTGTTTAAAATAATATAAAATTATAATAGGATGAAATCAATAAGCAATGACCACGTACAACGATGTGTGCTCTCCTTGTATCCTTTTATATTTCAAATGCATGACAAGTAAATCATTTGGCCTTTTACCACGATGATGATATTGTTCGTTAAACGCGTGGATAGATATATGCGATTATGTGTGAGTGTATAGAACTCTTCTTTGCATCACAAGGAAACATGGCACAAAGATGCGAACTGGCAAGTTGAAAACGAGAACTGAGGCGGTAACAGGCAACAACGATAACAAGAACAATAAAAACACTTGAACGCATGAAGGTTGGTGAATTGGGTGAGATGAAGGAGCAAAAGTACAAAGACACTCTATTGAATGATTTGCTAGTACTCACGGAGTAACACGGTGGAGTACAGTAAGATTCGATGCTTTTTCGTGCAGTTCTGTTTAGTTCGATTCGTTACTGTTGGTTATTGTTAATTCATAGGAGTTGTTATTGGATCGGGGACGAATGTGTTATGTTTACATGTGAATGGGGCGAGTTGATGGTTTGTGTGGTTTCAGGCTTCGTAATGAAACAGTATACATTGCAGGTTCCACACACCTATTCTGTTGATACAGAAGAAACGCAAATACACACTCGCACGTGATGCACACATTCACTTCATTAAACATAATACGCATTATGCAGTCATCTCAATGTTCTTCGCCAAGATGGCGATAACTAATGCAGCAACATTAAGGACTAAGAACGAGTTTGTTTTATGGTCGAGCGCAAGACGAAGACAAGTGATGATGAGAGATTGATTTACGTACAAGCGATTTACATGTAATTTGCACGCACGCAATCTCTTCACGCATACGTGATATATGCCGTGCTGACTATGCGATCCTATCTAATCATCCCATCAAATATTTATGCAATGAGATGCACGGTTAGCGAATGCAAAAAACGATGCAAAAGTTTGTTTTATAATGAATTTTAAAATATATTCTAGTAATCATTGGTGGCGTCGTTTCGTTTAAGCCACACAGTGATAGTGGTCATTCTACCGTTCGCTTTCTGCTTGCAAATGAAATCGATCGCAATCTACATTACCATAAACTCAAATGAATCGATCACTATTAGAATTGAGTACGAGCTATCTGAATACGAAGCTAATTGAATACGAGCTTTATATATAAATAGATTTCCTTCATTACGTCTGTAAGACACTTTAAAATATTAGATAAATGTGCTTTAAATAAAACGGTGTTTGACGTGGCTTATGCAGGATCCTTCGCCCTTCCACAGGGCGAATTCAGCAAAAGGCGAGTTCACAAAACCCTTATTTGTGGCGAAAAAATTAATTTATTGCATTTTAATTACTTCAAATATGGGTCGTAATATTTGGGAGATGTTGTAGATTTAAGCGTTAAACGTTAAACATTAAACGTTATACGTTTAGAAACCTTTAAGCAATTATTTTATAATTTTAATTTTTTGCAAATTTTTTCATTTATTTTACTACATGCTCCAACATCTTGCCTTTCCCTTTAAAAGACGAATCATTAATGTATTTTAAATTAAATAATGCTGCGTAAGTGAAGCACGCTGCACGCAGCCATACAAACAAAGCAACAAAACAGCAATAAACGTAGCCGGTTAAATCTTACAAAGTCGGAGATATTTCACTATTCCAACCGCGTTAACATACCAATGTTAAGGCGGCTCCGAACTGGTCGAATGCAGCGTGCAAGAACTTGAGTTTTGCTTTAATAATGGAACATTTTGAAAATGGAACTGTCGTCAGTTGGGCAAGCGAATCCAGCAGAGCGTGCTATCAGTAATGTGCAGTGAGAAGGACTGTGATAAATAGGCAGTAGTTGGTCAAAACTGGTTTACGGAAGTAGCAACATTACCGTCAGAAATTTTATACAGAAGCACAAGTTAAGCCACTGATGGCTGAACTTACAGGTAGGTGCAAAACATGTGAGATAAATAAAAGAAAAAGAAATATATAGTGAGAGAGATAACGACTCCTGCTTTGAATTTACATATAGATAGCTAGCGATTAAGATTATCTCTATGGCAGTAACAGTGTAGAGATTTTTCTTTTCAGCTTCTACTAACAGTTTTCGCAACAATAAAAATCAGCTAGAGAGAGAGCGAGAGAGAGAATTCAGATAAAGAGTTTATCAATTGAAGCACGTCTATGTTGAAGTGCAATAAAAGAATCTGTATTATTATTGAAATTATGCTTGTTCTCGTAGCCAATGTTCCAAAAGTGAACTTCAGAGCTAAAGATTATTTTTTGAGCAAAGTTTTGGTCCTCAAAAAAAGGGGTAATCACATAAAAACCAAGGACATATACATAAAATGCATGAGTAGAATCGAGAAAATGTTGGTGATTAAATTTAACATGATGTATAATTCTGAAGGGAAGTTAAGTTTGGTGGAGGTGTGTACAATTTGCGCAGTAGTAACTGCACGCGTCGTTATCACTGTCGCTGTGTAAGGTGCCGAGATAGATAGCTAGCGAGATTTTACTTACTATTGTATCAAAAAAGACACTGTGCAATCAGTCAATGGTTCACCTAAGAATTTGAGACATATCCATCCATCCACACCCGCGTTTTCATTTATTTCTCTTTTGATTTGAAATATTTTGTTTTGTTAAACAAACAGGTTATGTTTCCTTTACAGGTAATTTATTGCTCCTTTTATAGAAGGTGATGATTTTGGAGGTGGGAGGCGAAATGGGGAGAGAGTGGCCACGCTGGATGATAGTTAAAGGTGAAGTTTTGAAGATAAAGCTGAGATAAAGAAACTCGTTATAAATTCATCGACAATTTTCGTTCTTCGACAATTTTGTTGATGCTTTTCGTTGGCTTCTCTTCTTGCAATAAAATAAAGTTTCACTTATTTAGATGCCTCATCAAAAGCATCTAAATAAAAAGGAGCCATTGATTTGTCTCTGAATGGCCAACAATATGCCGATCATCAACGGGATGCTGCTGGAGCAGAATGCCTTACATATATCAAACACATCATCAAAAACCATATTTCTATAGACTGTCTCTTTAAACTGAATATCAAGCTTTTTACCAATTGTGGTTTTATAAAGGATTGACTGATAGTTTAGCCGGGTACACGTTAAACAAAAAATTTCAATTTATCTCAAAACCTTGTTCGGGTCTCTTCACAAAATAGTATCTGAAAATAATCAAAGATTCTAAAATTATCTGGAAAAGAAACTGAAAACTTCGGAATGTAGAGCGGCGGAATTTTTACCGTTTCTTTCCGATAAAACAATTCTATATTCTTACATATTCTTATGTCCTATATATTATTCTATATTATTATATTCCTATTGGGGCGATTTTATTAAATGAAGGTAGGAAAAACTAACCAAAAGCTTGAATTTTAGTACAGCAATTTTAATGCAAATTACATTTCTCTATGCAATGAAAAAAATTAAGAAGAAGATATTTAAGTTATTTTAATCCTGTCTGTTTGCTTAACGAAATTGGAAAGCAGGTCATTCTAATTCACTTTAGGCTTAACGAACATGAACGATTTGAAATATTTAGCACTACATTATTCGGTCCAATTTATGCACAAACGGCAACCTGCGTATATGAAATATCTGAGTTTACTAACTCTGCTGTTATCACTATTTTTATTGATAAATCTGGTTCGTTATTATGGGACAAATTGTGGATTTTTTATAAAATCAATAAAAACAGCAAGCAAGCGGATTAAATTAGACTTGCTGTGTGCGTAAGTGTTGTCTCATTAGCGATGTTTTTTTAAGAATGATGAGAACATGGACCGAATCAAAAATTTTTATAATTAGAAAATGAGTATTGCGTAGGAAAAGTTTACTATGATTGAAGTCAGATGATCACAACGACTAATGAGGGCGATCACAATGATTATTTTGTGTAACGTCGTTCATGTAACATCGTTGAAGCATAATTTCATATATGATTTGCTACAGTACGAAGTAAAATCCAATAGAAAAAATTCAATATATTTTCAAATATATTTTACATCATAAAGGCATATAACCAAAAAATCTCATTGAACAATTCAATTAAGAGACGAGGTAAAGTGAAATAACAGATGGAATGCATGCATGAATTTTTGAAAGGGGAACTGTGTCAGCAATGATGTTGCTTCTTACTTTGGTGATCTCGGCCGTACAATCTCTACAGAACCTGATATATCGGGGTTATAAATTTTATTTCCAAAAAAGAGTGCGTGGGGCTTGATCACCCATTTTCACAAACAATAATGTGGGCCTTATTGGGGTAGATAGCAGCGGACATAGCAAGAGTGGCAAAAACAGCATCTATGCACCCGAAGTAAATACTTCGGAGCAAAAGATACTGAAACAAGAATATCCGAAATGGTATGAAGAGCTGCCCAAATGGTCTCCTTACAGCGTGTTAAGTTAGTCGGATTTAGTTGGTTGAATTAAAGGAGCATATTGCCATAAACATTATTCAGACGAGGGACATTTTCAGATGACACACGATTTATATACGAAAGCAATCTAAGGATACAAAAACAAAAACACATTAGAATATCATTCAACAACTTTGTCTAAACTGACTTGGCCAATGATATAAATCTTACATGAATAACATTAAATTGGTCAGACAAATTATACCCGGTATAATTGAACGCGTAAGGAGTAGTTTTCTATCTCACACCTAACGACTACACCTAGGAGAGCGGTAGAAATGCATGCAACGTATCATAAATCTCCCAGAGTGCGAGAGTGAGGAAGATAATGAGAGAGTAGGCCAAGAGTGGCAGAGGCGAGATGAATACACAATGAAAAATTTGTTGTAAATTCTAACAAAATTAATTCCAATAAAACTTTTTTATGGTTTCAAAAATCTGGTTCCAAACACAACAACAACAATATTTGATCTGTGCAGATATATTTTGTAATTGCTTTATAGTGGCATGCATATTTTCAATTATTACTTAACTTACTTCCATTTCGAAATTAAAATTAGATTGCGCAAAAGGAAAATCCGCAAGGTATTCCTAAAAGAATTTTTCTAGGAATTTTCTAATTTGTGACAGAGGAAAAAATTTTGGTTTTAAATTAAAACAAATAAATATTTATAATATTAATTGACTGTTGAGTCAGTTTATTGACTTGGCAAATATTGCTCGGGGGAGCAAACCCGAGTGACCAAATATGGCTGAATTACTTGTTGAATTAAAGATCAATTATTGACAAAAAATGTGGTGGAATTAATGGCAATTATTACCAGCGATTTCTGCACCAAATTCATCAAAAGAACTCCGTAAACGTCGCTGAGGATCCATGGACGCCATCTATAAAAGGTAATTTTCTTCTAAGTGTTGTCAATAAATATAGAAAAATAATAAATAAACATGAGCCGAGTGAAATGGTGTGGCCGATAAAAATTAAGAATTCCGTTATTTCTAGAACGCCAAGAGACTAACGAATGCATCTCGCTGGGAGTCGTTTCAGTAAAAAATCTGGACAATATTATCAAACGGAGCATGGAGTAGACACCACAATAAACGGACATTATCACAATAACAGTACCAGCATCGTACGGCAACATTAATTACTAAACAACAAGTAGTTTGAAGATCTTTCATTATTCTGCGAAATAGAAGCGCATCAACCCGAAGTGACGACGGCAATACTGACGATGATAGAAGAAAATCTTGTGAACAAGGATTCCTCGAAGAACCAATGCTGAGGCCAATTAAAACACAATCTCTTGATTACCTACAGAGTTATAAAAATGCAGGCCACAACAGCCATCGCCAACAAAGACTAATGTTTGAGCTACACTACCGTCAGAATGGATGCAACAGAACTTAACTGTCGGTTAGGGAGGGGGGGATATATCAGTAATATCCGATTCGAAAATTACTTCTAGTGATCAGTACCAAATTTATTAAGTCGTAAAATATTTCTTAGTCAAGTTCGAAGTATCCTAAAGGACAATAATTTAATATTTATCTTAATTTTCTACCTTCATGACTTGGTGCCAAATAACCGAATGATTTCCACAAAGCAAAAATTATAAAAACCAGAATAAGAACCTTAAGTATTTCCTTTCGTTGTATGCTGTGAAAACCTTGCATGTGGAGAACAAAGTTTTTATAAGTATAGAGTCGAAATAAAAAGATAGGAGACAGTTGAGACGTTGTATCTTGCTGCACAGTCTCTGTTTAGTGCTCCAGAATGAGATACAACAAAAAGCACCAACAAAAAGCAAGTTCTCGCAGAATAAATTTCCATTTCATTGCTCATACGTCGGTGTGGGGTACGTCATCGCCTAAGATGGTCGTCAAGCTATGTAACCATCGCTGGTGATGAAGGTGATCGAGGTGGTGAGTCATAGACAAACCAGCACAAATAAAAATAGAGATAGTAACAATGGCCACGGTGGGTAAATGTTGATTTCTTTAGCTAGTGACCACACTATTTGCAACTATTTGCAGACAGATAAGGCCTTCCTTTAGATTGCTTTCCTCTTTTCTTTTTTTAATTAATACAGATGAGCTTGAATTTGCTGCCAATGTGGTCGCTCTAATGTGACCAATCCATTCTATTACCGGATGGTGAAATTCTTGCGACTTGAATCTTTTTAATCTGTTCTTAATACAATTTCCTCTTTAATAGATTAAAAAAACAATAATAATGTCAACAATACAATAAATTTTTGTTTGATAGTCGCCTTAGCGGCTTTCTTGTCAACATTGCCTCCTCGATAAAAATGCAATTTGGATTTCAGTCGAAAATACAATACAACAACAACGAGTAATACGACCATTACTTGATCAGACGACAATTGCTACCATTTCCGAAAATGGCTGTAGTACCAGTAGGCATGATGCCAAACTGAGGTGAGCTCTCTTCTTTCAAAGACTAGGTACAGACCGTGGTGGAAAAATTATTGAATATTCCTAAATCGATACGTAGAGTTCGTAAAATATTGAGACGGAAAATTGTGGCGGAAAATTGATTTAAAATTATGACCGACACTTAGAAATTCAAATATGATATTTAGTGCTTTTTAACACTATAGCACTTTCGCATTAATACTGTAATAATTTTAAAGCCGCTTGATAATCTGCCATAACCAAACTAGAAAAATTACTCAAGCATTCATTTTAATTCACATAGGAAATTTCAAGTGAAGTATTTTGCATGTAGAAAATATATGCGTCCTACACGTTAAATATTATAAAAAAATAACAAAGTGTTAAGGACAAAAATTAATTATAAAAAATTATGAAAACATTTTCTTCGTGTTGATAGAAAATTGTTCGTACATAATTCAGGCCCGTTGCAAATTTCTCCTGGAAGAACGACAAAGGATATTTCCTCATAAACTAAAACCAATTTAGCGATAAAACATGAGATAAAAATCAAAATGATGTAAATTTCGTGGAAGAGATAAATTCCGCATTTCACAAAAGCTTCAATTTCCCCCTCCTTTTTTCTGTATTATATATTATACATATTTTTCTTTTACTCATCTGATCATTAATTGCACAAGTATTGGATGAAGACCGTAGGCATGGAACTACAAATTACCCCATCGAACAAACTCTATATGTTGATTAAAATATGATTGGAGTACCTCCTTGCATTATATTTTCACATCTCGCACAACTGAATGTATCCACGGTCGATTGCTTAACCCGTTTTTTCTCTTAACATCACTTACGATTTTATTCAGTTATCTTTCTTCATCTGCTCATGCTAGTTTTTTCAAATAAATTTTTTTATCCTTCATCTACAAAAAATACGTGTAACAACAAAGGCAGAGCAACAGCAGAACCAACAGTCGTAGCGACACCATTAATACCGAAACATCGATAATATGTCTAAGGCATACCCCAGGACGCATTTGTATAAGCGAGTCCAGCAGCGAATGATTTCGCCCATCAAACAAAATTTAAAGAAATTTATTCCGTCGTCTATAAAGAATCGTCTACAGCGGAAAACGAAAATAGCAGCCTATTATGTATGCATACACTGAAGCCATCTAATGTTTATTCAGAGCCTTCGGAAAATCCACTAAAAGAATGAGAAGCAAATTAAGGAATGTGTGTTCGCAACGCCGAAGCGAAATGGAGCGTTGTGTAGGAAGAAACAGTTGATGAGAATGAAGAAGTGAAAGAGAAAGGAAGTAAAAGACGATGATGATGGTAGCGATGGGGGAAATGGGAAAGATGATTGGAAAAGTTACGATTTCAGCATTCCTCCGTCTGACTAACTAGGAAAAAAGATCTTCTCTACAACTTTCCCCTCGGAAACTATCATGTGGAAGGAATAATAGAATAATAATAAAAAATGTATTTAAGATATTTGATATTTATAAAGGATATATATTAAGTACTAAGTGAAAAGGCATATATCAATTTTATGTCGAACCCTTATCATACAATTTTATTGTTAAAATTAAAACAATTTTGTGCCTAAGAGACAATCTAAATCGCATTAAAATTGTGCCCGAAACAACAATAGCATACCTTGATGAACACACATGGACACAGACATAATATTTAAATACTGAGTTTAGATCTTCATTACACATTTAGTTATTTAAAATCCTTTAATTCTTTGCTACGAAAGACTTAAGAAATAAACTTTGTTGGATTTTATTAGTTATGAGATTTAAAAGGTCCTAACATAAGAAAATGTAATTATGTGCTATTGGATCGGAAAGTTATAAATTGTAATAAGTATAGCGATTAATGTGTGCAAACTACAAAATAAATTGTACAAACATGTTCCGATTAGCCTATAACGTGAATCATTAAATATTTATTAAAAACATCATCATCTTCACCATCACCACTCGTAAACTACTAACCCGGCGGCTCTTAAAAGTGTCAGCAATTTGTGCCGGACTTACTGGGCGCAACGCCCAGTAATCAACACTTTTTCAAAGGAATCGATGGCTAAAAGGTATAATTCATACGAAAGAGAAGGAAAGGGGGAAAGAATCTCAGCACCAAACGTCGTTTATAAAATATATCAAAACAGGACCACGACTATGACATCAATGATGATGATAATGGCGATGATGGTTATCGTGTTGTTGATTTTTTAATTACACACTGTCTAACCGCACAAAACGGAATTTAACGTAATTTGAAGACAAAAGAGAAACAAAGAAACTAACGAAGAAAGGAAAACTTATAGTAAGAATTTTGTAGTAATTTGTAGTAAATGAATTTTGAAATGAATTTCTAATGCGTTCACCAAGGGTTATGAAGGTTTATCGTTCACATTCTAAAAGTACCCTACGACCACGGTGGGTCGTCACGACGTTGGCTGTGGCATCAATAATAATCAAGGCACTTGTTTTTAGGTTTCCATTGACCCAGTCGTTTTTTGTGGTCATCGCTGTTCTCTTTATTGCTGATGTTGCCGTATTAGTCTTAAATTATCTTTTGAAGAAAATAATAAATTGTTAAGTTGTTAGTAAAATCAATGGATTTCGTTCTACTCAAAATTTTTTGAAAAATTTTTATACTCAAACACGGCCGACGTAGGAGATTATTTCCTTCCTCTCAACAATAAAAATTCATTGAGAAGTAATTTCTAGTAGAGCCTCAATTCCCCGAGCCTTTAAATTTAATAAATTTAATAGGTTTTTAATTAAATTAAAGTATATTAAAATTATTGGCGCATATTCATAGTCATTGCACTAAGTTGGTATTAACAAACCTCCAACTTAAAATTAAGTACCAACTTAAAAATGTTTTTTATTCATAGTCAATTTCGTGTCAGCCGCCATTTAGTAACGACTCAGTAAACAGCTGTTTTCTCAATATAGAAACATCACCTGTTATAGAGACGTGCGCTGTGCGAAATTATATAGATATTTTTTTTGACGAAATGTATCGCAAGCAATTTTGTAATTTCAGGCAAAAGAATGACTGATTATTCAAATTCTGAATAACGAAAAGCTATAAAGAGCATACATTATTGCCACTTTAGTCTTTAAACATGGAATGCACACTGAAATCCAAACACAAAAAACTTATATTCGATAGAACTTCACTTATCGAGTTGCATTATCTCATCTCTGACTCACTTCTACTTTGTGCACTTCTACTTTGTGTTGGATTCAATATGGACGTTCATATAAAGGTAAATTTCATTAACAAGGACTCATTAAGTGGCAATGCTTTGCTTATTTTTCCATTCTAGAGAGAGCGAGAAATGAACTGGTCCCAATTAGAAAAGGATTTCTTCAGAGAGCTAATGGCAAAACATGTATCAATATTGAACAGCAGAGACAACAACACCAAGATGATACAAAAGAAGAAGGATGCATGGGGAGAAATTGCTATACATATGAAGTCGGCCGGCTTCGACAGAACCGTCGAGTTCAGTCAGTTTAGTTTAGTAGACTTTAGTAGTATCAGTGCAGTGAGTACAGTGGTCTATTGAAGAGCTCCGCTAATTTTGAGAAATAACAGTCTCGTATACAAATTTATTTTCTTTACCTGGCATAATATCTACCAGTCTTTTTAAAGACTTGATTACTTTATTTACCCGTATATTCGACAGCAAATTCTGAGAAGTTGCAGTTTTTTGAAAAAAGTGAAAATATTCCTTGCGCCAAATGGGCCGCAAAGAAAAGAGGAAGGAAGATGTCAATGCGACATATGATTCCTTCGTCAAAGAAATAAGAGAAGGAATTAATATCCATGGAAAGGAATTTCTCCTGGGAATTCATAAGAGGCTAAGTGAATTCGAGGAACTGTATGATGAGTTTCCAACATCAGATACTGAAGCCGAAACTATTGATGAAACGGATACTGACGGCGAGGAAGAAGAAGATGATACGACAAATAAGTCGTGCCAATGGACAACAGTGAAGCAAATATACCTGGGGAACCAGTCGCCGCACAACAACTTTTTTCGCCATGTAATTTTCCAACATTGGAAACGGAAATAGCGAAGAAGAGAAAACACACTCTATCTCCATTGAACTGCCCTACTCCAACAAAAAAATCGCCAACCGATACACAATCAAAAACAGAACCGACGATTAGGCAAACAACGCCAGCTAGAACAACCACAGCACTACCCTTGGCTCAGGGACTAATGCCACCTATTGTATGTTTCAACTTAAACATTGCAAAGGTGATCCAAGCTGCTGGACAAGGTAGTGTATCAATAAGAGTGCACAACATTAACTCAGAAAAATCTGTAATCTCAACGAAGAGGAGAGATGATTTTGAATTCGTCAAAAACATACTGAAGAATATGAAAGCAGAATTCCACACTTATACGCCCAAAGATGATAGGAAAACCCTCCTCCTCGTAAAGGGAATACACCACACATATGATGCGGAAGAGATTCTTTGCGAATTAAAACGCAACAATATTCGCGCAATTTCAGTGACTCCATTTAAGACAAAAGCTGCTGGGAGAAAAACAAACAATTTTGTCGTTGAAATTGAAAAAGGCAGTAATACAGAAAATATTTTCCAAACAAATTTTCTGTTAAACCAAAAAGTATACTGGGAAAAACTGAAGCCCAAAGGAATATCTCAGTGCTACAATTGTCAAGAGTTTGGACACGTAGCGTCAAACTGTGGGAAAAAGTACCGTTGCGTTAAGTGCAGCGAAAACCATGGACCAGGCTGCTGCCCACGTTCATCTGCAGACCAAAAATATGACAAAGTTTATTGCGTCAACTGCAAAAAAGAAGGGCATCCCGCAAACTATCTTGGTTGTCCAGTATACAAAACCAAGCTTGAGGCTCGGAGAAAACAAGCTAACAAGGACAAGGAGCAGCATATTTTCGCTCAGAAATCCGCTAAGCAGAGTATTCAAAGGGGAATTAGTTTTGCTCAGGTAGCAGCACAAAGTAATAGGAGTGAACCGAAGAAAAACTTCACAAAAGATACTGCAAACAAATCCACAATTAATTCGGCAAGTATTAAAACTTCATTTAATATATTCGAAGACACTGAAAGGCTTTTCGGTACAGATCTCTTCTCGCTTTTTCAAAAAGCTAAAAGAGTCGTTCCCAAAAACTATGGTTCACTTGATGACAGATCCAGAACAAAAGTTCTGGGTCAACTGATTTGTGAATTATGTACCCAATAAGTCGTCTTAATTTAATTACATATAATGTAAATTCAGTCTACTCAATAGCCAAACGGGCGTCTCTGAACCTCTTTGTGAGATCAAAGAAGCCCGATATTATTCTATTACAGGAAACAAACATCTCCGCTAGGATAAATATTTCCGAGGACGGTTACACATTATTTCAAGAACCCAAGGAGCCAGGAAAGAGAGGTACCGCAATATTCGTTAGGCAGACGTTAAAAGGAACAAAAATTTGCATAGGGACTTTAAAAACATCAGAAGCCACAGCCACTTCTATTGCCTTGAATGGTAATGAAACGCTGCTAGTTCTATCGCTCTACATTAAATGCGGCAGCAAACCAGCGGATATTATTATTACGTATACATATTATTATTACGTATACATACATTACGTATACATCGTCAATTTCACCAGAGTTAGCTGCTTACCGTCTGGGATTACATATATCTAAGCTGTGGGAATACTACAAAAAATGGGGTTTCAGTATTAACTCGGCAAAAACTGAGTTAATATGTTTCCGTAATCCATGCACTAGCACCAGAAATAGGCGGCAATCTGATCAAAAATTACCCTTCCAAATGGAGCTGAAGTGAAGCCTAAAGAGTCAACGAAATACCTAGGAATCGTTTTTCAACAGCTTTTCAAATTTAACGACCATGTTAAATATGTCTTGGGAAAGGCAAATGGTGCTCTCTACATGGTAAACCCGTTATTGAAAAGACAATCTGGATTATCCACGGCAACGAAGGTTCTCATTTACAAACAGTTAATTAGGCCAATTATCTGTTATGGATATCCGATATGGTTCACTTTCTCTCCCACATATATGGAGAAATTATTGCGTTTCGAAAGGAAAGTGCTTCGCTCATGCACAGGTTTTCATCGCAGGCCAAATTCCATAAAGTATTATCCCAATCAAGACATATATAATAAAGCAAGCATCATTAAACTTGACGAGTTTATGTCCAAACTAGCAGCAACATTTATGACTAACTTATCTCAACATCCTGATGAAAACATTAGACGTCTCCTTCACACGGGCGTTCCAAACGATAAATATTTACATATTCATTCTTTTCTTCCAATGGGCTTGGAAGAAAGTTTCTATATCAAGCGTAAACCAAACCAACACAGAGGTTGAAATTAGATTTTAGTCTTTGCTAAGAAAATATATTCTCTGTAAACTCATTTCATTGCTTATGTTAGTTTAAGTAATCTAAAATTTAACTTTTATGAAATTTGGCCCCTATATTTGCGCCAATATGTATTAATGTTAGATATAAGTTATATATATAAACAAATTGTAAATATATTAAACGAAATTAAAATAAATTGGAAAAATTGGAAAAAAATTGGACAGAACCGTCGCCAAAATGAAGCAACAGTGGACGCGAACGAAGGCGAATGCTAAAAGCAAGGTTGCGGCCCTCCGTAAAGCTGTTAGTGCGACAGGTAATTCTACTCCCATTCCTCACCTAAACGACAGCGACGTTGAAGTTATCAACATGATATCGGAAGAGCTGACAGAAGACAGCATATTAATAGATAGTGACACTTTCGGAGGGCCGCAACCCTGTTCGCAGTTGGAACCAAATGCTGAATATCTATCTTTACAATCTGAAACAGAATTTTCAACTCCCAAGCCTAAATTAAATTTGGAACCAAATGCTGAATATCTATCTTTACAAACTGAAACAGAATTTTCAACTCCCAAGCCTAAATTAAATTTCGTTAGGCGTTTGAGGAACTTGCCGAAGCAGGAAAAGTCCTCGGTTTTGGAGGAAAGGAAAAAACAGATCCAGACTGAAACAACGCATGGTGAAGAACTACACAATTTGCACGTAGAAAGGCTGCGTGAGGATACGGCCCACCAAAGAGAGCTACATGAGCTACAAATATACCACTCGAAACAGCTCCATGAGTTGCAAAAGCAACTCCTTCGTGCTAAAATAGCCGCAGTAAAAAAAGAACATATTAGTGAAAATGATTATGATAATGCGCTTTGATTGAATTAATGGTGATAATTAATTCATGTACAACCTGCAAATGAAAATGTGAATTTATTTATTTTTGATGTTTTAATGAGAATGAATTGAAATTAGTTAGTTATTTTAAGTTAGTTATTTTTAATTTAATTTGAGGTTCTTAATAAATACTGAAATATGCTTTGATTTAATTAATGGTGATAATTAATTCATGTACAACCTGCAAATGAAAATGTGAATTTATTTGTATTAATAAATACTGAAAATACGCTCTTAAAAATGTCTATTAATAAAGGCCGTTCTAAAAGCTCTTCCAGACTCCTCTTCAATTTGATCTTGGATGTTTGCAATGTTTTCTCGGAATCTCGACGGTGTGCGGCTAAAATAATCGGTATCCAAAACTAAAAATGATCAGCCATATAATGCTAAATAATTTTAATAACACATTGACAAATTACATGATAATTTCCTTTCTTTTGCTATATTATGAAGAACAGCAGCAGCAACAATTATATTTTTCCCTGTATTTAAATCCACGCGAATCCTCTCAAGAACTGATTGAAATTTTGATTTGAATTGGCCATTCAAGCATTCTATCTTCGCGCGAGTGATTTTATGACTTCTGTTATACCTGTACGAACTATAACTTAAAATTGCTAAAAAATCATCAAAAATAAGGTAGTATAACCTCTGTTCTTTGTCTGTTGAAGGATTTCGTATTGGTGTTAACACAATTGAGGAAGCTTGGTATCCTCCATCGCCAAGTAAGACGCCCCTGTGTTGGCTTTTTGTGATTTCCAAAATGGTTTTCAAGCGACACATATTCCAAATTCTGGCATCGTGAACGGCGCCACGAGTTCTTGCGACAATGTCCAATATCTTGCAGTCGGCGTCGCAAACAATCTAACGACATTGGTATATATATATATATATATATATATATATATATATATAT